>CM061534.1:126794214-127093393 GCA_030545055.2 Neoaliturus tenellus
AGCTTGAAATGTCAGACCGATTCCCACGCGGCCTATGAGAGAGTCGCATCAGTCGACAAGAGGCGGTGGCACTCACATAGCGCGGAGCTGAACAAGAGAAAAACACAAATGATGGTTTGGCGTGTGTCGAGGGTGAAGAAGAAATGGTCCGATGGTCACGACGGAGAAGCAGGGCATCACACGGCCCGGCAGGACTGGCCTGACCATGGGGAGTGACTCCATCGGTGGTTGCAGATAGTCAGCTAACTGTTATTATAACAAGTTTACATTACTATATATGTGCTGGGTGGAACAAAAAAGGAGCTGTGCAAAACTGGAAAACATAAAATATTTTAAATATATATTTTTATGATTTTCGACGGGGGTATTTTATGTCTTGCCAGTTTAACGTAGTCATATCGTATCTAGGGACATCAAAAGCTATCCGTTGTGTGTTCATGGTTACTCAACAGGACTGCAAAATAACAAATTATAGATGAGGTGCATTGCGCTGTAGCAACTAATTACACAAAGTCAATAGAGATACAGACGCAGTGTAAAAAACCCTTAAAATATATACATGTAGCGGGAAAGAATTACCCATCGGTTGGTTAGCCCAGATTCGTTTTTTGAGGGCCTGGATTTTCTGCTTCTGGCTGGTGACCAACAGTAGCATATGCCTCACGACATGGAATGTCCCCGCGGACGGAGCCAGCCGCACGCCCGCGGTCGCTCTACTTGGCCCGCGTCACCACCCGATGAGTTATCCGCCCAGGACAACACGAGGACGTGCCCTCGACAAGCATGTTGCCCGGCGAGCGGTCCGGGCAGCTGCTGGCCACTGGACAACGGATACACGTGGTGGACAAAGGGCAGAAACTGTGCTAATGGACTCCCTGCCAATATAGAGGCTCCTTCTCGGAAACTCATATGTCTTGTGTAAACAATAGGGAGTGATTTGGGAAACAGTGATTTAGCAAGCAATATCACTTGATACATGGGTTTTCACCGTAAAAAGATATCGAGCATGCATGCGAGCAAAATTTAAATTTTAACTCCCATGCAAAGACTCAGATCGATTCAATTAAAATTATTTTAATTTTAGTAATTCTCGACTGTTAAATGGTTTTGTTATACTTATAATGTAAGGAAACCATCATCAATGGTGTTATATTAATATATGAATTACCTTAATACATTCATAAACTAACCGGCGTGTGACATATCTTTGAGTCTGCAATGTCTGAAGGATTTTGCAGAGTGATTAATTTTTGGATACTCAACTAGTGATTAATTAATTGGACATTGAGAGTCTGATAAACAAAGATACATATAACTTAACATTAACATCTTATGAAACCATTAGACTCATTATTTAAATTCCACTACGATAAATATTCCATTCATTTTAACATTCAACTAAAATATCAAATTTTTTATGGACGAGAACCGTACTAAGTTGCTTAGACAGAAATCCATGTATGTAAAAGCATTTTTCTATGATTGGTGCACTCATCGTTGACATGCCGGTCTGGTGGCCCAGTTATGGCGTCGCGTCCACCAGCAGCCGGTGTGAATGGACGGAAGCATTACTCGTCGAGAGGGTTACAAGTGCAGCATTTGTCAGTGCCGGGGACACAATGGCGGGCGTCGAGCCGTGTCCGTGTCGGGGTTCCGCCCCATCGGGTCCGCACGCGTGGGAACCTGGCTCATCTTCATCATTGTTGCACCCATTGTTGCACCCGCCAAACAGCTGTGATGATCGCTGCACTGTGCGACACCTCGTCGAGCTTCTGTTGGGAGCGCTGGTTGATGGTTAGCAATGCTGGTGAATTCTAATTTAAATCCAAATTCGGCTATACAAATTTTCTGATTGAAACATGGTGACACATTTTTCATTACATGAAAAATAGATCTAAAAAATATAAAAAAATAATTTCCGAGAAAATGACATAATTATTATCAATGGACGATGTTTTGGGCTGCATTTACGGCGAACATTGTGTTAAATGTCATTTAAGCAAGACTGAAAATAAGTGTGAAATTTATGTAATTTGTAACTTAGAAAGTAATAGGAGTTGTATGAAATTTTGAAATTTAATGCTAACCATAAAATCTATATATGACTGTATTAATAGAAATGTATCTCACCGCCTCCAAAATACTGTAATCTACTAAAATTCTAAGCGGGTTACATCAGAAGTTTTTCACCAATATCTTCAAGGAATTGGGCTAAAGGTTCATTCAAAATATAAAAGGGCTACTAAAATATTTAACCGATCTGAATTCCTCAACAAACCCTTTTCCATTGTTGATTTTCCCTCAAGGTTTTCTTTACAAAGGGTTCCATTTGAAAACAAATTGGTATAAAACCAACCATCTCATATAACAAAATTATTATACCGTTACCTTCAGTCTTCGTTGACATATCGCGTAAGCTCCCAAAACGTTCTTATTAGGTATAAAAGTATTAACTACAGTACAATAAAGTAATATTATTCATGAAAATCTTGATAAAACCCTTATCACGTCATCAGCAAGACACAATCAGACCTCTTTACCCATCAGCTGCAGGTGACTGTCCAGCGGGAGGTTCAAGAGTTCAACAGCAGCCCCGTCCTGGTCCTGGTCGTGACGACTGTCAGCTAATTGTTGTGGTTGTCTGCCGCCGCCGCCGCCGCCGCCGCAGCGTCGTGAGCGGGATGCAGCCGCTACCGTCGCTCGAAACTACTACTGGTTTGTCGTACCTCTCAAATTACCTTGGTAGGATTATATTTTTGTTCGTTTTATCTTCCTCGGAGAAGTTGGATCAAAATGGAATTCTTTTTATGGTGAAATTCTTTCATTACAGCTAGTACCATTTCACCAGTGTAAGACAAATGAGAAAAAGTTGAAAAAAGGTAGAGAGATTTTGTAGTGTTTGAAATGGCTCAATCCAATTATTAGTGGAAAGCTCGTTAGGAACAAGACAGTCGTTGAAGATCGCTGATTCGATATAGAATCATACTTGTCAAACGCATGCCGTGTTGGGCGGAATTTATTAAAAAATTTTGGTTGATTAACTTGCCCATGTTTTTGCGATTAACCCTTTGTTATTTATATTTTAATATCTATATATTAATAGGCAAGCATGTTTCGTTTCCTCCTTTTTTTCTCAGCTCCTGCAGGCCTACTAGGAAAAATCCGCGCATACCGTTAGAAAGGTTTAGTCCTGTACATGAGCAGAATCCCATTTTAATTCACATCGGACTCCATTGCTACGCCCAACAGGCTTTCAAAGTTCCAATGTTAACCTTATGGAGGAAGGAGAATTGATTGAATCATTAGACAGCTGTTCTAAAAACAACTGCTAGAAAACAGGAAGAACAGATGATTCAGTTATAAAGTGTTTTTAAAACTCTTGGGTCCAGATCAAAAGAATTTTTGGTCGAATTTCGACGTGGGCGATCTCTAGTCAGTATTATAAAGTATTCATCAATTTCAAAATTTAAGGTAGTTGGGTACTATTTTTATTCATATAGTAGGACTATATTTTTTTACTTACTCCTGTTTACCAGAGGAAAACACAAGATACAGCAAAGTGTACAAGATACACAACATCAACAAAAGAATAGTAATAGGGTGCACCGAGAGAGTACTAAAAAGGCGTATCAATTATAAATTAATTTTAGAAGTAAAAAATTTTAACAAAATAATTCAATTTACCTAGCAAACGAATGATAAACGTATTTTCTATCAGTTCTGGAGTGGAATGTGCTGATTAACCCGTCCCTAATCATTATCCCATCTGTGGCACATCAAGGATCAAAGCTGAGCGTCACAGGTCCATCTGGCGGCACGACCACCGTCCACCCCGCACCGGAGGCTCGTTTGGGCACAATAACGATTAACGCGGACCGCCGACGGATTAGCGGACAATAACAGATGGACCGGAGCAAATCAGCTGACTGGCACGCGCTCAGCCTACCGCAGCTGATGTCATCCCGCGGTCACGTAGAGGCGTCACGTAGGACATGTGGGACAAAAGCACGCGTCCACCGTGGCCAACAGAGGCTATTGAGGCGAATCACGGCGCGGCGGCGCGTGCGCATTGTGCTACCGGATTCCTCTGCGGACCAGTGCTGATGGACCCACGGGAACTCCGGGGAGGAAGAAATGAGAACGGCAGCAGAGGAGACTCAGGGGCGTGGGATCCAGGAGAGCAGGATGGCACTGAGAGACATGTGTAATGGCATCCCTAGGCACTGAAAATGGTTAGTGATTCTGGTGGAGTTACGTGCAGTGTGGTTCTTTTGGACAAGATTAAATTGCTTGTTTTGTAAATAAATAAGTAGGGTGAAATTGTGAAATAAAAACTCCAAAATGTGGTTTGCTTCTTTCATACTGAAGAATAAGCATTGCCGAAAACCACATATTCAGGATTTATGAAAACCCGAATTGATAAAACAATAATCACATGTTTAAATATGTGTTAAAAAATAGTGTTTATGAGTAGAGATAGCAGTTTTCTGTAACAAATACAAGTAAAGGTCAAAGATTTATTTTGCTGATTAAATTTTTTAAACAAAATTGAAGGATTTTGAAGAGAATAGTTTATTTTAAATCCTAAACTATAATACGAGCATTGACTGGAACAATGTATTTCCCACTATCTCGAAATCTCGCGCTGGTTGATTTTGTTTAAAGTTTGCATATGAATTTTTTGTTCAAAAATAAATTTAATAACGGCCTGAACCTAAGGAAAAATCGCTTTTTGTCCAAAGGGTTAGGGATACAAATGAAATTGAAGTCGTCTTAAAATCACAAGTAGAAAAATATGTCATAAAAAGTGGTGGTTTGTATTAAAAATCAGCGACTTCCGGTCTTGATTTGTTACTTCTGGTACACCCTGTATATTGAAATGTCAACTGATAGAGTGTAACCGGTTTCCTATTTTCTTTTTGTAAAAAATTATATTTATTAAATTTTAAAAAGGGGTGTACGGGTGGCCTAGGTTACCCGGTATAATGCGATTTGGTACACAAAGTAACTTATACTGAATAGTATTTTTAAATAGTACAAAATAATTCCAAAACGTACAAAAGTTTCCACTGAACGGGGTTATTCAGGGTTATCTACTTGTATTCCAACCACACAATCTCCCTGTTTACATTAGAACACGGTCAATAGAGTGCATGATAATGGAACATTTGCACAATTGAGATTACAAAACAGCACCCTTTAATCAGCATGTTGCAGTTTAAGGATTAGAGGCACTGCTCTATTTTAATGAACTAGCAGCCACATTTCAATTAGCTACAATCTCCCACTAATTGTTGTATGTGGATTTTACTATTATGGAACTAACATGTGTCGCTTATTATATAATTAGGTTACCGTACTATAACATTGCAGTTGCAATTATGTGCTTTTTATCAATAAAGTGGTTTTCCATGGAATATGCCTAATTATTCTACTGAACGTAATTGCAGTGTTTCATACAGAGTATTATTCAGTCGGATAGATCTCTGTATAAAGCATTAGGTATTTTATTTATACTTTCAAGCAATCGTATATCACTATTTTGAGACAGGGGCCTCACACAGTTGGTATTTTAACCTGAATATTAATGAGAGATGAGTGTATAATGATTGTGGAGCGATCTTGTAGTCTTGTTACTGACTAAGGCCGACATAAAAACCTCTGACTTTTTAGTAACGACTATGTTTATAAATGCCTGTGAAGAAATCCAGTTCAAGAAATGTAGTGAAACCGAGTCAATAAAAAAAATCAGAACGCAATCTAAAAGATTTGGCTATCTCTTGCAATCGGGATTCCTGCACGGTCTCCATATCGAAGGTGAGAGTGTACAGGAGGTTTTGCGTGGAGCATCTCCATGTGTGGACTGGGTCAGCCACTGGTGAGGTAACCGCTGGATAAGGCCAGACAACCTCCGTCTACAACAACTATCTCCGCTAGCTAACGGTCCTACCCATGTCTGCGAAGAAGGAAATTAATTGCAAGGCTCCAGCGATCCATCGTGGAGGTAAACAACGGCCACCGATGGCTTTAATTGGAGATGCATTGCATTCTCGTCTCAGTCCGCTGCTTTCTCCAGCTAATTCTACCTAATGATACGCCTTTTATTTGATTGTTGAAGGAAAATCGCAAGGAATGTAATGGTTGATGGGAACTGCTTGGTGGAAATATTACCTGTATAAAACGGTTAATGATACTATATATGGAAAGTACCATTTAAGCAACTAAGAGTTTTCTTATTACTTTACAAAATATATTTCGTTTTAGTTACATTAAAATTAAAACTGTAAAATGTAACTTAAAAAATTACACTAACTTTGGTTCAGAATTCAAGACCCTGCCAAGCCACTCTGTACTCATGGTTTCGAAGGGGGGGGGGGGGATTGTCGTGGGACGGGACGGGAGTAGGCCTACTTTTTTTTGTAACATCATTTTGTTAAAACTATATCGTTATCAATACCACAGGGTGAACAACTTAACTGTGCCACCATTGGCATATCCTAAACTATGAGATTTAAAGAAAACTTTAAATGGGGAACATCACCTATTTTTTTTAGATGATAAAAAATATGAATTCCATTTTCTTTTAAATGGCCGCCATTTTCCAATATGGCGGCCAACTTTAAAATTTCTTATGGAACGCCCTACATTTTATGGTGTTTTTGGAATGTACATGTAATTTTGAGACATTTTTATTCCTTGACATTTTTCTCTAAACCTAACGGTTTTCGAACTACAGGTAATTTAAGTTCATTTTTAGTTCCATAAGAATAACATGGTCAAACTTTATCTGCTCATATCTCCGAGACCATCCAGTAAAATAAAAAATACTCAAGAATAAAAATGTCTTAAACTGATGTTTTAATGCCATTTTTTCATAATAACACCAATTTGCTACAAATTTTATTTTTTGACCGCCATATTGGAAATATGTTAATTTATGCGTAAATGATAATTTTTATGTGTAAAATGTTCTTCAAACATAATTTTAATACATTTTTATTCTTGAGTATTTTTTATTTTACCTAATGGTTTCGGAGATATGGACAGATAAAGTTTGTCCCATGTTATTCTTATGGAACTAAAAATGAACTTTAATTACCTGTAGCTCAATAACCATTAGATTTAGAGAAAAAATTCAAGGAATAAAAATGTCTCAAAATTACATGTAAATTCCAAAAACACCATAAAATATAGGGTGTTCCATAAGAAATTTTAAAGTTGGCCGCCATATTGGAAAATGGCGGCCATTTAGAAGAAAATGGAATTAATACTTTTAATCATCTTAAAAAAATAGGTGATGTTCCCCATTCAAAGTTTTCTCTAAATCTCATAGTTTAGGATATGCCAATGGTGGCACAGTTAAGTTGTTCACCCTGTATAGTATTCTTGTATGGAATCTGAGACAAAACTAAAATAAAATCAATTATAGAATAAACAAATTGAAAGCCATAAGCACTGATACACCAAGTCATCTAGTCTGTTTCAATAAAACTTTCAATTAAACGGTGAGGACATAATTTCAACTTTCATCCATTTTCTTTTTCATATTTAGGCTACTACGAATGTTCTCTAGGTAAAGGTGCTGCTATACATCGACGTCACGTCACGTCACGTCACGTCTTCATTCGCATCCATTCGCACCGATGGATCCGGCGATTCCGGAGGGGGTGCTATACATCGACGTCAAGTATTCGCATTCGCACTGGACGTCACGTCCATTCCGCCAATTCTCACGGATTCCGCGCGCGCGTGCGGAAAAAAGCGTTAAGATATGGGAGATATGGAAAAGCGTTGAAAAAAGGTTGAGATAATGACTCCATGTAGATAATAAGTTGAGGGTTTTCTATAGATGTATTTAAATATGTAAGGGCTGTAAACATATTATATTTGAAGTGTAAGGTTTTCTATATTATAAAGAGGGTTTTACTGTATCCAAAGACAAATTGGTGATTACTCCAAATGAATTAGGTTTTCCTGTGTAACTGTTTCAGGAATACAACATTTTACTGTCATTGTACGTACATTCCAGCATTTTAGCATAAACTAATAACATATTTAATAAAGTATAGAAATAATTTTTAAAACGCATAAATAAACATACGAGTAGCGACATAATTACTACTGGCAATATAGAGGTTACCTTTTGTGTTTCGATAAATTATATAAACAACCGTCGTCAACACATAGAATTTTTGTGCAATATTTGAGTAGGGTTCTAAATGGAAGTACTGTTCATCTGTGTCGCAATTTCTTCCCAAACAGCATTTCTTCTTACATTGCTCATGTACAGTTTGTGGGAAGGGTCGTAATTTTCTTTCTTTTCTTCCACTAAACTAATTAGTAACTCATCATCCATGGCAATAACAATTGCCAAAAACCCTACGCGGACCACTCACTCTCATCAACTGATAGGCCTAAGAACTAGGCCTAGACGGAAGTAAACAAACAAACATTCAAACAAAATCCACCCTTGTTCTCATTGGTTCCGAAGTTTCCCGATTGCGCACGAAGATACCCGAGGCGAAAGCCGAACGGCCGAGTAGACGTTGGTAGCGGCTATACAGCGACGTCGCGTCACGTCACGTCGCGTCCTCATTCGCACCCATTCGCACCGATTCGCACCCGAATGCTCCTCAGAGCATTCGAGTGCGAATGCGGACGGGACGCGACGTGACGTGACGTGACGTGACGTCGATATATAGCCGGTTCCATTTGAATACACAGGGAGCATACCATGCGAACGTGGACGTGACGCGACGTGACGTGACGTGACGTCGATGTATAGCAGCACCTTAAGGGGTCGTCCATAAATTACGTCATCTGAAAAAAGGGGCGGAGGGTCCAGATTGAAAATGACGGTAAGGTGATGTGCATGGGGGGTTCGGCTTTGATATGACTTCATTTTAAATATGATGATTTATATCAAATTTTAACACTAAAACAATGAAAAATTCTAACACAACTCAACTATTATAAAATAATTATCTATAAAATACATTAGACTATTTTAAGGCGTTGTTTTATAGTTAATTTTTCCATTGAGAAAGTCATTTTGGCTTTATTTCTGAAGGTAAATTCAGATTTGATTGGTAATTTTTTTTGGTTTATCATGTAGCGTTTAAAAAGCATTATTTTTACTTAAAACGGAGGATTTAAAAAAATGATGTAATTTTTCCGAGAGGGGGGGGGGGGTCAGACAAATTATGATGGTAGGATGATTTTAGGGAGGGGGGGTCCAAAAATGGCCAAAAAGCGATGACGTAATTTATGGACGGCCCCTAACAAAAAGAGAGAAGGAGAGATAGATGATCTACAGCATAGATAAAAATGAATAAAAGAGATATTAAAATACGTTTATAATTCAAAATTATTAATTTTCGTTGTTGTCACCTTTATTGATACTTTCTTTGAATCAATTTAAGTTAATAATTCTAAACATAATCAACTAACTCAAAATTAAGACACTCAATCCTAAATAAGAAATTAAAAAATATATTTCTAGAATGATACATATAACCACACATTTTCCAAAATTTACATGGAAAATACAAAAGAGAAATCATCTTAAAACATAAAAAAGACTGAGAGTTTCGTAATACCGAGAAAGGAAAGAAAACAAGGTAATCTCAACAGCGACGAGTGGCAAAGTGGTGTGTAGTCCTCGACGCTTACACAGTGTCAAGATAACGCCGTGAGTGCGTCGTGAAAAAGAGAGAACGAGAGTCTCCAGTAAGACATATCCGAGGAATCCGGGCGGACACCCGATCCCCCGGATGAAGCACGGCCTGCCATGCGGTCCGGGGCCTCCCGTTAATCCGGCCTAAACGCCAGATAAATCGAGCCAACACCTCGCACCATTGTCTTTGTGTGGCGTTGTAAACTGCCTCCAGTTTGTCGTTCAAGGGGTTCCTCAAGGTTAGGCCTTGTTCTTTAGACCAATGCTGACAAATTTACTAGAGTCTCTACTTACTTCACACCAAGTCAGTCGAAGATGTCCAAACGGTACGGTACGGAGTTTTTTCACTAATGGACTTCTGGACCTCATAGCTATTTCGTCCACAAAATTTGTGACACAGTAAACCAAAACCGGTGAAAAATTGTGTAGTATGCAAGTTTATAATGGTTATCACTCACCACGTTCCTCAGTTTGTTATAATGAAGTGGTTGGTGAACGAGGTAAAACGTAGAACGTATTGTGTAGTTAGATGGTTCACAAATAATATACAGTAGTGTAATTTACATCTGCGATTACATCTTTGGGTTTACTGTACTGGCGCCATTTCATGTTTGGTCCATTAGTTACTGATAAACAAATATTGAAAATAGTTTTTCATTCAACAGACAATAAACACGACAATGTCCACGACTACTCAGTCTGATCGACATCAGAATCCCAAGTCAAACTCGCTCCTTACATCTGTTTGGTCATTGGGCGTACTCTACTGGGTATGAACACCATAGCACCATCCCTAGACTTCACAGAACTGGGAACTTGATATCACCTCTCCATGACTTCTTCCATGAAAGCAATAATAAATTGAAAATTACTTTTAAGTCATTCTAGGTTCTAGATCTGATATATTTACAATTTTTCAAGTTTTTTTTTAGTCATTGCCGCATTATTGTTCACATTGTTGAATCATTGTTAATTTTTTCGTTTTGTTATATATATCAGAATCAGAATTAAAATGTATTGTTGACTATTGTATCCGTCTGTTGAACTTATTGTATTGTTAATTTATTGTCATTGTTAAATTTTTGTTATTATAAATAAGTGCCTTGTTAGTTATTGCCATTTTCAATTATTGCTATTATCAACCTATTGATATTGTCAACCTATTGCTATTATTAATGTATTGCCATTGTTAATTTTATGGTTAATCTATAGTTTCTTTTGTTATAGACATTAGTTATGTTATTGTGAGTTATATTATTGTTAATTTATTGTTTATTTTGTTATAGGCTATTAGTTATTGTTATTGTGAGTTATATTATTGTTAATTTATTGTTGTTGATTTCATCATACCACAGCATGAACTGTCTTATGTAAATCATGTATTGAATTTATTATTATCTTTGTGAATTGGCGTTTTGCCTTAAATAAATAAATAATAAATAAAAACAAATGCTACTGGAGAACATTTCTAAATTCATGAAAACCTACTTAAGAATTGTACAGCAGATTATCAGTTATATTGTATTTTGTCATGGATGATTTATTTATGTACTGAATCTAAATTATATACTACCGAATGTGTAACTCACTCACTCACTCACTCACTCATCGGGGTATCAGAAATTCGTTAAATGTCGATAAAGTAGATCTCTTATATATCACTTACTACATAGTGATTCCCAAGCGAGAACTAAACTTACCAACCTGTATTATTGAGAAAATTGCCAACATACTGGGAGTCGCGGATTACAGAAACACCCTTTTTAAGAAATTTTATAACATTAACCAATTGTGCCTTTATAAGTAAAGCGGTCTATCCACCGAGAGTAATTTCAATGTACAGGGTGTATCTGAAATTACCTCTCCAGACCGGAAGTCACTGATGTCAAATACAAACTCTCACTTTAAATAGTTTTTTTTAGTTTTACACGGTTTTTAAGAAAACTTTACAATTTGATCTTGTACGCGTAATTTTAGCAGTTTATTGAATATTTGAGGTTGAAATTTAGATTTTTCTCATTCTTCTCTGAGCATTTTAGGTTAAGCAAAAATGTCTCGGCACAAAAATGTCTTAGACTCTTTTAAATGCGTTTCCAACAAAAATTGTCAGTTTGGTAAAAAATGTTTTTATATTAAATTTACAACATGACGGAGATTAATGAACATATATTTAAATGTTTAGTAAAACTAATCACGTGATAATTGATGTTTTATGATGGTATATTATTTTAAATGTGGTTCTTAGACATTTACATGTTTGGTAAGTTCTGTTATATGTAAAATGTTCAGACATAATATATGTTAAATTTTCCCCAGTTAAAAAAATAATGTCATGCTATTTATTATTCTAAATCAGTATGATTAGGGTTTAAAATATTAAATTTTAAAGTTGCTTCAAAATTACGTCTGGTCGCCTCTGTATTGAAATCAGTGTCAATCAACAGAGCAAAATAGGTTTACCTACAACGGCACATTTTTTTTAAGTACAATTTTAAAAGAGGTGCAAGGGTGGTATGGGACACCCGGTAAGACAGTATCATATTTGCACGATAGCGCTCCCAAAAATTGGTTCTTTATTTGGGATGGCACTTAATTTCTAACGAACTTATTACTAAATACATCATTGACTTTACCTGATAGCATGCTAATTTAAATTTTACAATTCAATAAAAGTTTTAACTAAAATAGCAGATTACACAATTGATTTATTTAGTGCGTACTAAGTTAACGTTTAATTTTAAAAGGTGGCAGTACAGTATTTTTATTTAAAAAAAAGCTTTTTTATTTTCGGCCCCATAGAAAACTATCTGATTTCGAAATTTAGCGGCCAAATATTTTTACCCAAAATAAATATGACATTATTTTTTTCTACTCTAGCGGCCAAATTATAACATTTGAGGCAATCCTAGCGAACACCTTTCAAGTTACTACAAGTTTTGTTCTATGAATTTTCTCTCCAGTCCGTTTAAATGTTTATTTATTTTTGCGGAGAATTTTACCCCATGTAGACGTACTTTTACAACTACTATAATATTTTACTCATAACATTCACTTTGCGCATAGACATATCTTGCACAGTACCAATATCAATTAAATTATCAAACTTAAAAATTATCATGATGACTCCCGATATCACGTATTCTTTTTTTGACTGTTAGTCGGAACGAATTGCTATATCAAACAACTGATTGTTTTACTTTGATTGTTATTTACTGACCTGGTCCTTCGGCTAAAACATACGTCCTTTGATGTTTATGGTAATTTTGATATTTTAACCATTATTTAACATACTTTTGTTAGTAACTACTGTATTATTGTATTTAGAAGCTTGAAGTTTTTTTATTTGCCCTGACAGTAATTTTTTAGGAAATTATGTAAATTTAAAAGTTTAACACGATTAAAAACTGAAATGAAGGAATTGTAATGAATGCCAATATTACATTATGTATTTATCATTGTATTCAATATTACTGGATCGTTATGTTATCCCCTGGAATTTCAACACAACTAATTGAAGGATAGTAACTGAATAGTATTTTTGTAAATAAAAGGGGTTTTTGGCAGGTTTTATCCACTTTGTTAAGATTTCCAATTATTTTGTTTTAATGGGATTTTTCATTATTTTCGATGATCTACTACACATTGTTTATTCAGTTTATACATTAAATTTTTTCATATATTTATTTATACTTATTTTATAATTTTAAGTAAATACTTATACAATACCTACATAGTAAATTCATTCATAACTCCATTAACCTTTACAGAATTCGGGGGAATTAGGAAGGGGGTTTGGGGAAAGAGTCTCTGAAAACGAGCCGTAGGCGAATATATTTTCATTACTTAGATTGAGTTAGTTGCATAAGTTCAAATTTAGGTTATTTATGCAGTTGTGGGAGTTAATTTATGTTATAAATAAATGACAAACTCATTTATTTTGCTATTTTGCTCATTTACAAACTCTTATATTTATATGTATTCTGTTCATTATATGCGACTTAAACAACAATTAACGAATTTCTGGGCAACCCCTAAGGGGGCATGGGGGCGGAGCCCCCATCGAGCCGTAGGCGAGTACTGAATATATAGCCCCAATATGATATATAAAATTTTGTTCTAATTTCAATTCCTATTATTCACTATTATATAATCATGATTTTTGTAAAGAAAATACGAACAACCAAATATATTGTTTTGTAATTATATGGTGAAAAACTTAAGTCTGTGTATAAAATCAAATTTCCTCTTCGAATCCCTTTTAAGTAAACGAAATAACAAAATATGCCTTCAAATGATGCTTTATTTTTATTATTTAATCAGCGGGGTTCCAAATCGGAGTGTTGTAACCTTTCTAGGAACCAATAACAGATTATTAAACAGATTATTAAACAGAACTATTGTTAGTCTCTAACTAATTACTACGCTAAATGTTGAAAGAAATTCAACTCAGTTCTCAATAATATTCATATCTTCCAAACACGATTTCCATCCTCTAATGAGGACCGTTGATTATAATTGTTCCTGATTATAGTGAAATTGTGATGTGGTGAAATGTGAATTTTGCCATAAGAATATAAACTTAAATTGGCTAATGCATTAGAGGAAATTCAATGAGATGAAGCAAAACAGGTTGACGAGTGGTGAATTTTCTATTCCTTTACTAGTCTATTGCTATCAGGGAAAACTTAAAACTCAATTGGGATGAGACGTGAAATGAAAATCGTCGACACCTTTAAATATTACCTTCTGTATTCAGACAACAAATTGCGCTGTAACTTCTATAGATAAATTGCAATCATAGAATAACTACCTGGTTAGTTTTTCTATGCTTGTATGATCGACTTCTCAATTGCAAGTGTTTTTCTAGTACGGTACGTGTTGCCGACTGCCCTGGGCCACCTCCCGCTCTGACCTTGACCCTCCCCTCGCCTCTCCGCACCTCCTCTCTACCACCACTTCCCTCCGAGCCTCCGTGAGCCACTCACGGCATCACCACGGGTTGAGACAATCTCAGTCGTTACGTGTCGTGACTGTCATTCCCGTCACCTGGTAATAAGCCTGTTGGCGGGCTAGCGCTCCGGAACAACCTAAGTGCCCATCTCTTACTGTTTACCGAGAAGTGTTCCTTAATAGGACCAAACACAGAGAAATTTTAGTGGAAAACTTTTACATTTGTTTTCACAATGTTTACCAACTTTGCTGCTAGCAATAAAATAAAATCTTTCAATATCTTGATCTATATTGATATATTTTCATATCTGTGTTTACTTCTAATGACTCAAAATGTATTTTCTTACGATTCGAAACAATTAAACATAAAATGTTGACCATGCAATTATAGGAACCTTTAACATCATAAAGAAATTTTACCTTGGTTGGGCATCAAGTGTTGATTAGAATAAAGACGTCTCATATGCACATTTTAAGTCTACCTGAGGATCACATCTAATCATCTTAAAGATGCCGCAAAGGCTTACATATTGTTTGCAGAGTGAATGTGCACATGAGACTTCCTCGTTCTTCTCGAGGATTGAAAATCAACCATGGTAAAACTTCCTTGTAATGAATAGTAGTATAAACCGCTTAACCAAAATATTTACAGAGCAAAGGTTACCAACAATCAATAATATACTTACTTCATTGTGCAAGATTTATGTTACAGTGATGTCGAATAAGTTACTTCAATTAATCCAGAAATTAAGGAATTTATTAACAATATTGAACTAATCTTTATTAATGTAAAGTCAGATAATTCTCAACTTGCAAAAGGAATATATATTTTAATTAAAACCTATTATTTTTATGCCGAATAATATCTCAATAATAATTTTATATGGATATAATTAAATAGTTTTATTGCATATTATTTATTAAAACGTTACATGGTTAAACATGAATGCAAGGCATTCCAAACCATATTTTTTCTGGCCATAAATGCAAGTCTAGAGCTCAATCTGAGTTGCCCATGAATGATTCATTATTGATTATTGAATAACCATCACGTGCCACGCTTTGAATGTTAAGCCAGACTAAACAGTAAAGCATATTTTGTCTGACTAGGAATGCAAGCTTTGGTTGCCCAACGAGGAAGCCAAGCCTATACAGATGTTATCTCCAAACAAGCGGAACATCCTACAAACATGGGCCAACACCGGGGCCCGCGAGCCTACAAACCGGAATGGTAAATCTGCCGGGGAACGATTCAAAACTGAAAATGACACGAGTTTCAAAAACAAAACGGAATTGCTTTGATGCTTGGGCCATAACTCAGCGAAATGTGAAAACTGGTTGTTATCTTAGCGATAAACAACCCGGAGTCCCGAGTGTAAAAATTAATAATTTTAGCTACAAATAGTTTTGAAATATCGTGGCTCCATAAATTTATTAGCGTTGAGTTGAGAATAGCTTCCTGGCGAGTGTTAAATCAAATAAAAAATTAATTTTTCCTAGGAATGTGTCTAATAGAGTATTTGCTCTTATTGCAAAATTTGCTCTTAGAAAATTAGATTTGTTTCTCGTAGGCCTTTTAAGCATATTCGGACAATACTAACTGAAAATATTGATAGATGGGTTCCATATAGTTTGACTGATATTTTCTAAATTTTAATACGAGGAAAGCTCAGCTGTGCCAAGACCCCGCTGGCTGTGCACTAAGTTTAAATTGGTATTTTAATTTTAATTCGTGGTAAAAGTTTATTTTCAAATTTCGTTATATCTTAATATGGGGCTCATTACAGTGGGATATAAATACAACTTTAATTCTTTAATTTGGTAAGATAAGGTAAGGTAGGTGAGGTGATGATTGTTCTTTTTATTTGGCATGACTGTAAAAACATTAGCTATTTGTGTAAGAGCGTAAAGTACGTCGTAGATGGCCGCACGAAGCAATAGCTGATTGCGGCCAAACGATTCGAGAGCGGCAGTGACTATTTGCGCTCGTAATACACATAAGATTTTTCCTACCAACATAATTGAAACAGGTTAAATGTTTTATTGCATACAAAATGTCATAGATTATGTTTGATTTGTTTCTGTTAGAACACACTGTTAACTATCAAACATAACCTCAAACTAAAAAGAAGCAATTACTAAATGACAACAATGAGCAACAGCTGTTGCATGGTTTGTAATAACAGCTGACATAAATTGCTGTTTGATTTAGCGTGCGCTAAAGAACATTGCCGCTGTAGAGCGGAAAAGAAACGTAAACCGTAAATGAGCTGCTTTGCGTATGGTTTACAGGTGTGGCAATGTGATTATTTCTATGCAGTGGTAGGAAAAAATATAATAATTTAAATGTGCTGTTAAATTGTATTTACTGTGCAGTGAAACTTATTCATTAAATTTGCATTTTCAATGTTGTTTATAGCCGACGCGGCATTTATATCAAGTGATTCATCATAGTAAAAACAAAGTTTTTGAGCTTGGAAGTTTAGTACTATTATGCATTCTCTCAAAGTAGTCCAAAAATAATAATTTGCTAAATAGCACCTAGCCCGCTTAGCGCTCAGATTAGTATTCAAATCCCAACAATCCAAAAACTACAAAACAGCTTTTGACTGGTGCATTTACATAAGAACAAGGTGTTTAGGCGTGGAGGCCTCGGAAATTGGGAGTTGGAGCCAGGGGGGACTTGTTGGTTTACTATCTAGATCTCTCACACAAACACACTCGGCGTGAACATTGTAGGGGAACAGCTCTTTAGCTTGGGACGACTCCGGCTGACGTATGGGGCCGGGACGTCGTAAAGTATGGCCCCGGCATTCGTGTGGACTCCACGCATCACTGCCGAATGTGATATATTTATCCGGTTTTGTGCAAAGTTTAAATATTTGGAGCAGTCTTGTCAAAAACAAATAAAATTTGGTTAACTGATGTAAATTTTTTTTGATGTTTAACGTTTAATGTCTGTGGATATTTTAGAGTATGATAAATGAATAAGCTCACTTCTAATATGTGCCTTCATTTGTTAAGACGTAATGACTTTTAGATTACTTTAAGTATAAAACAATTGGTAAAAATAAAACGAATTTACTTTGTCAGTGCTAAATTTGTGTGTAAATTTATGAAGTAACGTTTTCTCATAACTTTGAGATATAAATATTCTATAAACTAAAAACAAGAGGGTGGAGAGTAAAAGTAATTTTTACAATGCTATTCATCAAGATTACAAGTTGAAGAAGGAGCGCTTTAACTTTCATGAACAAATACTCCATAACGAGCTTCGTGTTATTATTTCAAACAAAAGGGAAGATCCAAAAGTGAGATCCAGAATACGAAAGCGACACATCCGAAAGTGAAGGAGGATCAGCAAAAACGGGAAGAACAAAATGGAGAAACGAATTCGTCGCAAAAAGCAAACATGATAGGTTTTGTCAGATATGAGTCCGCATACAATGGTCTGTCAGAAGTCGATCTCTTCATTGATAAGTGACATAGCCTTCAATCATAGAGCCGGTAAAGGAGTTGACGGCATTCTGCGGACATCGCGCGGCCCTAGATGGTCACTTCGAGACCTTTTTTACTCCTCAAGTCGTAATGAACGACGGCTTCGATCGTTCGTCAATGTCTAAAAGCCGATCATGCATTCGGTCGATAGCGTGGTTGACACAAGAACACCGGACGGCCGGTGAATAAGAAATGGTTCATTAAATTATATAAACGAATCTGAGGACGCAACTGAGGAAAAAGCTCACAAAATCCATCTATAAACCTTATGAAAGTGGATAAGGACAAAATTATTCATTTTCTGATGGTATAGGTCTACATTGATTTGTGTGGATTCAATAATCAACAAAATAAAATTCATAGTATATTATATATTACTAGAGATCAACTCCTGGTTGAAATTCAACCAAAATTTCAGTTGATTTAGACTCAAGAAGTTTTAAAACATTCTATAACTGAAACATATGTTCTTCCTGATTTTTTAGCAGTTACTTTTTACAACAGCTGTCTAATGATTCAACCAATTATCCTTCCTCCATAAGATTAACATTGGAACTTTGAAAGCCTGTGGGGAGTAGCCCTGGAGTCTGGTGTGAATTAGAATAGGATTCTGCTCATCTACAGCACTATACGTTTCTAACGGTATGCACAAATTTCTTCTACGATGCACACGAGCTGAGAAAAAAGGAGGAAACGAAACATGCTTGCCTATTAAAATATAGATTATTATTGTATATGTAGTTATATTTAAAAAGGAAAACAGAATTATAAAGAATATTACTTTTATGGAATTATCTAAAATTGTATGTTTCATCAAATCAAGAAAAGAAACCAATCGACGTTATAATATTCTTGCCCAAATTTGAATTATATCATCACAATCACCCCTGAACCATTTGATTTATCTATGAGACATATGATATCAAGATGGAGACAATGAGGTGTTCAGATGGCCAAGGCCTGGGGGTGACGTATGTCAAGTTAACTGATCGGTTCAGAGACCACCCTTCCGGAACAGACGTCAATTACTGGTGCATCAATCTATTCCTCTACAAGGTGACTAAGGCAAAACAGCATGGTAGATACTTCCAGTGAAATCCGATTTGCACGGTAAAGGTTAAGAGTAGGAAAAAAGCAAACAAGCTTTGCTAGTCTTATTTGGTTCATCTAACGTATATATGTGTCTTTAAAATAATTTTTTTCTAAAAAAATAACTGACAGCTCCTTTATAACATAAAAAAGCTCCTTTATAAACAAAGCTGGAATAATAAATGTAACATAATAAAAACGCTTTGTTGAGGCTATTATAACTTCTTCATGAACTGTTCAACAGATTATTTTTGTCAAATCATCTGGTTTTTGGTAAATCATAGTTGTCTAATATAATAAACAAAGATTCAGCCATCATTACAATTAATTATAATACGGCCACTTATCAAATTTGTTGTCTTAAAATATTTATTCATATAAAATATGACATTCGTCGGACATATTTTGTAGCTCAGCAAAATTTACGTTTAAATTTCAGTGAAATAGTCCCTTTGAAGTTTTTTTTTGTTTTGTTTCTTGAAATACAATGAAGTTGCTGTATAAGGAACAATGTTTTGAATGAAAAAATGTTTTCAAAGTACAGGTACGAAGCTGATGGAATATCTGTGATATTTTTAAAACTATTTTATTCAGTTCATAAATCTGCAAAAATTTGCTTATTTAACCTTCTTTTGATCTTTTATTCTTATACTGAGCCTAAAAAATTAACACACTTAATATTAAAACTTATATAAATCACTACAATTTACTACCTGGTGTTTCAAAAAGGACATTACAACCTTAAAAACTCATTGAGGCGACCTTAAGTTATAATTTGAGTGTCATTTTGTAGGAAAACACTCCAAGTTTTGTTACCCAGAGTTTGCTAGTCCGAATCCTACGGAAACGAGCTCGAGGGGCAGTTATGAATGGATACCTTAACATTCGTTGAACACAGCGTATTAACCATGTGCTTGTTAGAACAAGCTGATACGGCTTATTTAACTGTTCAGCCTTTTTCTCTTATAAAATACACATAAATTTTACCTATGAGGACCAAATGTTATGATTGGAACAAAAATTTTGAAAAAATTTGGCTCTTCCAATCTTAACATACACTTAGCACTCTCGAGCCAAAGTGATAGAAGCCATTTTCAACGCAATTATCAACTGGTGCTTTTATAGGTAAGATTCGGAACTAACGAACCATGTGTACAAAAACTTTGAGTGTTTGCCTACAAAATGATGCTAAAACCATTACTAAAAGTACCCTCGGTGAATGTATATATATTTTTAAATTTGTAAACCCATTTTTGAAACAGCCAGTACTTCAGTAATTTTAGATGCATAGGTTATTTTTAACATAGTTATAATTTAAAATCATTCAGCCATTCTAGAGACATCTCTTGGAATTGTTCATCCTTCGGGACTGTCAGATTACTTTTCACCGTTCCAGAACTAATCGAACTAGTTTAAACTCAACCATGCGGGTCGTGCTGAAATATAAGATGGACCACAAGAATTAGCTGGCAGCAGATGTGGCAGATGGTAGTAACAAGATACCGACTTGGCGGTGGCACAACAAAGATCAACAAACAATGCACTAGTCTAGGCTTCTCTTCATGGCCCGTACACATGAAAACTAAGCGGCGACTCGTGCGTAAACCAAGAGGCTAATTGAGACCGATATGTCGACAAACAACAGCAGGTGCTGCGGATCGAACAAACTAGTTGGCTAAAAACTAACATAACAGGGAAACAAGTTACGTCCTTTGTTGAAGAATTGTAATCCTGAGTTACTTAAACTCAGAGTTCTATAAAAATGTTCCTGAATTTGTAATTTTATTGCAGTAAATACAATTGAAAGGCATGTTTGCCACAACTAACTGTAACAACTTTTTCTTTTAATTGTCAAGAATTCAATTTTGTTGTAATATTAAGGTTCAGAACTAAATAATTGCATACTCACAAAAAAGTATGAAAACTTTTACACGATAGGAATTGTCAGAAGAAAATGTGGAAAAGAATGAAAACTATTCTGAAACTTACAAAAAAGGAGATTAATTTATCTTTTCCTCTCACTGGAATGATTAACCAACGATAGTGTAAGTCTTAATACTAATACACTGATGATGGATTAGGATGAGTTAGCCCAAGTAGTTAACGAAATTAAGAAGATTTTACTTTGACTGTACTCTATGATGAAGTTGTCCTTAGGTCTTCACATACCATCAAACTTACTCATGATAGTGATATTTAAATGCCAAGGCCAAGTAAAGTTATTACGACGTACTCGTAATATTGACCTCTTATCGACAGGTGCAAACTAAACCTTATATTATCACAGTTTTTATGAAAATTACCCAGCAATACCCTTCAACCCTTGTCTAACAGTAGGTCCCAAACATAATCCGTAGAATCCCACGCATTATGTGATAAGGAGCAATTTCGGCGGACCGTTAGAAGGTGCCGTACCTTTGCCTTGGGTCGGTAATTGTTCCAGATTATAGCTACAGAGTTGAACACAGTATTTAAAAGTGTATCCCTCACAATAGGGCCCTCTAATGGCGGGGCAGGGATGCCCATTACTAGCGACTTCGACGTTGGGGAGCGCTGAATGCCGCGGTAAACTACACAATTAAACTGTGCCCGCATATACCAAGGGCGTCCTTGACGGATATGCATAGCTCCAGCTTAGTAAACAACTTATTTTATTTTTAATATTTCGGTTTTATTTTAAAATTATTTTTGTAATATTTTCTTGTCAAATGTCTTTTTTCATACATCTGCACAGTTGAACATGTTATCCAGAGTAAATTACTTTTTCCAAACACTTACATTGCGGTCTGCAATCTTAATCGATATTTATTTTAGATGACCATGCAAATAATTCTTTTAATGGTTACCGATCTTCCATTTATTTTACGAGTCCCATACCTCACTAATCTCAACCTTCCAACCGCCCTAAATCTTCTACGAAACTCAAGGCAGTTTAAATAGTTACGAACCAGTAAAAGTGATTTAAGGGTCGGGTTTCAGCACCGGCTCTCTGTTGCAAAGCATTGTTGGTTCCATCCGCCGTTCCGTGTACCGATATTTACATGGGTTCAAGTGTAATAAAGCCTTAAACAGCTCGCCCCCCCCCCCGTGGAGGCGCCATGTAACACGGTTCGGTTCTATCGTTCCTCTGGTTCAGAGAAGACAAATTAACCTGGTTCTGTCGACGAAATATTAATTAAGAGCAGAGCCAGTAAATCCTCAGCAGGACATAGGCCCCCTTCGCCCCTTCTCCCCCCCCCCCCCACGACTCCCACGAACCCTGAGGATCCGCCAGAGCCTCTTTGTTATCTACCAATTGTCATCAATCTAATTAAGATGGATATATGCATAGGTAGATTAATTTTATGATTGGCCGAATTGAATAATTTCATCCCGTCGCACAGTCGGGTGCCTTATACTCCGACTAAACCTTCATAACACAAAAACACGCATTGACTGTGGCCTTTTTTCATCAGAGAGGCAAAATATGCCTCCTTTCAACTTAACATTTGAATAGTTTCTAGAGCTCGTGTTCTTATCAACTAATTAATTTACATATTTTTGTCACAGCCAGTGATGTTAAATCATTATAATCCGAAGATCTAAAAGGTTTGTTACTCTTAAGTTTCAATATCCTGGTTCATAGGCCGACGTTAACTTTGTAAAATGATAGCCTTCAATTTTGAAACTTGTTCATTTTCAACAATGAAGGTGAGTGTTCCTCTGTTCATCGAGATAGTTTGTACTGTTATTTAAAAATAATATACAACTACAGTACCTGTTTTAGGTAATTATTAAAAAAAAACACTAAATATAAATACAATTTTTTAATGACTTCCTTTCATATTATTTACTCTAAAAATACCCATTCATCATGGAATACTTCGTGTCGTCTTACAATTTAAATTTGCAAATATATTGTCAAAATATTTTCTACCTTAAGAATTTTAAATTCACTGTTATAAAAACATCCATCAACACACACTGTTATACTCATTCAAAGAACAACAAACCAAATCAATAAGGTCGTTTCTATTGCGTCTTTCCACTCACAGCATTTCTTTAAGAAAGGATCTCATTTAACAATTACTACTTGGCGATCATCTCAAATGTCATGGATGCAGGCGACTCCTAGTGACCTTTGCCAGACCATCGCGTCGCTAACCACGGCGATAATTGGAGGCAGAGCAGCAGAGGAATGCCACAAGGCAGTAGCCTCGCTCCTCTGCTGTACTGAACCGTAAACACCTGACAATGGCCAATAACCTCCGGTTTGCGTCAGCTGGCCGAGGAGACCTTTCAAGTTATAGACTTTGCTGCAAAACAGATCCCACGAAGAAGAAATAATATCTATACGATTTATTTCCTTGAGCATTGTGTTTTTTTTCTCAATTTTTACACTTTATGATTGATTTTAGCCTTAAACTTTATGGATAATGGAGTGCAGTTAATTTTTCATACAATGTGTTCTTCATGTTTTATATAAGGCCAGCCTTTTTAAACAAATTCTTAGGAGGCATTCAAAAGGGAAAATATTTGACACAGTTGATTCGAAATGTTTTTCCATAAGACTCGTCTGAAGTAAATGCACGTAGTTATTATAAGCACCACGAACAGAACCAGTTTCTCTCGAGTTTCGTTGCAGATCATTCTTTTAAGGTTAGTAAAGTAGAATTTGCAAGTTTGCAAGGGAACCATTAAGGATCATATTTTAAAATTAGTTCTAATTTTTCGTCTTAAGTTTTTAAATGGAAATTTCTTTTAGAAACATAAATTTAGCGTGTATTATAGTTAAAAAATTGTCGAAGATTACAACAATTGGCTTGATAATACTCGAAAATTGACTGATTACATGGACAGGTGGTGATTGAAGTTGAAGGCCGCGCCGTGAGATGACATAACTAATGACAAGCGACGTATGTGCCAATTTGGGCAGGTGGCGCGCCAAACGGCCATCCATCAAAACTGTAATCACGGCCGCGCCTGCGCGTGTGTGCGGTGGAGGACACACAGGCACCGCCTTGTTGGGGCCCACACGGTTGTAAACTTGGGGAAAGCGGGTTCGCCGCGGGATGAGCAGTTCTTGTGCAACAACGCATTTTTGTTTTAGGTACCTTTACAAGGGAAATCTACAATTGGCGCTGAAGCCGTTACTTCTGCTGCGTTGAGCAAGCGATGACGTCGCACAACCTGTGGGAATCTCCATAGGCCCCAATCACAGGCTGGCGACCTGGATGTTGCATCGGCTTGGTGGGCCATATTGGAGAACATTGCTTAAAAAATTGTAGACAACTCCTCACTTAGGCTCTTGGCTAATTAGGCTAGTAATTAGACCTTAAATAATAACATAACATATAACATAAGTTTCTATCAACGACGAGTGAACGAATAGTGATATATTTAACTAGTTGATTTCGATGTATAGTTTTTGATTTGATATCCTTTATATTAGGCCTATGTGTTTAGTTCAAGAACAAAATACAAAGATTAACAAATCAAACTCTAAAAGTAGTTTTAAACTCTACCTCTGTCATTTTTTTCATCTAAAGGTAAGTCGACTTCCAAATCTTTATCCTCGGCAAAGTGTCTTGAAAAACAGTATAGGGCCTAAACTGAAAAAAAAATTGGAAAAGTAAGCTAAGTTTAACTGTGGGTCTGAAAATAATATAAAATGTAAATTTTTTGGTATGTGCATACCGATATTATTGGTGTTAATTTATATAGGCATACATTATTTCATTTTCATACCAGAAATGATATTTTTCTCTTACTGTAATTGCTATGGAGAAATTGTAGAAAAAATTAAAATTCTGTGTTTATAAGTCTATATGGCCTAAATAACTGAGGAGGGACTTTTAAAAATCTCTTTAATAAATTTCGTCAGGAGATGTTATTTATAACTTTTGACCCAGTAATGAACGATAAATTTGTTCTAAAATCGTGGACAGAAAAAAGGGATAGAGCGTTTTTCAACAAACATCCATAATATAAAAATGAAACTAAATGACACACTACCAAGATTTAAAAATAATATAGTATTTTGAAAATGTAGTTGTGTCCTGTGTGTGTTTAGCTGTATTATTTGTATTTGATAGGGACCCCAAAACAAGAAAATGTTATGGTCCCGAGCTCATAGGTCTTACAGTGACTACTACAGTAATAGAGTATTCCCTATAGGAAAATTCGCTAAATCCTATAACACACATTAACTCCAGATCCATCTCATAAAAAGTTTAATGTTCGTAACAAAAAATAAACGCCCCAGACTCATCAACCCGCACTCTTCTCTTTTCCCACCAAATTGGCCGGTTCTTGTAAATGGACGGGTCCATTCCGCGGGAACGCTTCGAGTTTCAGCGACCGAATATTCTGCTTCTCAACAATTGTCCTGGTCCAATACTGTCGGCCAAAGACCACCAATTAATTGCGAAAAGCAATTTAAATGTCTTTGAGGAATCCCGAGAGCTCGGTCAAAGAGGCCGGTCACATGTTTATATAATTCGCGGACCGGTTGGCGCGACGACGGTGGCGCGGCTCGGCGGCGGCATGACGAAGCTTCAGAGCCTCTCTCAACGTAATTATACGGTTATGACCTGCCTAATTTGTGTCTAAATAACCGCTTTGTTTAATAGAGGGACCGGCCTTTTAATGATATGCTGCGACAGGGCAATATTTCTTCTTTAATTTTGACTCTCACTAGCAGTATTTTGATACAACTCCTAATTACGATGCGCTGCAGCCCAGGTGCAATTTCCTACCTCAAGGCGTGTAATTTCCTCGTTAGTCCGATATCAGCTTCATTTATGATTGTTGTTGGTAAAATAAACGGAACTGAAATGTTAGTGGTTTTGCAGCAGACAACTAGTGTAATTATTTTATAACAATTTTAGTTACACCATATATGCCAATTGCTACAACCAATGTTTATATTGTTGGTTTAACAAATCATTTTGTTAGGTTAAAAATACCTTTTTTGTCAGGCCAACAAAATAGGGTTTGGTTACGGCGACGAAATGTATCAGAGTTTTGTTGAATTAACAAAATAATTTTTTGTTGCGATTACAAAAAAATTTTGTTGCTTTAACCAAAAAATTTTAACAAAATAATTTTGTTACTCCAACAAAAAAAAAATAGTTGTCCCTATTTCAACCAATTTTTTTGTTGGGACAACAATATTTTTGTTACCCCAACAACACAGTTTTTTTCTGTGTATTTATGATTGATAAAAAGATAAAATTAGGGTGCTCAAGGAGGATATAAAGGAACTATCCTTATTTCTAAAACTCGTGATAAAAATTTAGTTTATTTTTTTATAAAGGCTTTGAACTACGTCCTGATGAAAACATCATCACCTGTTCAATTTTATCGTTTATTTTTTGTGTTAGGCCTATTCTATATTTTTTATTGGAACGTTAGTTGTATTTCTATTAAATTTGAATTTAGCTAATTTCAAGTGATGAACGTGTAGCAAATATAAAACCAAGTACAATCATTAAAATGTAAAAGAACGCGCTTTCCCAAAGTAAAATGGAAATTCTGTATCTCTTAGTAGCACTCATAAATTAAACAATTCATAAATTTAAAAAGTTTTAGTGGTGTATTTCACAAACATCATAATTATAGGTTATCAAAGTAACATTACAACTTTAACATATTATGAAAGTTTTTCTCGTTACACCAAGTTTGAAAATTGTTTGTTATACAATCGTTTTTTATGATTATATAACTTGTTATACATTTTATTAAATATCTCAAATTATTGATCTCACATTTTACATCAACAGATTGCCATTTAACATGAAAAAAAACACAGTTATAACGTAAAGTAGAAACTAAATTGTTATGTTTTTAGCGAATTTCCCTATAGGGAATACGCTATTACGGTAGTAGTCACGGTAAGACCTAAGCCCGGGACCATGATACTTTTTCGTTTTGAGGTCCCTAGAAGCCAAAAACACCGTTCGTTCAAATTGATATATATGTATATATAAATATAAATATATATATATATATATATATATATATATATATATATATATATATATATATATATATATCTATGTGTCCGTTAACACGATAACTTTTGAACGGAACCTCCGATTTTGATGAAATTTGGTACAGGGATGTAAGCCAGCGTCTACTAGGTTGAGTTCGCGAACCAGAATGATCGGACCATGGGAACAGGGTTTTATGGGGTTTCAAAAGGGTTAAAAATGGGTTTTTGGCTTTTTTTACTTTTATTTAGAAAATTCAACAATTTTAACTTAAACCATTTAAAAGAGCTTAAAAAACAAACAATCTAGTATTTTGTTTTTTACCCAGCTTAAATGGTTATGGAGAAAATCCAAAAAGTATGTTTTTCATGTTATTCTTATGGGAAATCAACAAAACCTTCTAACTTGCTTATTTATTGACATATCTTGATAAAATTTGGTATGTACATTCATTAGGAAGCGTTTAACTTATATTTGCTTAGAAAACCCATTTGGCGGCAAACCTACGTACTCACCCCTATAGGGTTTATGGGGAAAATAAAAAGAACACCATAGCCTTATAAAATTTGGTATGTACAATCACTAGGTAGGGTTTAACTTATATTTACCAACAAAACCCATATGGCGGCAAACCTACATACTCTCATCCCCATGGATTTTATGTGGTAATAGAAAATATACCAAAATTCCATTGGAAATTCGCTGAGTACGCAGGTCTGCTGCGACGGGGGTATTTCTCTAAAATATTATTCAAAGTACTGTACTTTTATCATCATAAGCTTTGAAACAGAGAATTGTGAAGTATAAAAACTCAATTCCCTGCTACTATGACAGAAAATGCAGTTTTGTCGAAGATAAAAGCCACTTGAGCCACTATAGAAAAATTACATGTTACTTGGAACTGCTATTGAAGGCAGAACAGTGATTGGAGATAGTCGAATATGTTTTATTCAGGTAAATATCTGAAGTTGGATTCAATCTATTGGCACGTTCTCAAACAGCCTCCCACTTCTACACGGCCTGAGTGAATTGATCTCTCAACTTTACTCTTTGTTCACCTGAGATAAAGAGGAACACAAGGGAGTACATTTGTAAAATGAAACTTGACAATCTTAAGGTGACTTCTTTGCTGCAGATTATTTCTTTGTAGAAAACAAATACTGCTCTTTCTACGGTCATTCAGTGTTAGGGTTCATGTTGACCATGTTGTATTTATAAAACTTGAGTAATTATTTTTAATAATCAGGCACCACCCTTAGACCTTAAAAAATCTTCACCAGCTATTTAACGAGTAAGTTGGTTGCTTTTTGTTTATATATCTTATAACTATACTCGCCCATGTTTTTACTGATTAAACTGTTTAACTGCGTGCTTATAGTAATAATATACACTAGCTGATAATGCTACACCGCAACCCTGCTGATTGTTTGACTGAGTGAACCCATCTGTAACTAAATGCATATAGGTTCTGGCACATTCTGAGTATAATTTTTTTTATACATGAAAGTAACTCTTGAGTAAGAGAAAAAGGGAAAATAATACAGGGCAGGGAAAACGTCTGGAATTCAGCAATAACTAATGAGTTTCTATAGCCATAGTCCATTTGCATTTTCTTATTGTTGTTCATAGGCCTACATCAAAGTCTTGAATGTAAGCATAGATTGATATTATTTCCTTAGTAATTCAATGAACAAATTGAGTAATTAAAAATGAAAACTATAATCATAGTGTTTTCTGTTTACAATACTCCAATGAATGGTTTCAGGGAAATTCAGTGACACTGATGTATTAAGTTCGTTTACTCGTATGGTTTGAATAAATCCACCATGAGCGTCGTTATTTTAAAACAATGTCATCTGATATCAATTACTGTACTCTTAGTAGGCCTAGCATGTAAACATTGAGCTTTTTTTTTTGTAAGTTAATCCTCTAAATACTAATGTAGTTATTAGGCCTAAGTAGTATTTCACCCACTTTTAAAGGAAATGTATGATTTATTATAGTCTTGTCTCAATATTAAAAAATACCTGTAACAATATTAGTTTGGATAAAATTTGCAACAAAAATTATATTGTTCTTCGAAAAGAGTAAATGTCCTGTAATATATCCTGTAGGATATGCCTTTAGAATTGTGCATGGCAAAAATTCATTCATTGAACCATATTGGTTAAATACTGTTCTTGCATAGCTTTCATTATATTGTGAGGACTGCCATAAATGTTAAAAAATTTAAATTTTATCCAACGTAGTTCTTGGCTATTTTATGTGTTGAAAACTCCTCTATAAACAAATTATACCACATTAGTAAACACAATTCTGCCAAGCTCTTCTCAACAAGTACCTGCTCCCCCCCCCCCTCGCCATGAACTGCTACGGTGTAACACACACGTTATGACGTAAACCCCAAGGTCACTCCAACCATTACTTGCTCCCCAAGGACCCAGAGTTCCCGGTCGGTCACACGGCCGGGCCCCCAATTTTACCAACCCACAATTTCGTTAAACGCTCTAATAGCGATATGATATATTTGAGCGATGGGTGGAGGGGGTGCACGCGATGGGAACGCGTCGCCAAGGGGTCCTAACACACACACACACACACTCACACACACACACTCACACACGCAACTCCGCGGCAATACCGGAACGTCCGGCGAACGGTGAGTTATGGACGACATTCCTCTATTTATAAGATAATAGCATTTAGACAGAGTGCATGAAATGGGTTAATCAAAAAGGGTTCTTGGAAGTCGTTATGAAATTCCTTCTTTAAGTGAGTGGGGATCAATCATTTTGATTTGTTTTATAATGTGATGAGCACAAAGGTAATTGGTTTTGTAATTTTGGTTTCTTGGAAATGTGTTTCATACCTTGTGACTCATCCGCTTACTATTTTAACTATGAAACTTAATCTATTAAAGCAACCATAGTTAGGGTCTATTTAAAATACGATCAGTTACCAAAACAACATTAATTCCCCTCAAATATCGGCTATAAAAAATTATATAATGATAATGTCATTTTAATGCATAATTTATTATAATAATATTTTCATTAATGTATGATGCAACAAAAATAGTTGCACAATTCACTCATTGTTTCCGTAAACATAGACCAAAACCACTACAAACTAACCAAAAAATAAAATCTGTTTAACACAACAGTATTTTTTAAAATTCATAACCAAAACTGTTTACCCAACTGTTATTTTTATTCATAGTAGGCCTACCTGGGGGACCGAGTTTATGCTCGGTAAAATTTTAAGTGTCACTTTCCTTTCCTACAAAACATGGAAACTTTGAAATGGTCTAAGGCGAAAACCGGATTTCTCACAGAAATGGGACCAAATTCAATTGATAAGACCAAATTGATTGTTTCTTCTTGACCAAAAGCCCCATATTAAAAAATAAATAAATAACAATTATTGGATAAAAAGGAATTTCCCGTAGAAACAGTGCTTATTTTAGAGTATAAGATTCTAATTTTTTTACATTTAATATCTCCTCTGTCGTAGTAAGAGCTCACAGTTCATTTTATTATTCGACTGCATAAGGTGACTTTTTTAAACATCATTATATCATGATAGTAGATATCAAAAGTAGACGAGACAAAATTTTAACCAATGCAATTTTTTTTCATCAAGTTCGCCCATAGACTTGATTATGGCTTAGTTTCAACATAGCTTTTGGTAGTGTTTAAAATAAAATAAGTCCTAATCTCCATTCTAACGCCTATTAATACTCTATAGACAAAGAAAGGTTGATTAATCTGTTAATTTCATTAAAGTTATTCCAGATTTTTTGTCTTTCGCCATCCAGCATTCGAAAAATTCACCCCAGGGACCTTCACAGTCGACACCGCTAGGCGGGCCACAGCGACCGGTAGCATAAGCCTAAGCCTAACGTATCGTCAAATGTTTCGCCACTAAGCCTGAAGAGTGAGCACGTATTCATCTGTCTGCATTACGCCTAATATCAGTCTTTATGTCGTCTTAACATAGTCTCACCAACTCTCTTAAGAACCTTTATCTTAGTTCGAGGTCAACCAGAAAATAATAAAAAACCAAGACCCCCTCCTAGTCGCCATTTTTATTTATATTTTGTGAGTTGATCATCTTTTCTAATGAAACCTGAAAAATTATTAAAACAATTCAGCCGATCAGATATACACTGTAGAGTCATAGTCAATTAATAAACTCCACGAAAATGATAGTAAGGTTGTGTACCTCTCTTTGTACAGTAACTAGAGGAACCCAATTATAAAATGATTATAAAGTTAAAATTAAGTAAGTGTAGTAAAGGATTTTAAACTTATTTCTAAACTATCAGCACAGTCTAAATTTGTCACCTTTAAGTATTATCATTATTATTATTATTAAAGTTTTATTTCGTAGAGAATTAAACCAGAAGACAACTTTTATGTAACTAAACCAATAATTAAACCATCCATTAAAAATACTATAATACTGATTAAGTTTGACATTAACGGTACTACATAGTTTATAGTTGCTCGCGGGATAAAAGACTTCATTTAAAATTCAAAAGAAATCCTACCCTGTAAAAATAATATTTAAACCAGATTTAAGATTATAATAGTCCAATCCTATTATAAAAAAATTATAATTACTAAGTTACTTAAATGTACTTAAATTACTTCACTCATGTACATTTTTTACCTTATATTGTCACTTTAAAATTACTCTTAAAAAGTATCTTACAATTCCGGTCTCGCCACTTTGAGGTGTGCATACCTTTGGGTGGTATTTATGGGAGAAGTCACTCAACTTTATGGCACACACCCTGCCACCTTGATGGAATTTCGGAAATCCACTAACTCAGATTCTGGTCCAGCCGCTCTACACGTTTCTTTCTTTATTGCAATGAAATGTAATATTTAAATCAAGAGGCTCTATAAAATAAATTCGTTATCTTGGTTTAGTGCAAAAGTCAATTCGACAAATAGTTCTAACTTATTTGTTTAAAAGTCTTTGACCTTCCACTAATTCTGTTCTGATGGCTTTTGCGGGCAATATATGTCCTTAGATCAGTTCCAAAAAAGTATATTTACTAATTTAGATTTTTTTTACTTATTGATAACACACCTTCTTAAAAGTAAAGAATTCTCTTACGGTATATCCGTGGGAAAAAACAATACCCCCGTCGCAGCAGACCTGCGTACTCAGCGAATTTCCAAAGAATTATTGTTTCAACATCAAAGAACTTTGTGGCTTTCTTATATAATTAATAATCTTTACAAGGAAATATAATATATTTAATGGCATTATATTTCTGAGTAAATTATTTTTATTTAATAATTTACATATTAATATTTATATTGCAATAAATGACTTTTTTAACAGTAATAAAACTGCATATTCAAAGCTTCCATGCAAAAGGAATGATTTGTTTACAAATCCCAAAACATAAACATTTCAAATTTGACAAATATGAAGAAGACAGCTGATCAGCTGATTAGGAACAGGTACTTTATTATCCTATCCCCATCTCTCTTGCACCCATTATACACTTATTTTACCATGAGAATACCATGGGATTTAGCATGTAGGTTTGCTGCCATGTGGGTTTTTGATCAAATCTTAATTAGTCACCACCTAGTGAAGGTTCATAAAAATTTTTATTAAGATATGTTGATAAATAAGTGATATATAACTTTTTAAAGATTTACCCATAAGAATAACATGGGAAACTTCATTTGAATTTTCTCTATAACCAGTTAAGCTATTTTAAAGATTCAAAATACTAAATTGTTTGTTTTTTTAAGCTCTTTTAAATGGTTTTAGTTAAATTTGAAAATTTTGGTCCAAAAATGCCAAAAACCCATTTTTGACCCCTTTGAAACCTCATAAAACCCCGTTCCCATAACCCGACAAAGCTGGTTTGCGAACTCATGAAAATAGACCTGGTCTTACACCTTCATACCAAATTTGATCAAAATCGGAGGTCTGCTTCAAAAGTTATCGGTACCACGGACACACACACACACACACACACACACACACACACACACACACACACACACACACACACACACACACACACACACACACACACACACACACACACACACAGGGCCGGATTTACGTTTTCTTCGCCCATGGGCATATAATAATCTGCCGCCCCTTTACCCCCCCCCCCCCCAACGGCTCCCTTTGTACCCTCCATATTGCGGAGACATTGCTTTTTTTTGAAGAAGGAATCTAACTTTAAAGTTTGGACAAGCACTTCATTTTCCTTCTTCTTCTTCTTCACTTCAGTTAATTTCCAGTATTCCGCGCCACTAAGTCTTTTTCGCCCATCCAATTAGGCCTATGTTTTAAAAAATATAACGAAAATTATTGCGTATATCAAATTCAAATGAAATCTCACATGAAACACAGCATTAAAGAGTTGTGAGCAAATCAACAACACACAGTCGCACACGCACTACTGTATAACAAGCAAGCCGCAAGCGTACTCGTACAGTCTGTCAGTTCTAATGCGACATTAACAACGCCACACAACACTGACGAATGACGTTTGTACATTGACGGGACGGCCCAAGCGGAAGCGAAATGGCGACTTGGCGGGATGGGCTGATGACCGGTGGGGCATACGGGAGACATTCGTAGCAAACTATGACGTCATTGAATTAGTTCCTTGAGTTATTGCTACGAACAGTCTAGCGCTCAATACGCTTGATTTCAGAGTTGTCGTCTGCAACAACTGAATAATATTGTTTACACTAGGCCTAACCTCTATAGGATTAGATGATGATGAATGGAAATGGATAAATTCTATCATGGTCCTCTTTTTAAGGAGAATTTGAAAACTCTTTTACAAAATAAAAATGTTTATTTTTGTTATAGGTATTTTTGTTTGGTTTTTATCAGGCCTAGCTTACATAAACTTGGGCCTGCTTTAGTTTTAATAGAAAAGATTCAAAGTGTTCAACGTTTTAGGCCTAGCTAGGCTATATTTTTGGTTAGTATGAAACGTAATTTTATGCAACTAAGTTTAACTGTCTTAAAAGTCAGCCTATTCCTTAATTCCCCATAAACGAATCCTAGTCGGATTCGGTAAGATGTATTTACAGTAATTACTGGTAGTAAAGTTTAAATTTGATAACGTTTATTTGGAACCAAAACTTAGGTGCAAGGTTTGGATTGCAGAATCCTACACCAATCTATCACACGCCCTTAACTTAACACTACATTTAAGAGTGCCAATCCAAAAATTGTTAAGGATTATGTACCTATTTTTAATCTTCTTCTTTGTATAAGGATACTGTATATATTTCTAATCTTACACATGAATACCGGTATATTTATTAGTAAATAAAATGCTTTTAAGATTTTTAGTCTTAGGTTTTACTTATTTATTCATCTTTATCAAGATCTTACTACACTAACAACGATTTCTCAATACTCAAAAACAAAGAAAGAAAGAGGGCAAGCGAGACTAGCCGAGTAGCGGCAAAATATAGAAACTTTAATGTTATGACGTCAGCATCATAGCCGTCAAACAGTGAAGCGACGTTATTAAGCTGCTCCGAATGTCTCCCGTATGCCCCACTGGGCTGATGACGGCGAGGAATACGAATACGGCTTCCCCCTCGGACTAAGTATAACTAAGTTATACTAATTTATACTTAGTTATACTTACTAGTCGAACTAAAACTAAGTTATACTTAGTCCGAGCTCCCCCCTCCCTCACGGCGCCCCACCACTAGCACATAGTCTGCCGCGCGCAAAGACGCTCGTCCACGCATCCGCGGCTTCCGCTCAGGCTAGTGATGTGCGATACGATACGTATCGGAGCCATATATCGTATCGGCCGTATCGTATCGGTCCTGTGTATCGCGATACGCGTATCGTATCGGCCAAAATATCGCATGAACGATACGTATCGTATCATTTTGAACAAAGCAGTTAAAAAATAGGTTTAGCCATTGATTTTAAATAGAAATTTGCTATTATTGTAATGAAACGGACAATCAAAGGTTTTAGGTAAACATTATTACTGTTTAATAAGTACTCAAAATAAATAAAATTATTGTTTATTGTCATGCGCATTCATATGCTGGCCGTATCGTATCTGTCAAATCTTACTTGATAATCTTGTTTTATCTCCTCCATTAAATTGTGCAATTTAAGTTACAGAAGATAGGATAATGGAGTTATGTTTATTTAATGGTAAAATAAGTAACTTGATGAAGCTAAATCCATTTTCTTCTGAAGATCGTGGTTGCATGGTGAAAAAAACAATATCGCGGAAAAAAAGTATCGTTTTTCTATGTGCCGATACAAAATCAAATATCGTTTTTGGCGATACGATACGTATCGTTTCCAAAATATCGTATCGAAATATCGTATGGCCCTTCCTCGTATCGCGATATTCCGATACGATACGATACGTATCGCACATCACTAGCTCAGGCAGACTGCAGTCTGCTCTTCACCGCCTCACCACGATGCTTCGCCGCCTCAGGCTATGTGGCCTGCGACCACGACGATGACAACGCGCCGTGCATACAGATATAAATTTTAATTTCTCCAAAATTTTGCTGCCCTTGAAATTTGCCGCCCTGGGCATGTGCCCATGTTGCCCATGCGGTAAATCCGGCCCTGCACACACACACACACATATATATATATATATATATATATATATATATATATATATATATATATATATATGAAAATGAACGAACGGTGTTTTTGGCTTCTGGGGACCTCAAAATGAAAAAGTAAAGTGGTCCCGTGCTTAGGTCTTACCATGGCTACTACCGTAATAGCGTATTCCCTATAGGGAAATTCGCTAAAAACAAAACATTTTCGTAGTTGCACAGTTTAGTTAGTGTTATAATAGACTCAAATGAATAAAAAGTAGAATCAAGTGTTTTAAAAGGGAGTGTAAACCAGACCTTAAAAAGGTCTTTGGTACTTTCGTAAATTGTAATGAAATAATATAATGAGTTGTAATGTAGGCTGGGAACTATAAGAGCCACGTATTAGGTTATTTTGTTTAGTATATTTGAGATATGTTTGTGTAGCCTATATTATAGTTGAGTAAAAATTTACCTTATCGTTCCCTGATATCATTTGCTAAATCTTTTCAAAGTTTAAACGTGTTAAGTTTATTAAGATTTTTGTATTTTCAGTTTGATTGTTCCTTACATTGAAAACTAAAAGTGATTCCAATAATTAATTATTATTTTTACTGATATTTTTAAAGGTCATTCTAGGTATATATGATAGTACTGTATACGTTTACTCGTTAAAGAATTTAATTTAAATATAAGGTAATGTCACTTTTCCTTAACACAACGAAATTTAATTTTTATGTCCAGTCTAACATGAATTGACGATTTTGGAACATAAAAGTTAAAGGTTATAGAAATTTCGATCAAACACCAACGTAGGCCTATATCTATTTTTAATCTATTTCATTGATAAGATAGTGTTTTTTATGCTGTTTATAAAGAAAGTATAGAAAATTGCCCCATAATTGCTGGATTTTAAAATTTTCCTTGCAGAACCACATTTCCATTACCGGTAGTGTAGGCCTACTTGTTATACTGCAGAAGCATTTCAAAGTCTCTGCAGATTTGGGCAATTTCATATTTTGTATTACATTCTATAAACATAATGTGACTATAGTCGAAGTCCCAGTAAAATAGTTGATTAGAAAGTGCTTGTTAATGCATGAACAAATCACTTTTTTCAATTTTTTATGAAAAAAAGAATCAGTTTATTAAATAATATATTATAGGTAAAAAAATGCAACAATAATTTAAGAGCTAAATATAATAATATGGATAAAGATAGCTATGATGTTATTAATATTAGTTGTATGGCAACTAGTTGTAATCAGGAACTGGTTCCATCTATTTTTAAACGCTGTGTTGCAATCTTTAATTCCAAGCTAAAGGTGATACGAACACTTTCGCTCTCAGTTCTTTGAGGGTTTGTACTTTTATCTGGGACACTTAAGTGATTGAAATAAGGAAGGAAAATTTCCAAAAAGCACGAAACGGCGAAATACTTCTAAACGGCAAGTAGTCTTAAGTGGTCTTTGTTAGAGGAATGGAGATTTATTTTACGCTGGTTTAGAACAAATACAAACTATTTAGTTTCGAATTACAGCGAAAGTAGTTCAAAAACATACATTGATATTTTAGCACAACTTATTTTATTTTGTTGATTTGTAATCCTAGTACTGTATTGAACAGCATTTTCTTCTATCAGCTATCTCAAAAAGTGTAGGCTACATTTAGAACTAATAAAAGTAACCAGTCAAAAAAGCACTAATGCCAAGATACTACTGACGCTGTTGGCCTATAACAGATTTCCTTTTCAACAGCATCCAGCATCCTATACGTTCTTGATTGACTTTGGTGATTAACAGCAAAAATTGTATCATTTAAAAAATTACATTATTTTGAGTAATTAAATCTCACCATTATCTTTCCTGAAAAAATTACTCTTAACATTAAATGGTAGTCATGTATGTTGATGATGATAAGCTTTACTGAATGAGTATCAGTAATATTCAGCAGTCAACGGAAATGGGTTCTATTAATAAGCACTAAAACTACGGCCTTAACTCTGAATGATTTTGTGTTTCAACTAAAGGAAACCAAATTTAATAAATTTTCTTAAATTTATCAATAAACTTAGACTATCAATCTATCAATTTATTTAAAAACTTAACAATATTAAGGTGGGCATTTTAACGCACATTTTAAAGGCATTAGTTTAATTCCTCGTTTTGTTAAAGTCTCCTTTCTAAGGGAGCTGGAGCTGGACCCCGCAGATCCTCCGGTCGGTCTCCAGACGTCCTCAAGACGTCTCGACCGCGACACCTCGCCGTAAACCCTCGGGTCTAACGATCGTCACACCGTGAAATTAATATCTCACATGGAGCGTGGCGGGATCGGCTAATGCCCCTCGTAAACCGACCACCTGACTCCTCTCTCCACTCTCCAGCAGCGGCCTTTGTCTCTGCGGTCGCTGGAGATTAGCTGCTGGTTGAAATATTACTGCTGTGCGACTGTGATGGATTACGAGTTCAAATTGTTTGTTTTACATGTGGACTTAAATGATATTTGGTAATGACATTTTAAGTGCAAAAAACTCCTCTGGCACTAACATCGGCACCATCAATGGTAATGCACATGCTGATTGATTGGTTATTTATTCCTTAATCCTATAAAAGAAAAAATAACTCACAACTAAAACTTATCAAAATACTTCAACAACAGCTACCAACAGCTACAACAGCTAGTATTGTGCAGCAATAGAACCTTGAAATGCGTGAGCAGGGTGAAGTATAGAGGATGGTAAACGGATGTAGAGTGCACCATTTGGCATCCAATAAACCAAAAGAAAAAAAAACAATTGCAGGAAAAATCATTTACCATTTTTTTCTGGTGGCAGGAGATTTTTAATTTTATGTGTCTATGTTTTATGATGTATTTTTATGATGTACTATGATGTATTTTTATGATGTACTATGATGTATTTTTATGATGTATTTTTAATTTTATGTGTACTATCCTCTGGATGTAAGCTTCGGAGGATAGTTAACTAAGGTAAGAGTGAGTTTCCATATTGATATCAAAACTATAAATGATAGAAAATGATAACAATTAATTGTAGGCCTATACACAATTTTGTAAAGTATTTCTTTATAAATAATTTTTTCCTCCACCTACTATCTAAAGCCATATTTTACTCCTTGGAATAGAGTAGTAAAGTACTAATTTCTATCCCATGTGACTTGAATACTTAATCTTTCTACCTAGGGAAAACTCGAGTTTTTTCGTACCACGGGGCTAAAGTTAGTTACATAAGAATAACATTAAAAGAGAGATTAAAAAGAACATGAGCCACAGTCAGCTGTTACTTGTGTTTGTTTCGTTACTCATTGTTGACTAATAGCAGCTGTAGCTGCTGCTCACCCACTGTTGACCATTCAGTCAGCAGTGGGTGAGCAGCATCTCTAGTATTAGAGATGGCCGTGGCAGTGTAGGTGTTTGTTTACATTATTTTGCTTGGGTAGGCTATTAACCTAAGAAGTCCAAAACATTAGTGTAAAACTTTTGACTAGGCTTAAATTATATTTTGTTTTTTTCGTGTTCTTCAAAATTGATATGGCCTACCTTGTGTGTTTTTTATGTTGATGTGACAGATCCAGCTTGACGGAGCAAGGGATCATATGAAGGTAAAGTTAAATTATCTACGGTAGGCCTATTAGGCCTAAATTTTATTCGTGTAGGTGGAGGAAAAATGTTGTGTGCATCAAGGGACTAAAGTACTTTTCTTCCTCAGGGAAATTGTCGCCCTCGGCTTCGCCTTCGGGCGACAACAGTTTCCCTTCAGGGAGAAAACATTGTACTTTAGTCCCTAGAAGCACAAATAACTATATTACTTTTATCCAGTCAGTATATTTTCACAATACGAGGTGTGGGCTGGAAGGAGTTATAGCAGTCAGATTGCTAAAAGCTGTAATCTAACATGGAAACATCAGTGGGGTGCATAAACACGTGTGAGAATGGCAGGTGAGAGTGAGAGAGTGTGTACAGAGAGGAGAGGAGAGGAGAGTAAAGGCCGGGTCATAAATCAGGGAGTGATTGTGAAAAGTGAAAGTCTCGGAGGATCTTCCCGCTGAGACTGAGGTGAGATGGGAGGACGAGGACGAGCTGTTGAGTAAGCGGCGTATAACTCGCGTCTCATCGGGACATCAAGGGAACATAGATAACGGATTTTTGTCTTAATAATAAATTTATCTGTTAAAAAGCAACATTATGACTCATCTGAAACTTTTAATTTTACACTTAAATATATATTTATTCACCATAACTCGATTTACTAAATATTTTATATGAATGCAAAACCTTGTTTGTGATGTTATTATCAAAAAAAGAACTGAGAACTCATAATATGTTGCGAAAAACATCCCACTTGTCCATTAAGGAATTTTTATCTAGTAGAGTTGATACAGTTTATATAGTGTAATGACCCGCTCTTATATAAACCAGTTAAAGGTTCTCCTTCCTTTTAGGAGGTAATTTCATAAAGGAGATCGCTCATGACGGTTGCCGAGTCTCGACTGGATGGGGAAGACGTTCAGGAGTTGACCTACCTTTGTCCCGCGGCTACCTTTATCACGGTCCTTGTCCAACCTATATTATTATTTAAAATCCCATTCAACTAAGTGTCAATAACATATTACGTTGTAAAATATGAACATAACTATTTCGATATAGCATGCTTAATTGGAATTTTGATGATTTCACGAACAAACCTACGTAGCCTAATAAAATATTCAAAACTATTTAAATAAATTAAACTGAAAGATCGCGAGAAGTAATTGAAACAGTTAAATACTCTGCAGTGAAAGAAAAGCTTTTAAATATTCAAATTGATCAAATAATAGCTTCACTTTAACGTGTAAACTGACCTGTTTTAATCCGCACTTGGGGTTTCGTCCAACTCGTAACATGCAGTAATTAAATTCACTCAGAGGTGGAAACAGTTTCATTGTCTGACATTCCAAATGCCAAGTAAGTAAATTTGGATATCACTTATATTTTCCTATAGACAAAAGTTTCAACCAAAATATCTTAATATTGTTGCTCCGTGTTGTTTTTCTTTCATTTAATACTTTAAAAGAAAAAAAAATGATTGTGCTCATTACAACGATAACTTTTAATTAGCGCATGTGTGCTGTAATATGAATTGCAACTTTAAAATGTTTTAAAAAACGAATTTGAAATTTTAATAAAAACATGATTACATTGATCGATATTGAGAAACAAGTCTGGTTGAAACCTCATATTTGAATTACTTTATAATGGTGAGCCTTCGCAAATATTTTCAATTTTTAATTATACACGAATAAAATGGTGCAAAAAGTACATTTCACAACGGTGAAGTCGAAAATGTAAGTAGTTTTCCGGAGAATCGATTTTTTGAAAGTCGAACGCAACAGGTCTATTTGAGCATTCCTCCAAAAAAGCCTCTAAAGTAACGATTATTACAAAAATATAGAAATACCAACTCAGTAAGAAAGTCAATAAAGATTCTTGCAAGTATCATGTACAATAAATACAGTCATTATTTTTAGATTATCTTTTAAAGCACCTATAAATAAATACTGGTAGTGCATGAGGAAGTCCATCGAACTACAAGGCAGTTGATGGATTCAGCAAAAACTGTCGTAATAACGTATGCTATCTGGCCATTTCACAGTAGAGGATCGGTTTCTCCTCCCTAGGCCGAGTGTGGAAGGTCGTCCGATGCCCGGCAGCGGCAGCGAGACCGCAGCCTCACCGCAGCGCTGGCTGGCCGGAGACCAATTGACCGGAAAATGCTCCACTCTACATCCGTTTACCATCCTCTATACATCACCCTGCTGACGCATTTCAAGGTTATATTGCGGAACAATAGTTATTTTTTGTATTTCTACATGTTCAAAGTAAAAGTGGAACCCAATATTATGTAATGTTTGTTAAGTTTTTTTTTTTTTTTTTTTTTTTTTTTTTTTTTTTTTTTAATTACTTCAAATTATCCTTCAAAATTAGTCTTGAAGTGTTTTTGCTGCATATAAGTAGTTCACTGCCCTTTACATTGTAAAGAATATAAGTGCGCAGCAATTTTAAATATAGCTAAATTAAAGGTGCTTATTGACTTTGCTAATGATTTTAGTTATTTTTTGCTACTGATTGTAGTTAAGTGTAAGTACAGGGCTACACGTGCATTGAAAAATTTTTTAATTTGATTACACCATTAAAATACATTTGCATATATGTTTGCAAAAGGGGGCTAGTTCTTGAAATAGTAGTAATTATCTTAACACATAACAAAATTTTAAAATTCAATAATTCATGAAAAAAATCAAACAAACGATCGTACAGACAAGCATGTTATATTTTTAATTACAAGCAGAGGTCTGAGTGTGAGATTGTTTTGACAGGTAGAGGTCGTCGCTATCACCTGTATCTGGGAGTCCTCGTGTGGGGAGAAGTAGCCAGAAGAGCCACATTTAGCATTTATCCTCTAATTCCCTCCTGGTTAAATCAAGAGAGCCATTGACAGCTCATCAGAACCCTCCGCTCGTGATAATCTCTTGAGAGGGTTTCAATTCGACTAATCCTTTGCAACTTCGCGGGACATTTTAATCTTCTTGTAATCTTTTCGATATCTCACTTGAAGAATCGCAGTTTTTAAAAGCGTTCGAATTAAAAATTTTGCATAAAAACAATTATGTAGATTAGGGTTGACATTGAGTGTAAAACTGGCATACTTTTGTAACTTTGCGAATAAATAATTACTTTGTGATAAATTTCTGTTCTTAGGTCTATATGTAGTATCCAAATATTTTAGTAATTTCAATTTTTGTTATTTGTCATCTCAGGGATACTTCAAAATATTGTTTATCATTAAAAAGACGTTTAAAACTTTTAATGCAAGAAGATACACACACGAGGCTTTCTATTCAACATAAAATAAAACCACCCTTACCACCCATAGGAAGTGAAACACACCTGGTTGACAAGCACAATTACACGAAAATAAGACCTTAAATTTCAACAAAAAATACATCATAAAACAAAACACAAAACACTCTATACATCATAAAACATCTGGATGGAAGCTTACATCCAGAGGATAGTAGTTGTTTCCGTGGAATAACAAGGATTTCTGGTAGTTAAACTAGTTTACTAAACAGAATAGAGGCTTTGTTAGACTTTAAGTTAGTCTATTTCATCATCAGGCTTCTGTCAAAGGGATGTGTAGAAATATCAAAGCAATAAAGTCAACGAAGTCATCATGAAATTATGATTACAAATAGTGTTAGAAAATTATAGTAGTGCATACTTACTAGGAATAATCGTACAGAATTATCGCTAGGAATTAAAATATCATGTGAGTAAAGCAATCAAATAAAAAATTAAATTAAACAAACTTTATTTCCATCATTTTTCATTTTGTACACTATGAGTGTATAGGAAAATGATCAGATTATATTTAAAACTTAACTTAAAAAGCAACTCCAACACTCTTAAGGCCTTACTTTAAAATTCTCACCTTAATCAACTTAATTCCTGTGCGTGAGAGTAAGCCGTGTGTTTGCCCATATTCTTATGGCATTAATTTAATCCTTAAAACTTTAACAAAATAAATCTTTAGTTCCTTACAACTTAATTTGACTAATTATAAAAGTGTTCAAAAGCAAAAGTTAAAGTTCATAAATATTCAGTACAGATTAATTTTGATAAAACAATAAAATACACACCAAAACAAACGTGTACCAAGAGGTTGAAAGGCTATAAAAACAAACAGTTTGCATGTCAACAATCTCAAAATATAAACTATCGCATGTCACCAACCCAATGCCAACAGTCCGAGTCGGGGAACTGGCGAAGAATTTGCATAAAGTCGAGACGGCTTTGTTTTCAGCATTCTTAGCGTTTTATTACAGAGGGTAAAACGCACATCTGTACATTCGACATTGAAGTACACGTTTACCACACAAACTTTCGTTTCATACTAACCTAATTTCCCATAGTAAAAATCCTTTGAAATAATTTTGAAGCAAAATAAGTGTTAGGAATACGTTTATTTTTTCCGTAATAAAGAAGGAAATTGATATCACTAACTGTTTGGTGGGGTGTAATAAAATGTTATTATTTAAACAATCTATACTTAAGAATACCGAACTAGGGATGCGTACTGCATGTAATATATTGTAATTATAAATGCATATACAGAGAGTACTAAAGGTCCGCACTGGCTTAATATTTTCAGAGAAAAAACAATAAAAATTGGTACATCATATCCAAACGTAATAATATAACTTTTAAAACCAATCAGATTCCCTTGTTTATTTTATTTGAATGCCACAATAGAGAAAGAATATCCCAGTTGCATTGCACTTCAGATACATCTTTTAAATAACAATAAAAAACAGTCCGTCTTCATGTAACATGCTTTTGCAATCACTAAACCTACACTTCAATGTGCTAAGCAACAAATTATACAACAGATTGCAATATAAATAAATTAATGGACCCCGGGAAAATTGATTACTCTTAAATACATAATAATGACATTAATATTTATAAAATAATTAATATAATTTTTCCAAAATTATAAAGAGACACACTAACGGTCCAAATACATCTTTAGCTTCAAAAACATTCTCTCGAAACATAACAAATAAATCTATAAAATAAATCATACATAATAAATAAATCTAATTCGGACATTGAACTGTACTTGTACATGAAATTAAAGGTCTCGCTTGTAAAGATGTGAAAGTGTCGGCCAATGTCACGCACACAGTTGTCAGTTATCAGTTTCTCAATCCTCCACACGTTACGTGATATGTACACCTGAAGTTCTGAAGAGTGTGTGAAGTGTGAGAGTGAGATGCAGGATTAGGAAAGCTAAGTGGTCGCGGCGCCGCCCGCATGTGTCCATAGTGACGTCTCTCCACCTGCATGACAACTCTACCCTCACACTGGTGTTATCTTACCTGTCCTCTCCCTCTCCCTACATGGATGTAGTTCAGAAAGTATAAGGCCTACATCCAGAACTTTAACATCACTCTCTGTCATCGTTTCATAGTTTAATATTGTCCTTAGTAATGTAACTATAAATATACAAAACTAATATCCTAGGTTTTATCCTGATTTCACAGTTTATACTGCTAGGCTGTTGTTCGAGCAAACCACAATTGGCACCATTTACTCTTTGCTCTTCCTAAGAAATTCAGCAATAAATTGCGCAGAAAATTTCTTATCCTATACCTGCATTAACCAAGCGGGAACTTTCAATTGGTACCAAAGCATAGGCTCATTATGTTATTTAGGACTAACTTAGGTTATGTACAAATACAAATCTAAACCACTATTATTTTTTTGTTTAATTTCAATTATGTTAGTATTTATTAAATTGTATCACATAATTACTAATAAAAATGTGAGGAAAATAAAAATTATAGTTAGGTTAATGAACAAATTAGTAGGAATAAAATTACAATACAAAATTATAGTATATATAGGTTTTGTCATATGAGGAATAATGTCGGAATATGCAATGGCATATGCTACCACCTAGAAGTGTTTGTGTTCATTTTTCGCTGGTTAATAAATAAACTTCTTTCACTCTAATAAACTTTAATTTCTAACTTGTAAGTTGTATCTAATTTGTACCTTGACAACGAGGGAGAGAAAAATGCACAAAACAACTAATTACTGAATAGTCGCCTGTAATAAAATCAACAATATCGCTGTCCATTCTTGCCAAAAAATAAAATCCTTCAAATATTAAAAAAATTCAGACCAAATTTCGTCTTACTTAAAAATTTTTAAGTACTAGAAAAATTAGAGATTTTTCAAATCCTAGAATTTACGCAAAAATAAAATTTACTTCCGGAATTGCAGTTTTGGTTTAGAAAAAATCACAGCAAATACACCGCACTATATGTTTGCAGATTTGTTTGGGTGAGGGACCAAGGCAGGTGTAGCTCTGTTATCATACTGGACTATTCCCAGGCCTTTGGCCACACAAACCAAAGTTTACTCCTCACCAGGCTTAAACACATTGGTGCGATTGATTGGTTCCAGCCAAAACTAAAAAGAATTAACATTATTTATCATTTAATTATCATGGTATTAGTAAAAAGTGTGTTTGGTTTTTGTAGTACTAAAGTACAGTACTAGAATAGAGACTTAGAAAAAAAACTACAAGTACTAAAATGAGCACTGATGTCTTTGATTTCCTTGTGAAAAGTTATGGGGCGCAACAAGGGACATGACCTGGGCCCATTTTATTCGCTGTTTACACTGATCATTGTTAGTTGCATTTATATCAAAACACAAATTCAATGAACCAAGCGATTAGAAGGGTGAATTCTAATTTGGCAGCTACTGCTGATTGAGTGAATTTTTGTCTCAAGTCAAATGTAGATGAATGTACAGTTCCTTACATTGCTCCAAACAATACTTTTTAGAGAATGCTTAATATAGAGATTCAAGTGAAACTTATGACATAAAGTTGGTGAACGTGAGTAACACTGCTTAGACTTTGTTCGTTATTCTTGACAGTGCAGTCTTGCCTTTACTGATCAAGTCAAACAAATACAGAACTTAAACTTTTTCAAGCAAAGGTATTTCAGGAAGTTGTGGCAATACACGAAAGTATTGCCACAACTTAGCTTGCTTTAAGAAGTATCAAAGAGATTCCACATAGAGTATAAAGTTATTCCACAGTCAAACGTTTAATCGTTTGATCCTTTGCACACATGCTTTGCATCGCGTTCGATGAAAGAAATCCATTTATTGTGGAATATAAGGTTTCTTGCCCTCTGGTATGGAGTTAAGTTAACTGAATTGGTTTTTTATTGGTTTTTCAAAGTTTGACAACCTCCTTTGATTTTTAGATACAAGTGGACTTTATCCAAGGAAGAATGAGTGGTTGGTTATTGTGTTTGTTTTTGTAAAATTTCGTCTTCCTCTTTTAGTGGTACAGAGTCGTATTTTATAATTATAAACGCTTAAATATATTCCGTGTAATGTTAAATATTTTGAAGATGTTATTTAACAAATTATAGTCTAACTTTAAAAATAAAATAAAAACTTCTCGATAATTCTTGGTTTAAAGTAGGATGTTCATTATTACTTACATAAAAATATGTGCGTTGTATTTATTTGAGAAGTCAATGTACTAAAAACCAAATTCATCGACTTAATGGTCAATTACACAAACATCCCGAATCCCTGCAAGGATATTGTATGTCTTTCAACTAATTCGAATAATTCGAAAACAGGTATTTTATTTTATAAAAAATATAAACTAAAAAGTTGTATTATTGGAAATATGAAATTACGTTGCCTTAAGGCTAAACTCAAAGATTCTGTCCTAAAGTGTTTCCCGAACAAGTTACGCATAAAACTTTCAAATTGCAAGACACGTCAAAGCAAAGTGGCCCTCACGTACAATTCAGAAACTCGACCTGCTCCGAAGAGCTTTCAGAGCTCGAGTTAAGCCCAACTTGTAACTTTGTAAGTGGAAGAACTCAAGTTTTTCATAAGATTCTGTGACAGGATATTTTTATTAGTGGCTAGCTAGATATTAATATTGTTTTTCGTTATCATTCTTAATTTATCAATTAAGGACGATGGATGTAAGATAATTGCTACGTGCGATTTATTTGACTTCACAGTAATCAGGCAATCCATACAAAGCACACTGAATTATTAATACTAATGACTTTTGAACGAATCTTAAACTGTTTGGTGTTGTTCTGTTGAATTTCTACCCCTAAAAGTGTAGTTTTTTTAGTTTCCAGTTTTATTGGACTGTTTTAAAAGTAGACTACATTCCTTTGCATTTGGAGCATTCAAAATGCCACTTTTCTCAATTCGTTTAGAAATTTCAAACAATTAGCGAAAATCGTTAGGCCTACTGAATTCATTTTAATACATTAAGTACTCAGAGAAGCAATGGTTTTTATAATCTTTGGGCCTACAGTATTTTTATTGCTGTTTTTTAGTTGTCAAATCTTGTTAAGAAAATGGTTTCGGAGTTTTGTATATATGTGGAGTATAGAAAGCTGATATCAGTGATTTGTAAATATGACGATGTCTACAGAGACCCCAGTAGCCCACAGGTTACAGTGTTTTGATATTATGATTGCGATAAAACATGGTATACCTTTACCCCTACATTAAATGCCAAAGTATAAATTCCTGCTGCCGTTTGTACTGTTTGTGGCTGATAAACAAATTAATAGAAAATGCAAAAGTATCTACTTTTTAAAATTTTTCTAAATTTATTGTTTAAAGATTCTTTTATCATAGTAGATTGTAGTATCAAGCCCAGTGGGCTGATAGTCTTAAAATACTTAGGCCTACTCTATGTCTGATGCATGGATGAAGGTAAAAAAACAAAGAACTCAAGCACCACAAAACAGCCTCCAATGCATTGGTTATAGGAAATTTAACTACGGATCATTCGTTTATTAATGCAGAGAATGACTTCAAAACGCACTTTAACACACAAATCGTGAATAATAAGGATTTTACTCCCCTTCGATCAGTTCATCCATGAGAAAAATAAATGAAAACATATAAAGGAATTACTGGCCAATTACTCAGGTTTGTACTAGGAAAAAAATTGTTAAACAAATACTAACAAATACAAATACACAACAAATACAAACAAATACTAACAAATACTAACATTGATATGAAAAAGCAAAATCTAAGGTTAAAATAATTAAAATTGTATACTTTGTGATATAGTAAAACTTTTTAAGGTTGCTTTAGAAAAAAACTTTAATCCGTAACCTTAAATTTTAAACAATATACTTTTAATTTTCTTCAATTTTTTGTACACAGTACTACATTAGAAATTCATTGAGTTTACGCTATTTCTAAAAAAATATAATCTTTATCTATGTTTTGAACCTTCAAGTAAATTGATTTGATAAATAAAAATCTTTTATTGACTAAATTAATATATTTTTATCAAACAATCTCCAAAAGTTTTACACACTTTCATTAATAGACTATCACTTAACCGACCTGTTACATACACAGTACAGTGTCTGTAAGGGTTGCGGCTCGCCACCCTCCGCCGGGGATGCTGCCCCCTCAGGACCATCGATTCCCCGTGACCTTGGAGTGACCTTGACCACCGCATCGCCACCCCGTCCTCATCACCCTCCCACCACCAAACCTTCACGATTGTCTCTGGTCCATTGTACTAGGCCGACTCCGACTGTGGCGGCACCTTTATGTCATTCTCTCCTTCTAGCCTTCAATAACTCTCTCTATACAACCAAATAAAAGAAACCCGATTAAAAATTTAATTGATTTTCATTCAGTTCTCCGCTTTAAATAATAACTTGGAGATCCTTGGTTACCACCTGTTAGTTGGGGAGAGGATTGTGGAGGCTTTGCCACTTTTAAAAACTCAGCTTAGTTCGAACAGAGTTTTAGATAGACTGTACAATAATAAAACAATTAAAATTCTAAAAATAAATGTTGATGATTATAATATATGGCATTCAAAAGTGAATAATTTGTATTCCGGGTTTTTATACCCTATTCCCTAGTATTCCTTTGAGTGGAGTGTAAAATAGTCTAATTATTATACAGGAAAAAGCTTCTCAAAGAAATATTTAAATTTCATTATAGGTTTATAGCAATAAAATTAGTTTTGTAAGTAGTAAATGAGGTAAACATTTTAGTTCGAAATTTAATGTTAGTAAATTATAAAGGGTTCTATTGGAAATTAGACCAAACTCTTCTTATAAAAATTGGGTGGAAAATAAATACTTAATTTTGGGATCTAATGATAACCGACAAATGTAATAGTTTAGTCATATGTCTAGCATAAGCATTTTTTAAATTTAAAATTCCCATAGTTCAATACTGTTGATGTCCGACGGGGTGACAAATCCTTAATTTGTAAGATAAGAAAACTGTTAAAATACTGTAAAGATAAGAAAAATTTACATACTAAGGAATTTTATTTTTAAGAAACAATTGTTATTAGAACTAGTAATTTTTACTTCTGTATTTTCGTCAAAATATACTCAAAACTTAAGTGGATCAATTGCTAGTGTGATTGAGAGTTAGAACTAGTAATTAATTGGCTCAATTGAGTGGAATAATCCGATCAAACCTGTCCATAAAACCTGATTTGCGTGCATCTTTGTTCCATATAAATACCAAAACACATTGTCGATCAGAACAACGTTCCAGACTAATCGTTTATCTATGATTTAGCGATTTCCGACCAATTATCACATGGGCCGATCTCCATCGGGTGTTCCAGTGTTCCAGTTAGATGATCAGTTGCACCCCGCGGAGGATGCATCTCATCCCCCGCCAGGTGGCAGCACATCCCCTTCCCACTCCTCATCATCATCCCCCTGACTTCCCGCCCTTCCCGGGGGTCTAGACACGAGTACCCCGCCGGGCAACGTCTGGACAGCCGATTTAAATAAAACTAAAAAAACATAAGACAAATGTATTTCATATGTTAATTATGTTGGCTTAATTTTTATAGAAGAAAATATACTTTAGATGAATGCATTTAAAATAAATACATTTACATTGAGATAACTGTAAAGTTATAAGTTTATGAAAGCAGAACACGGATTTATTCGCCTCGACGGAAATAGAAAGTTTGCGAACATAGTAAAGGCCCTATTTTTTATATAATACCTGATAGTTTAATTTTAATAAATTATGTTTTAACTGCAAAGGAAGGTTTACACGTGAGAGTGGTTAGTTACTCTGATAAAAATCTCAGATAGTTGTTGATAGTACTCGCAGAAAACTGTCTGGGATTAACCATCTTGGAAAATTCGGTGGTTGTGTAAACACCTTTGCGAGTACCTGCTGAGAGTACAAAACTCTCTGAGAGTGAAAAACTCTCACGTGCAAACCTAGCTTAATAACATCAAATTCCCCACGTACAAATTTCGAGGATCAGGTAGGCCTAACATTTTAAAGTTCAATTCAGAGTACTCGTTCACTTGGTGTTTTCCTTCAGAGGTTCTCGTTGTGAGCAGAGACTTGTGGTCTAATATTAAAACTTCTATGCATGGCATGTAATATATGTAAATAATAGTTTTCACTTCGTTCCTGGTCACATGACATATGCTCATCTGTAATTCAATGCCTAATCAATATGAAAATTGAAACTAAAAATCTTGTAATTTATTTAAAGGCTTATAAAAGATTGTGGAGATTCATCACTCATGACTGTTAGAAAAAACATTGTTATTAAATCATTTTGTCCTGTATATAATAAACCAAATATTTGTACAAAATCAGAACGCGGATATCAGATTTTAGTCTAGAAAACAAAAGGCGGTAATAATACTTGCTAATACGGCAAGTCGCGCATCCAATCAGGGCCTGTGTCTCCAGCGCAGCGCTGCGGTGGGATGGCGTATTGTCTCATAATCATATGTTCCATTGTTGCCGCCCTTGTACACATTATTCGCGGCTCGATGAGATGATTTATTAAACAGCGATGAGGCCTAATTACGAACAGCGAGGCCCACGTGAGACCGTAGTGAATCCCATCGTTAGCAGCGCTCGCGCCGCCTGGCGGGAGAAGCGCGGAACTAACAACGCCGTGGTAGCACCCGAGGACTGTTATCAATCAGTGGTCTAATTTTTGAAACTGTTGATTGTTAAATAGTTAAACAGTATGACCTGGATGTTCATACTTCTCATTAGGTATTCATATTGTTATTGTATTGTATGTTTTTAGGTGTCTGGTAAATCTAAATACCCCCGTCGCAGCAGACCTGCGTACTCAGCGAATTTCCAATGGAATTTTGGTATATTTTATATTTCCCCATAAAATCCATGGGGATGAGAATATGTAGGTTTGAAGCCATAATATGGGTTTAGTTGGTAAATATAAGTTAAATCCTACCTAGTGATTGTACATACCAAATTTTATAAGGTTATGGTGTTCTGTTTATTTTCCCCATAAACCCCATGGGGGTGAGTATGTAGGTTTGCCGCCATATGGGTTTTGTAAGCAAGTATAAGTTAAACCTTATCTAGATAATGTACATACCAAATTTGATTAAGTTATGTCAATAAATAAGCAAGATATAGGCTTTTCTTGATTTCCCATAAGAATAACATGGAAAACACATTTTTTGATTTTCCCCGTAACCAGTTATGCTAAGATAAAAATTCAAAATACCAAATCGTTTGTTTTTTTAAGCTCTTTTAAATGGTTTCAGTTAAAATTGTTGAATTTTAAAAATTAAGGTCGAAAAATGCCAAAAACCCATTTTTAACCCTTTTGAAACCCCATAAAACCCCGTTCCAATGGTCCGATCATTCTGGTTCGCGAACTCAACCTAGTAGATGCTGGCTTACACCCCTGTACCAAATTTCATCAAAATCGGAGGTTCCGTTCAAAAGTTATCGTGTTAACGGACACATAGATATATATATATATATATAGATATATATATATATATATACATATATATCAATTTGAACGAACGGTGTTTTTGGCTTCTAGGGACCTCAAAACGAAAAAGTATCATGGTCCCGGGCTTAGGTCTTACCGTGACTACTACCGTAATAGCGTATTCCCTATAGGGAAATTCGCTAAAAAAAGATGTAAATGAGATTGTCTTATTTAACTTTTGTTTATTTTTCATTATTCCCATTTTCATTCCAGCAACCCATGAGATAGCAAAGTTAAAGCTTACAATTGAATATTCATACACCATTTTCGGATTTAAAATGATTTTTCAAGATTAACACTTACATCTATCTAAACATTATTTTGTCTAAAATAACAGTTTTTTTTTAAGTTTTTATGAAAACTTTCAGAGATTTTTACCCAGCCTCACACATAAATTATATATATATTATACAATCATTGTTATTCTTTAAAAAGTCAGAACGGGAGCTAATAATTCCCTCATCAATAAAAAGAGTGTTCTATAATCTGTTGTGTTCCTCAGTGTTGTTCTATATACTCTGTTGAAACATTAATAATAACAATAATAAAGGCTCTTTAACAAAATAAAAAGAAACTTTGTCCGTTAAAATTGTAGGGAAAGGCAAGCAGGTATGCCTTGTTATGATGAAATGTTCTACAAGTGTGCGCAACTATTTATTAGGTACTGTCAAGGGTTATGAATACTCTCTTTTAATATTTTTAACAAATCAAGTACCTTGTGGTTGAATAAATAAATTAAGAGCAGATAAGAGTTTCAAGGGCACAGTAAATTCAAGGATATAAAACCTTTTTAGTATCTTGTGTACTTACAATTGAATTTTTTTCATCAAATACAAGTCAGTTCAAAGCTACGGTATCAGTTTTTGCCATGACTTTTGGTATAAGTTACACATAGATTAATGTATTGACATTCCATATATATGTTTAATTGAAGCTAAATTACAAGCTTCCAGTATTTGCGATGACCTTTGTGTAAGTTAAACTTCTATTAAATACTGTTTCATTTTCCTTATCTACAACTGAAAAAGCAAATACAGTAATACAGTATAAAACAATTTTGAATATGATACTAAACGATTTCCACTACAGCATTCAGCTTCCATCAAAACTGCGGATGACAAATTTCAGCTATGAATCCGACAGCGAAGCAATTCAAAACAAAAGCCCACACTGTGGCCCCCAATAAATCGTTGGTCGAAACCCGACCCACACATGCAATCGAGGATCTGAGGCATCAATCACGGAAACGGTTATTGGCACCATCAATGCGACCGGTCGACAGCGGACCGGGACCGCGACCGTGTGGTTACGGCGCGGACAAGACTGTAAAGTACGGAGCCGATGTTGGTGGCAAACAAATCGACCGTGACTGCAGATTAATTAGCAGGTGAGAGAAGGTCCGCCGACGGCTGGGGATCAGTATCTGTCAGGGGTGGGGGGCGGGAACGTCCGGCCAGGCGATTTGTATGTGCCGCTGCCTGTGATCGACCAACACCCACAGTTTTAACTTGTTTGCATATCTTGGCTTGAGGCTATTTGTTGCTAGCAACAAACTTTGGGAAAACGGTCCTCTTAAACTGTTAAATTCTGAACGCCAATCGTTGGGTCCTATAAGTCTTGCGATTGATTGGTTGTTTTTGCATTGTTTATCAGGAGTAAACAATATTTGCAAACGAATTGTTTGAATATGTTGAACTAACTAACTGGGTAGCTGTGGTTATAGTAGGTATACTCGCTTTTGAATCCAAAGGTTGCCGGTACGATCCTGAGAAGTTAGTATAGCTTTATAAAGGTTCTCCTTCGGACCCGGCTATTGGGGTATTGGGCGATTATGATCTATAAATGATGCTTTCTAACAAATGGTCGATGTTAGAAAGTAACAATACCGGGGTTTAGACATTTCCACGTCAAAACACAAAAAATATAAATAATAATAATATGTTTCCAGTAAATTACACTGGTTAAACCATTACTTGATTAAGGTTGTGCGTTTTGTTGTTTCTATATTATTAAAAAATTAAGAAACTAAATTTGTTAAGGTTTAGAGCAGCATGCTTATTTTAACTTACACTTTACATTAAAAGTTAAAGGCATAAGAGAGACATTGAGCTTAAGAGAGGCATTGCTATTGAAGTGCCATGTTTCCTCTATAAATTCTCCGATATTTTCAACACCCACAAAGAAACAAGAAATAAAATATTTGCTTCTACATTAAAAGTTATTCATGCTATCCAGATCATCGCCCCTATCCTGGCCCCACCCATTTGAGAGATCGACATGAGAAATTGAAACACACAAGTCTTGGCCAACAGCCGTCAACGCAATTTCCGAAAAAAAAAAAAAGATATTAAATGCTAATCGGTGCTGGGCTCGGGTCTGACGGCTAACCCAGATTTTGATTTACGCGGGCCAAACTACCCGAAATCGCGGTGTGTAATGGCCGATAACCACACGCTGTGAGGTGCGCGGACGTATTTACGGATGACTCTAAATCATCGCTGCCCCCACCCATGGGTGACCGCGTCCCGGCGTCTGGGTGACGGGTGACGGGATGGGTGACGTGGGTGAGCGAAGGCACCCGGACCCGGAGAGTGATGCCACTTTAATTACCCGGTTTGAGTGACGCAGTGATTAGCTTCTTAATTGAATCGATCTTAATGATCGTACCGTGGAAATTGGCGGCCCTGGACAAAATGGAGGCTGGCTCTTGGAGGAATAATATATAAGGAGTGGCCACGCTCGGCTAGAAGCGAAGCCGCCGCGCAACACGGCGAATGGTGGAGGGAACTCCCGAGTCCCGCAGGCAGGCATGTAACAGAGGCATATTAGGCATATAACAGTGCCTAAAAATTCATGAAAATAAGACTGCACCATTGTTAAACTACAAAACTTGTGTTCATACAACAATAATGTGTGAAACTTAAGAAAAAGCTTATTTTTATGCATAAGTAATAAGCCTATTTTAATAAGCTTCTAATAAGCCTGATTTTTACTATTTTATATTCATTTATAGCAATTATGAATTAATTTAATGAATTCCTAACTAGGTAGTATCGTTTGCCAATAATTTACTGTCCAACATATCTTAAATGATATACGGAACCTTACATAAAGCTGTAAATTCAATATTTTTTACAAATTATAATAAGGTAATATACATTGAAAGTATCAGTTCATGTATTATTATTTTTTTAAGTAATATTCTAAGGAATAAAATTAATTTTACAGTAAAATATATGTATTGGCATAATTTATATTTAGTTTTTATGCATTAAAACCATCTCTTCAATACAAATATTTTACTTTAATGCCCATTTATAAACAAAAATAAATATTTATCTAGAAAAATATTATATCATTGGATAGAGAATTTCATCCTCTTTAAAACTGCAAAAGGTGGACTGTTTGATTTGCTTGGTTTGCTCAGGATTTTAATTCAAAGTTGCGCGCGTCGCGTTTTTCCCCATCTCTCCCGTGTTACAGCGGCGGAACCATGCCACTCTACGGCCAGCCGTGCCACTCTAGTGGAGGGGAGCGGCCGGCTTCACTTTAGCATTGTATATCCATATGAACGTGGCCTCTCCTTATATATTATTCCTCCAAGGGCTGGCTCCACAGCTGGGGAACGAGTTGTGTTTCGCTTGCTTGGAAGTTCTTTGAAACTGTTATGGGGGAGATTCTACTTGTATATGTATAATCATAAACAAAAACACAAAGTGTTGAGGGGTTGCCAAGTCCTAAAAAGATATGATATCAAAATGTGTTCCAAGTCAATGACTTTGGTTTTAGAATAGCTACTCGACAAATTGATTCGATCTTTTAATGCTTGGTAAACATTCCGTAAAACAATATTGTTTTATTTCGAAACCGTACTTGGCCAGTAGATGTATGGTATTTTATTTTTTTTATTAAACTGTACGTATTCAGAACTTCTTCATTCATCGTTATATATCCCCATTAGTAAATAGGCTTAACTTTACTAGTACATCTGCTGGCCAAGTACGGTTTCGAAATAAAACAATATTGTTTTACGGAATGTATACGAAGCATTAAAAGATCGAATCAATTTGTCGAGTAGCTATTCTAAAACCAAAGTCATTGACTTGGAACACATTTTGATATCATATCTTTTTAGGACTTGGCAACCCCTCAACACTTTGTGTTTTTGTTTATGATATCATAATTTTTTATCATATTTGGCCATTTGGGTTTTAAAAGTAAAATCTTTAAGTAAGAAAAAAATTTCATTAAAAGCTTTGACGTGAAACGGAACACTATGTTTGTATTCGTTTGTCTGGAATTTATACAGAGGAACACAGCTGTCGTTTATAGGGTAAGTTTTAGCTATTTAGCTGCATTAAGAGATTAAAATACTAATGTATGGGTGGGCCCATGCTGAATACCCGTGATTCGTAAGGGAAGTGACAGGAGGTATTAATTTGAAGGTATCTTTAATCTTGGTCACCCCCTTCTCCGAATTCATCTTTACGATCGAGATTTGAAACAAAGATTGTTAAATGCATAAGTTTGTGTCGTGTTAATGTACCAAATTTTATTGCTTCATCTGCAGTGTTAAGAAAATGTACGGTACGTTTACTCCCTGAATAACTGTAAGTGTCATTTTCAGACTACATAAAACTATCTTTGAGTAAAGACAACCTAAGATTAACTGCTTTCTACTACAGGTCTGCTCCATAGCCGTTTTGTGTTGTTCTATAATAAGTGAAGCGTTAAAAAGGAATTTAAGCTATAAATATTTAATATTGCACATCAGATTAAAAGAATGGATGAAGCAATATTGCTACGGATACGATTTTTATCGTATCAGTGCAAAAATAGTAATCTGTTTTAAAGATTGGTCCGTGTTTAAATAATATAAACATCAGTCAATCTCCAAACATTCAATTAAATTAGAATTATAGTATATTGGGATTTTTTTTAATTAATCATTGCAGCAACGTCTGTACGTTGCAATTTATGAAACGCCAACAGTTTCTAGTTCAAACATTTCGCTAGCAGAACTTTTCAGGGAGTATACAATAAGAAGGCTTACCATGCATTTTCTGAATACTAACAATAAAGCTTGGTACATCAGCACTGCCCAAAAATAGCATTGGGCCTACCGAGATTTTTCATGCCCAATAAATAAGTTGGTCCAAACCAAACATTCCAAACGTAATATCGCATCGATAGGGGCTCGATAATTTGATGGAGAATTGGCAAATATAACATCATTAATATTTTGACACATCAATCTTGAAGATCGGTTCAGTTGTCACTGAGAAGTTAACATAGCAACTAATGCACGTACGTATAGGTGGAGGAGGATAATTAATCTTATTTGGCACCGTACAGTCACTTCTTCATTGGTTTGGATCAATATTTTATGTCTTCATGTATTTGTTTCTTTTATGCATTCCAGAGTTTACAATGTTTGCAAAGACAAATTTCTCTTAAAAACCGTGTTTTGAAGATAAAGTGTTCCTAGTTGGTTTAGTTTTGTGTGTTTTTATTGAGTTTGCTGTTAATTTTCGGGTTATATCTCAACCAAATGAAAATTACACTGTTGTAACAAAAAAATTACAACAGTGAGAATAATAACAATTCTTCAGTTCTAAAGATAACATTATTTTATTTTTAATACAGTTATACAGATAATTCAAATCAATTTATTGGCTTGGACGAAAGTCAACACAATTTTAAGTAAAACAATTTTCTGTATAACACAATCTATAAGTGCCAGCTGATCAAATCAATGAATATGATAGCAGATGTTTTGGCTTGATTTCTACAACGAATTAAAATTATAATGTCAAATGTTTGCTTTGTTTACCTTTTACATTTACGAAATGTAAACAAAATGATTTAAGAAATCTCATATTTGTTTTATTTTGTGATATTTAAAGTGAATGAACTTGATCTTTGTACACAAAGGTTTGAACTACGTACAAATATGAAGATTCCTACAAAGTTTCGTGTGATTCCCATCAGTGCTAAAGGCTGTAGCTTTACTTAAAAATTTAAAAAGTTTGTTGTGCGTAGGAAACCACTTTTCTGACTTTTTTTAGGCTACTTTTGAACGCATATATTTGACTTCATTAAGGGTTTTTAAAGTAAGTTTGGTGATTTTTAGTGTTCATTGACCCAGTTGAACGGATCGAAAACGAAAAAAGTGTTAATTACGACCTTTATGTGCCTTTTTGAGAAGTGAAAATTGGCCGTATTCTGCTTCGTGTCTATATAGGCACGCGTCGTCTGTTTGTTTGGGTGGGACTTGGCGACGTGACACGACCGTGCCACTGGATGAAAGGAAAATTTTCTTGGTGTTTTTGTATAATTCCCTGCAAGTCTTTAAGTTTGTTAACCTAGTCTACTTCATATTTACAAACTAGTGCTATATTTTTCATTATGTACTGCTATGGGAAATTAAAAATTACAAGTTATATCATAAATAACTATTTGACTAAAAAAATTCATTCGGCTTGGTACTGCAATTGTAAATTACCTTTCCTCAAATTCACAAAAAAGTAAAACCATGATGCTCCTAAATAATGTGAGTTACAAACTTATAGGGACCTACAGTTTAACGTAGGATCCGAAGCAAAATTTCGACCCCATATACAAATTGGTTTAATTATGAGGATGGTATCTTAGGGAATATCGCATCCACAAGAAATCGCTTATAACTATCCACATTTCGTGACCTCCAAGTAGCTGGATTACAGGACGATGCCACCGTCCCAGTCTCTAAGACTAAGCAGTGTATAGGAGGTAGCAAGTAACTTAAATATAGTTTGAATAAGCATGATTGTGCAGGGCCTAATCTATGATTGTTAATTAAAGTTACAACATATTTTAAAATTCATTTGGTAATATAAATTATACTAATTTCTTGTTCTTTTTAGAGGAAATCAGACGTAAATAAATTTAACAGTTGAGTAAACAAAAGTTATTTATTGCGTTCCTTACGAGTTTCTGTTGAAGTCTCAAGGTTTTATAGAGGGTTTTATATCATAGAATAAAATCCGTTTAAAATCATTTTGTATACTCCAGCGATTTTAAATACTGCCCTCCCAATAAGAAAAATTGAACCAGAAACCCACAACCAATTTCGAAAACTAAACCGACTGGCCGCACTGAATATTGGCGATGGTATGTGATAGAGTAAATGTGCAGTTAAAGCTTTATGTAAATTAACCTCATAAAATAGGCTAATACCGCAATGCTTCCTTTTTCGTAAGTACCAAAAGCTATTTACTTTAATGAAATGGATGCCGCGGTAAGATTGCCCAACTTGCAGTCTCTCGGCGGTTTTTATTTACTCTAATTTGTGACTATACCACTCGATTATAAAGAAATTAGCTCCTTGCATTTATTGACCTTCTATTTTCTTTTAGAATGTTCTTATAGTAGTAAACTATTTATACAATATTTACTGCAGACCATTCAGTAAAAATGTGTAAGGAAAAATATGTATATGTATAAATGGTATTCCTAAATTAGGTAAAAATATTTATGTATATAAAGTTAATTTGAATAAAGACTGACCATTTTATCAATAATAAACACAGGGTTATTGTTTTAATCTTTACATGCATGTAAAGTATGTATTTTCCGTAAAACTTTAATTATTGTAATATACGTTCAGTTTTAAGTGTTGTAATTTACATATTACACTTGCAAAATATTATTACCTTTAAAGAAGAAATCTGTGTAATCCATGAGAGTTAGTTTAAGTGTTTTATTTTTAAGTGGATTGGATGGGAGATCGTTTCTCTCGCACAGGCATTAGCCCATGTGGGAAACTAATGCCATACACTAATCATATAATATTTCCTATAGATTACTTCTTTTTAATAAAAAGTATTTTCATTTCATGTAAAACTGATTTTTATACGACAGTGACTTTAAAATTCTAAAATATAAAATATTTAAATTTCTTACTTCATGTTTTAAAATAGTTTTACGTATTAAAAAAATACGTATTATAACCTTTATTAGGGGTCTATAATTTTTTACGACAAAACAGGTAAATGTAGAATTTAATAACTTTAAATGATTTTTTTTTAATAGAATATTAAAATCCAGCATTAATAATCAAACTTAGGTAGCCTAATAATATACGTGGCAAGAATAAAAAACCCGTCACATAAATGAATATAGGACGCACCACAAAGAGCATTCCCCTCAGGTTGTTAAAAAAGTATTCTAACAACTAGCAACAAATATTATAAAGAAATGTGGTTAAACTGGTGTTTGCTATCCTGTCTAAAATTGCTGTATGTTCAAATTTATAAAACCTTTCAGATGCTACAGTAAAATTTTACTTATTACTCCAAAATTTAAGAAAATTGTTTAAGGGTGTTTTACATTACTGGTGAATTGGATTAGTGAATTTTTACGAACATTTGGAAAAATGCCTAGGTACTCGTATACCATAACTTTTATAAATAATATTACACATTATACTTTTATAAATAATGTTTATGTAAGAGGGAGAGTCCGTATATACTCGACAGATACAGTTCCAGTTGAGGTGAGTGGAGAGCTAGGCAATGACGTGAAACATGTTTAAATGGCGCTATTTTTAATTCTTAGTACCAGGGGGACCGAGCTTAAGCTCGGTAAAATTATTACTTTCGTTTCTCACACAAAGCTCGTTCGCTCCGCTCACTTGCCAGGCGGGAGGTTTGCTACACATTGGTATGATTTTCCTAAAACCACAGGTTAAAGATGTAACACATGGGTTTATTTTATCTACAGTTATCAGCTGATTTTTGTTCAATTTAAAAATCTCCATAAGGTTAACATGGGATCTTTGAAGGGTTCTAGTGCGAAAACCAGATTTTTCCCAGCTATGGGACCAGCTCCAATCGATTTCTGGTGGCCAAAACCCCCATATTCAATCAAAAAATCAAAAATCCTTGGAGCGAAAAAAAACTTTGGCCGGACAAACGAAGCTTGTTTTAGAGTATAAGAAAGATATCCTTCCTACTAATCAGCTGCATTACATAATTAAGTAAATTTAAACAACAATAAAACTTATTTACTTTTTAATCCGCCAACTATAAAATTAAGTAGTTTAAATAGAATAGCTATTTATTTTTTCCCCCATTAAAAGAATAATACACGATAATTATATACGTTTTAGGTACAGACCATAATAACGCAAATCCTCCTTGAGCGTTTGCTCTTCTACTGAATTTAGACAGATACCTCGTGTGTTTACAATCAGCTGATTGAATGTTTATACAGTAATAGCAAGAGTTTTAAATTTCGATTTTATTAATTTAAGGATGTAAGATAAAGTTAAAGTAAATCAAACCTGCTTAAATTTTATTTATTTTATTATATTATTATATTATAGACTATTTATAAAAGTTTAGCTTTTATTTGGTACAAAATCCATTAAATTGGTCCAGTGCAAGTCTAAGACAAACTGCCCATAGAATTAGAAAAGTTTACTTTTCCCCATGTTAAATTTCCATAAGAAAAGTTTGTTTTTCTTTTTTGATCAATTTAACAAAAATATTTTCAAAATAGGGCCTACAAATAAAACCTGCTAATATAGTACAGAAAACGATTATTTTTGTACGACCCCCACGTTAATTGGCACAGTAGGCCTAGAAGTAGCAGACGAACTGTCACAAGGTGTTTTTTACCTTCCTGTTTTAAATATATAGATTTGTTCCCCCATAAGAGGATGATGAATAGTTACAAAAACTAGATCAGAGAAAAGTAATGTTTGAAAGAGCAGCACGTGCAGCATATTACGTCGATAGCCGCAGGGTCGCCGGTGCATCAGCAGTCGGCGGCATTCCGGCACTTCACTGACATGTGTAGTGGTGAATCCAACCTCATCTCATGGTGCTTCCACTCTTCATTTCGATATCCATCTCAGTTTATTATTAGAGTTTGTTTTTTTGTATTATTATTTAATAACCAATCCATCTCTACAGATTTGTAAGTGTTAATAATTTGAAAGTTTTCTTTACTTTACCACGTTCAACACATGAAAACCATAGCACTGGTTAGTAAAGCTTAATAACATAATATTGTTATTGTGATTGTAATATTGAAATGACCGGGGTCACTATGTGAAAAGCAACAAGTCCGCAAAAGTAGCATCGAGGGCCCTTCAACTCCCAATTCGACATCTCGAGTGCCCAATTACAGAAACTTTAGAAAGATCAAGCCTTGTAAAAAATGCCTCTATAAAAGTGCCACACAGTCGTTAGTTATTTAGTACCAAAAATAAGTAAATTTGACTAAATAACCATGTTGAAAATTGCTGTTCTAATAATTTGCAAGTAGTTTTTGCATATGTGTATATATTTACCTAAGTAATTTGATTATACAATTACTATTAAAATTCTAAATTTATAGATATTATCACTGTAGCGGGTTCAAATGTTGAGAATAAATTAAGAATAATTTTCAGTAAAATTTTTTATTAGTCAATTTTGAGTTTATTTTAATAGTTTTATTTGACTTATAAGTGTTCAAAATGTTTTACATAATAGCACCGATGACATTTATTTATGAGTATTTAAATAAAAACCTATGTTCCGATTTAGGGTTGAGTATATGTACATAGTACATATGATAATATATAGCCTCTTACAACACTTGATGCTTGGAGGTGAATTGCCTGACAAGTGTTTGTGTGTTGTATGTGCTTAACAGGCCTACATAAGGGTTGTTGATGTTTGAAAATATTACTAAAACCAGCAGGGTCATGTTTAACATTACAAAGTTTATATAGAAGCCATAAAGAAAAAGACCCTGGTAATTAAATTTATTCATTGTATTCGCTAAGAAAATGTTATTTAAGTATGTTATTTGTTGTCCAGTTTTCCTAATGATTTTTTGTACAATTAAGTTTTACACCATTTCAGTTATATAGTACAATATTGTTAAGTTCACCAATCTCGAGAATTTTGAAAATGGCCTAAATTTGGAAACGAAATGTGATATCACTCTTAAATTTTAATTTGATATCTCTACCCACAAAGGAGAAACCAAGAAAACTCATACAGAAAGACAGGCAGTAGGCAGACAGTCTATATCAATATAGGAGTATACCTTATAATTAATTTGATTTGTTTGGAAGTAATGAATACCTGTAATTTGATGAAGTTCGGGTTTTTAATTTTATACACAAAATAATTTGTAATAGTGGAAAACCATTTGGGCCTAATAATATTATACCCATTATTTGATTTAAATCGCAAGGAACCATCAAAATCTAATACAATTCATAAGTTAATTTTGTTAGTTGAAAAAGCTAATTCAATCATTTTGGCCAAACCAAACCTTAACTTTTTTAGTTTTAATAACTTAATGAAGAAATATTTCATTAATTCACAATCTTTAACACAATTTAATGTCAACAAATGAAATTTCATATCGCGTTCTTACCTTTTTCTTGTCTGAAAGCTTATCTATATTGATTACTACAGCAATTCAGCTCAAAATTCATAAAAGTGCAGAAGAACTGTGCAAGTAGCATTCAGCACGGATTGCGGCCAATAAACTTGTAGTTCAGCCGCTCCTTTCATTAAAGTAAATAGCTTCCACGTCTGCCGGAACTTATGTGGGATACTGCGGTGCGGTGAATAGGAGCTAATGCGAAAACATCGCAACACGATTTATCTTGGGGCTAACCAAATTTGCGCTAGTTGCCAACCTATTTGCATACACCCGCTCTAAACAAAATTTACTCTTTTAACTAATGATGAATTATATTAATTCGTTTTTCAAGCTCCATTTTCAAAGTTTTGTATAAAATATATTTATTTGTCACCAGCTGAATACTTGTGCATTGCAATGTTAAGTTAGATACAACAAACCGTTGCTATTATAATACTAAATTTTAAAACATCTTGATCTGTGAAAGATTAAATTGACAAAAAAGTAAACCCTTCAAGCTTTCAAGAGCTGTTTTAGGTAGAGAATCGTATTTATTAACCACATTTTCATCCATCATATCCTATTTTTCTTGCGTAAGAGAAAAATGCAAAGTAACATTTTTTTACTATAGTAAATACCTTAATGTGTAAGAAGAACGTTATATAAAATGCCCAGGAGACGAAGATGAAAACTCTATTCAAAAGGATATAATTTGAAATAAGTATTTTTGTCGATATTAAATAAAACCAACATTGTTTATTACATACTTGTATATACGCTTTATTCTGTCCATAGAGAGTAAACCTGTTTCAGTGAAAGTTTTGAACTAATTTGTTTTATAGCTGTATCTGCATCTTGTATAGCATAGAAATAAATAATTCCAATTGAATTGAAAACCCATGGTAAGCATACTTATTTTGGTCACAACGTGTAATGAAAAAAGGAGTCGACTAAAACTTTGAGATAGATACAGGAGTATATGAAGAGCATAGGGACAAAAATTGTTCCGTAGTGGTAATAACAAACATCGATAGCTGTAATATTCCTATTTAAAAGCAATGAATCAATCGGTGACTGTACCGAGGCTTACGGCACTAACCGACTACTCGCTCTCTTATGCGCATTAAAAAGTTTGAGCTTTATGTGAATAAGACTGTATTTAATATTTCAATTGCTACAATCTCTGATGAGCAAGACAAACCCTCTAATAAAAGTGGTTGAATATATGAAAACAATATTCCCATTAAATTAACATTGGAACTTTCTTGGAATTAGGGACGTCTTATTCATAGTGGTTCGATTAAAATATGTAAAAACCTTCTCATAGCACCATATAACACTATGAAAAGTTTCAATATAATTTACTAAAGCCATATTTTTAAGAGAGTTCAATCACTTTACTTTAACATTAGTTTTCTAGCCTACCGTACTTTAATAGACTGTGGGGCAAAGCCTTAAGGTTGCATAAGTGTTTTAAGTTAATATAAATCTTTGCACTACTCTCGTCCATGACTGTAGGCCTACTAAAATTTAATAAGATCCACCGCAGTCCAGTTTGCAGTACTGGCGGTCTTGGATTTTTATTCCCGTAAGACTAATGTCAGATTTTAGATATCCTATACTCCGACACGATATTGGTTGAAAAAGATTAATCTTTATGTCATTTTAAAGAAATTTTAATAAATAGCGGTCCTATGAAATCATAGACACATTAGACATCATCATGCCCAGACGGGAAAAGCCAAAATGGTATAAAAACCATTAAATGTTTAATGGTCCATCAAATTAAACCATTAAAAATTTTTGTTTTATTCATTCAGCCCAATTTTTGTTTGTAAAACCTATTTCTCCTCGGAGTTACAACTGAACATATTGCATGTTATTGTAGACAGGTTATACTATGGTTATTAACACCACTGTAGTTCCGTATCTATGCCCATATTGAAGAGCTTACGCTATTAAACTCCAATGTTTAATTTTACTCTTAAAGAGTACTGTTTGTCCGGGCAAAATGTTTTCCACCATCCAAGGATTTTTTTTTTTTTTAATATGGGGGTTTTGGGTACCGGTAATCGATTAGCTGTTATCATAGCTGGGCAAAATTCGGTTCCCGCCCCACTAGTAGGTATTTCAAAGCTCCCATGTTGCTTTTAGGCCATTTTAAAGTAGCTACCAAATAGAAAAAATTAGCTGACATCTGTAGAAATTGACAAACACGTTACATTATCAAACTGTGGATAATTAAATTTAAATCAAAATGCAGTATCCTTTTTCAGTCGAGTGAGCGGAGCGAAGGAGTTTAAATTACAGCTTTAACGAGCAAATGCTTGGTCAGACACTGGTTCTACAATAATTAATGCAGAACAAGACCATGAAAAATTTTGTCTGTAAACCATTTGTCTGGTTTTAGGTAAACTCCATAGTAGGAAATTAAACTAAATTGTTAATGTAGTAGTCCAATCTTAATCATGCATTTTATTTTTCTTAATTAATTTTACTAAAAAAAATACGAACTGTAAATATTATGTTTTTTTAAAACATTTTGATAGTTGATTAAATTACTCCTGATGAGAGACATGTTTGTTTTAATATTTCATTTTTTACTGAGGTTAAAATAACAAACTTTCTAAATTTGAAATGAAAAATAAATTAAAATTTTAAAATGGTACATGATAAATTTATTTTGTAAACTACGGGTTTGTATGCTATTTAACTCGTTATGTAATGGTCGCATATTCGCTGTGGTATTCAACATTATTCCTCATTTATTTTTTATGGTTACACATCACTCAAAGTATTTTTGTGTGGCTATCACAATTGAATGACGAATAAAGTTTGTGTGCTATATATTGAACAATGAGGGGTTTCGTCATTAAACTATGATATCAAAGCTATAGCGTACTATGATAGTACAATAGCGTAATTTCAAATATCCTCTTGTATCACAGCATTGTATAAACCGCATTAATTTCATAAACTGCTTTTACGCTTGAAAGTAAAACTATGTAAGGTTGAGTAGGGATGTGGCAAGCGAGAGATGTATCGAAGGTTAACGTGGATGCATCGTTTCCCTTCTAAAAGGTTTACTAGGTTTGCACGTTAATGGCTGGTCCTAGCAGTATAACCTTTGCTCTCGTAATTATTAATATTAACTGAATTTTTCTAACAGAAAGCACCATATGTACATACACTTCCCCCGATAACTTTGTTAGCAAAAAAGTCTCTGAGTTGAGTTTTATTTTTTATTTGGGGTTTTTATTTATATTTTTATGCCCAGTACTTATTGAAAGTTATTTGATAAGCAGCCTAGTAATTTTGTCTAGGTAGTATTGAATTTACCAAATTTAAATAAAGAGTATTGGAAATAATTTTACAAAGTAATAAAATTATTTAACAGGCTAGCTGTCACTCCGCAATTGATTGTTTGTTACTCTAAACTTGATGTTGCAAATGTCATTATTAAACAAAAAGGGTTTAAATTTTTAATTTGGTTAGCGTGTCTTTGTCAAAACATGTTTGTTATGATTCCAACAATAATCCACCTAAGTACCTTCAAAATAACATTTTCAAAATAAATCATGTCTATATTTACATACAAACATGTACAGCTCTTTGAGTACATACAAGCATAAACAGAAATGTTAATGTTCAAGTGTTTATTTAGAGTGATCAGGTAAATAGTAAAGAATGTTTATTGAACTTAATATATTATTTGAACAATTCATATAGATATTAGAGTATACCATATTTGAAGTAAAAAGCAAATATGTGACATGATAATTCAATTATTACAAATTTTAAGGACAAATATGGAAACTTCTCTTTTAGCGTATTCCCTATAGGGAATACGCTAAAAGCTGTATAAAAAAATTAATATTTTTCGCTATAGGGCATACTCCATTACGGTAGTAGCCATGGTTAGACCTAAATCCGGGACCATGTTACTTTTTCATTTAACTTCTGAAGGGGGCCTCCGATTTTGATACAATTTTGTATGGAGGAGTACGACCAGGTCTATTTTTATGAGTTCGCGAACCGGCAAATATCGGGTTATGGAAACAGGGTTTTATGAGGCTTCAAAAGTGTCGAAATGGGTTTATGAAATTTTTTGACCGAGATTTTTTTTAATTCAACATTTTTAACTGAAACTACTTAAAAGAACTTAAAAAAGCAAACAATTTAATATTTTGCATTTTTAACTTGGCTTAGCAGGTTACTGAAAAATACAAAATAAATAAGAAAAAAAATTGGTTTTACATGTTACTCTTATGGAAATAAATAAAACCCTGCATTTCACAAAACTTTATTTCAAATTTGGTATGTAAATTTCACTAGGTTGGGTTTAACTTAATTCAGTAAAGTTAGTAAATTTAGCTCATTTACTTTTAGAACCCTTTTGTCGGCAAACCTACCTACTAACCGAATTAGGTTTATGAGGAAAATAAAAAATACCAGAATTTTATGCAATTTAGCATGTGCGTGCACTGGGAAGGGATATTTCAATATCTACTTACAATACTCCCATGGCAGCAAACCTACAGCTTCGTTCCCATGATGTTTATGGGGGGGGGGGGGGGGGGAATAAAAACCCGAATTCTGTTGGAATTTCGCTGAGTACGCAGGTCTGCTGCCACGGGGGTATATTCTTTTCAGTCCATACTTTTATCGAAATAGTTAGGAGTAATGACTAGTTTGCATTACTCCAATTGTCAATGTCTTTCTCTTTTCCGAATTTTAAATTAAAAACAATTTTTTTAATTCCTCTAAAATTATCTTTGAATTAACCCTTGCTATCAAACTGGCAAATCGCTTTAAAACATCATTTAAAATAGAATAAGTTTACCCATTATCTATCAGGGGCTTGATTGCATTATTCAGCCCATTGAGAGGATGAGTTTTACCGCATAAAAGGCTAATTGTGAAGGAGAGAGAAGCTCATCAAGAATATTATGAAGTGGGTTAGCAACAGCCGGCAGCTAATGCGTTCCCATTGTGAGCCTGTTTGTTGGATTAATGGCAGTTTAATTGGCAGCATCGTGTCTTGGGCAACTTCAGTGTTCATTTATAACACCGTACAACTCGAGTACTTTTGGATAGCTTTCGTTTGAGGTGCATTTTGTGCGGTAGGCTTTAAAACATGTGTAAATTTGAATAAAATTGCCTCTTCTATCGACTGAGAAAATAATTTCAATGTTTTATTTTATAACTTTAATTTTTCCAAGATGTAATTAATTTTAAAAAATTTGTTAATACGAGACACCCTATGTGGCTCAGTTAAAATGGACACTAAAAAAACTTCAGCTTGGTATAGCTCCTAAACGGGTAGGTTTAGGAAAAAGTGTCAAAGAATTCAAAAATCATCAAATTTCATATAGTTTCCAAAAACACCATAAAATAAAGGGAATTAAATATGAATGTTCCATAAGAAAGTGTAAAGTTAGCCAGCATATTTCAAAATGGCGGAAAAAACAATGTACATAAAAATGGAATTCAAATTTCCCCTTTTAAGAAACAATAGATGATGCTAAAGTTATCTCTAAAAACAAGTTTTATGATATCAAGTTTTGTGATATGTGTTCACGTTGTGTAACCACAGAAAACTTGCCATATGCAGAGGACTATGAAAGTATCTATTTAACCGATTTCAATGCTATTCCCCCGATTGTGTTCCCGGTGCCTTCGCCGTTGCTCTCCGCCGATAAGCTCGGTTCCCACTGCCCGTCTGCGAGGCCAGGGGAGCACCCGGTATCTACGACATCAGTTTGCATAGTCGTGATTCGAACCTCTTCTTTGTTCCGGTGTCCAACGACACGCTGCCTCGTGCGGGTCGTGGTGTCCTCTGGCGGCAGTCTGCTGAGGCTGAACATCGGACCACGTGATGCTGAGGAGCCAAACTGGCCTGGCTCAGCACTCGCTGAAGATTCAAAATAAGCCGACCTGCAGTAGCGTGCTCTGAAAAAATACATATTACTTTAGACTAATAGAAGACTAAGGCACTGCTTTAACAGTCAATTTTTGCAAGACACAGTTCTGAAACAACATTTATTTGTAGTAAATACTATTTCTTTAGAATCATGATATTTGTGAAAAAAAAAAAACAGATTATTTTTATGGATTAGTTACAAACATAGAGCTTGCTACAATGTTGGTTGCAGAAGAATGTTCAGACTATTACGGTATAAACTATAAACTATAGGATTCAATGCAGCATTGTAATGCCATAATACAATTGGTATCATGCACTGTGCTTCAAAAATGTCTTATGGTATTTGATTCATTTTTACTGCCACCATTAAATCCCGTGCATGGTTTTCTGTGCATCGGGTTTAAAAAATTACCCATCACAAATTAATATAAACTGCCTTTTGGTCTCAGATTAAATAGTTTTATCACAATAATGGTATAACTATAGATATTTTCCCAAAGAAAATTCTAAATATGAATTTGTAAAATAGTAACTTTTTAAAATAATATGCAATGGAAAAGCGTGATCTATTGATCACTCATTATCGTTATCGTTTTAGAATCATCTACACTGCAAATAATAAGTTGCATTTAAAAGTAGTAAATACTAGTCCTTCTAATGCTTTTTACCCTATGGGAAAATGCATACAGAACAAGATATCGGAGGTAACGTATCGCATGTAATGGAAGCACAAACCGTTAGTTTGGGCAGTAAAATAAGCCACGGGTCGAGGTAGAATGTAATTATTGCAGCAATACAGAACCAGCTGATCCGAGATCGTGTGATCAGCTGATAGCTGATAACAGATGGTCGGGTCTGATAAGCGCTCGCCGTGATCCCCGGCTGTTCTGGCGTGTATTCCCCGCCGCTTCTCACGAAGTTGCCTCACAGAACCAATTATAACCTTCGTGAGAGTGCTGTTGTCGCATCCAACAGCGATGCTCCGATTTCAGCGCAATTAGTTGTTTAGGTTACGTCAGGGCTTAAATACGGAGTAGGTAAGGGAAATGCTAGAGTTTCCTGATCACTTTCTACACTAGCTGTTAATGGTTTCAAATACACGATACATCTCCAATTTTATAAATTTCTGAATTGTAAAAGATTTTTTCATCACACTACATCGATATCACCTGTTTTCGACCCTCGTTTCTACCGTCAAAACACCTGTTTTGCCGGCCTAGGCCGGCAAAATTTTCCGGCCTAGGCCTACAAAATCAGCTGGCCTAGACCTTACATAAAAACATCCACAACACGTTGTATCACAAAAACATGTGACTGCAACAATGAAATGAATTGGTTGCCTAGCAACCGGAAACACATTGCATCCCGCTAGATTAGGTTAGTAGTTGCTTGGCTTAGTTGTTTGGCTTTGAATAAAATATTTTTCCATTAGTATAATATTTATTGCATTGTGTAGTGTGATGAAAAATATCGTTCGTAACTCGGGCCGAAAGCGTTTTGCCAACCCTCGATCGTTTCAAGTTCTCGACTTCGTCTCGAACTTGAAACACGATCTCGGAGCTGGCAAAACGCCACTTTCGGCCCTTGTGACCTATTGAAAGTATTATTTTATGACTTATTTACATTCTTATTATTGATCATACAAGGGTTTCGAAATTTTTTCACTTTTTGTGTGTGTTTTTAAAACTTCCTACCAGGAAAACTTTTTAATTTAAAAAAAGAATAACAAGTTTTGAAGATTAAATCATTCTTATTTGTTAACTGGGAAAATTAATAAAATTTCGTTTTCCTATGCTAATTAACAAATTACTAAATCTATTTATCTAAATATTTTTTCCTACGACTGTCCGTGAAAACAGTTGTTTACGCACTCAATACTCGTCGCAAAACAGGTGATTGCCGTATTCATTTTACTTTGCGCACGCTAGAATTACTTTGCGCACGCTAGATTTACTTTGCGCACTCCATTGTTTAAACATCAGAACACAAAATAATTTGCATTAGCCAGCAAGGAAACGTTGATTACTCAGGAATTAAGTTGGCAACACTGGATATAAACATTTGATCTATTGTTGTCCATGTGGTCGTTTTCTATTGAATCAACATAAACATAACCTACAAACCAGCTACAGGTGAGCTAACGGTACATAAGTTAGGTGCGCAATGATCAACTATGGCAGTGACTTTAGTGATTTAAGTGACTTATTCCCTGACGATATTGCTAAAACTGCTAAAACAGTGGCGTTAAATCTTCTGCATGAAAAATCCAATAAATTTTTAACTAAATGTAGGAAGTGCATAATACAGGATATCATTAATATCACTATCTTGAGTCAGGGACCTCACATAGTGGGTATTTTAACGTGAATATTAAACTTTTATACTTATTTAAGAAATATATGGCAGTCGTAGGAAAAATTTAATATGCAACTCGCGCGAAAAGTGCTTTCACTGCACTCGAGAGAAATTAATCGGCACTCGCCTGCGGCTCGTGCATAAACATTTCTCTCGAGTGCAGCAAATCGGCACTTTCCGCACTTGTTGCAAAAATAAATATTTTAACATAAATTGATCAATATGATATATTTCTTAGGCTAGTATTGTGTATACCTGTCGGCAAACAAAAGATTAAGTAAACACATGGAGCTATGAAGTTCGCTGGGTACAGGTCCTCTGAGAAGAGGACATTTATCACTATCGGGTTTAAATTTTACGGTAGAATTAAATTTGCAATTCGTGTTGTAGCTGATAATTTGCTTTTAAACTGTTATTGTTGAATTTTGTGATGAGTGGTTTGTTCGTGTATGCATTTAATCATTAACAGAGTCACCCGAAAGCAATAAATTTTAAAACGGCTTTGTTAAATTCCGTGGTGATACCTTTGGTAAACTGGCCATTACCCGATTAATTCCGAACTGGTTGCGTGCTGTGGTGGTAATTGGACCATATTTACTCGCCGGGGAGCCGCCGTGGTTTATGCCGCCATTACCATATAAACGAGGGATGAGCAACTGAAACAATCTCCAGCAGACTCCCGGGGAGGCTGTGAGGCTGTGCTCCTTGGGAGGAGAGCCCGTCAGCTGCCACCCCCCGCCGGGCCGAGGGTAGCCACTGTGGCGAGTCGCCGGCGCGGAACGGTGAGCCCATTTTAAACGACTGCCTTTAATAGACTTGTGGTGTTATCGGCGGGCAGCTGATTTCAAGGACTTTCCAAGGTGTTTTTGAGGTTTTGTGGGCCCGATCCCATAATGCCCCGGATCACCGGTGAGGGGCTGACCACTATTGTGCTCAGAGGAGATGTTCCGCTTTTAAGTGGATCAAATCCGGGAGAACTAATAATGTTAGGATTTACATTTAAGACTAATGGATTCGCGATTTCGGCTTTTTGGAAAGGGCAGCTGCTTAGGGTGGCGGAATTTATGTTGGGGTTTGTTCCGCTAAGAGGGTAAGATCTTTGAGGTGATCTGACAATGGGAGTAATGATGTATTATGCCAGGAACGGCTGCTCGTCTTGGAGAAGCTTTGATTCGGATTTTCATCTTGAGGATTTTTTATTTGTGCACTCTAATAAGTATAATAAAATGGTCTTGTACTGTAAGCAGTTTAAAAGTGCCTAGCTTCCCTTTATACAAAGAAATATAAGTACGGTATGGGTTTTGTTTATGATACAACAATTTGTATCATCAGTGATTCTAATAGATTGTCTTGGTCTTTGCACGAGTACTATACCTCTTCACGGTTTACAGCTTTAATTTAATCTAAAACCTGTGTAATTTTAAGCCCATTTATTAAGCTAGAGGAAATAGTTTATTTTTCTCCTATATCTACTTTATCTTTCAGTAAACCGACACTCTAAAAGGAATATAAACTAAAATTGCTTTGAAAAAAACTTTAAATACGTTTCCATCATGATAACACGCACTAATTCATTAATGAATTAACTAAAAAATACGTGCAATATACTACAATTTTACAAATTATATAAGGAAATAAATATAACTAAAACATATTTATGATAAATTTGTTTAATGTAACAGGACAGTTAGAGGGACAGTGAAAGTTTTTCATGCAACACTTGTGTAGGGGGACATAAACCGTTGATGCCTCTACGATAGCTACATCGCCGCTCATGCAAAATAATAAATAAAAAGAAGATTTTGTCTTTTTTATTTGTATTTTGTTTTCTTAAGTAATTATTTCATATTATTTCAACTATTAATTTTTGATTCCCCTAAATATATAAAAACAACACATACTGACATATTTGAGTCTGATATGCTTATTTAAATATTTGACCTACTAAAAAGTTCTAGTGACATACACGACTGAAAATCCGCTTCTGCCTTAGTATTTTTATACAATATAGGCCTAAATCTGGAACACTGATATCAATCTGCCATACACAGGAGGCCTTAGTAAATTGACTATTCAGCAGAGATCACATGTCCCAAGTCCCATACTCATCCTCCGTTTACGCGTAGCAGGGCGTGCTGCATGTCGGCATGTCGGTGACCCCCGCGCGTAGTCCGCGCGTAGTCCTCATGTAGGCAGCAACTACAACGCGCGAGTAGGCCGAAGCCGCTGAATCACGCATTGTTCCATTGTTGCATTATTGTCTTATTTCGTTGGCAACCGTGTGTCATATTTTGTTTTATTGGGGTGGTAACCGTGACAGTGATATATTTTATCATTATGGCCGCCGACCTTGGCCGTGCTCGGCGATTTGTCTGGGGCCGCTGTTCATCGTCACATGGTCGTAGTTTTGGGCTCACCTGAGGGTTAGTGGCCAGTTATGATATAATATCACATGGACTTGTAAAGATGCATAAAAGTGATCCCTCATTGATGATATTTTTATGTTAAAAAATTATTTGTCTTAAATGAAATTATTTTTTAAGAAGCGTCAAAATTTGTCAAATTCGTTGGTTTACTTCCTACCTCAAATGAATTTCAAGCAGTATTCAAGGGTATCCCAAAACTCTTTGGAACCCTTATTTGTTTCTTGCATCGAGACAAATATATTTTAAAATATAATCATGTGTCTATTGTCTAGTTTTCTGTCTGTCCACCCATAATTTTTGCTCAGTATATCTTCAAAATTTCTTTAGGTATAGAGTTAAAAACTGGCATGTTTATTATATACATCACGACTTTTTCAGTTATATATTCTTTCAATTTCTGTGTCAAAATTGCGCCTATTTCACTTTTACAAAAAAAATATATGTCAAGTATGAAATATTCTTAAAATAGTATAAAACACTTAAAATGTGTAATTTATAATTATTTAATATTAAAATATCAAGTCTAGAAAAATATGACTATAAATAACTGAAAAATAGGATTTTTCTTAACAAAGTATGGTTTTGTAAGTAAATTACTAGATATATTTGTGGTTTTGTTTAGAAAACTTTCATTTTCTCAGTTATTTATGGTTGTATTGGCCAATTCGGTATATATGACTAGAAAATTTAATTTTACATATTTTGAGTGTCTGTATTATTTTTATAATATTATAAAAATTACATTTTAAAACTGAAATTGTACAAATGCCAAACTCAAAGGTTGATGGCTTAATAGTCGTATCAATTCAACTCAATCATTCAAGTGGTTTAAAGACCTCGCAACCAAAGCAAAAAAAGAAAAAAAAAACTAGGCATACGGGGGAGACTCGTGGTTAGATCTAGTATGTTATGCACGATGCAAGTAATAATTATTCATACAGGTGCCAGCAAGTTCTTGGACATTCTGTATATTATCAAGTTTACAAACTGGCCCATGAACGTAATATAGAAAAAATCTAAGGATACAATATCGTTCCCTTTACCTTGTAGAACGAGTTGCCGAGTCGGCGTTTATGCACATTCCCGAACCCCATGAAACATGGTGAATGTGCCATACTGGTGGTATTGCACTATTGACATTGTTTACCGTTCATTTTTACTTCTTGTATCAATTTAATGTGCATAGTATGATATTCACTGTATGTTCTTAATTTTCACAGACTGAATAAGAATTCCATAAGTTTTCTGTTGTTTCAATATATACTGTGAATAAGACTAAGAAGTAAGAAGACTACAATTTTCAACAGTCAATTGAAGCTTATTTTTGGCACAGGTGATAGAAATTTATTACGAATTTTTCATACAATAGTGTAGTGTTTTTCCAACTCCTGGCTCAGTATAAAATTTGTATGGATTAAATTTGACAGGTAATGGTGGGGTGATTAGGTTTAAGGTGAGGGGATGGGAGATAAACCATGTCAAGGTCATCTTCAGGAAATTAAAAAATCCATCCCGCGACGGCCGCGACCTCGTGTATTTGCCATTGCGGTATAGGTGGGGGGCCTAGGTTGAAGCCCAGAGTAAGGAACCTTTAGGTTCCTACGGTTGAAGTTTTTCAAATGTTGGTACTCGGTTGATATATTTTAGTTGAATTGAAACATTGTGCAGTTGAACTTTGTGCTGTAATACTGAAATCATACTTTTTTCTGTACTTAAAGTATTTACGATTTATGACATCGTATTATTCTTGAATGTCTTTCATTTGTAGAATCAAATATCATGGAGGGTGAGTTATTTAAATTAAAATTCCTTTGTCACAAAACAAAATTTAAAGGAATGATTCGCTGTTATTGTCACCTTTCATTTATTGGTTCCTCCTGTATTTACGTTTTAAAACTTAGAAGCAAACTTCAGCTATTTCGTTGCTTAACTAAAATTGACAATCCGACCTTGTAAAACTTATCTTTTGTCGTTTCTCCCTTAAAATTTTGTCTTTTGTGACTTAGTTTTCACCTTTTAAAAGTTCAGCCATCCACCTTTGAGACAGATTAATGTTTTGTCACTTCGACGAATCGATCTAAATCTCACTCTACGTCACTTCCCTCTCAATCTCCGTCCTATCCGACGCCCCCCGCAGGTCCTGTGACAACAGCTAACCGTTCAGCGCCACCCACCATGCCCGGGAGCCCCGGAGGGTACGGAGAATCGCCCGTCGCCGTCACCCGTCGCCCTAGGTGCCAACAGTGGGCGACGCCGCCTAACGAGCCATTGTTGCCGGTGACCAGCGCCCATCGCCAAGCGCCCATTGTGGACCATCTCACACCTCCCGAACTAGATTAATGGCCCGGCCGTTTATTTATTTTCTAGCGCCAAGGGTGTTTGTTTTAAAACCTGAAAGAAAACAAACGTGGACCTGTCTGAGAGGCAAATTCGGATGCAAATTCTGATTGTCGAATACCTTAGGATTGAATGGGATCCTGGGAACTTGAACTTTTGGATTCTCTTTTGTATTGATGTGGTTTTTCTTTGGAAGTGTTGGGCATCGAAAAAGCCTTGTTAATTTTAAGAAGCCACTTATGTATCCAGTTTATTGAAACTTGTTACAACAAAACTTATCAACAATGAAATTTATTTTCAAACAGGAGGAAAAGCTTTGGATTACTCTTGATCTGCTTTAATTTATTTATTCGAATCGTAGCATTTGACTATTTTAGTCAGAACACAAATCCAATTATCTTTTTGGATTGCGGAAGCAATTACTTTCCTTAACCTTTCAAACCCTCCCAGCTTCAGTATTCAATGCATTGCCTTGAAATACTTATTGATGGTGGGTATTATTTCTAAATTTCCTCATTTGCTCTCTAGATAGGCTATCATATAGACCTAAATATTACTTTTGTTACATATTTAGACTCGAAAATCAAATATGGATTTGAAGGATTTGAAGTGCGTTAGCCTACTTCTCTTTCAAGTCAAAAAATGTTTTTGTTAGTGTACTATTGTAACATAGTACCACTGCTGAAACATAATGTCAGTGAAGGTGTTTACAGCCATTCTCCTGCCGGTGTCCCGATGTCCCGCTGTCCTTTGTGTTCCACCAGTCCAGTGTTCGGTCGCAGTGGTGTGGTGCACGAGACGTGTGCACGTGTTTTTCGTGTTCCACTCCTCGGTCCGCTGAGCGCGTCCGAGTCGCTCGGCCGGAACACAGCCATTTTGATTTTTATGGTCACCCCAGGGCTCAATTTGAACTCCTTCATTACTTTGTGAACACCTCATAACATAAAGTAATATGGAAAAATTGAGGCGATCAATCTTCGGGCGGAGCGATTCTGAGACAGCCGCAGGGTTCTTTTTGGAACTTTTTTACTCATAAACTGTTTTACGTGTTCTTTGTGAATGCCTTAGTATACGGCATCTGCTCTTATTCGTTCCTTCGACTTGGACTTGGTCAAGAAAAGTACAAATTTAGATACTCAAAAAAGTAATTTAAGAAAATACTACATGATCATATAGTTTAAAGTCTGTAGTACCCACCATCTTAGATTTTTATTCCCATAAAATATGTTAAATTTCAAACGCTTGTTACTCTTTTATTAGGCTATCTGTAGAAAAAGATTTACCTTTTTGTAGTTTTAAAGGAAATTTTAAAACCTAGGGCTCTATGAAATTAAATTTGTGATATTATCGATTGTTTAATTAATAAACAACAAAGTATTTTCAATTTTTTTTGTTCGGAAATGACCTTTTTCTGTATCAATCTTATAAATCGCTCTGTAATAGTGATTTTTATTTCACAGTGTCTTAGATATTAAAATTTCCTTTAAATTGACATTGATCAGCAATAATACTATGCATAACAGTAACAATGTAACAACAATAAATTGATAGGTTGTAATATCAATTTACATTTAAAAATACCTATTTATGGATGTGATTAATGATTAGCGAAATTTAAATTTACTTGTAGGCTAATAGACTGTAGTAGTTGGGCCTACAAAAATTTTGTACTATTTACACCCTCGAAAATTAGTATACTTCACTGTATAGATTCAAAGATTCTTTATAATTATAAGGTATGATATTCTGTATTTAAAGTTTTTTACTGAAGGCAAGCAGGGATTTATTTTAACATAGGGCATATTAAAATATTCCTCGTCATGCTCCCACTCATAGTTTATTTTCACCTAGTCCAGGCAACGAAGACAAAATAGGGGAAAAAATTCATGTAGAAGCCAAATTTGGTAGAGTTGTAGGGGAAGGTTTCTTAAACAACATACTAAAAGTACTAAAACATAGGGGTGGTTAGCTCCACCTATGTCCACCTATGTAATGATGGGATGGCCCACGTGGAGTCAGAAATAAATCTTTCGTCGACCAATGGGTTTATGTACATCAAATTAAAGCTCTTAAGTAGTAGAATTTAATGACGCAAACCCCATCTCAAAATGTTGCCTGAGTCAAAAACGGCAGCCTGATGTCAAACTTTGAATAAAAATCAAATTTTAACCTAAACGCTAAAATGTAATATTTTCGAAATACTTGATTGACCTTTCGAGGTGCGGTTTGCGGCAAACGTTTTCTTTTACAATTACCTTTGAAAATGTGGATAGCTTGTCATAAGCCTATCATATTAACCTTGAACCATCCTCTACATGGACGTCCCAAAGAGGAAGTTTAAAAAAAGTTTCTTAGGCCATAGCTAAGCTATACATAATTTTAAAGGTCTTAGTAAGGAGAGTAAATAGCCCGAAAACTAGACCTCAAAAGTCCAAATATGTTGGAAGTTATTGCATTTCAAAGTTTTGATAGTATAATTTTATTCTAAACTTTGAACGCCTGCCATTTTACTCATGACAGTTATATTGAGGTCAGGTTTACGTTATTGTATTCTACATTTAAAGAAATTTAATTTGATATACAAACCTTCTGGAATGTATTTAAATTTAGTATAGGTGTACTTAATATCAAATTTTAATGTAACTCCTTATGGGCCAACCCCTCATTATTAAGAGTGATCCCAATATGGGATTTCTGGGGACTTTTCGGAGGAAGGTCAGGGGATGCCATAGAACACATTTCAAAAGAAATTGGCTTTCCAAAAACTATTTCATTTTTCGCGACCAATTTTACTATACTAATGTCACATTTTCATTAACATATATCTCCTTTACTATTAATCATAGCAAAAAGTGCTCAGGACCTTTTTTGTAGATAATTTTATACGAACTTTAATTCTACTGAGGACAAAAGTTTTGCTAGAGGCTATAGTTTTTAAGTTATATACAAAAAATAAAAAAGGGACCTTTAGAGCCCCCCCCCCCTTTAGCTCCACCCCTATGGATCAGTACTTTTAGTATGTTGTTTAAGAAACCTTCCCCTACAGCAACTGTATGAAATTTGGCTTCTACATGAATTTTTCCCCTATCGGGTAATTTTTTTTGTCTTCGTTGCCTGGACAAGCAAAAAACATAACTTCTTAGTCTCAAAGTTTGACTTGTTGACGTATATTCTGATCTAGATAACCCTGATCCTTGGTAGTTCTTCCTCAAGTCTCACTTTCTAAAATCAATTGTCAAGATCGAATGACGTTCCGAACCCCATACTTCCTTGCTTCAACAGAAATTTGTTTTCCTGAAAAGTCTTCGACTGGATGAGTCAGAAATCCTAGAATCCTTTCAAAGTCCGCCGCCCACTGTATTGCTTCACTGTGTCACTAGTGGTTCTCGGCAGAGGACGGTGCGTTAGTGTCACCGGACAACAATACTACAACCGTCAACCGCCTCTGTGGCGGCGCGGCGGCGGCGGCCCCCCACGGGGCTTATCTGCTGCTATCTGGTGGTAAACCGTCGGACCCACGCGCAGCTCCAACACCTCCCTTGTCCTCCTGCCATCCACCGCAATTTATGGATTCCATTTCAATGTTTTGATAATTTCAGGAGTGTTTTTGTGTCCCAGAGGTATCTTTAAGGTGAATTATATCTAAAATGTCGCTTCATGCAAGGAAGGTAACTGTAGACAAAATACAAAATTGTTTAGGGATACAATATACATTTTCAATAATGCACCTGAAATTTTGACTCATTACTTAATAATGTGATGACCTGCTGATTTACCTAAAGGAGGCGAAATACTACCGGACTTTTCACAGGACCGAGCAGCGGACCGAGCATCGTAGGCTACCGAACAAAAACAGTAAGTCTGGTAGTGTCAGGGGGCCCGTACATCGGACCGAGCACCGGACAGAAAAACAATACCCGGTACGATACCGAGCGCTCTGGAGGCGGTTTTTCTGGTGAAACATCAAAGAAAAGATCGGTCGAATGTGCGGTAGTGTGTCAGTTCAATTTTGTTCCGAACTCCGTACCGAGCGTCACCCCGAACGCTCGTGAAGGAAAGCCTCTCCCCTCTCCACGGCACCCTCTAGCGCTCTCACTCACTCACTGAGTCCGGTACGTTGCTCGGTCCTATGTCTTGTTTGGCGAAATGTTCAGAGTAAATTAACGTCCCTGTAAGGTGTAATGTTCGGTACGATGCTCGGTACGCTGTGCAGTCAGGTATGGAACGTCCGGTAGTCTGTCGCCAACTGAAACAAACACGTTATTTTAGTTAATCTCACAGTCATGTCCAAATTTCTTATTACCAAACTTGTATTTTGATTCAAATGTTAGATATAATTTAAGCTATTAGTTTTCACTTGTTGTCTTGATTGTTTTATATATTTGTTTGCATAACTAGTAAGCCAGTAGTAGGTATAACATAACAGACATATTAAAAGTCTTAATGAAAAGTTTGGAAAAACAATTAGTTCTTAACACAACCCTCAAGACATTTCTATTCTCTAATATTACAACTTGATGGAGATACACTATATTTACCATCCTTAAGTTCTTAAGGACCACTTAGTCAATTACTACTCCATGAATACTAACACAACCCTCAAGACATTTCTATTCTCTAATATTACAACTTGATGGAGATACACTATATTTACCATCCTTAAGTTCTTAAGGACCACTTAGTCAATTACTACTCCATGAATAACAATCTACTGGATGTGGCTTTATCATCTAGTATACCCGAGAGAGTTGTAAATGACTTCTATAAAAGCAAAACTTTCATATATGTAACGTATATACACGAGATTAGACGCTTTCTGTAATTAGTAACTCCGCTTCGAAACTTACTTCCAAAGTTTGCCCATTGCTGTTTGTCTAAATTTGTAAAGTACACATTGCGGCAGTAAGTCATTTGGTTTAATAAATTTGTAATGAACACACCGCTCTGTGCTCCAAGTGCAATACAGGTTATATTTTCCTTGTGGTTTTGAACAAAAATACCTTATTATTCTCTTTTCAGGTTTTATCCCTTGTAATATTTTTTATCAAAAATAAACTAAATACAACAAATAAAAATGAATACAAAATAATACAATAAATTTATGAAAAAATCTAATTGAGTGTTATTGCATAAATAAACAGCAAACATAAAAAATAATATTTCTTCCGAGAGTTAATTGAGCAAAACACAACTTCATCCCAGTATTTTTATTAACACAACTTCAGTATTTTTATTTAAATCCCAAGACTGTCACCATAACCTTAATATTAGCCACTAATTTCTACACCACTCCTTATGCAATAACGTGTTTTAGAAAATTGACCAAGAATTTATTGCGAGAGGAAGCTTTCGAATAAACACTACGACCTTGTAAAGCATTGTTAAGTATTCCATTGCCAAGGTCGATTGTATAGTTTATGGGGCACTTTACGAAGATGAATGTTTATTGTTTTGTTGATGCAACTGTTTAAAGTTTCTAGGTAACGATTTCTTTTGTTCATTGCTGAGATAATTGACTACATTGAACAGTTTTACAAACTACACTATCGCGATAGTTCTCTCTACTCAAGATACTTCTCTACTCAATATTAAGTCTTGGTTTGATTACAATACGCTTACTGTTAGTGTTCAAAAAACGAAATGTCTACCTATTTATCTTAGAAATGATTTTAGTCCGGGTGAGAGAACACTGAAAATGCATTGCTGTGGGGCAGTGGCGGCTTCAGGGGGGGGGCCATGGGGGCCATGGCCCCCCCCCGAGAATTTTTTGCCAGTCATTTTTTGGGGGCTTAAAATTAATACATTATATTTTAGTTACAAAAATTATCTAATTTTCATGAAAGTTTTATATTATTTAGGTGTATTTAGCTTTAATTTGTATTAATTGGTATTAATTGAGATTAAAAACAACATTATTACATTTTGGGGAAGTTTTGGAGGTACTTAAATTTAGAGTTTGCGTACGCGCGCGGCAGACGACACGCGGACAACGGGATGAGGGACGAGAAGACTGTGACATTGCAACATTGCGTATACTAATGCCATCAGCTGATCGGGATTGTTGACAGTGGTTTCAGGGGGGGGGGGGGGAATCGATCCATGGCCCCCTCCCCCTCAAGAAGTTTTTGCTAGTAAATTTATTGGAAAAACGTTAAATTCAGTGTCCGAACCTTGCTTGTTATTGGTTTTAATTTACTCTTATTGTTATAGCCATCAGGCTATTAAGATTAGGCCCTACACCAACAATCAACTAAAACCTCTTCACAGTTAAGTTAACAGATGTTTCAATAATAATGCTTAAAAGTACTAGTATTCTTTTATTTTTGTTTACCTTTCATTGTAATTCCGTTACAAAAAAGGCGAACAATAAAACAAATGTTAAAAATTACATTTTTTAATGCTTAATTTTAGACAGCATTTGATTTTGCCTGAGGTTGAGGCTATTTCTAAACTTATTTTGGGTCAAAGCACTATTAAACGCTAAGTTTAAACAAAAAATACCCGCTATTATTTCAAGATCGTGGAAAATACATAACCATTTAGACACTACTTCTCGTATAGGATTTTACGCTGCGCACGGCAGACGACACGGACAAAACGACGAGAAGGACAGTATTTTTATTGGTGGTATTATGGATTATTGTGAAGGTCATCGTCTGGTCGAGATTTTTGAGTACAGTCATAGCCTTCTTTTTATGAAAATAACTTCTGATAGGGGAAAGGAGTTCAAGTAAAAGAGTTAATTTGTGATAGTCATGACGACAATATGACCCATGGGATTTGTTTCTTACCGCTAAGAGCATTTAACAAATTAACATCGATATCTGATTTATTATTGAAGCTGTTTTTAATAAAACACAAAAAGACTCTAATACTTTAACTATTTACTTTATTTTTAAATAAGTCTGTTTAGTGTTTAGCTCTAATGCTTAAGAGAAGCATATAATATAAAATCAAGACTCTCAACATGCGTAGGCTTACTTGGTTTCTGCTGCAACCCGCAGCAGATTGTCCAAATACTGAAACCGGAATGAAAATACCCCATTTTATTTACATTAAGAAAATTCCCTTAAAAACAAGTTATGTATTTATGAAGATACATAATCACTCAAACCTTGAAATTACCAATTGTTAGACTGGATTTTAGAAAATCTTTATAAAAACAGTGAAAGTTTAGAAAAATTCAGAGAGATTAGCAGTATTCCTGTAAATTTCCCTCTTCTTTTACTGACGTTATGTTTCAATGAGATAGCTGAAATAGAGTTTTTTTTGGCAAATCGTTTCAAACTAGGCTATAATCCCCCATATCCCTTTCATCTAGGAAAATAATAGGCCTAATATTAATAATACCATCAGTGATCGGCAATTTAAGCCTATACTCCCCACCGTCACCCTTTCCACGGCCAACCCCCCCCCCCCCCATGATAGGCAATGGCCCCCCCGAAAATCGGCTCTGGAGCCGCCACTGCTGTGGGGATGCATTGGCGAGTGATTGCATTTGTGAAGCAGTTGAGCGTGTGGAACAATATAAATATTTGGGAGTTGTATTTGATTGTAAATTAAACTGGGCTCCACATGTTCAATACCTGAAAAACAGATTGCGTAGTTTTATTTATGCATTCACTCAGCTTCGTGCAATCCTCCCCTGCAACAGCTGAGAAATGCATACTTTGCCTACGTGCAGTCAGTGTTACTGTATGGAATCATGGCGTGGGGAGGCGCACTGCCGACAATATTAGAGCCATTAGCAATTACTGTACTCAAAGATCAATCATAAAAACTATTCTAAAGAAAGATTTCAGATATCCCACCTTTCAACTTTTTAATGATTGTTCAGTTCTTAGTATAAGACAACTTTTCATTAAAACTTTACTTATGTACATTAAAATAAATAAAGAAAATATTTTAGTGCCAGCGCAACATCACTATACAACTCGCAGTAATATTAATATCGGATTTGTATTTCCTAGGCTCACTCATTCTTATTTAAAACACATACCATTTTATCAATGCCATATTCTTTATAGAAACATTCCAGCAGAGATCAGATTGGCTGAGAGTGATAGTGTTGCAGTGTATAAGCGTCGTATTACCAATTGGCTTTCAAATATGGGGTGGGACCAAGCTGAAGCTCTGCTTCGTTCTCATTATACTTAAATTCAACTAGGCTTAAAGTAAATTAGTACTTGATCAGAAATAGTTATTTTTTTGTTTTGTTTAATAATATATATTGTTTAATAATGTTTATATAATGTCAAGTTAGGTAGCCTACATTGTTATAAATAATTTTTATCAGGGTTTTATTATACCATGTATTTTAATTTATGTATTCATTAGTGTCACTATCATCAACTTTTTTATTAATATATGTATTTTTTATTTAATTTTATAAATTTCAATTAATTGTGTATATTTATGTTCCTTTGTACATTATCAACAAAGTGAAGTGTGTGACCGGTGACGGACTCATTCCCAGCCACAGACCTGGAGTCTACTTGGGAATTATTTATTTCCTATGTATATGCACACTGTAATTATTGTAAATTGTTGTAAGGAATAAAGTTTGTTTGTTTGTTTCTCAAGGATTATTGTCAGCCAGCTTGATTTGTAACTATTAGGCCTATAAAATGTGGTAGTTCATCCCATACACATACATGATCATGATGTAGCTTATATAGTTTTTTATTTATGATTGTGATAATACTCATTCCATTGTTCCACTGTGCCTGACTGTAGCAAATGTACGGTAGGCCTATATCAATATATTAGTTTTATTTATTTGATAAAAAATGAAAATTTCAAAAAATTCAATTGATTTGAAAAAAAAAAAAATAGTTTTCCAAATATACAATAATTACAGAAACATAATCAGTATCAGTTTTGTGAAAAAAATGCTAATTTTTGTTTCGGTTCACTAAAAAAGATTGATCTTAACTGTTTTGAGAAATCGTTTTCTAATCCACCCATTAACTTCATTAACGGCTAGGATTTTTTCGGCTAATGAATGAAGCCGTTCCGCGCCCCGCCCCGGCCAATTTGTTCCACCCGCTCGACTAATTGCCCTCCAGACAGACAGATCGCCACTTCCGGCGCGGGGGCTGTGGCTGAGAGGGGTGGCGACACCCCCGCTGCCACTACAGCCGAGTGGCGGCATCCCCTGCAGTTATGATTCAGGTGGGCCCATCCCTGATATGTGACTTGAGGGTCTACACTTCCATTAGCTTATGAGAGTTTGGGGCTCTAATGTGATAGGGTGCTTTCTGTTTTTGTGATAGGTTTGAGGGTGGGTGTGTTTTTTATGAGATGTGTTACTTCTTGGTGAAAAGAAATTTTGATTTATATTTAGAAATTTGCAGACAAGTTCGCTTCATACAATTTGGCTGTTTTAGTTATTAACCAATGAAATTATTATTTTGGTTGACGTATTAAATTTAATGGTGTGGATTAGGAATCTATGCAGTACCGGCATAGATTCCTGTGACGGCAGTAGGCCGCCTTAGATTTTTATTCCCATTAACTAATGTTAAATTTGAAATATCTACTACGCCTTCAATATTGGTAAAAAAAGATTCACCTTTATATTATTTAAAACCAAATTTTAATATCCAGGACACTGTGGAATCCAAGTCTCGATTATGGAGCAATTTATAAAGTTAAACTACTGAAAAAACACGTCCATCTTATTCAAACAAAAACTTTGAGAATACTTTAATTGAGCCATCAATAATGTAAAACTTTTGATTTCATAGGCCCTATTGGCATAAAGAATAATCGATATTAAAGACGTAGCGGATTTTTTAATTTAACATCAGTCTTATGGGAATATAAATTAAAGGCGTCCTGTGGGCTACTGAAGACTCTTAATAAAATGTTTCTCTATACGAAAAATGAGGATAGGTAGATATTTTCAGATTGTCTAGTAAAATAAGCAGCGCAATGGAAAATAACTATAACAAAAGTACAAACGACATGAAATTGGCATATAAATAATCTAATTAATATTTTTAACCTTCACCTGGGTTGGAAAGAGAAATGATTTCTCATGTTCTTACAACTTGCAAATAAAACCACTAGAGCCACACATCGAACAACGGTTATCTGGCTCAACGTAAACCTGAATCCCTAGTGCATAACATTGCGTTTATCCCTCTTCATTCCCCTGGCAAAGGAAATGTGTCAAAGCGGTTTGCCCCTTCACTCTGCAAATAGAGAAGCGAGTTTACAGCCAATAAAGCAGCCGCTGGGTTATTTTCTTCTCAATTTATTCACGCGAATGTTCCGCCAAGTTGTGACTCCCTTTCAACCCGGTGATAATCTGGGCGGCTGCGGCTGGAGACAATCCTCGGAACTAATCCGGGCGACAAAAACCTTCCGGAACTGAAGACATGTGAGGCTGAAGCTGAAGCGAGCGGCGAGCGTAGCGAATGGAACACGTGCTGCGGCCTAGCGGTCTTCATCTGAAGCTCGCCAGCGCTCCGGCAATCGCAGCACAGACCTAACACTAAATTATTCAAAACTCATATTCAACTGTCGCGGTGTTTTCACTCCCTTCTTTTCAAATAAACACTCTCTTGTTTTTACGTTTTCATTATGAAGAGCTCCTGTCACGGAATTTCCTGCGCTTCCAACTTCATTACGGAACAAAAAGAAAGGAGAGAAAGTTGTGAGTGGAATTTTAATACAACACAAATATTTAATATTTTATTTATCAAAAGAATTCTCAAAACTTGTGAGTACAGTATTTTCAAAAGTAATATAAAAGGAATATTTAGACGTATCAAACGCAGTTGTGTAATGGGTTACAAATAAAAGTTTACTTTTTATATATAAAAAAAGAATATTTGATGTTTGATTTAGAACATCTAGGCCTGCGCTTAAAACAAATATTTAATTAATAAACTTCCTTTGTAGTTTTTTTCTTATAATTTTTTACAAAAGATCTTTAAAATGTATTAGTCGCTTTATTTGCTGTTTAGAATTCATATAACCTTATACAACATTAAATTAAATTAAACTTAAACTTCCCTTAAGAAATTATTTGAAAACAACTTTAAAAGTACTCAGTAAAAAATATACAATTAATTTGCATCATAATGTATAAAGTATTAAATCTATAATAATTGTCTTAATTACTGTGTTCTGGTAACCAATGAAATATTAGATCTACGATTTGCAATTCCCTAAATTGAGCGATTTCCATGCTAGGCATATTTTAATTTAAAGAAATTTTGAGCAACCACATGCACGGATTTGGACACACAAAGATCGAAATATCAACAAAAGTGTTAAATGCTGTATATAAAAGATAAATTATATTGTGTGACCTCATGAAATATTATTAAGAGGATCGCATTTGAAACAGTGATATATGTGACAATCCACCAAATTATCACAGCAGGCCACAAACAAACGCATTTAGCAGTGGCAGAGATTCAAAGCGGCACTCCATGAATGAAATATAAAGTGTTAATTTTAATCTCACTTGGCCATCATATGGAATACAACATCAAAGGGAATTAAACTAACATCTGACACTACAAGAGAGACGACGAATAATCCATTCCGCATACAACTGTATTAGTACAATTGCTTTTTTAAATTCTAATTCCATTCCAGTGATTATATTTTGGTTTATCTTTATTTTTTTCTATTACTCGGTTATTTGAGAATTGATTTGAAATGTTACTGTTTGTTACCTATAATTTACTAATTTTTACATTATTTCTTCTTATAACTAAATATACTTACCAATTGAGATTTGTCCCTTTATAGGTAATCCTATTATTCATTTTACTAAAAATTAATTAACATTATAATAATTTTGTATGTAATTTTAGTTTATATTGAACACTGTAGATTAACATGAAATAACTTGTTAAATATTGTTATACATTGAGTTAGTTAGTTAATGAGTTAGTGAGTTATTCAAAACGCGTGTTGGTGCTGGACGCAAAACCAGCATGTTCCTTGGCCAAAATTGATTTAATTTTATTACTGTATACAGTATTTCATATAATTACAATACTTTTAATATCATATCTAATAGGCCTAATGAGTTAAGATATTTATATTATTTTGAATTAAGAGTAGCCTATTATCAGCAACAGTATCTTTTTAGGATGTGTTGGAAACAACGAGGTTAAATAGATATAGAGTGCTCATCACATGTTAATTTTGTGTCCCTTTTTGATTTGCGCCATTGTACCCATAATTCCCGCCGTTTCCTTGGCAACCATCCCACACTTTACTATCGTTTCCTTGGTTACTAGTTTGATCTATTCTGATATTGGTCGCTCCAAGCTTCAAAAGTTAATGATGATAGTTTTAAAACATATGTTTATTTGTTGTTTGTTTTTTAATTAATTTGATTTGATGGTCTGTGAGCAGGCTATTGAATTTGGTTACCATAGAAACGTCGGATAGATGTGGGTAAAATGGTAAATTACTGTTGGGAAAAGTGTAAACAAAGGACTGGTTACCAAGGAAACGGCGGGAATCGTGGGTAAAATGGTGCCAGTCAAAAAGGGACACTTTTCCCTATCTGGTGAGCACTCTATATCTATTTAACCTCGTTGGTTGGAAAGGAGACATTGTTGCAAGCATCTGGGGGCTTAATGCATTGTTTGGTCCATTTTTGCCATTTAGCTAAACAAAAGGCTGGTGATGTTTTGTGTCACGCAGGTTGGCACTCCTGTGTCGCGTCGGCGTCAGTGCTGCCACTCCCGCCATTGTTGTACATGCACGGCACGCAGGGCCTGACCCCGGGCCCAGATCACAAGCGCCGCGGGTCCTCTGGAACGGCGGAATGGAAGAGGTGATGAGAGGGGAACATGTAAATCGGCTACTTACTTGACTACGGGAACGGGAAACGAGCTGGTTCCGGAATACACATCAGTTGTTCGTATGTGGTAGGGAAAAAATTATTTGTCACAACTGCAGTAAATAAACTGAACTAAACAAATTTCGATTATGTACAAATACACTCACCCTTCAATCATAGTCATCTTACGCCATAAAGTAGGCCTACGTCTGTGTCTCAAGAAATATATCAAATGTAGACCTATATCTAATGTTTGGAACCTGGTTTATTACAGATTTGGTCTCATCTACCAAGAATCAGCTGGTCTTATATAGTCTTTAGAAGTAGCTGGTGATTCATATTCGCCTTAAAATACGCCTTGGTATTGTAGGTGTCTTACAAAGTCATTAAGTGATTAAGATAGAATCATTAATTTATTATTTCAACCTTTATCATTTTTAGCGACTATAATACATAAAATGAAGTTTGAAGGAGGAAGTTTATACCTCGTTTCATGAAGTTTGGTGAAGGAGTTCATTTGTTATAATAATAGTTAAGTTATTAATTAAAAAAAAAAAAAAAAAAAAACTCTGATATCTTTGGAATTGGTTGAATGAGTAGCCTACAGAACTCATTTGACATTGAAGACAGTAAAATCATGACGTTTTTTGTGCTTCAATTTAGGTCAAATAAATATGTTTTCACCCTTTTAATGATATCATTCAAACTATGCTCCTATTTAGGGGTTTTTCTGACGATATGTATACAATAAATACTTCCAACTTTTACGAATTTAAATTACATTGATAGAAAAACGTTACACGGCTGATCAGGTGATAGATAGGTGCTGCTGTAACGACCAAACATTACAAAAATAATCGTCAATACCGGAAATGTCCGTTACAAGGACTCGTGCAGGGGCACGCTGCGTTTCCGGGGGTACAAATTACGTTTGGAGGGTGGCGAGGGTGCCCGCTGTCCAAACACGATTACGGGGAGGTTTAGTGTTTGACGAAAAACAGAAATTGGCCGGTAATCTCTCTGATTGTAATGGAACCATCGGATCTGTGGGCCAAACATCTACCCCTCTAGTGGAATGATTTGGGGGGCTAATTGAGTTATAGGGCGTTTGAGGTCAGAAAAATCCTATTTGAGTAAAATTTAATTTAAAATGTTTTATAAAGATATCAGAATTTACTGAATGTGGAATATGTTATTTTTAAATACATTTTTTACATTCTGATTGAAGTACAACTGGCACCCTAACTTTCTGAACTACGTTTCATTAGTTATGTGGCCAATTAAATTGGATATAGGCCTACCATACAGACATTAATACATTCAAATAATTTTGATATATTCCTATCGAAAATTGTTGAGCATAATTTCAAACACAAGACTTTATCAATCAAAGTCAATTTAGTTTTAATTTCAGTTTTAATTTCAGTCTTTATTTCTGTTCACTCAATAAAGAATTAGTTTAATTTTTTAAATATTATTTTTGTATAATAATCAGATTTATAAATATTTAGGTTATAACCACAAAAAGGTTATTTTCTCTGTGCTATAACTAAAAAATTTGAAATATCTTAAATTACACTATGAAAATTTGCTTTAAACAAATAAGACGCCACCACCATTACATCAGAATCACACCAAAGTCAAATCAAATTAATATTGGTATATATTAATAAGAAAGCATGATTCTTTAACTCCTTTTTCCAGAACTTGTGTGCATCGTAGGAGAAAACCGCGCAAACCGTTAGAAAAGTAGTCCTGTAGATGAGCAGAATTTAATTATAATTCACATCAGCCCCCGGGCCTACGCCCTACAGGCTTTCAAATCTTCCTCTTCATCTTGTGGAAGAATGGTTATTGATTAATATTAGACAGCTATTGTAATAACAAATGCCAGCAAATCATTAAGAACAGATGTTAAAAAATGTTTTAAAAACTAATTATGTCCAGATCACATTTCTCTGTGGATCCAGATCAAGTGAAACTTTGATCGAATTTCGACCAGTGGACGATCTCTACTTATTGTGAAAAGAGACTTTTGGTACGGTATATGACTATCTGTGCTAATCGTTATAATTCTTCTAAGTCCGTGAAGTTAGCAAATCGTGTGTGTAAAAGGTGAATAAGAAAATAATTTTCGCTGTCAATAGCAACGAAAATTCTCAGGTATCAAACAAGGTTCACCTCTGAATTGACAAAAGGGCAGAAAACAGAACCAAGCAATCAGTCTTTGTCGTTCTGTTTTGTTCTTCTAGACGTCTAGTAAATGCAGTAAAACCCATGACATGTCTGGGCCAGGTCCAGGTCTGCCTCTAGTCACTGTCGCGTCGCCAAGGGAGTGGTGGGCGTCTGTGTCTATGTTTTGTCACACTTTTCAGACCGTGCAGCCCTTCATTAGAGTTTGGGCTTTTAGTCTAGACAGTCAGTAGTGGGAAAAAGCCACTCCTGGCACAGATCAGCTGCCCCCCGAGCCACGTGCCGTGGCAGCTGGTGCCAGCTGCCATGTCACATAGCTTCCGGTGGGGGTTAGAGGGTATATATGAGATGCTGTAGTTATATGTTATGCCATATAGGTTGGGGTGGAGATGGCGATAGTGTTGGCGTTAGGGTGAAGTGAATTTGAGCATAAAATTAAAAGTTAGTTCAAAATTGAAATTCGTCGGTGTTAACGAAACTCTAACAGTTGAAGAAAAATTAAGAGTTAGTTCAAAATTGAAATTCAAACTTATAACTGAGATGTGGAAAATATGTCAAGGTCATCCAGAGTAAGTTTTAAAAAATTCTATCCAACTATCACCAGAAATAGTTTTAAGTTGAAGTAGTTGGTGATAGCGGGATAATTGATTCGTGCCATGGGAGAGGTGTTTCTCGTTTGAAAGTTGGCGATCGAATGAGAAGCGCCGCCTAGGGAGAGGGCTTATAAAATGGCAACCTTCCCCCCACCACCCCTTCCCCCACTCCTTTAGACCAATAACCGGTCGCCGACTCTATGTGGTGAAACTGAACTAGACATGGCGGCCGCCATGGATAATTCTAACCTCAAATCTTAGCTCAGCTGTAGAGAATAGAGGAGTATAAAGTAGGAATTGTGGTGAGAGCACTTATATAAGGAATAGTGGTGGTAAAATTAAAAAAAACTTGTTGAACACAGTCGATAGGTGTAACAAGTTCAAAATTGTTGAAGTGTAACATATAACGCAAGATGTCATGAATAATACTATCATCAACATTAACCCGTGAAGTTGTTGAAGAGTATAATGGGTTAAAACTGTACCGCTTTCTTACTTTACTTAAATTAGTTTTAGACTTTGAAACTGAAAGTTTAGAATTATTTTGTAATATGTGTTGTGTTCGCAACAGTTTCAATTTTAAACTCTGAGCAACCATTACAGGAGGTGTGTTATATGTTGAAGTCAAAAGAAGACTGAGAAATAAAATATGTTATAAAGAGATAAATGAAACAGAATGTCATGTACTAACAAAATAGAGTTATAGGTTAGAATTAACTAAACAATATGTAGTAATGAAACACTATGTGGTAAGGTTAGAAGTAAATGAACATAAATAATGTAGTAGCTATAACGATGCAATCAACATGAAAGCCAGTAAGTTAATGGTCGCAGCGCAAATGAGCAGTCTAGTTTTATAGCCTAGCAGCGGCCCACTTCCCTGGGCAGATGCCCGAGCCAACTACCTGGTTTTTATAGTGGAGCAATTACTCCGGGCAGCTGCCGCTGATGACCGACTTTCACCTGAGTAGTAGGGGGTTTTGGGGCAATGACCGGAAAGGTCAATGACCCCCCCCTCCCCCCCCTCCCCCCCCGAAAAAATGGAGCCCCCCCCTTCCCCCACTCCTTCCCCCACTCCTCTGGGTCAATGGCCGGTCACTACCTTTCCCTACTCCTTCTAGGCCAATGACCGGTCACCACCGGTTGCTGACTCTATGTGGTGAAACCAGACTAAACATGGCAGCTGCCATGGATAATTCTAACCTCAAACCTGCTGCGCATGCAACGAGTTCTCCGGATCGGAATCAGTCTATGCTATGCGCATGCGCCTAGTCCTGTATTACTCACTTTAGCGCTACTGCACATGGATAATTCTAACCTCAAACCTTGGTTTTGTGTTGTTGCGCATGTGCCGCTCCCCACTCCTTTGCCTTCCTTTTACACTGCTGCGAACTGGACTGGATTGAACACTGTACTGGAGTGAAACAACTTCCCCCACTACTCGAGAATCCGAGGAGCAATACGAGTCTGATTTTAGCGTCAGTCGTCAACAAACTTTCATAGCGAAAGGTTGTTGGCGACTCAGCAAGAGGTTTCAAATATATAGTAGGCCTATATATATTTGAACTTCTTATACTACGTTGCGTTTTTTAATGCAATGTGGTATGTGTGTGTGTGTGTGTGTGTGTGTGTTTAGTTGTATTTAATTTAAGAAATAAATTGCGCATTGCGATGTTAGTTTTAAGTTTGGTTTAGCATTAAGGTGTATTAATTTTTAAGAGGTTTTTAGCATTAAGGTGTATTAATTTTTAAGAGGTTTTTAGCATTAAGGTGTATTAATTTTAAGAATAATGATGGTATTTGGTTGTGTTGAATTATTTGGTTTTTTAATAATGATGTGTTGTTAGTTTTAAGTGTTGCTAATACTAATTAATGTTGTTTTGCCTTACAGCTAGATGTTAGGGGGTAGAGTAAATGTAAATTCAGAAGTTCGGTTGAACTTAACTTAGAAGGGGTGGGACATCCGCAAAATGCGGACTAGGTTTTTGCATTTTGTTTAGGAATATAATGGGTGGGATTAGTTTGGGTGGGGTTAGAGTTGCGTTTCTGCATTAGCTGTTCCAGTTTCCCTTGTAATTAGTGGTTACGCTTTGATGCGGGCCGGGACGTTACGCTTTGATGCGGACGGACCAAACAAAATTGCGTCGATGTCCCTCGCAGAACGTAACTAGTGGGTTGGGAGTGGGAACCGTTAGGCAAACAGGGTGGTGGGAACAGTATTACTGTTCCCATCACCTTGGATCATTATAAATCTTGAATGACCTTGACCCACTTTTGGAAGGGTCAATGACCCCCCCCCTCCCCCCCCCCCGAAAAAATGGAGTCGATTCCCCCCCCCTTCTCCCACTCCTACCCCCACTCCTTCCCCCACTACTCCGGGTGAACGACCGGTCATGACCTGAAAAATTAAAATGGCTATAACTTGATAACGGATTGACGGATTTGGACAAGCGATACATCATTGAAAAAGTCTATGTAAGACAAACATTTTGGTAAAAGAAGAATTTGGTTATTTTATTTTAGTCAAAAGTTATGCGAATTATTTTAAATAAATACCTTCTCTTTCCCCTTTTCCCCCACCTCCCAGGTCAATAATCAGTCTCGGCCAGCTGCTACCCCTCTCATTTGCATATTGTTATAAAAGACGCACCGACTGCGGCTAACATTTCATTCTGATTCCAGACGTTACGCTGCGAACTTGGAGCCACAACCATGTCATCTCTGCCAACTACAACTTCTACTTTAACTTCTACTTCTACTTCAACTTCTACTACGGCTGTTACTGCACCTAAGAAAACTCTTCGTCTGAAAAATCCTCCTGACTGGTACAAGAAGCAACTTGGATCCCAACCTTCAACTTCTGGAGCTATTCTTCCGCCAACCAACACTTCTAGACTTCGCAGTATTTTTTCACCACCTTCACCTTCGCCTTCAAACGACTACGCACCAACATCAACTATGATGCCGCCACCGCAGAAGCCAGTTCCCCGTCTTAATACCCCTTCAATTGAAACTATTGTTCATCGCCTTAGTACACCCATCATCCCACTATCACCATTGCCTCCTACCCCACCACTTACTATGCCCCTGAAGACCACACATATCATAAAACTAAATCCACTAAGCCTACTCCCAAACCTGCTCCTAAGCCTGCTCCTTCAGAGCAATTTCAATTATTACAAGAAGAGCATCGTAGGGCATTTAGCCGTCCCACTACTTGCCCTGAAGTGCTCACTAGGGGAATTAAGAAAGGATCAGCTTGTGGTAGGAAATGTGTTAAAAACGAAAGTTTTTGCCGTGTACATGTCGTAAAACACCTTTCTGAACCACAACTGACAGAAACCCCCACTATTGAATACCAATCCAAAATTATTGGTGTGAAAGGAAATAGGCTTAAGAGAGGTTGTGTTTATTTTTTTGAAAGTGTTATTGACAACGAACACATTTTGGCAAGTTGTAACGGCGAAAAATATAATATTAAAGTAATTGAATCCTTGCGCAAAGAGAAATCTGTTTATGAGTTAGACTCTAAAGACTATCTCCTCAGACACAAAGTGGATGGTATTACAAGGTGGGGGCGTAGAAAGTAAATTCACATAGTTTTTTCCAAATTGTTGCTTAAAAAATAATGGGGGAGAAACACAATGCGTTATAGCGTTGTGTTTCTCCCCCATTATTTTTTAATACTCTAAGTCTTGTGACCTACTAACCTACTTCCATCCGAGTAGTAAGAAAAGTACTTCCCCCCACTCCTTTGGGTGGATGTCTGGTCACGGTCAGCTCTTACTCCTCATTTGCATACTTTTATAAAAGCGGAGCGAGCGTTGGTCACTCCTTCATTTTGCTTCTACACGCCGCTCTTGTCGTTTCGTCTCTGCTGTTTACAATATTTCTTGCTTCAAAATGCCTCCTCATCTGAATGAAAATTTTAATTCTTCTGAAATTTCTGATGTTTTTGAACAATCTGAAGACACTTTAAGTAACAACAGTGAAAGTGAAGATGATGAGGACGATGATGATTATACTGTTGAACTTAGTGAAGAACGTAAAGTTATAGCAATTGATCCACAATTTCCATTTGATACAATAGAAAAGTTTATGGCTGAAGCTAATAAATGGTTGGACTCAGGATGTTATGTACGAATTGCCTCTTTTATATTGTATGGTGATAGTCATTCTTTCCTTGTCACACCAAATGATAGAGACCGCATGTTGCAGTGGGCACAATCTATGATGGAGTGCTATGAACAAGGTGTGGACACTGGCGGCTATTTTCTTGCACAACTAGTGTAATAACAAAATTACCCTTCCCCCACCCTACACCCTATCCCTTTCAAATTCTATAAAGAAGGGGGAAAGGAGTGGGGATTATAAAATGGTGGGGGAATGTGTATAAATGCAGGTTGTTTGAAGAGACTTTTATTATTGTGGCTTTAGCAGAAACAACATGGAGTTTAAATCTTCAGCAAAAATAAGGAACAACATAATAAAGAGAGAAATTCGCAAGAAAGAAAAGATTGAACTTATAAAATTACAACTTATAATACCTTCTATTGAAATTGGATGTAGCAAAATAAATACTTTGGTGAAAACTAACGAATATTTGTTACAATTGCTAAAAACAATCGAAGAATTGAAAAGCAAGAATGGACATTCTACATAGTAAAATTTGAACATTTTAATATAAATAAGTAAACCCAAAAAAGTAGATGTAGAATAGAGAGCGAGGAATAGATCACTTTGTGGTAATGGACTAACATGCCACTTAGTGCTCTATTCCTCGTTCTCGCGTTAAATTGGATTACCTTGACCTATTTGTTCGACTGTTAGAATTTGGTTAACACTGTTGAATTTCAGTTTTGAACTAACGTTTATTTTTGTTCAACTGTTAGAGTTTTTTAATACTGTGGAATTTTAGTTTTAAACTAACTTTTAATTTATGCAAATTTTTAGTTCAACTCTAGTTAATTTATGCACAAATTTAGTTTAACCAAGTGTCTGTGCTCTAACCATTTCCACCTAAAAGTAACTAGAATTAGTTGGGTGGGGGAAAGTTCGTTAAAGCTCGAATATAAAGAAGTATATACTAAAACTCCAATGGGAATAAAGAACACGAATGAACAATTAGTTTGTAGAAGGTTAATATTTTTGTTCAAAACGTTTGATTTCCTTGGATAGTGAAGAAGATGAAATAGTGGTGGGGGAACCGTTATAAAAGGAGGAACATGAGAGCCCATTTCATTTCTTGGCGAAATTTCGAAGAGTAAACATCTCAACATGTATAGTTGCGATAAATGTTCGGAATCGTTTCATGATGAAATTCTATTAGACTGTCATAAAGAACTAATTCACAACAACCCAGAAGAAAAACAAGAACAAGAACAAGAACAAGAACAAGAACAAGAACAAGAACAACAAGAAGAACAAGAAGAACAAGATGAACAAGATGAAATAACAGCAACATCTTCAACTACTTTACCGAATCTACAAGTATTTGTATTACCTGGTAAAGTAGTAATGCATCATAAGATTCAAAATGAAAACTTGAAGCTAGAAGAATTTATTAGAGAAGCAAAACCAATCATAAGTAAAACTTTAAAAGAAGAATTGAAAAGATTAAACTTTCTTAAATTTGGTTTACTACTAGAAGCTATGTTTATAAATGTACAAGAAGAATTATCACCAAGAGGATTCATAACAAAAAACCAAACTATCATGGAAAGTTCAGACATTGATTCAATAGTTGAGAACTGTATAGAAGAAATATTAACCAAAATTCAGGAACACGAAGGAAGAGGATCTGGATGGAGTCTTACAAGTATTGAAGGATTAGATATAAGGGTTCACAAACATGGATATGGACTAATGGGATCTAGTTACATTCCTCTGCCAAAAAGAATTGAAGATACAAAATCTTGTATTAATGTCAAGAATGAAGATAACGAATGTTTTCGCTATGCGATAACATCAAAATTTGTATTACGAAATGCACATAGACCCAACCAAGAATATGAAAATGAAAGACACAGGTTCAATTTTCAAGGAATAACATACCCTGTTTATGTAAAAGATATATCAAGATTTGAGAAGAAAAATCCTGGCACGTCTATTAATGTTTTTGCATTAGATAGTTCAAACAAAGTGTATCCTTTACGTGTGGCAAAAGAAGAGCTACCAGATCATACGGATCTACTATTACTAACAAGAGGTGATGTGTCTCACTATGTGTACATAAAAAAATTCGACTCTCTTGTTAACAAGCAGCTTTCTAAAGATCGACACAGAAAGTTAATTTGTAAGAGATGTTTTAATTTTAAACGAGATGGAGTACATGGAAGAGAATGGCTACAAGAGCACAAAAGGTTATGTAACAATAATTATGAAGCAAAGATTAATTTACCTTCGGAAAGCAAAGCATTTGTTACATTTGAAAAGGTTCATCAACAATACCGTATCCCTCTAGTTGTGTATGCAGACTTTGAATCAACACTTGTTCCTGTTGAAGATGAAAATTATGAAGCTCAAAAAGTGTCAAGTATCAAATGCACAAACCAAACATTTTTTGTTTAGTGGTCAAATCAACATTATCAGAAGAACATTTAAACAGATATGGATTAACTTCAGAACCTTTAGTATATCGTGGTGAAAATGCGGAAAAAATATTTCTTGATCACTTATATTCAATAGCTGGAAATATGCAAAGATTATATACAAATATTGTACCAATGAAACCGATGGACGAAGAAGAAGAAATTCAACATGAAAATGCAACTCGCTGTTTCTTGTGCAAAAATGATTTTACTATTGAGAATTATAAAGTTAAAGATCATGACCACCTCACAGGTTATTATAGGGGTGCTGCTTGTAATAAATGCAACTTGAGCTATCGTTTACCACTATTTATTCCTGTGGTTCTGCATAACCTCAGCGGGTATGATGCTCATTTTATAATACCTGAATTAGGAAGAGACAACGGTTCAATAGATGTGTTGGCTGAAACTTCAGAAAAATTCATAAGTTTTTCCAAAACAGTTGGAAACGTCAAACTAAGATTCTTGGATTCCTACCGATTTATGCCGTCGAGTTTGTCCAAACTTTCTGAAAATTTAAGGAAACAAGATTTTGTTGAAACAAAGAAGATTGTAAATAGCGACAAGATGGATCTGGTACTTCGGAAAGGTGTTTTCCCATATGATTACATAGACAGTTTAGAAAAATTCAATGAAACATCACTTCCAGCAAAAGAAGAATTCAAAAGTAAACTTTACGACATGGATATATCTCAAGAGGACTATGATCATGCATGTAGAGTATGGGACGAATTAGGATTTAGAACATTGGGAGAATATTCAGATTTTTATGTTAAATTAGATGTAACTTTACTATGTGATATAATGGAAGAATTTAGAAATACGTGTTTTGCAGCATATGGATTGGACCCTCTTCATTCATACACTTCACCTGGACTAGCATGGCAAGCCATGTTGAAAGAAACAAATTGTAAATTACAACTTCTTACTGATGTAGATATGGTTTTGATGTTAGAATCAGGAGTTCGAGGGGGATTGACGCAAAGTGTTACACGACACTTCAAGGCGAACAACAAGTATCTGCCCGATTATGATGCATCAAAACCAACAACATTCCTGGGTTATTTCGATGCAAATAACTTATACGGATGGGCAATGTCGAATCCCCTTCCATATGATAATTTCAAATGGATAGACCCAGAATCAATTGGAAACATAATGGATATACCGAAGTATGGTGAAACTGGTTACATTTTTGACGTCGATTTTGAATATCCTGAACATCTTCACGATCATCATTATGATTTACCACTTCTTCCAAAGACTGAAATTTCCCCTACTGGAAGATGGCCAAAATTATTGATGACTTTAACCAACAAGTCTCGGTATGTCGGACACTACTGGATGATACAACAGGCTTTAGACTTAGGATTGAGAATTACAAAAATTAATCGAGTACTACAATTTTCTCAATCTTGTTGGTTAAAACCGTACATCGACAACAACACAAGAAGAAGAGCTGCTGCTACATCAAGTTTTCAAAAAGATTTTTTTAAACTAATGAACAACGCAATATTTGGCAAGACTTTAAAAAACAAAAGGAAACATAAGGATATCAAATTGGTAACTGATCCAGTAAAATTACAGAAATTGGTGCAACAACCAAACTTTGGTTCATCCGTAATTATAAATGAAAATCTTGTCGTCATTTCTATGAACAAAAAATCAGTTCTATTGGATCGTCCTTTGTATCTTGGAATGTCAATCTTGGATATTTCAAAAACACATATGTACGAGTTTCATTATAAGAAGATGGTTAACTATTATGGAAGAGAGAACATTGGTATTGCATATATGGATACGGATGCACTAATTTACTGGATTAAAACAAATGACATGTATGAAGCACCTTTATATATAAAGATGATTTCGACTTTTCCGACTATCCTAAGGATCATCCAAATTACGACTATGACAGAAACAAGAAAGTATTGGGAAAATTTAAAGATGAAACGAATGGTGTGCCAATGATGGAAATTGTAGCATTAATGTCCAAACTGTATTCGTTTCAACTGTACATAAATGAGAGGAACGAACATCAAGTCACGAAGAAGGCCAAAGGAATAAAAACTTCTTTTCTTAAGAAGAATGTACAGTTTGAACATTATAAAAGATGTTTGTTTGAAAATGTTGAAACAACTGCAACGTTTTACACTATTAGAAGTTATAATCATCAAATTTTTAGTGTCAAACAAACAAAGTGGGCATTAAGCTACAAAGATGACAAGCGCCATATTTTAGAAGATAAAATTAATACTTTACCATTCGGCCACTACTCTCTAAACCCTATCGACCAGTAAACCTATTCTTCGTCCTCTACCTTCTTCCTTTTTCCTTTCCGTAAAGAAGAGGGGACATGGCAAGCCCAATGCCATGTTCCCTCTTTTTTACACTAATATGAAATGGCCTTGACCTATATTTAAACTATATAAATGAGAATAAACTATTCTATGGATCAGTATTTTTACATGCGGTGTACAAGCAACATCTGAAGATGGAAAGTGTGAAGGACAAAATTGTAAATGACCTACATAAACCAGCAAGAAGAAGATTTCCAAGAAGAAGTACAATCATTAAAGGAATGAATGATCTTTATCAAGCTGATCTCATTGAAATGATACCGCACAGTAAATTAAACAAAGGATTTAAATATATTTTAACAATTATAGACTGTTTTACTAAAATAGCTGACGCTTTACCATTGAAGGATAAGACTGGTAAAAGTGTTACAAAAGCTATGGAAACCACAATACAAAGAAATAAATTTAAAATTAAACATCTACAGACCGATGATGGAAAAGAATATTTTAATAAAGACTTTGGAGCTTTGATGAAGAAATATCAAATAAATCATTATTCTACAAATTCTGAAGTTAAAGCTTCAATAATTGAAAGATTCAATAGAACATTAAAAGGTGCGATGTATAAACAATTTTCAAAACGAGGATCATACGTGTGGTATGACATATTACCACAACTTATAAAAGAGTATAACAACAAATATCATCGTACCATTGGAATGAAACCTATCCAGGTAAATAGTGCTAATGCCAAAATTGTATTACAACGCATTAAAAATAATACAACACCGAAATTGGAAAAATTGCAACCAAAGAAGTTCAAGGTCAACGATAAAGTTCGTATAAGCAAATACAAAGGTTTATTTAGTAAAAGATATCTACCAAATTGGACTAATGAAGTATTTACAATTTATAAAGTGCAACCAACTATACCTGAAACCCATTTATTAAAGGATAACAAGGGTGAATTACTTCAAGGTGGATTCTACGGACACGAATTGTTGAAATCAACAGTCGGTGATGTATATCTTGTCGAGAAGATTTTACAAAGGAAAAAGGATATGGTTAAAGTCCGGTGGTTAGGGTTTGATAAAAGTGAAGACTCTTGGATTCCTTCAAAAGACTTAGTATAGTTGTTTAATAGCTCATTGTGTGTTTAACCTTTATACAAGATGGAGATTGTACAACAAAAAGATCGATTTAATATCAATAACATTGATGAATTGACAGTTGACAATGATAAGTTAAATCATGGAAAACATGGTGAATTACTACCAAATACGATAAGATGTCTAATAACTGGTCCTTCAAATTGTGGAAAAACTAATGTTGTTTTTATTCTTATAACTAATCCTAAAGGATTGCGTTTTAACAATATATATATTTTTTCAAAATCATTGCAACAACCAAAATATCAATTATTGGATAAAGTACTTGCAAGTGTACCTGAAGTAAATTTTTACAAGTTTAATGCCAGTGAAACAATTATGCAACCAAATGAAGCAAAACCATTTTCTATTTTTATATTTGACGATGTTTCTTGTGAAAATCATGACACAATAAGGAATTATTTTGCTATGGGAAGACATCATAATATTGATAGCATTTACATTGGTCAAACATACAGTAAAATTCCAAAACAACTTATAAGAGACAATGCAAATATGTTGATCATCTTCAAGCAAGATGAAACAAATTTAAAGCATATATATATAATGATCATGTAAATGCAGATATGCCATTTGAAAAATTTAAAGAGATGTGTGGCAAAGCATGGAATGAGAAATATAGCTTTCTCGTTATTATGAAGGAAGAAGATATTAAAAATGGTAGATATCGTATAGGGTTGGATAAATTTGTATTTATGCGTTGAACTACCGATGCTACATCTAGTTACATGTTGAACTTCACAGTGTAAACATGGTGAATCAAGAAAAACTATTGAAAGAAATAAAATCACTGAGTGATTCTATTAGGATGAAGAATCGTGCATTGAGGATGGGTTTAAGTGAAAGAGAAGAATTTTTAGAGACTACATTTAAACCTATTACGGAACCTTTAAAACAGATATCAGAAACTATTGGTAAACCTCGTTATGAAGGAGATGTTTTACTACCAGTTTCTAAACAAGAAGTACAAGCATTAAAAAAAGAAGAAGATGATGATTCATATACAAGTGCTAGTGAGCAAGAAGAAACAAAAGAAGAAGAAGAACCAATTGTTGAAAAGGAAGAAGAACAGCCAATACCTGAAGCTGAACAATCTATTCCAAATTTAACTCAATTGAGTAGCGATATATTACAACATGGACCTCTTGGAAGAAAATATATAATGAAAATGCTACATGATATGAAATCAAACCCGAATTTGAGTAGATCACACGTATACGGAGCAAGAATTGATGGGAATGAATTGAAGATTGGCGATTCAAAGCTTGAAATAACACAAGACGATTACATCATTATTGGTGAGCATAGATATAAAGGAACAAAAGGATTATATGAATTAATTTTTAAAAACATACCACTAAGATATTCATCCAAAGATTTAAGTGTTTTTAAGGAGATTCTCCAAAATACTAACGCTCATAAAAGAAACTACGTAAAGGATGCAATGATTAATCGTTCACGTGCAACAAAATATAACATCGTTATAAAAAAGTTGTTTCCTCCACGAAAATTGCCAACATTACGTACTGCACCAGCGGTGAGACAACCACTGAAAAGAAAATCTTTATCACTTATGGATTTATCACTTCTTGAACAACATGGTAAAAAGAGTAAAGGAGATACTTCAACATCTGGTAAAGGATTGATGAAAAATCTATACAATACGAATGTGATTTACTACAACGATATCAATAAATTGGTTGATAGAATGAGACTATTGCATGAAGCCATGGAAGCCGGTCATGCAGGTTTGAATAATGAATGGGTGGCTCTAGTTGATGAACTTAGGAATCGCGGTATAGTCGTATAATTGTCCGTGGATATAAAAGAGGTGCAAGCATAAGACGTATCAGTTCTAACATGAGCGTCGACAAGTTCGGACGGTACTCCGCTTTAGGAGTGCAAGTTGGAGAAGACAGAAAAAGAAGTGGATTACCGCAAACACCTGAAGGTGACTATAGCATAAGTAATAAACGTTTAAAACTAGTTAAAGATCCAAAAGAAGATACTGATGGAGCAAATTTGAAGACAGTAAAAGAAGCTACTTCAACATCATTAAAATTACATAAGAATACTTACGATGTTAAATCACATAGATTAATTAATGTTGGTAAACCAACTGAAGGTTCTGATGCAATTACTAAAGAGTACTTATCATCTGAACTTTCAAATACTTTAAAATTGCAATGGGGTAATAACTTAAAAGATGGACAAACGTATAATGCTGGAAATTATAGAATAACCAACGTGGGAAATCCCAAATATGATAAAGATTCAGTTAATAAAGAATATTTACATTCTATAATACCTGAAAAAACTGAACATGGATTTTCTTTTTATAAATTTATTATAAATGACATTGGATACCCAAAAGAAGACGGTGATGCTGTAAACCTAAAATACATCAAGGACAACTGTATTTTACAAGATGCTGATGGAATCGATTGTCATGGAAAAACATTGACAAATGTAAAGTTTGGTTCTCAACCAAAAGATGCTGTTACTATGGAGCAATTATCCAAAGAATTAAAAAAAGAAACATCAAATTTTGTAAAACATGAAGATGCCGTGTTAAAGCGGGGAGATAAATTTATACATGGAAATAAAAAGTTTGATTTAATGCAAGGAAATAATGATGAATAGGATGCAGGACATAAAACAATAACAAATGGAAGATTTGGTATAAAAGATTCAGATGTACCTCTTATGGTACAAACATTAATTGCAAGTGGTGGTAGATTAGGTACATACGATGGTCGTAATAGAAGAATAAAAAATATTTATCCTGGTTATGGAGATGATGATTGTGTTACATTGAGACAAACAATAACTTGGGATAAACACTTTGGGACCAAATATGATGCAAAGATGAAGAAAATAATTAATATTTTACCAGGTGAAGATTCAAATGATGCTGCTACTATTGGACAAGTCATAACAACATCAAAAAGTGATTTAACCGCTTACACGTGTAATGATAAACGTATTATGCAGTTACAAGATCCTCAACATCCGAAAGATGCTGTAACTTTAGATTGTTTAATAAGAATAGTGGGTAATTTACTTATTGATACCCACAATCATATAGCTAGTACAACGAATCATGTGGTGATTCAACCCGATGAACGAGAAGCTTGGATTAAAAATAGAATCATAAATCAGTATATAATTAATTTGAATAACTAAGTCTTTAAATATAAAAGATTTTGCACAAGTTATTCATTTATGTAAAGTATCTCGTAGAGTAAACACACCAGTTATATAAGACAACATAATGAAGACTGTATCGCTCAGTCATCGTCAAGACAGCGGCAAGAGAGGACGTGGTATAACATCAGCTGCATTATCCCTGCTCAGACGGATTCCAGTTGGTGCTGTTGTAAATCGAACGATAGACGCTTTACCATACGAATTACATCTGCCCGGAGGTTATCAATATTGTGGACCTGGAACTAAGTTGGCAAAACGTTTAGCAAGAGGAGATCCTGGAATTAATAAATTAGATCAAGCTTGCAAAGAACACGATATAGCATATTCAAAGTATAAAGATTCAACAAATAGATCAATAGCAGATAAAATTCTAGCGGAAAAAGCTTGGCAAAGAGTAAAATCAAGTGACGCAAATATTGCAGAAAAAGCAGCAGCTTGGGCAGTAACTACAGCCATGAAGACAAAAGCAAAGTTAGGTGGTGGAAGACGTCGCAGAGGAAGACCTGCAAAGAGAGGCGCTCCCAAAAGAGGTGGAAACATTAAAAAAGGACGTCGTAGAACTCATAAGGCAAGTGTAAAGAAGACTTCTGTTTGGCAAATGGTAAAAAACGGAGCAGGTTTATACCTAAGACCATACCGTGTGTACTAAATAAGAAGAATCAATTGATAATTCCAAATAAAGCCTTAACAAATCATCAGTTAAATGATTATGTAAAATGTTTGAAAATACCATTCTTTCGAGGAGTTTTTATGAAAGATGCATTACCAACTAAAATATGGAAAAATGAAACTGGAATAGTAAATTTGGATTCCACCTATGGTCCAGGCACTCATTGGGTATGCTATAAAAAACTCGGACAAACCATTTACTACTTTGACAGTTTTGGCAATCTACCACCGCCAAAAGAACTGCAACATTATTTTCGAAACTCCAAAAACATTTTTTACAATTACAAAAAAGAACAACCTAACAATACTGAAATATGTGGGCATTTATGTTTGGGGTTTCTAGCGAAAAGTGTCAGTCAGCTTTAAGATGTCATCGTATACAGTGTCACTGAGTGGAAATTCATCCACATTGAAAAGTACGCTGTTCCCAGCATTGCGTCTATCCAAGGAAAGATTATGGGAAGCGGCATTACTTGATTTGACTACCTACAATTCAATTCCTAATGTTACAGAAGGAAAAACAATTTACTACATTATTATGAAACTCAGGATGCTGCAGGAAAATACTCAGAATTGAAAATAATTACATTTCCTACTGGAGCATATGAAATTGATGACATAAACCAATTATTACAGAAACAACTCGGAGAGAATAATATCACCGTTAAAGGAAACAACAATACTTTAAAAGCAGAAATAACTTCGAAATATTATATTGATGTTGGCTTGGAAAACTCTATTGGCAGTTTACTTGTATTTACAGATACCAAAAAGAAAATCTTAACTCCTGGAACTACTCATTCAGGTGATTCAACTGTAACAATATTGAAAGTAAATAATATCGATGTCACATGCAACATTATACACGGATCGTATAGAGATGGAGGTAATCAACATATTTTACATACATTTTATCCAATAGTAGCTCCCGGTTTTAAAATTGTTGAGAAGCCACAAAACTTGATATACCTACCGTTAAACACCAGTTTCATTTCAGACATCGTACTGAACATATTGGATCAAGACGGTCATAGCGTTGACTTTAGAGGAGAAACAATTACTATACGGATACACATCAGAGCAGCAACATAAAAGTCAACATGGGATTATCATTTAAACCGCAACGGAAGAGTCAGGAGCTCAGTAGCTCCTCGACATTGGAAGAGTTAACATCGGACAACATTCGTTTTCTACAGAAGATTGGATTGAAACTTAACAGCGATGGATATCCTGGATATATCTCAAGGACCAACGTTCGACGAAACACTATGGGAGAAGGAATATCACACGCACAACCCTTACACTTCATCAAAATTAAACAATAACGATGAAATAAGGATTCCCATTCAACAACAAGATATTTATACTTTACCATGTGAAAGTTACTTGTACATCGAAGGACGGGTATTAAAATTGGATGGAAAAAGTGCTTCAACAGTTCCTTTTATAAATAACCCGATGGCATATCTTTTTGATGAAATAAGATATGAAATATCAGGGGTGACAGTTGATTCAACAAAAAAGGTTGGTTTAACAACGACATTGAAAGGATTAACATCATTAACGCCGCATGAGAAGAATTCAATAGTCACCGCCGGATGGGTTGCCCCCGATAAAGACACTATAACACCAGCTTCCAACGGTCACATTGATTTTCATGTACCTTTACGATTGCTTTTGGGATTCGCTGAAGATTACAAACGGGTAATAATAAATGTCAAACAAGAATTAGTATTACTTAGATCTTCAACTAATAAGGACTTGATACTTGCAGACCCTGCAACTACGGAAGATAAACTGGAATGGCAACTACAGTTGGATAAAGTTGTTTGGAGAGTACCTCATGTAAGATTGGCCGATGAACATAGAATCCTATTATTGAGAAAGTTAAAATCTGACCGTGATATTGTGATGCCATTCCGAAGTTGGGAATTTCATGAATACCCTACACTACCTCAGACAGAACGACAAACATGGACCGTCAAGACATCAACTTACTTGGAACGAGCAAGGTACATAATACTCGGTTTTCAAACTAAGCGAAAAGATGTTATCACTGCAAATGCTGGTCAATTTGATCACTGTAAAATAAAGAATTGTAAAGTTTTCCTAAACTCTCAATTCTTTCCCTATGACAATTTGAATGTCATGTTCAGCAAAAAACGTTTTCCATTTTATACGATATGTATGCAAGATTTCAATCGTCATATTATGGAAAAACTAATACACCACTATTATCACCTGACCAATATTATTCCAAGGCTCCAATAATTGTAATCGATTGTTCAAAACAAAATGAATCGGTAAAATCATCAAGTGTGGATATAAAAATTGAAATGGAATTTGAAGAACCAGTAGCGGATGGAACTTCGGCATACTGTCTAATTCTACATGATAAAATAGTTACTTACACACCGCTAACCGGAATTGCGAAGAATGTACTTTAAGAAGAATTGTACAACGACTGCAAATTTTTGAGGTTAGAATTATCTACTTCAATTTTTGAGGTTAGAATTTCATTTGTGAAAGACAAGTTGAAAACAAACAATTATATAATTGTGTAAATTTCAAGGATTTTACGAAAAATATAAAAGCGAGAAAATAATTAGTGGAAACTTCATTCTATCTTCAACCGTCGTATGGGAAACATCATTCGCAAGATGAATTCTACTAACGGAGAAGAAAATACACCTCTAATAGATGAGAATAGTTCAGATATAGAAAAACAAGTTGAACGAGATGGACGAGTTCCTAAAGTTTAACAAACATAAGAAGAGAGAAGAAGAAGAAGCTGAAAAAGAAGTAAAAAGGAAGAAGGTTGAAGTTAACATTACAACCAATATTTTAACAGAAGTATTTCTTCGGATTATCTACCCAATTTCTTCATGCATCACAAAAAGTATATCAGTTGGAATTTTAAAATCAATGGATTATTCACCAATTGTTATTTTAAATCATGGAACAAAATGGTTACTTTCAGTGAAACTACTTGGGAATCTCTCATGAAACATTTACATCTTTTGGAGTGCTATTTAAGTAACAACACATTTGGAAGAAGAACAAGATTAAGTTTATTGGAATCAAATATTGAAGTTGATATAGTAAAACATCGTGGAGGACAAATTGTTCTCTTCAGAGATTTAACTACCCACAATGTTAAATTATATTTTACTAAAGAAGAATTTTACACTTTAAGTTGTACTACCGGTCCCGTCACTAGATATTTGAAACAACTAATATTTTCAAGTGCAATAATTAAAGACTATCTAATCGATACATTGGACAAACAACCTTTTGTTCCAATTTTATACGGTCCCGTGGATACTTCAATCTTTAATAGAATACCTCAAGAAGTTGAAATGTGGAGACAGTTAAACAACTATCACACTAATTTTAATATCGATGAAGTGGCACAAGAAGTGAAAGAAGAAGAACAATCCTGTCTGTTATAAACGTCGGCTCATTTAATTTTTAAGTCAGTTGTTAATAAGACTTCATCATGAATAAACGGGTTTCGTTTTCTAATGCACCACACATAATGGAAGTTAAAAGAGGTATAATTGAATTTCAAGCTTTCCGAGGAAATGATGGTAATTTTATTATTAAAGAATTAGTAATCTTGGACATGAACACATCAGTAGTTTATCATTATTTGTTCAAACCTCCAGTACCATTTAATAGACTAACAACTAAAGCGAAAGTTACAAACAAATGGTTGAACAAACATTTTCACAACTTAAGATGGGATGAAGGTTTCATTAATTATAACATGATGCCGCACATTATGAATCATTATTGCAAAGAGTTTAAAATTATCTACACAAGAGGATTGGAAAAAGCAAATTGGATACAATCATTTACAAGCAACGAAGTGATTAATGCAATAATTGATAAAGATTTCCAATGCTACTTCAAAGAACTTTGTATTTCATCAAAAAGTTTTAAACATCGAAGGTCGCAGTGCGCTTTAAAGAATGCCTACCGCTTGAATAATTTCCTTCAACAAAATGGTGGGGGTAGTGTCAGTGGTGGGGGTAGTGTCGATTATAAAAGTGAGAGCGCTACCATGACGCAGCATGAGTATTACTCAAACCTCCGAAGAGACAACATCTCCGACGGACATTCTTATTAACATCAAGATTAACAACAACATCAAGATGGCATCACAGAACTTACTTCAAAGTTTAGTTGATCAGTTCAACGCTCATTCTAAATCATCAATTCTACCTACGAAGAAATGTTCTGAACTAAAAGAAGAAAAACACTACATCATTCATACGATCAAGAAAATGGAAACTTCAGTAGGTGATGCTATTAATTGCACATTGAGCGAGGCTCCATATACAGTTGGTGACGAACCAAAATTTCAGATCTTCCTACCAAGACGCTTTGTACAACTTCTTCAAAATGAAGATCTTCGTGTAGTTCAACCCGGCGCACTCTATTTGGTTTCGCACGGACCAAGTGGAAACAACTCAACTGAACTAACTATTCATGTAACACCTACTACTGATTAGTTTGTACATAACATTGTAACTATTTGTTTGTAATTGTTTTTTTTTTAATAAATATGATATAAAGAAAAACAAAAAAATTAAAAGAAGCAACATATTGTGATGTCTTTGTACATTACAATATGTTGCTTTTTTTAAAAATTCCACAGGATGACCTTGACCCACTTTTGTGTGATTATAAAAGCGAAAATCTACTTGTAAAATTCATCAGTCTACGACTACCTTTCGTACCGTACACATCTCGCTCACTCTATCGCTTAATATAAAAACTAAAAGATGTCTCTCAAAGTCAAGTGTGCATCTTATGATACCAACACCATTACAACTTTTGAACAACTCGAAGATTTAACCAACGAAATGCGAGTTTTACTTACCGGTGGTTATCACTTAACTGTTGATGTTAGTGCTACTAATACAAGGATGTTCACTAAAACAAAATATTGCGATGATGAAATATTTATTTCTACACAACCTACAACTTCATCATCACCAGCCGGTCAACATAACGTTAAGTTCCAAAAATATTACCAATGTTGAATAACTTTTGACAAACAAAACTACAACTAAAGAATCACGTGTTGAATGTGAGTTAATAAAAAGAATGTGATACTTGAATAAATAATCATTTGCTTCTCAGCTCTCACCGCGACAAGACCTATTCAAGAAAATGTTGTACAGAATGATGATTCAACTTGATGGAAAAATCTATGGAAAAGATTACAACACTGTTGAACAAATGACTAAAGATATAGATGTATTAGCTAAAGAAGGATACCAAGCTAAAATAATTTTAAAATTTCCTGAAGTACATCCGCTATCAATAGAAGAACTAGTTGCTATGGCTAAAGCTGAGAAAGATAAAAAGTCTGAAGAAAACACAGAGAAACAAACTTCTTAAGTATCAACATTCCTTACATTAGTAAGGTATAATTTTTTGAAACTCCATTTGGATGACCTTGAAATTACCCCCCACCACTTTTCACAGTACATAAAACTCGCTATTCAACACTATACACTCTTATTCTTTCACTGGACTCCGCAGCGTCAACATGGAAGAGCAAAAATACAAGTACAAACCTCGTTACTGTTGTGAACAACAATGTACAGATTTAGGACCAATGATGGTGGATGGGTTAGCTTGTACTAAATGTGAATTCTTCGGATCTTGTTATTGCAAATGCAAAACAAAACAACTACCGCCACCGGAATTACGAACTTTTAAATTTTACAAATCAAGATATTTTCATACATCTTGTCCTCAAAGATGTTTCAAATTTCACCCTCTAGATCTTGCTCATTGTCAACGCACCAAGTCTCATCAAGATGATTTTTGTACACATATGATAAAAAGATGTAAATACAGATCAGATTGGTATTCCGATCCTGTAGAACCATCAAATGTGTAATTTCAGTTTTACATTATTTTTTAAAACTTTAATTGGATGACCTTGAGATTTCCCCCACTACCGGTTATAATTTTTATATATTATTAAATTCAACTTTAAATCATTTCACTTCCAACATTCTAACTAACAACATGGAAGCAAAATTTATCAAGTTTGAACATATAATAACTGAGAGGGGGGAGATGGAAGAATTGTTTCAAAACTTACTTTCTGTCATTGACGAATATCCTATATGATGGTTCAGAATTGTAGTTCAATATTTAAATCCTGGTGAATTGTTTTCTTCATCAAGTGAAGAAGATGAAACAACTACTTCGGTTCAAATAATTGAATTAAAAGACGAAGAAGAAGAACTAAACGTTTTATTCAATCATAAGCTCAAGGTTCCCTATATAAAAGCCCCCTCCCTAGACAGCCCCCCTCCTTAGACGCCTGCTCAAGGTCACCATTATATAAGCCCCCTCCCTATGCGCCGATCCTCATTCCATCACCGACTCTCCAACAATGAACAACTCTCCATTGGCCCGAATGAATTCTAGTTTTGAAATAAACTCTAAAGAAGAGTTACAAGACATTTTTAATATTTTACAAGAACTTGTAGATAATTTTACAACCATCAAAATGAATTTGGAAATAACATACGATTGTCCTATTTGTGATAAGGTTGAAAGTTCGGACGAAGACAGTTTACTAAATCTAACTCCTGCACCATCTGACACTACTGATGGTAATAATTAAGAGCAACGTCTTCCCCCCACCACTTCTTTATTTAACTAACATTTCTCCCTTTCACTTCTCATTCCGTCTTCGACTTCTGAACTATCAACATCACTAAAATTTCAAACACTAACACAATCATGATGGATATGATGGATGAAGTTCCCTTCGTAACTAGAATGGAAGAGGATAAATAGAAATTGGAAATTAAACGATTGGAAATGGAACGGGAAAACCAACTCGAAATGTTACATTTGTTCAAGCTTTTCAAATACATCATCTGGGGACTCTGCATTTACCTTCTCATCGTCGTCGGTGTTTGCATTTACAACTCTGTAATTCATCACAAAAGTTCAACTTGTTTAAACTCTGCTGTTGCACATTAATTGTATGTTCACTAATAAAATTCAAAAGTTACTTCAACCTATCCTACTATCACCAACTAGTTCAACTTAGAACTATTTCTGGTGGTAGTTGGGTAGGCTTTTTTAAAACTTACTCTGGATGACCTTGACATACTTTCCAGATCCTATTTATAAATTTGAATGTCAGTTTTAAACTAACTTTTAGTTTTGTTCAACTATTAAGAGTTTTGTTAACACCGTCAAATTTCAGTTTTCAACTAACTTTTAATTTATGTACACTTTTAGTTCAACCCTAGTTACTTTATTCGCAAATTCAGTTCAACCGACCGCCAACGCTATTGCCATCTCCACCCCAATATTTTAACATTTCTGCCCCCAACACCTGCCCGAACATCTGCCCATAGGGGCAGCTGCCCGGACATCTGTTCGGTTTTAAAAATATAAAAGAAAGGTAAAGGAGTAGGGGTGGCGCATGCTCACCAATGCAAAACTAAGGTTTGAGGTTAGAATTATCCATGGCGGCCGCCATGTCTAGTTCAGTTTCACCACATAGAGTCGGCGACCGGTTATTGGTCTAAAGGAGTGGGGTAAGGGTTGGTGGGGGGAAGGTTGCCATTTTATAAGCCCTCTCCCTAGGCGGCGCTTCTCATTCGATCGCCAACTTTCAAACGAGAAACACCTCTCCCATGGCACGAATCAATTATCCCGCTATCACCAACTACTTCAACTTAAAACTATTTCTGGTGATAGTTGGATAGAATTTTTTAAAACTTACTCTGGATGACCTTGACATATTTTCCACATCTCAGTTATAAGTTTGAATTTCAATTTTGAACTAACTCTTAATTTTTCTTCAACTGTTAGAGTTTCGTTAACACCGACGAATTTCAATTTTGAACTAACTTTTAATTTTATGCTCAAATTCACTTCACCCTAACGCCAACACTATCGCCATCTCCACCCCAACCTATAAGGCATAACATATAACTACAGCATCTCATATATACCCTCTAACCCCCACCGGAAGCTATGTGACATGGCAGCTGGCACCAGCTGCCACGGCACGTGGCTCGGGGGGCAGCTGATCTGTGCCAGGAGTGGCTTTTTCCCACTACTACAGTCCTTCTGTTTGGTTCAACGACACCCGATAAAACACCTATCATATACAATCCTTGTCTCTTACTTAAAACCTTAGTACTGATTTTAATAATTGAGCCTATTTTTTTACAATTGAATCTGCAGTCTTCACACCTGAATCTTAGGCTTCTTTCAGATCAGCGCGGTCCGGCGCCGTACCGGACCGGACGAAAATTTTGTTGACTGTTGATCCTAATGGGAGCGTTCATACGGGAACTATCGAATATCCCCGCGATTTTGGGCCTCTTCGACACGATCGAATATCCACGCGCATTAGTGAGGATTATAAGGGTCGACTCCAGGACGGGAGGAACGATCGAATATCCCCGCGGCCGAGGACAGGTAGAGACCTCTAGACCTCCCAGGGGCGGGAAAAATGGGAATTTTATTTCCCCGCCCCGTTCAACGTACCTCGGCCGTTCGCGTGTACCAGAGCGAATCCTTGCTTGTAACATAGCATTTAAACATGACATGTTTTATTATTATTATTATTATTTTATTCATCTATAAAAACGTATACATTCTTAGTAGTTACTGTAAATACCAAATTAAATCACTCTTTTAAAAGCATGATATATATAATTACAGTTAATAATGGACCAATAAATTAACACTAATGGTCCTCTCCTAAATAAACATCTCCCATTCTAAAGGTTTGAAATTAAAATACGCTCTTAATTAAGAAAATATTTTATTAAATTTAACAAAATTTTATGTGTACAATGTAATATTAAACAAAGTCATTCCTCGCCAATGCACCTAGCAAGTACTTTTGTTTTGATTCTTCCAACTTTAGTTGGCTTTTTTTGTACTTGTTGCACAGTGGTCTGGGGGCTTCATTCACTGAATTAATTTTAATGTATACAATACATACTACAACTATACTATATACTATACCACTATTTACAACTATATAGATAGGAATTTTTCAGATATCAATCATGTATAGAGCCTTAATTTTAATTCCTATTCTCATTGATTTTTTTGCGTAAAATAAGTCCCATCGAATGGTACAAAAACTTGGGAATCATTTGAAAATCTAAAAGGAGTTTTAATTACAACAGGAAGTAACATATTTCATAACGATACAAATTGGTCTTTGAAGACCAATGTAATTCGCGCTCTTGCGTCGAGCTCGCGGGTATCCAGGAATCAGCGCTCTCATCGAATCCACAGAAATCAAATATTATCTGTAGCGGAATCGGCTAATGTTAGAAAAGATTACTTGAGATAAAAAAATATTGAGAATGTCGTCTACAACTTCTCCGAGGACACTTTTTACCTGACCCAAAAATGAAAAACTTTCTCGCATACTACTTTTGTTGTGTCACCAATTAAGACGAACTAAAAAGAATTTTAGTTTAACTAATAATAAAAATTAATAACAGACCATTTAGAGTTTAAATACGTACCATTAGATTTACAATTTCATGATGAAAATTTTAATATAAATTTAACCTTTTTATTTTCATTCCGAATGTCAGGTTACATGAAGCGCTGTTTGGATGTTCTTCGCTCGGGTCCCGCGACATCGGATCCTTTTGCCACCCGTCGGGCTCCAGACTTCCACGTTTTTCAGTTCAGTTTTGCATGACAGGGCTCGGTACACTTATACTTAGTCCGAGTCTGGTACACGCGAACGGCCGAGGTACATTGAACGGGGCGGGGAAATAAAATTCCCATTTTTCCCGCCCCTGGGAGGTCCAGCGGTCTCTACCTGTCCTCGGCCGCGGGGATATTCGATCGTTCCTCTCGTCCTGGAGTCGACCCTTATAATCCTCACTAATGTGCGTGGATATTTGATCGTGTCGAAGAGGCCCAAAATCGCGTGGATATTCGATAGCAGCCGTTCATACTAGTGCGGCAGCAGCCGGACGAACCACGGTGGACGTCCGGCGCCGGAGGACCGCCGGAAAGCAAAAACGTACCTTCCGTCGCCGCACCGGACCGTACATTGTTTCGTACATTGGTTTTTATCGACGCGTTCACATCAGGGTTCCGGCAGGGTTTTCGCCGGACGTAAATCGAATATTTTTCACTCTCTATCTCTCAGTGGTTGACTAGTGTTGGTTCTACAGTTTTCTTGTTGAACTGTAGTTTTTAATAAGCACTGTGTACGACATGGAGGAATAAATTGACATCAAGCACTTGATAAGTTTGGTCAACCAGAGGCCAGTGTTGTGGGAGAAATCCTTAAAAGAACACCATAACCGTGTTTTGTAACGGAAGCATGGGGATATGTGTTTTTATTATAACACAACGCGGAAGCATAATTGTTTTCATATATAGCCAGTTTTTTTAAAACCTGATCCTTCTAGGGATGGTTGCGGGGGTTCGTTTATCCTCGCTAATGTCCAATTGGCTGGAGCCCTTTGTTTTTATTTATTTATTTATTTTTGTTTCACTGCTTTATACCAGCCGGTAATTTTACATCACAACATATTGGTCGGGTTCACGTTACATCCACCGTAAAGCGGTTTGTTTACGTTTTGCTAATCACGTGACTAATTTCAGACATTTTATTTGTGGGATTGGTCACGTGATAAGCAAAAACGTAAACAAACCGCTTTGCGGTGGATGTAACGTGAACCCGACCATTGTGTATAAGTTTTACAATATTATTAGAGAAGTTGTTTTTTAATCAGTTTACTTTAGAACTGTTACTTTTACTTACAAGGCATAGGTTTGGCTTAAAAATATAACAGCTGACTAGGAGTTACTGAAAGACATTATAACTGATTTAAAACGTTATTTAAGGAAATCTGATACTCGAACATGTTTGTCACGAGTTTTAATTTTTTGTTTACAGTTTAAATCACTCCCCCACTCCAATATTCTTAAGAAGAATCAGGTAAAAAAAACCCTGTATCCTACAGCATTTATTGGTCGAAATCGAGCAATTTATTTTGATACATTACGAAAATTACATATAGTACTAAATCAAAGACATCCCACCAATCCAATATTGTAGGTAAGACATTTATTTCCATGCTTCGACAGTTTTGTTTAACGTAAAATTCTCAGAGACAATAGAGTTTTTGCAACAAAGGTAAATCTTACGGTAAAAAAATAAACGCTATTTTTAAGTTGGCAAATTTTCGTATATTACGTTACACAGGATTCCAACTGTATTATTAGTGCTTAATGGTTCCTATTGACCACTTTTCAACGAACTTTCGTAGCTTTAAGCATCAAAAGTACCCAAATCCACCATTAATTAAATAGCGTTTAATGTTTATCGTATTCATTTACCGTGTGTGTAAAAATTCTGGAATGGTTGTGAATTTTTTCATGTTATTCTTAGGTATTGAAAAAAAAACTTACTTTCTACCGTTACCATCTTCTAAACCGTCAGGAATATAAAATTTATAAATTTTTCTAAAAATTAAATTATAAAAAAGATATAAAAATGGGGATTTGTATTTAAAATTTGAATAATATTGGCCTGGAAATCGCCGGATTCGGCCGCTTTGATATGAAAGGGCCTTCCGGTCGCCGCCGCACGTCCGGTCCGGTGCGGTGCCGGACCGCTCTAATCTGAAAGAAGCCTAAGAACAACAATAATCGCACTACACATATAAAATCTTTGTTGCTTTTATTTTATTTTTATTATTGTTGTTTTATCAGTCCGTTGTGACCTTTTGGACCTTCTTAGAAAAATCCAATCGAATTCTACCACAATCGAAATAAAATAATGCAATAAAACTATATTAAAGTCAAAACTTGGAGTATATTATTGAATATATGTGATAAATATCATCTCTCAACGTAGGTTGAAGTCTATGTAGATTCTTGAGAAACAGCAGCGAAGGAATTGCCGTTAAAAGGTTCATCTGCTTAAGACAGATTAGGAGTAAGAAGCCCATTTGGTCGCATGCATGATTTACTTTCCTTAATAAGAGTGGGTCTTCTAAACGACGTGTTCACTGGGCCAAATAAACTGTTTTACTAAGGAAATTCGTATTACAATTCATCTATTTCTAATTTGTTATAAATTGAATCATCAATACGCATATGAATTACTGCTGGTAACAAACAATAGTGTATCTAATATTGAACAACTTGAACTTGCTGCAAAGATAAACATAGTCAGAATGTCTTGCTTATTGAACGAGTATCTTAGACATGTTACAATTACGCTACACTACCAATAATTAAACAGAATAAAAATTCTAAAAATAATACGTTGTTGTTGTAAAAAGAGCAGCTACTACAGCAGAAAGTTTTGCAGCATATTTTAAATCACACGGTAAACGCCAAACTCTATTTTAATTTTTTATAGTTACAGTGAATGAGTCGTGATAGGATAGCAAAATATTGTAAGTAATTAATAACGGTTAATATTAATTTCATGTTTAACACATTTTTGTGCTTACGAAACGCTAAAATATACAAATCGTCTAGTTAAGAAATAGCGTTTAGCGTTTACCGTAATAATTTACGGCATGTATTAAAACTATCTAATAACAATTTACATATAATAAAATTGCATATAAAATGGCATATTTTTAACTTGACTCAATACCACTTCTATCCCCATTTAGTGAGATTCGATCCATTTACGGATTTACGGTCGTGTTTCAGATTCACTCTCTTTTGGCTCCAAATCCTGGCACGAACCACTTTCTACTTCACACCACACGCTGGCGGTCGTAAACGGCTTTACGCCTATTTTGAGAGGGCATTAGCGGTCGTGGATGCGACCACCGTATTTTACCGGCTAAACTCTGGCCCTGTTGACAAGCAACAATCATCTTTACGGTGCAGGCTTTACGGCACGTAATCGCCTGCACCTGAGAATCCAACGTTTACGAGTCTTTGTGCTCTGGACTGCGTGGGTCTTTTAGGCTTCTGGGTAACCTGGACCACAAGAGTTTATAGGCTATCTGAATAGATGGAATCAAACTGTTTGTTAAGAGGCTTACATCTGCATGCTAAAAACTTTTCTTTTGTAAATGAAAAGTATAACGTACCCATCAATATTCATACCGCAATCTCAAATATACCACAATACCGCAATCTCAATTTAATGTTGGTTTGATAAATAGTTTAAAATGGGAACATAATTACTCTTTTATACAGTTTACCGTGCAACACTACTTGGCTAACTCATTACACTATTGTTATTTTGACTCCTGAAAACACGCATTCAATAATTATGCTTTTTAAATCTCATAAGAAATAAATGCATGCTATTCTGTATACAAAGCCGTTATGCGTTAGCCGAGTCTGAATTAATCTCTATCCCAGAACAGACCAATTTAACTACGCAGAAACTGGACTTGATTAAATCTTGGCTGTTTATGTCACAGACAGCTGAGAATCCGAAGTGAAATTTACTAATCCAATACATATAACAAATTTAATTTGTTAAAACAAATTAGGCCAATTAACACGATCTTTTAATACATTGATTTAATTTGGGAAAGAAAAACGTATTCTATGTACATTATTTATTTATTTACAATCCTGTTAAATAAATAAATAAATAAATCTAGGTTCTTCCTGCATTTCTTTAAAGTTTCAGTGTAGGCCTATTAAGAGGGCGTTGGAGTGCCGCCATGTTGGATTTATTTCCCATAAGAGCAATGCTAAACTTGTCCCCGGCATTTGTCATATAATTTCTTTATTTTTTGTCCGATTGGTTTAGAATAAATAGCGTTTGAATCACAATTAAATTCCCCGTTCCTTTTGCGAGATCGATTCTTTGTAAATAATTTATAAAATTGTGTAGAAAATGTTTTAAAAGTAGTAAAAAACTTGCTTTGTTATTTCAAGTTAGTAAAAAACACTAATTTTTATAAAAATTTCCTCTCGCAAACAAAATCCGCCTTGATGAACCCTTTATTTAGAGCTATAAACCATTATTTTCTGATTATAAATAAAAGAGTTATTTGACATCCCGTTTAACATTGCTCTTATGGGAGAAAGGCGGAATTTGGATTGACTCCAACGCCCTCTTAAGTAAATACTTTTTTTTATACTCTACTACATTAAGGTTTAGTTAGTGTGTTTTTGTTTGGTATTTTAAATAGAACATTAACGAAGTGTTAGGGCCTATATAAATATTTAAATACTATTAGGCAATCACTAATTGGCATGTAAAAATTTAAAAAAAGGTTAAATTATATCAAATCGAAAGTTGACAGAACACCTGTCAATCAAAACGGTTTTCCCCATAATGCGAGAGGTGTTCTAGCAAACAATGTAATGCGACAGTCAGTTTATATACACTGCTCACCGACCACTGTGGTTTATTTAACGCAACCTCTACCCAGGGACATTAATTAATTATTTGCTGTCACAGTTGGCACCACTACTTCCCTCCCCCTCCCCAGTTGCACTACACAATGAGATTTATTATTCCGCTTTATTGGTACACACGTGTGTATTACGAATGTTTCTACTTGATTAAACCATTAATTTCTCAAAAGCAATTGTTGGTACTAGGAAAGTATTGTTTATTGTTTATTGTTTGGATGCCATGAGGCACAACCATTGACTATTGATATACAAGTGTCAATGTGTATTTGTGTATTCATAGTCAATGGTATTACGAAATAATAACGAAATTAAAAGGTGGTGACACTTAGTTACCTCGTTTCTCGTTGACTTCTTGTATTTCTTTCATTTTAGCGAATTTCCCTATAGGGAATACTCTATTACGGTAGTAGTCACGGTAAGACCTAAGCCCGGGACCATGATACTTTTTCGTTTTGAGGTCCCTAGAAGCCAAAAACACCGTTCGTTCAAATTGATATATATGTATATATATATATATATATATATATATATATATATATATATATATATATATATGTGTGTGTGTGTGTGTGTGTGTGTGTGTGTGTGTGTGTGTGTGTGTGTGTGTGTCCGTGAACACGATAACTTTTGCACGGAACCTCCGATTTTGATGAAATTTGGTACAGGCATTGACTATGTACACTACCGTGAATAGACCTCTCATCCAATGCATTTAGTTTGAGGAAAAAATTTGGAAGTTTCGTGTTTGCCGGCACCAGAGTCGCTGCCTTCGATGTTGCTATTATTTAGCCGAATCTACAGTGCTGCAAAAACATTTCATCACAACATAAACAAAAACCTACATTATAACATGTTTAATCCGTGATTGAGAAGAGTGGTAGCACTGACTTGCCTATCATATGACTCTTGTACTTCCATGTGCGCCCGCACGAGATCGCACCACCGTCAATAGGTTTCAAACACGCCTATGCTATGAGAAGTCTACTCACGGTAGTGTACATAGTCAATGGTACAGGGGTGTAAGCCAGCCTCTACTAGGTTGAGTTCGCGAACCAGAATGATCGGAAAATGGGAACGGGATTTTATAGGGTTTCAAAAGGGTTAAAAATGGGTTTTTGGCTATTTTTACTTTTATTTAGAAAATTCAACAATTTTAACTTAAACCATTTAAAAAGCTTGAAAACAAACAATTTAGTATCTTGAGTTTTTTACCTAGCTTAAATGGTTATGGAGAAAATTCAAAAAGTATGTTTTCCATGTTATTTTTATGGGAAATCAACAAAACCTTCTATATTGAATATTTATTGACATATCTTGATCAAATTTGGTATGTACATTCATTATAAAGCGTTTAACTTATATATGCTTAGAAAACCCATATGGCGGCAAACCTACGTACTCAACCCTATAGGGTTTATGGGGAAAATAAAAAGAACACCATAGCCTTATAAAATTTGGTATGTACAATCACTAGGGAGGGTTTAACTTATATTTACCAACAAAACCTACATAATCTCATCCACATGGATTTTATGGGGAAATAGAAAATATACCAAAATTCCATTGGAAATTCGCTGAGTACGCAGGTCTGCTGCGACGGGGGTATTTTAGATTATTTTCTTTGAAATGTCTTATTTTAGGTTAATGAAATGTTTCTATAGAGGATGATAACGAAGTGGTTCGATTTTGATGAGATTTGGTAACAGGGAATGTACAGAAAGCCGTAAGAGTTTTTCATGTTTATTTTTATACTTCACTCCATTATAAACAAAACTGGATGATTTATTTATACTAAAATATTTTTCATTATAATTTTTCTAAAACTTAGTATCTTTATATCTATATATATATAAGCGAAATCCCACTCACTGACTCATCACGAAATCTCAGGAACTACCGAACAGATTTACTTGAAACTTTGAACATAGGTTCGTCTTGCCTCCTAGGTGCTCACTAAGAAACGATTTTGCGAAATTCCTTCAGGGCTCCGCCCCACACGTCTTCAAAGTTACCATGTTATTCTTATGGAAGCAACATTTTTGTATTGGAACATATGATTACATTAAGGAATATTAATTTTGTAAACAGCTGTTTACATTCTCATTCAAATTATTGAGGGAAGATTGGTAATCAAAAAAGAGGATAGTTGCGGCGAGTGAGCTTAGCGTCCAAGCTAAACCTGACGGGGAGTGATTACTGACTGACTCATCATGAAATCTCAGGAACTACCAAACGTATTTACTTGAAACTTTAAACACAGGTTCGTCTTGTCTCTTAGGTGCTCACTAAGAAATGATTTAACAAAATTCCTTCAGGGCTCCACCCCACAGGCCTTCAAAATTTCAATATAACGTTATTCGCAATTTTTAATACAAAGTAGGAAACCTGCACTGTTGAAATTTGGAGTGATCACTTTTTTCTTAAGTGCTAAAAAAAAAAAAAAATGCTTTAAACATCCCCTTTTGGGCTCCGCCCCAAACAAGCTCACGATTACTGTATAGCCTACGTGTTGAAATTTGCCATGGACGATTCTCTTTGCTTATAGATATTTATTAAGAAACTATTTTGCAAATATAGATTTTGAAGTACTTTAGGGCTCCGCCCCACTGGACTTCAGAATTTCTGTAGGGCCTCCGGGGTTGAAAATTGACATGGACGTTTATTTTTGCTCATGGGTGCTCCCTAAGAAATGGTTTTGCAAATATAGTTTTCGAAGTTCTTTAGGGCTCCGCCCCACAGGACTTCAAAATTACTTTAGGGCCTCCGGGGTCGATGTTTGACATGGACGTTTCTTTTTGCTCATGGGTGCTTCATAGGAAACGGTTTTGCAAATATAGTTTTCGAAGTTCTTTAGGGCTCCGCCCCACAGGACTTCAAAATTACTTTAGGGCCTCCGGGGTTTAAATTTGAATCGGACGTTCCTCTTTGCTCATAAGAAATAATTTTGCAAATTTCCTTTTTTCCCATAGAACCTCAAGATTACCATAGATTCTAGGGAGTATAGATTTAACGTGGATGTTCCGTTTTGCTAACAGGTGATCACTACGAAATGGTTTTGTAAATATAGTTTTTGAAGTTCTCTAGGGCTCCACCCCACCTGACTTCAAAGTTAATCAATGGCCAACGTTTTCTAAATTTGACATGGATGTTCCTCTTCGCTCATAGGTGATCAATAAGAAACAATTTTGCAAATTTCCTTTAGGGCTCCTCCCTACAAATTCTCAAAACTTAGATCCTACGGGTCAAAATTTTACGTAAACGTTCCGTTTTGCTAAGGTATTCACTAAAAAACAGTTTTGCAAATTTTGTGTTTTATGTTCTTTAGGGCTCCGCCCCACATGACTTCAATATGACTGTAGAGCCTACGGGGTTTAAATTTGACATGGTCGTTCCTATTTGCTCATAGGTTGTCAGGGCCATTTATATTTAAGAAACCTTTTCTCACCAAGAATAGGTTTTGCGAAATTCCTTCAGAGCTCCACTCACACTACTTCATTGTTTCAATGTCATTCTTAAAAAAGTAGATTTCGTTGCTCTTTAAAAAGATTTTATTACCTACAGAATAAATTCAATCACGGGCGAAGCCGTGACGGGCAACAGCTAGTAGTTTATAATAATAGATTCCGGTAACACCAATGGGAAAACGAAAATTTATGTTCTTGCTTTTTTGCGGGAAAAAATAGTAAATTTAGTGTTCTATAATTTATTCATCTAAAATAAAATGTACGTCAGTTAGGCCTGTATTAAATAATGTGTGTGCGTGTTATTATTTTGTAGCAATACAAAATATTGGAACTGTTATTTTGTACCAAAACATTAACCCATTTAACAATTTTGTGTAATTTACTTATAATTTAGAACCATCCAAAACAGTAGCAACTCGAGTTTAGTTAGCGACTGTAAACATTCATTCCCTTGTTATTTGACCCAAGCGCGATGAGTGGGGCTTGTTTTGGTACTGGCCTAGCCACACCCCACTTCAGGAAACCACTTCAGAAACCACTTTGTCGTTGACGGAAGAAAAACACGAACTTCCGCTCGGTCCTGGCGTCGCTGTAGTCGGTACATTCGCGTGATGCCCAAGTATGTGGCGACCAAGTGAGCAAATTATAAGCACTCATTATAATTCCATCCTTTGCACTCATCTAATGGGACATACGACCAAGTTGTTTGCAGAAAATAAGCCTGAGTCACACACACGAGCCCTCAGTGCATGAGTAGGCTCCTGCATGACGCGATGATGGAAGTGAAATACGAAAAATAGTTTTAAATGTAATTAGGTTTATCCTCTCCCAATATGAAATAACAGTTATAGGATCCTTCTATTTCCAATGCCCTGTGAGAATACATTACTGGTGTAGAAATTTTCCTTATTTGATTTCTCTTTATCATTTGTAATTAGTAAGTCGGTTTCTTGCCATAAATTTACACAGTTTTCATTTTAAATTATGAAATTTATTCAAGATAAATGTATTGGTGTTTTTACACTGCTACAAATCAATCTAAAAAAATTATAGTTTAGCCTTTAAAACAAAGTTTCGCAGCACAAAATCTATTGAATACTTAAGTGTATGTAGTTGGTGGTTCTTTAAACAACATAGCCTATTTAATTAGCCTACACTGTAATATGTGCAGATTATTTAAACACAATATATTTCCTTAACAAATTGTAATGCTCCATTCAAAATTTATATTTGAAAAAGGTACAACATTTAAATTTACTTAATTTTATTTAATCAAGTCAATTTTTTCCCAAAATAATTTTATGATATTCTTTAAGCATGTACGCTAATCCCTCAAGCCATAAGTTAACAGATATATCAGTTCAAAGCTCATTTTAGCTCATTTGTCTTCCTAGTATTTGGTTAAAAGTAAAGATTAAAACCTGTAAACGAAATTAAGAGGTGAAGTTAAACTAGCGAAAGTCACTTTAAGCCACAACCTGATCAGACATTCCGCTCAGTTCAAAAGTACCGGTCACGTCCCAGACCAACTCTGATTAAAGGATTGAATCGGAAAACGAATTGTCGCTTTTAAAAATAGGTTTAAGACAAAAAAGCAGCGGCATTCCTTGACGTGACTACCAAGACGGTCCAAGGCGGCGGCTCGTGGCCATAGATCTGGACCCACCAAGGGATGATCGCGTGAAATTACCATCTAGGAGTTACCCCCCCCCCCCCCCCCGGGTAATCGGTCACCCGTGATGCATGGGCAGCCGCAGTCATCCCTTTGTTATCACACTTCATTATCATACAATCTGGGGTTTTCTGGGATCAGATTGTGAGTCACCTGCTCCCTGGGGATATATTAACCGGCGATTAGTCTGCCTGCTTGGACGTACATCTGCCACGGTGAAGGAGCTGGAATGTGTGAGGATTACGTGGGTTACTAACATTATTAATCATGATGAAGGCTGCAGTGGATCGGTACATCCAGCTCATGCAGTCATGGTCACGTCTTGTTGGAGCACAGGGCCTGTTTTTCTAAAATCAGACAAATTAGACAATGGTATAATTCTATTGATTGAAATATTCCCACTTAAGTTTTTAATATTCAAAAGATATTTGGGACATTTTATCCGTCCCTACAAGCGAGGCGTCATGATACCTTACCCTACTGGAAGTTTAAGCATCTTCCTGAGGTTTTTTCTGGTAATGCTCATTTAATCTTTCCTTGGTCTTTCCTTTTTTGACCGTTGTCATTTACAGCATCATCTTAAACTATAATTAGATTGCACATAACAGTTAAATTTAAGTGTCCGAACAGCGTTATAATGCTCAATCTCACATTACTTTATTACCTGCCATACACCAGTGAACTATAGCCCTCAGGTAATTGTCGAGTGATCTTTTCCAGTTTTTCCGCGCGGCCGCAAGATGGCAGGCGCAGTTTGCAATTAAACTCAGTGCCATCCGTCTTGCAAAGGTCACCGGTTGCGTTTTTATGGAGATGCTCCTCGCAGGAGGAGCCCGCCGCGGCAATGTCGGCGATTTCACTGCATCGATGTATACTACGATGTTTCACTGTATGAAAGGTCGCCTATTGCCTCAGCTTGGTCGCACTATCTCTATTATTGAGGTTATCAGGGCAATGGTGGGTGAAATGTCACAGATTATCTTGACGATTAGGGGACTATTGTCATGTAGTCCCAGACGAAAGGATGGCTCTGATGTTTTCCTGGGAATGCTATGGTTCAAATTCAAATTACGCTGATAAAGAATAGGAAGTATAGTTTAAAGCACTTACTAATGCATTTAGTTTTTAAGTGAATGTTTTAAATTTTCATGTTGATATTGAGAAGTATACGCATTCTCTGATAAAAATACATACATACATATACATACATATATATATATATATATATATATATATATATATATATATATATATATATATATATATATATATATATATATATATATAGGGCTAAAGTAAAGATAAATATTCCTATAACATCAAAATGATATAGTAGGCCTAATATGTTTCAATTGAACCTTATCGACATAAATTGCAGTCTACAGAAAGATATAACAACTTTCTTGTGCACTTTACCCATTTTTTCAATATGCCCTGCCTCTTAAATATGTCGATGTTTATTGCAAAACCCGTAAAGATTCGACCAAGATATTCGGGAAGTTTATCCCAGTTCGGTTGAATGTCAGCGAAAGTGCAAGTGACTTGTTCCAACGTTCACTCTCTACCACAAAGGTGAGCAAGTTTTCATCTCAGAGGTCTGATACCGTCTCATAATCATAATCGTCACAAGCCTCAAGACATTTAATTATATAACAATGTACTTGGCATTTTCAACGGTCACTGAGAAATTCTGCACAGGGAGTATCTCCAAAAGTCTCAATAAATATGAACATTTTTGCTGTCACAAACATCGCCACGATGACCGTGGTAACAAATGAATCATGGAAATTGTTTAAATTGATTTTTGTGCAGTTCAACATCCGCACATCGCCGTGGAAGTTAAAATTCAAAAATAAATATTAAATAAAATCAAAGAAATCTCGTTTGCTCGGATGAGAAGTTGGAAAATTAGTGATGAGTAACTTACGTAGATAGAGAGTTTGTAGGATTTACTACAAAAATAAAATATTTATTACAGGCCTTAAATAATCTCAGTTTTTGGAATTGTAAACATGGATAGCCAACATAATAAAGTGTTAAGACAGATTTTTTTATTAATAAAAATTTAAATTAAAAGTATTAATATTGTCTGTCATCTCAAATAATAAAAATGTTTCCATGGAGATCAGGTTAACTAAAATGAACCAATAATTTTTTGAATATCTTAGTAGCCAAGAAAATTTTAATTCCAAAGCATTTTAAGTTTACAAAAATCTACATTCTCCATAACATTTAAGTGGCCCAACCAAAATACAGTATAGAGATGTGGATACAGAGACTCCAAGAAGATAAGAGACGAGTAGTAAGTATGGGTTTTGGCTTCAAAAGTACAAAGATAATGATGATTAGGAGATACCTACTGATAAATTTAAAGTAAATACATCAACAATACCACCTTTAGTATTAAGCGGATGATATCTGCAATATCGGGGTATAAAACATCTCTCTACCCCAGACCTCCCACCGCTCGAATGTGGCATGTTGGAGCATCTATAAATTGATCCAGATCTCTCAGTTACACCCATTATTTACCAACAATGCACAATAAAAAGGTAGGCTTCGTGTTAGTGAGCACCCACACAAGAACACCGACAACGAGCCCACGATCCATGCATTATTTATTACCACCGGTGTAATCTTATTCATATCACTGCCCCTATCTGCATCGATGAAAGGTGATCAGAATCGTTCGTTAAGGTGATCCTTCTAACTTTCTCATTGCCTCCTCCACACCTCTTCTCTTATGCAACATTCTTTCACATATACGGTAAACAATTATCTCTTAAATTAATAATAATTTGGATGTAAAACTGTTCATATATGTTTTTAAAGCAATAAGACGAACCTTTAGTCTTATTTGGCCTACTTGGGTGTCTGTCATAATTAAAACATATTTATTGAAACATTTAAAACTAGGATGCATTGACGCGACAGTTTTCTAAGTTGTAGTTGTAAAATCTAATTGCTAAGTTGTAATTTTTATTTTATTTTCTATTAATTTGTTTTTTATCCTTTTGTTTTTTATTCCAATAATCCATTTCCATCTCATTTTCATTTATAGTGAATTTTCATTTAGGAATATTGTTACAATTATCTCCTAAATATTATACTCGGTTGAAACACTACATTCTCAGTATTTATTGAACGTATCTTCATAATTTGTCAAATCAAAAGGAATGACGAGTAGATTTGCAGGATATCCTTAATATTCACTATCCTTCTTAGGGTGTCGTCCTATAGTTCTTCAAAGATTCAGACCAATGCAATTCATATGAAAGAATAAAATCCAGTTAAAATAATCTTCCATCTTTTAAATGTCAGCTGTGAGAAGTTTGTAATTGTATTATAACGTATCTTTAAACAGAATATGTTGAGTAGGCACAAGTTAATTTTTTTATTAATAAATTTCAACCATCCCCATTAGCAAAAATATATTACTTTTCCAATGTGAATTATTTAATCACATTATAATGATCTAATTATAAGTATCGGATTCTCCTCACACACTTTGAAGTACAGTATCTGGAATACAACTATTGTATAACACTGCAACATTAGCTTACTGTTGTTAATCTAATTCACCTCGCTAAAACTCTTGGTAAACATTTACCTACGCTAAAGAGTCCATCATTAGCGTAAAGTCTATGCCAAGTTAACCACCTGTCACTTATTCCTCCCTCCAATGGCCCACCCCTACCCGTCACATGCCTTGTTCCCACCTCTCCCTGCTGGTAACTTCATAAACACAAACAGTGGCTTACAGTCAGTTTACGGTAAACAAGACAAGTAAGCATCTGTAAGTTCCCAGTTCTCGCGTGCCACAAGTCCCTCAACCCCCCCCCCTCTCCCACATCTTACCCCCCTTCAACCCCTCGCCCTGTATACACAGGCTCTCTACATAACTTACAACCCTCTCTGTAAATCTTTCACATGCTCACGTTTTGCTGTCTGAATTATGACTGGCGCAGCCCGCTTGTCATCTGCTCCCTGAAAACAGAAAAAGCTTTTGTACATGATTATGTTGTTTTTATAAATGAGTAAAAAAAAACCTCTTTAGGAGATAGAAAGGAACTTTCGGTACATTTTAAAAATATTTATAAATTCCATGCTAAAATCATCGTTAAATTATTTTTTTATAACTGTATGAAAACAATTTTTAGATACTGCCATTTGGGCAAACGATTTTTAAACCTTATTATAGTATCGTATCTACCGAGCTAAGAAGTTAGTAGTTTTCACTATTGGAAATATCAACTATGGAAAGTTTTGTAATTTTAAACTATACCAAATTAAAATCACAAAGGAACTAAGTTCTATTTTAGTGCTGTTTATTGTGGAACCAAACAATTAATTAACCTTTTTATAAGGTTTAGCTTTCAATGCCACAAAACAGGATGTGATCTGGGTTGCCGGTTGCCGGTGGATTTTTAGTTTTGGTAGCCACCTCGATTTGGTCGCCAACACGAATGTTCAATAGTTTTAGCGACACTTGACTTCTCGAATACCCTAATTATTCAGCTAATTAATTTAGCAACGGTACGTTGACTTTTAATTCAGTAGTAGAAGTGTCGAATGTTTGGTGTGGTGATAGCTCATAGTGACTCAACTAACTTGCTAAGAGACATAGATCGCCTTTTGATTTGCCTGCTGTATCAACTGTCCCAACCATAGTTTTGTTTATTTATTATAATTTATCTGGACCTATATATTAATAGGCAAGCATTATTCTTTTCCTCGTCTTTCAGCTTTTGGGCATTGTAGGAGAAATCCGCGCATTTCGTTAAAAAGTTATCGTCATGTAGCCTATATGAGCAGAATCACATTATTCACAATGCTCGCTACTCCCTACAAGCTTTCAAAGTTCCGATGCTAATATTATGGAAGAAGTTGAAGAAGTGATTGATTAAATAAACAGATATATGTTGTAATAATAACAAATGCTAGAAAAAAGTTAGAACCGAAGTTTTGGAGGTAAAATGGTTTTAAACTTAATCCTTTGATACGAGTAAGGTATATTTGTAGGTATGTATATGTTCCTGATTTGGTAGTATTTGCCATTACAAGCAGTCTAATGATTTAATCAATTGTATTCTTATTCAATAATTATAAGACTGAAGTTTTTGATGTCTGTAGGTAGTGTGTAGGCTACCTTTAGGGTAAATTACAACTGATAGTAAATATAGTTATGTTTTACAAAAATTATAAAGTAGAAAAAAACTTTTGATGGTTTATAAAAATTAGTTACTTAATTTTTAAATTATTTCAATTCAAAATAAGATACGTTATGGGTGATTCTATAGACTTCGAGTTATAACTTCCTACTACAAATGTTATAAATAGAGTATGTTTGTATAAAATAAAGTGGTAAAGCTGTTTCAATATTCAGTTAAAACAACCTCACCTCCTTTCGACAAGGGAAATCTGCTGAAAGAAAAGACATAAAATGAACAATTTATGTTCTCCCATCAGCACCTGTTTCACACCGTAGTTTTAAGTTTTTTATTCACTTGCTTTGTCTATTAGAAAACAGTTCAAAGAGCACTAAAAATATTTATACAGTTAAAGAAAACATCGTACATGTAATACACAATAATTAAACCAAACAACAAAATTAGGTTCAAAGCAAGTCTAATATTTTAAACAACCTGATGGGCGAATATACACAAAACTTGGTAATAACTATATCATATGCAGTTAATTTGAAATTTCCAATTAAAATGTTTTTATCGAATACCTTTTATACACATATTATTATTTTTTATAAAACCTATATATTTGATCACCTAAGAGGTATTTTATGGTTGCCCAACGTTTAGGGTACCTGTTTATATTGTAACAATTTAAAGATTTTTTTTGTATGGAGATTAATATTTAGAATCGGCGTCTGAATATTTTCGTTTGTGTAATAACTATTAAGCTTTCTATATACCTACTTATAAAAGATTTTATTCGCCAAAAAACGGATGCCCAAGAGAAATCACAAGGGATTTTATTCGTTAAAAATGTTAATAACTATTTAGCCTAAGATAAATACTCAAAATAAATTTCTTTACATAACTTTTATTATCTTATACTTATATTTTATACGATTTTTTATAGAAAGTATGACAACTGAGTGACATGAATATTTTATCCTTACAAAACCTATTTACTTATACAGTTTACAAGATAATGTATATTATTTGAGTAGATCGTGTGATCTCGATAATCAGGGTGTCCAGCTTCCACCTTTACAAACTTTTCCGATTATTAAGCATGCCAAAACAAACAGAAAAATCATATAAACATATGTCCGGAAATGCTTCGTTAAGCCGCTAGCCGCCATTTTGTTTTTTACACTTAAGAATTTTTATTTCCGTAACGGGTTGTTGTATGGAGTTCATATTTGGCATATACCTTAATCACACCAATGCTCATTTTTAGAAAAAATATTATTTTTTTCCGATCAATATTTTTAAAATGGCGGCCATTTTAAATTTTTACACTCAAATATCTTAAAAACCGTAAATTTTATAAAAATTTTATCAGACACAAAAAAGTTGACAAATTAAATTATCTAAACATTGATACCAAGTGTGTAAGGATCCGACCACAAATAACTGAGTTATTGAGATTTTTCTCTTAAAATAACCTAATTTGGCATTAATCATAGTGCAAAATCAGTGTTTTTCTACAGGAAAACCACGATAACTCCGTTATCTGTTGTCAGATCCTCTCAAACTTGGTATCACTGTTTAGATAGTTTAATTTGTCAACTTTTTTGTGTCTAGTAAATTTTTTATAAAATTTACAGTTTTTTAGATATTTGAGTTTAAAAACTTAAAATGGCCGCCATTTTGAAAATATACATCGTAAAAAAAAATAATTTTTCTAAAAATGCGCATTGGTGTGATTAAGGTACATGCCAAATATGAACTCCATACAACAACCCGTTACGGAAATAAAATTTCTTAAGTGTAAAAAACAAAATGGCGGCTAGCGGCTTAACGAAGCATTTCCGGACATATGTTTATATGATTTTTCTGTTTGTTTTGGCATGCTTAATAACCTGGAAAAGTTTGTAACGGTGGAAGCTGGACGCCCTGTATTAGCAAATTGTATTTGGGAATAGAATTCTTCGTTCTTACAAAATATTGTATTTTGTTTTTATTACACGTAAATAACATAGAAACGGCTATTATTTATTGTACTTGCCGCTGTTTTGCATGATAAAATTTTAAGATTGTTACACCATAAACGTTTTATGTAGTACATGGAAAAGACCATCCCATTATCTATACCAATAGGCAAAAACACAGGTGTTAGGCCTACATATTCCATATTTTATCGCGAAAAAAGTCGCTTCACACGCTATGCAGCTGTTTATTTCAAGTCAGGTGTGAAAACTTCAAGAACAGTGATTTATTATCGCGTGCCCTATTATGCAAATGGTTTTCTTATTATTTTATGTTATAATAACCCCGTTTCAATATAGTGCTACAAGCCACTTGCATGGTCTTAATTCCGAAATAATTTTTCTGTTTAAAGCGATAAGTGCGATAGTTACGTTATTTTATCGCGAATTCATGCAAAACCAAACAACATGAACAGCTTTATGGTTAATAATAGATTGCTACATGATACAGCATTTTTGCTTGGCATAGTTAAATAGTTTCTTTCTGCAATACAATTTATAGCTTTAGCTTACTAACTGTACTGTCACTAACTGTAAATCTTATTGACTGAACTTCAGAGGACTTATGAAAACAGAAATTTCCTTTCCTTCGTAATGAATAAACGATACTTTTGGTTCAAATGTAGCTGAGGATTCTCTTGCATTCTATTAAAACAATTCCTTTTTTCTAAGAAATCGTTAGAGGTTTGTATGCTATAATGTATGATATTTTTTTACTGTAATTTGTAAACTATATAAATACCGAAACTACTAAGGATCTCGTCTTGTGAACAAAAATAATTATACAAATACCTTAGCTAAGATACAGCCTAGTTTGTGTTCAGTGTCGTTTAGAATTTCATTCCTGGAACATCATCAGGAATGTAGCCTATAGGAGTTTAACTATATGGCATGAGTAGTGTGGTTTGGTCACACCTAGACCGGAAGTAGCAGCTGCCCGGGAGCAGTTGCCCGGGCAGCTGGCGCCAGCTGCCATGCCATATAGCTTCCGGTGGGGGTTAGAGGGTATATATGAGATGCTGTAGTTATATGTTATGCCATATAGGTTGGGGTGGAGATGGCGATAGTGTTGGCGTTAGGGTGAAGTGAATTTGCGCATAAAGTGGGGTTGAACTAAAAGTGAGCATAAATTAAAAGTTAGTTTAAAATTGAAATTTGTCGGTGTTAACGAAACTCTAACAGTTGAACAAAAATTAAGAGTTAGTTCAAAATTGAAATTCAAACTTATAACTGGGATCTGGAAAATATGCCGAGGTCATCCAGAGTAAGTTTTTAAAAATTCCATCCAACTATCACCAGAAATAGTTTTAAGTTGAAGTAGTTGGTGATAGCGGGATAATTCATTCGTGCCATGGGAGAGGTGTTTATCGTTTGAAAGTTGGCGATCGAATTAGAAGCGCCGCCTAGGGAGAGGGCTTATAAAATGGCAACCTTCCCCCACCACCCTTTCCCCCACTCCTTTAGACCAATAACCGGCCGCCGACTCTATGTGTTGAAACTGAACTAGACATGGCGGCCGCCATGGATAATTCTAACCTCAAACCTTAGTTTTGCATTGGTAAGCATGCGCCACCCCCACTCCTTTACCTTTCTTTTATATTTTTAAAACCGAACAGATGTCCGGGCAGCTGCCCCTATGGGCAGATGTTCGGGCAAGTGTTGGGGGCAGAAATGTTGAAATATTGGGGTGGAGATGGCGATAGCGTTGGTGGTCGGTTGAACTGAATTTGCGAATAAAGTAACTAGGGTTGAACTAAAAGTGCACATAAATTAAAAGTTAGTTGAAAACTGAAATTTGACGGTGTTAACAAAACTCTTAATAGTTGAACAAAATTAAAAGTTAGTTTAAAACTGAAATTCAAATTTATAAATGGGATCTGGAAAGTATGTCAAGGTCATCCAGAGTAAGTTTTAAAAAAGCCTACCCAACTAACACCAGAAATAGTTCTAAGTTGAACTAGTTGGTGATAGTAGGATAGGTTGAAGTAACTTTTGAATTTTATTAGTGAACATACAATTAATGTGCAACAGCAGAGTTTAAACAAGTTGAACTTTTGTGATGAATTACAGAGTTGTAAATGCAAACACCGACGACGATGAGAAGGTAAATGCAGAGTCCCCAGATGATGTATTTGAAAAGCTTGAACAAATGTAAAATTTCGAGTTGGTTTTCCTGTTCCATTTCTAATCGTTTAATTTCCAATTTCAATTTATCCTCTTCCATTCTAGTTACGAAGGGAACTTCATCCATCATATCCATCATGATTGTGTTAGTGTTTGAAATTTTAAAACAAGTGATGTTGATAGTTCAGAAGTCGAAGACGGAATGAGAAGTAAAAGGGAGAAATGTTAGTTAAATAAAGAAGTGGTGGGGGGAAGGATGAATTACAAAGAAGTGGTGGGGGAGAGACGTTGCTCTTCATTATTACCATCAGTAGTGTCAGATGGTGCAGGAGTTAGATTTAGTAAATTGTCTTCGTCTAAACTTTCAACCTTATCACAAATAGGACAATCGTATGTTATTTCCAAATTCATTTTGATGGTTGTAAAATTATCTACAAGTTCTTGTGAAATATTAAAAATGTCTTGTAACTCTTCTTTAGAGTTTATTTCAAAACTAGAATTCATTCGGGCCAATGGAGAGTTGTTCATTGTTGGAGAGTCGGTGATGGAATGAGGATCGGCGCATAGGGAGGGGGCTTATATAATGGTGACCTTGAGCAGGCATCTAGGGAGGGGGGCTGTCTAGGGAGGGGGCTTTTATATGGGGAACCTTGAGCTTATGATTGAACTAGCTGTTGCCCGTCACGGCTTCGCCCGTGATTTAATCTATTTTATAGGTAATAAAATAGATCAACGAAAACTTCTTCCTTAAGAATTACATTCAAACATTGAATTAGTGTGAGTGGAGCTCTGAAGGGATTTTGAAAACCTTTTCTTAATGAGAACCTATGAGCAAATAGGAACGGCCGTGACAAATTTCGACCCAGGAAACCCTATAGTCATTTAGAAGTCCTATTTTGTGTTGAGTCCTAAAGAACATAAAAAACTATATTTGGAAAGCCGTTTCTTAGTGAACAAATATTAGTAAAACGGAAAGTAAACGTTAAATTTCATATGATCTATGATTGTAATTTTGAGGATTTGTGGAAAGGAGCCCTAAAGGACATTTCCAAAATAATTTCTTATTGAACACCTATGAGCAAAAAGGAACTTCCATGTCAAATTTCAAGCCAGTAACCCAGGGTGGATTAATTTTTAAGTCATGTGGGGTGAAGCCCTAAAAACTTCAAAAACTATATTTACAAAACCATTTCTTAGTGAGCACCTGTTACCAAAAAAAATCCACGATAAATTTAAACGCTTAAGGATCCATGGCAGTTTTTAGGTTCTGTGGGGCAGAGCCCTACAGAAAATTTTCAAAATCATTTCTTACTGAGCATCTATGAGAAGAAGAGGAACGCCCATGTCAAATGTCAACTGCATGGGCCCTAAACTAATTTTCAAGACCCGCGGGGTTTAGCCCTAAAGTATTTAAAAAACAAACCGTTTCTTAGTGAGTACCGGACCTATGAGCAAAGAGGAAAGTCCATGTCAAATTTCAACCCCGGACGCCCTAAAGTAATTTTGAAGTTCAGTGGGGCGGAGGCCTAAAGTAATTCAAATACTCTATTTACAAAACAGTTTCTTAGTGAGTACCTATGAGGAAAGAGAATCGTCCATGTAAAATTTTAACACGTAGGCTATATACATAAACTTATCTAATAAACTATAAACTATACAGCCCTATGTGTAACTGACTGACTGACTGACTTATATGGGATACGAATTTCTGACGTAACTATTTAAGCTAGAGACTTGAAATTTGGCATACGTCTAGCCTAAACGGTCAATGCTAAGTGTAAAATCTTAAACTTGCAAATTTTTTGTTTTAACCTACTAAAAAAAATTCAAAATGGCGGATTTCCGAAATTGTAATTTTACTTTTTTGGCTCTAGCGGCCAAACGCTTCGTCCTATCTAAAATCTGAGAACAATACTACGATAGGGAATTTAATTTTCTACAATTTCGGTCCTTTGACTTTTTATCGTATCTCGCAAAGTTAAGCCTCCAGAGCGTTTTTAATGAAATGCCGTTTTCGGTTTTCGGGCTCTAGTGACTAAACCGATGGCCGTAAAAATTTTTTTAAGGTTCATTTCGATAGATCTTTTTAATATCTACAATTTCTTCCCTTGTATATTTTGCCGTATCTCTACTCGTTTACTCACAAAATTCATTTTTCACTTTTTCTGAATTTTGTTAACGTAAGTAGTGGGAAAATACCGATTCTGGTCCACTAGAGAAATCGTAATTTTAGTTTTTCAGCTCTAGTGGCCTAACGGTTAGTCTTATCTGAAATATGAGAGCATATAACGATAAGGAATTGGATGATCTACAATTTTGGTCCTTTGACTTTTTGTCGTACATCGCACCGTTAACCCTCCAAACTGATTTTTGTGAAATTTATATTTAGATTTAGGGCCCTAGCGACTAAATGGTTTGTCCTACAAAAATGTTTAAATGACAACTTTTATAGATCTTTTTAATATCTACAATTTTGATTCTAACATACTTTTCCGTAACTCTTTCCGTTTTCTCTCAAAATACATTTTTCACTTTTTCCCAGTTTGGTGATAAATAAGTAGTGGCTTTTGGCCAACTTGAGAAATCGTAATTTTAGTATATTTCAACTCTAGCGGCTAAACGGTTAGGCCTTTCATAGATTTGAGACTACTACGGTACTGATTTGGATGAACTACGATTTTGGTCCTGTGACTTTTTGTCGTACATCGCACCAATTGCGTAAATCTCCAGACTAATTTTTGTGCAATCGCGTTTTCAGTTTTTCCACTCTACTGACAAAACGATTGATCCTATCGAAAAATGTTCCTGAATATGACTGAAATATTTTATTAATGGCTTACAGTTTTCAGAACATTTTGCCGTATCTATACAAATTAGCTCTCAAAACAGATTTATTACAGGACCAGAATAGTTACCGAAAACTTGAAATTGGGGACCTTACCTTCTTTTAAGAGACAATTAAAAATATGAATTCAGCTATTGTCGGGGCTGGTGTTACTAATTTACATACTTTTAGTAAATTCCTCCTCAGATTTTATATTATTTCATTTTAATGTTATTTTATTGTTTTCACTGATTTATTGCAACAATTTTTGACGAATTTAAAAGCTTTAATTATTATTGATTGTGAGAAGTGTGCATTAGCCTTTTGTCACTATCTTGTTTGTGCACTTCTTTGGTAAAGCTAACCTGTTTAACACTCGACTTTTTTATTTACAAACTAATTCAAATAACATATTGGAGTTAATAGCCCTCAACAAGCCCGTTCACTGCATCAAGTTTTTACAAAAATTACGGAATTGGGGCAACAAATTCGGGAGTGGACCCTCCATTCAGCATAACACCCAGAATAAATAATTATTATATCACACTCAAAATATTTTAACAAATTTTAACTACAAAGAGTTATTAAAACCGATTCATAGGAGGTTTTCAAAGCTTTTTTTAACTATCGATTGTGAATTGTGTGTATTAAACGGTTTTGTTACGGTCTTTTCTGTTCAGTTCTTCCGTGGAACTAACCAATTTCATACTTGACTTTTTATTAATTTACGAATTTAGGGACACCCTTAAGAGGGCATGGGGGCGGAGCCCCCATCGAGCCGTAGGCGAGTACTACATATATACTTATGTAGGGAGGAGCCCTAAATGATATGTACAAAACATACCTTTCTCATTGAGCATCACCTATTAGCAAAGAGATGTCAACCCCACAGGTGTTTCTTAATTAGTATTTAATTTTGGTCATGCGGATAGCATCATATTGAATGCCTGTGGGGCGAAGCCCTGAAGGAATTTTGCCAAATCGTTTATTAGTGAGCTCCTAAGAGGCAAGACGAACCTGTGGTCATAGTTTCAAGTAAATTCATTTGGTAATTCCTCATATTTCGTGAGTTCTTAAAATTTAAATGCAATAAATACTAAGTTCAATTTTCCTTTCTTCAATACAAATCACACATATATTAGAAGTTTATAAAACTTAAATGTCACAATAAATTAGGTTGATTTCACTGACACATAACTATGATGTTTAAATGGTTCGAAATCAAGGTGTATAAATAAGGTTCGAAATATCCTTAGTAAACTTTTGTTCTAACAGCTGATGATTAAATAAATAATTGCAGACAACTACTGAAATTTCAAATAGTTCTCATCTGCAATAATGTAAACAAAAATCCAAAACAAATTATTCTTCCTATACGAACTCCATGCTAACTTTGACCTTCTGTGGGGCGGAGCCCATTGGGAATTTTGTGAAATCGCTTCTTATTGTCTGCCTATGCTATGAGAGGAATATGTATGCAAAATCTCATGCTTCTAGGTGCTAAGGTTTAGGCTGTGCGTTGATCGGAATTTCGCATTTATATATAGAGATAAAACGTTTAGTTCTTCTTCTTCGTCTTTTAATTCAATTATTTGAACCGAAGTAGTTGTTTCATCTTCTTCACTCGATGAAGAAAACAATTCACCAGGATTTAAATATTGAACTACAATTCTGAACCATCTTATAGGATATTCGTCAATGACAGAAAGTAAGTTTTGAAACAATTCTTCCATCTCCTCCCTCTCAGTTATTATATGTTCAAACTTGATAAATTTTGCTTCCATGTTGTTAGTTAGAATGTTGGAAGTGAAATGATTTAAAGTTGAATTTAATATTATATAAAAATTACAACCGGTAGTGGGGGAAATCTCAAGGTCATCCAATTGAAGTTTTAAAAAAGAATGTAAAACTGAAATTACACATTTGATGGTTCTACAGGATCGGAATACCAATCTGATCTGTATTTACATCTTTTTATCATATGTGTACAAAAATCATCTTGATGAGACTTGGTGCGTTGACAATGAGCAAGATCTAGAGGGTGAAATTTGAAACATCTTTGAGGACAACATGTATGAAAATATCTTGATTTGTAAAATTTGAAAGTTCGCAATTCCGGTGGCGGTAGTTGTTTTGTTTTGCATTTGCAATAACAAGATCCGAAGAATTCACATTTAGTACAAGCTAACCCATCCACCATCATTGGTCCTAAATCTGTACATTGTTGTTCACAACAGTAACGAGGTTTGTACTTGTATTTTTGCTCTTCCATGTTGACGCTGCGGAGTCCAGTGAAAGAATAAGAGTGTATAGTGTTGAATAGCAAGTTATATGTACTGTGAAAAGTGGTGGGGGTGATTTCAAGGTCATCCAAATGGAGTTTTAAAAAATTATACCTTACTAATGTAAGGAATGTTGATACTTAAGAAGTTTGTTTCTCTTTGTTTTCTTCAGATTTTTTATCTTTCTCTGCTTTAGCCATAGCAACTAGTTCTTCTATTGATAGCGGATGTACTTCAGGAAATTTCAAAATTAATTTAGCTTGGTATCCTTCTTTAGCTAATACATCTATATCTTTAGTAATTTGTTCAACAGTGTTGTAATCTTTTCCATAGATTTTTCCATCAAGTTGAATCATCATTCTGTACAACATTTTCTTAAATAGGTCTTGTCGTGGTGAGAGCTGAGAAGCAAATAATTATTTATTCAAGTATCACATCCTTTTTATTAACTCACATTCAACACGTGATTCTTTAGTTGTAGTTTTGTTTGTCAAAAATTATTCAACATTGGTAATATTTTTGGAACTTGATGTTATGTTGACCAGTAGGCGATGAAGAAGTTGTAGGTTGTGTAGAAATAAATATTTCATCATCACAATATTTTGTTTTAGTGAACATCCTTGTATTAGTAGCACTAACATCAACAGTTAAGTGATAACCACCGGTAAGTAAAACTAGCATTTCGTTGGTTAAATCTTCGAGTTGTTCAAAAGTTGTAATGGTGTTGGTATCATAAGATGCACACTTGACTTTGAGAGACATCTTTTAGTTTTTATATTAAGCGATAGAGTGAGCAAGATGTGTACGGTACGAAAGGTAGTCGTAGACTGATGAATTTCACAAGTAGATTTTCGCTTTTATAATCACACAAAAGTGGGTCAAGGTCATCCCGTGGAATTTTTAAAAAAGCAACATATTGTAATGTACAAAGACATCACAATATGTTGCTTCTTTTAATTTTTTTTTTGTTTTTTCTTTATATCATATTTATTGAAAAACAATTACAAACAAATATTTACAATGTTATGTACAAACTAATCAATAGTAGGTGTTACATGAATTGTAAGTTCAGTAGAGTTATTTCCACTTGGTCCGTGCGAAACCAAATAGAGTGCGCCAGGTTGAACTACACGAAGATCTTCATTTTGAAGAAGTTGTACAAAACGTGTAGGTAGGAAGATTTGAAACTTCGGTTCGTCACCAACTGTATACGGTGCCTCGCTCAATGTGCAATTAATAGCATCACCTACTGAAGTTTCCACTTTCTTGATCGTATGAATGATGTAATGTTTTTCTTCTTTTAGTTCAGAACATTTCTTCGTAGGTAGAATTGATGATTTAGAATGAGCGTTGAACTGATCGACCAAATTTTGAAGTAAGTTCTGCGATGCCATCTTGATGTTATTGTTAATTTTCTTGTAAATAAGAATGTCCGTTGGAGATGTTGTCTCTTCGGAGGTTCGAGTAATACTCATGCTGCGTCATGGTAGCGCTCTCACTTTTATAATCGACACTACCCCCACCACTTTTTTGAAGGAAACTATTCAAGCGGTAGGCATTCTTTAAAGCGCACTGCGACCTTCGATGTTTAAAACTTTTTGATGAAATACAAAGTTCGTTGAAGTAACATTGGAAATCTTTATCAATTATTGCATTAATCACTTCGTTGCTTGTAAATGATTGTATCCAATTTGCTTTTTCCAATCCTCTTGTGTAGATAATTTTAAACTCTTTGCAATAATGATTCATAATGTGCGGCATCATGTTATAATTAATGAAACCTTCATCCCATCTTAAGTTGTGAAAATGTTTGTTCAACCATTTGTTTGTAACTTTCGCTTTAGTTGTTAGTCTATTAAATGGTACTGGAGGTTTGAACAAATAATGATAAACTACTGATGTGTTCATGTCCAAGATTACTAATTCTTTAATAATAAAATTACCATCATTTCCTCGGAAAGCTTGAAATTCAATTATACCTCTTTTAACTTCCATTATGTGTGGTGCATTAGAAAACGAAACCCGTTTATTCATAATGAAGTCTTATTAACAACTGACTTAAAAATTGAATGAGCCGACGTTTATAACAGACAGGATTGTTCTTCTTCTTTCACTTCTTGTGCCACTTCATCGATATTAAAATTGGTGTGATAGTTGTTTAATTGTCTCCACATTTCAACTTCTTGAGGTATTCTATTAAAGATTGAAGTATCCACGGGACCGTATAAAATTGGAACAAAAGGTTGTTTGTCCAATGTATCAATTAGATAGTCTTTAATTATTGCACTTGAAAATATTAGTTGTTTCAAATATCTGGTGACAGGACCGGTAGTACAACTTAAAGTGTAAAATTCTTCTTTAGTAAAATATAATTTAACATTGTGGGTAGTTAAATCTCTGAAGCGAACAATTTGTCCTCCACGATGTTTTACTATATCAACTTCAATATTTGATTCCAATAAACTTAATCTTGTTCTTCTTCCAAATGTGTTGTTACTTAAATAATTCTCCAAAAGATGTAAATGTTTCATGAGAGATTCCCAAGTAGTTTCACTGAAAGTAACCATTTTGTTTCCATGATTTAAAATAACAATTGGTGAATAATCCATTGATTTTAAAATTCCAACTGATATACTTTTTGTCATGCATGAAGAAATTGGGTAGATAATCCGAAGAAATACTTCTGTTAAAATATTGGTTGTAATGTTAACTTCAACCTTCTTCCTTTTTACTTCTTTTTCAGCTTCTTCTTCTTCTCTCTTCTTATGTTTGTTAAACTTTAGGAACTCGTCCATTTCTCGTTCAACTTGTTTTTCTATATCTGAACTATTATCATCTATTAGAGGTGTATTTTCTTCTCCGTTAGTAGAATTCATCTTGCGAATGATGTTTCCTATACGACGGTTGAAGATAGAATGAAGTTTTCACTAATTATTTTCTCGCTTTTATATTTTTCGCAAAATCCTTGAAATTTATACAATCACATAAATGTTTGTTTTCAACTTGTTTTTCACAAACGAAATTCTAACCTCAAAAAGTGAAGCAGATAATTCTAACCTCAAAAATTTGCAGTCGTTGTACAATTCTTCTTAAAGTACATTCTTCACATTCCGGTCAGCGGTGTGTAAGTAACTATTTTATCATGTAGAATTAGACAGTATGCCGAAGTTCCATCCGCTACTGGTTCTTCAAATTCCATTTCAATTTTTATATCCACACTTGATGATTTTACCGATTCATTTTGTTTTGAACAATCGATTACAATTATTGGAGCCTTGGAATAATACTGGTCAGGTGATAATAGTGGTGTATTAGTTTTTCCATAATATGACGATTGAAATCTTGCATACATATCGTATAAAATGGAAAACGTTTTTTGCTGAACATGACATTCAAATTGTCATAGGGAAAGAATTGAGAGTTTAGGAAAACTTTACAATTCTTTATTTTACAGTGATCAAATTGACCAGCATTTGCAGTGATAACATCTTTTCGCTTAGTTTGAAAACCGAGTATTATGTACCTTGCTCGTTCCAAGTAAGTTGATGTCTTGACGGTCCATGTTTGTCGTTCTGTCTGAGGTAGTGTAGGGTATTCATGAAATTCCCAACTTCGGAATGGCATCACAATATCACGGTCAGATTTCAACTTTCTCAATAATAGGATTCTATGTTCATCAGCCAATCTTACATGAGGTACTCTCCAAACAACTTTATCCAACTGTAGTTGCCATTCCAGTTTATCTTCCGTAGTTGCAGGGTCTGCAAGTATCAAGTCCTTATTAGTTGAAGATCTGAGTAATACTAATTCTTGTTTGACATTTATTATTACCCGTTTGTAATCTTCAGCGAATCCCAAAAGCAATCGTAAAGGTACATGAAAATCAAAGTGACCGTTGGAAGCTGGTGTTATAGTGTCTTTATCGGGGGCAACCCATCCGGCGGTGACTATTGAATTCTTCTCATGCGGTGTTAATGATGTTAATCCTTTCAATGTCGTTGTTAAACCAACCTTTTTTGTTGAATCAACCGTCACCCCTGATATTTCATATCTTATTTCATCAAAAAGATATGCCATCGGGTTATTTATAAAAGGAACTGTTGAAGCAGTTTTTCCATCCAATTTTAATACCCGTCCTTCGATGTACAAGTAACTTTCACACGGTAAAGTGTAAATATCTTGTTGTTGAATGGGGATCCTTATTTCATCGTTATTGTTTAATTTTGATGAAGTGTAAGGGTTGTGCGTGTGATATTCCTTCTCCCATAGTGTTTCGTCGAACGTTGGTCCTTGAGATATATCCAGGATATCCATCGCTGTTAAGTTTCAATCCAATCTTCTGTAGAAAACGAATGTTGTCCGATGTTAACTCTTCCAATGTTGAGGAGCTTACTGAGCTCCCGACTCTTCCGTTGCGGTTTAAATGATAATCCCATGTTGACTTTTATGTTGCTGCTCTGATGTGTATCCGTATAGTAATTGTTTCTCCTCTAAAGTCAACACTATGACCGTCTTGATCCAATATGTTCAGTACGATGTCTGAAATGAAACTGGTGTTTAACGGTAGGTATATCAAGTTTTGTGGCTTCTCAACAATTTTAAAACCGGGAGCCACTGTTGGATAAAATGTATGTAAAATATGTTGATTAACTCCATCTCTATACGATCCGTGTATAATGTTGCACGTGACATCGATACTATTTACTTTCAAAATTGTTACAGTTGAATCACCTGAATGAGTAGTTCCAGGAGTTAAGATTTTCTTTTTTGTATCTGTAAATCCAAGTAAACTGCCAATCGACTGTTCCAAGCTGACATCAATATAATATTTTGAAGTTATTTCTGCTTTTAAAGTATTATTGTTTCCTTTAACGGTAATATTGTCTTCTCCGAGTTGTTTCTGTAATAATTGGTTTATATCATCAATTTCATAAGCTCCAGTAGGAAAATGTAATTATTTTCAATTCTGAGTATTTTCCTGCAGCATCCTTAGTTTCATAATAATGTAGTAAATTGTTCTTCCCTTCCGTAACATTGGGAATTGAGTTGTAGGTAGTCAAATCAAGTAATGCCGCTTCCCATAATCGTTCCTTGGATAGACGCAATGCTGGGAACAGCGTACTTTTCAATGTGGATGAATTTCCACTCAATGACACTGTATACGATGACATCTTAAAGCTGACTGACACTTTTCGCTAGAAACTCCAAACATAAATGCCCACATATTTCAGTATTGTTAGGTTGTTCTTTTTTGTAATTGTAAAAAATGTTTTTTGAGTTTCGAAAATAATGTTGAAGTTCTTTTGGCGGTGGTAGATTGCCAAAACTGTCAAAGTAGTAAACGGTTTGTCCGAGCTTTTTATAGCATACCCAATGAGTACCTGGACCATAGGTGGAATCCAAATTTACTATTCCAGTTTCATTTTTCCATATTTTAGTTGGTAATGCATCTTTCATAAAAACTCCTCGAAAGAATGGTATTTTCAAACATTTTACATAATCATTTAACTGATGATTTGTTAAGGCTTTATTTGGAATTATCAATTGATAATTCTTATTTAGTACACACGGTATGGTCTTAGGTATAAACCTGCTCCGTTTTTTACCATTTGCCAAACAGAAGTCTTCTTTACACTTGCTTTATGAGTTCTACGACGTCCTTTTTTAATGTTTCCACCTCTTTTGGGAGTGCCTCTCTTTGCAGGTCTTCCTCTGCGACGTTTTCCACCACCTAACTTTGCTTTCGTCTTCATGGCTGTAGTTACTGCCCAAGCCGATGCTTTTTCTGCAATACTTGCGTCACTTGATTTTACTCTTTGCCAAGCTTTTTCCGCTAGAATTTTATCTGCTATTGATCTATTTGTTGAATCTTTATACTTTGAATATGCTATATCGTGTTCTTTGCAAGCTTGATCTAATTTATTAATTCCAGGATCTCCTCTTGCTAAACGTTTTGCCAACTTAGTTCCAGGTCCACAATATTGATAACCTCCGGGCAGATGTAATTCGTATGGTAAAGCGTCTATCGCTCGATTCACAACAGCACCAATTGGAATCCGTCTGAGCAGGGATAATGCAGCTGATGTTAAACCACGTCCTCTCTTGCCGCTGTCTTGACGACGACTGAGCGATACGGTCTTCATTATGCTGTTTTATGTAACCAACGTCTTCACTCTATGAAATACTTTATGATAATGAATTCTTTTTTGTATATTCCATACTTAAATATTCATAAGTTTTACTAGTATCTATCAATGATTTCATCTTTAATCCATTGGTTTCTCTGAGAATCTTCGATTTTATTGTGTTTCATCGATGTTTTAATTAAATGATTATGCATATCAATAACTACATTACCTACAAGATTCATTACATACTCTACATTAGTAGCATCTTTGTAATTTGTTGGATTATCAAGATTTGTGATACGTTTACCATTACATTTATACACAGATGGATCGTTATTAGAGGTTGCTATAACTTGATTAATAGTAGCAACATCATTCGGAGCTATTCCTGCTGATATGTTAGATATTCTTTTATTTTTTCCATCATATAAGTTATTTATTTTATCTAAAACTATAGTTTGTTTCACAACAACACAATCATTATCATCTTTACCAGATTTTACATGGGTTAATCGTCTACCTCCACATATAAAGTTAACACCAGTAGCTGATAGTTGTGGCACTTGTGTTAAAATAACAGCATCATGTTCTTCCGTGCCTAAACTTATATTTGACAATCTTTTATTTTTTCCATCCCACTTGTCATTTTTTAGTTGTAGTAAGGTAAACTTTTCACTTCCTTGCATAAACTCATCACCTTTCTTTGACACTACCTGATTTTGTTTAACAAAAGCGGATGTTCCTTTCTTTAAGCTTTCATTCATTTGTCTCACGGTAGCAGCATCCGATGGAGTTGAACCATCTTTCAGATTGGACAACACTTTTCCATGACAATCAATAACAGCATCATTATATAAAATACAATTATCTTTAATATATTTTATATTAACACCATCAATTTCTTCTTTAGGATATCCAATATCGTTTATAGTATATTTATAAAAAGAAAAACCATCATTTTTCTTTTCTGGTATTACAGAGTGCAAATAACGCTTATTGATTGTATCTGTATCATCAGTTGGATCTGCCACATTAGTTATTTTATAATTTAAAGCATTGTACATTTTTCCACTTTTAGTCTTTTGCAACAGTAAAGCATAATCCATCGCAGATAGCAAATAGCCTTTATTAACAACATCTCCATTGTTGACTGGTTTTGCAACATTAATAACCCTGTGAGATTTTGCATCATACAATTGGTTGTTGTCAAGCTTTAAACTTGTAGATGTTTTCTCCTTCACTGTTTTTAAATTCGTTGCATCTCCATCTTCTTCTGGATCTCTAACAAACTTTAAACGTTTATTATTTATGTTATAGTCACCTTCGGGTGTTTGCGGTAATCCACTTCTTTTTCTGTTTTCTCCAACTTGCACTCCTAACGCGGAGTATCGTCCGAACTTGTCGACGCTCATGTTAGAACTGACACATTATATGCCTGCAACTCTTATATATCCGCGGACAATTATACAATTATGCCGCGATTCCTGAGTTCGTCAATCAGAGCTACCCATTCATTATTTAAACCTGTATGACCAGCTTCCATGGCTTCATGCAATAGTCTCATTCTATCAACCAATTTATTGATGTCGTTGTAGTAAATCACATTCGTATTGTATAGATTTTTCATCAATCCTTTACCAGATGTTGAAGTATCTCCTTTACTCTTTTTACCATGTTGTTCAAGAAGTGATAAATCCATAAGTGATAAAGATTTTCTTTTCAGCGGTTGTCTCACCGCTGGTGCAGTACGTAATGTTGGCAATTTTCGTGGAGGAAACAACTTTTTTATAACAATGTTATATTTTGTTGCACGTGAACGATTAATCATTGCATCCTTTAAGTAGTTTCTTTTATGAGCGTTAGTATTTTGTAGAATCTCCTTAAAAACACTTAAATCTTTGGATGAATATCTTAGTGGTATGTTTTTAAAAATTAATTCATATAATCCTTTTGTTCCTTTATATCTATGCTCACCAATAATGATGTAATCGTCTTGTGTTATTTCAAGCTTTGAATTGCCAATCTTCAATTCATTCCCATCAATTCTTGCTCCGTATACGTGTGATCTACTCAAATTCGGGTTTGATTTCATGTCATGTAGCATTTTCATTATATATTTTCTTCCAAGAGGTCCATGTTGTAATATATCGCTACTCAATTGAGTTAAATTTGGAATAGATTGTTCAGCTTCAGGTATTAGCTGTTCTTCTTCCTTTTCAACAATTGGTACTTCTTCTTTTGTTTCTTCTTGCTCACTAGCACTTGTATATGAATCATCATCTTCTTCTTTTTTTAATGCTTGTACTTCTTGTTTAGAAACCGGTAGTAAAACATCTCCTTCATAACGAGGTTTACCAATAGTTTCTGATATCTGTTTTAAAGGTTCCGTAATAGGTTTAAATGTAGTCTCTAGAAATTCTTCTCTTTCACTTAAACCCATCCTCAATGCACGATTCTTCATCCTAATAGAATCACTGAGTGATTTTATTTCTTTCAATAGTTTTTCTTGATTCACCATGTTTACACTGTGAAGTTCAACGTGTAACTAGATGTAGCATCGGTAGTTCAACGCATAAATACAAATTTATCCAACCCTATACGATATCTACAATTTTTAATATCTTCTTCCTTCATAATAACGAGAAAGCTATATTTCTCATTCCATGCTTTGCCACACATCTCTTTAAATTTTTCAAATGGCATATCCGCATTTACATGATCATTATATATATGCTTTAAATTTGTTTCATCTTGCTTGAAGATGATCAACATATTTGCATTGTCTCTTATAAGTTGTTTTGGAATTTTACTGTATGTTTGACCAATATAAATGCTATCAATATTATGATGTCTTCCCATAGCAAAATAATTCCTTATTGTGTCATGATTTTCACAAGAAACATCGTCAAATATAAAAATAGAAAATGGTTTTGCTTCATTTGGTTGCATAATTGTTTCACTGGCATTAAACTTGTAAAAATTCACTTCAGGTACACTTGCAAGTACTTTATCCAATAATTGATATTTTGGTTGTTGCAATGATTTTGAAAAAATGTATATATTGTTAAAACGCAATCCCTTAGGATTAGTTATAAGGTTAAAAACAACATTAGTTTTTCCACAATTTGAAGGACCAGTTATTAAACATCTTATCGTATTTGGTAGTAATTCACCATGTTTTCCATGATTTAACTTATCATTGTCAACTGTCAATTCATCAATGTTATTGATATTAAATCGATCTTTTTGTTGTACAATCTCCATCTTGTATAAAGGTTAAACACACAATGAGCTATTAAACAACTATACTAAGTCTTTTGAAGGAATCCAAGAGTCTTCATTTTTATCAAACCCTAACCACCGGACTTTAACCATATCCTTTTTCCTTTGTAAAATCTTCTCGACAAGATATACATCACCGACTGTTGATTTCAACAATTCGTGTCCGTAAAATCCACCTTGAAGTAATTCACCCTTGTTATCCTTTAATAAATAGGTTTCAGGTATAGTTGGTTGCACTTTATAAATTGTAAATAATTCATTAGTCCAATTTGGTAGATATCTTTTACTGAATACACCTTTGTATTTGCTTATACGAACTTTATCATTGACCTTGAACTTCTTTGGTTGCAATTTTTCCAATTTCGGTGTTGTATTATTTTTAATGCGTTGTAATACAATTTTGGCATTAGCACTATTTACCTGGATAGGTTTTATTCCAATGGTACGATGATATTTGTTGTTATACTCTTTTATAAGTTGTGGTAATATGTCATACCACACGTATGATCCTCGTTTTGAAAATTGTTTATACATCGCACCTTTTAATGTTCTATTGAATCTTTCAATTATTGAAGCTTTAACTACAGAATTTGTAGAATAATGATTTATTTGATATTTCTCCATCAAAGCTCCAAAGTCTTTATGAAAATATTCTTTTCCATCATCGGTCTGTAGATGTTTAATTTTAAATTTATTTCTTTGTATTGTGGTTTCCATAGCTTTTGTAACACTTTTACCAGTCTTATCCTTCAATGGTAAAGCGTCAGCTATTTTAGTAAAACAGTCTATAATTGTTAAAATATATTTAAATCCTTTGTTTAATTTACTGTGCGGTATCATTTCAATGAGATCAGCTTGATAAAGATCATTCATTCCTTTAATGATTGTACTTCTTCTTGGAAATCTTCTTCTTGCTGGTTTATGTAGTTCATTTACAATCTTGTCCTTCACACTTTCCATCTTCAGATGTTGCTTGTACACCGCTTGTAAAAATACTAATGCATAGAATAGTTTAATCTCATTTATATAGTTTGAATATAGGTCAAGGCCATTTCATATTAGTGTAAAAAAGAGGGAACATGGCATTGGGCTTGCCATGTCCCCTCTTCTTTACGGAAAGGAAAAAAGGAAGAAGGAGAGGACGAAGAATAGGTTTACTGGTCGATAGGGTTCAGGGAGTAGTGGCCGAATGGTAAAGTATTAATTTTATCTTCTAAAATATGGCGCTTGTCATCTTTGTAGCTTAATGCCCACTTTGTTTGTTTGACACTAAAAAGTTGATGATTATAACTTCTAATAGTGTTGAACGTTGCAGTTGTTTCAACATTTTCAAACAAACATCTTTTATAATGTTCAAACTGTACGTTCTTCTTCAGAAGAGAAGTTTTTATTCCTTTGGCCTTCTTCGTGACTTGATGTTCGTTCTTCTCGTTTATGTACAGTTGAAACGAATACAGTTTGGACATTAATGCTACAATTTCCATCATCGGCACACCATTTGTTTCATCTTTAAATTTTCCTAATACTTTCTTGTTTCTGTCATAGTCGTAATTTGGATGATCCTTAGGATAATCGGAAAAGTCGAAATCATCTTTATATATAAAGGTGCGTAGATCTTCATACATGTCATTTGTTTTAATCCAGTAAATTAGTGCATCCGTATCCATATATGCAATACCAATGTTCTCTCTTCCATAATAGTTAACCATCTTCTTATAATGAAACTCGTACATATGTGTTTTTTAAATATCCAAGATTGACATTCCAAGATACAAAGGACGATCCATTTCAACTGACTTCTTGTTCATGGAAATAACGACTAGATTTTCATTAATAATTACAGATGAACCAAAGTTTGGTTGTTGCACTAATTTCTGTAATTTTACTGGATCAGTTACCAATTTGATATCCTTATGTTTCCTTTTGTTTTTTAAAGTCTTGCCAAATATTGCGTTGTTCATTAGTTTAAAAAAATCTTTTTGAAAACTTGATGTAGCAGCAGCTCTTCTTCTTGTGTTGTTGTCGATGTACGGTTTTAACCAACAAGATTGAGAAAATTGTAGTACTCGATTAATTTTTGTAATTCTCAATCCTAAGTCTAAAGCCTGTTGTATCATCCAGTAGTGTCCGACATACCGAGACTTGTTGGTTAAAGTCATCAATAATTTTGGCCATCTTCCAGTAGGGGAAATTTCAGTCTTTGGAAGAAGTGGTAAATCATAATGATGATCGTGAAGATGTTCAGGATGTTCAAAATCGACGTCAAAAATGTAACCAGTTTCACCATACTTCGGTATATCCATTATGTTTCCAATTGATTCTGGGTCTATCCATTTGAAATTATCATATGGAAGGGGATTCGACATTGCCCATCCGTATAAGTTATTTGCATCGAAATAACCCAGGAATGTTGTTGGTTTTGATGCATCATAATCGGGCAGATACTTGTTGTTCGCCTTGAAGTGTCGTGTAACACTTTGCGTCAATCCCCCTCGAACTCCTGACTCTAACATCATAACCATATCTATATCAGTAAGAAGTTAAATTTTACAATTTGTTTCTTTTAACATAGCTTGCCATGCTAATCCAGGTGAAGTGTACGAATGAAGAGGGCCCAATCCATATGCTGCAAAACATGTATTTCTGAATTCTTCCATTATATCACATAATAAAGTTACATCTAATTTAACATAAAAATCTGAATATTCTCCCAATGTTGTAAATCCTAATTCATTCCATACTTTACATGCATGATCATAATCCTCTTGAGATATGTCCATGTTGTATAGTTTACTTTTGAATTCTTCTTTTGGCGGAAGTGATGTTTCATTAAATTTTTCTAAACTGTCTATATAATCATATGGGAAAACACCTTTCCGAAGTACAAGATCCAGTTTGTCGTTACTTACAATCTTCTTTGTTTCAATAAAATCTTTCTTCCTTAAATTTTCAGAAAGTTTAGACAAACTCAATGGCATAAATCGGTAGGAGTCTAAGAATCTTAATTTGACATTTCCAACTGTTTTAGAGAAACTTATAAATTTTTCTGAAGTTTCAGCCAACACATCTATTGAACCATTGTCTCTTCCTAATTCAGGTATTATAAAATGAGCATCATACCCACTGAGGTTATACAGAACCACAGGAATAAATAGTGGTAAACGATAGCTCAAATTGCATTTATTACAAGCAGCACCCCTGTAATAACCTGTAAGGTGGTCATGATCTTTAACTTTATAATTGTCAATGGTAAATTCATTTTTACATAAGAAACAGTGAGTTGCATTTTCATGTTGAATTTCCTCTTCTTCCTCCACTGGTTTCATTGGTACGATATTCGTATATAATCTTTGTACATTTTCAGCTATTAAATATAAAAGGTCAAGAAATATTGTTTCCACATTTTCACCACGATATACTAAAGGTTCTGAAGTTAATCCATATTGGTTTAAATGTTCTTCTGATAATGTTGATTTAACCATTAAACAAAAACTATTTGGTTTGTGCATTTGATATTTGACACTTTTTCTAGCTTCACAATTTTCATCTTCTATAGGAATTAGTGTTGATTCAAAGTCCGCATATACAACTATAGGGATACGGTATTGATGATGAACCTTTTGAAATGTAACAAATGCTCTGTTTTCCGAAGGTAAATTAATCTTTGCTTCATAATTATTGTTACATAGTCTTTTGTGCTCTTGTAACCATTCTCTTCCTTGTCTTCCTTCTCGTTGAAAATTAAAACATCTCTTGCAAATTATCTTTCTGTGTCGAGCTTTAGAAAGCTGCTTGTTAACAAGAGAGTCGAATTTCTTTATGTACACATAGTGAGACACATCTCCTCGCGTAAGTAGTAGTAAATCCGTATGATCTGGTAGCTCTTCTTTCGCAATACGTAAAGGATACACTTTGTTTGAACTATCTAATGCAAAAACATTGATAGACGTACCGGGATTTTTCTTTTCAAATTTTGATATATCTTTCAGTGATACAGGATAAGTGATTCCTTGAAAATTGTATCTAAATCTTTGATTTTCATATTCTTGGTCAGGTCTATTCGCATGATGTGGTACAAATTTAGCTGTCATTGCATAACGAAAACATTCATTGTCTTCATTTTTAACATTAACACAAGATTTTGTATTTTCAATTATTTTTGGTAAAGGAATGTAACTAGATCCCATTAGTCCATATCCATGTTTATGAACTCTTATATCTAATACTTCAATACTTGTAAGACTCCATCCGGATCCTCTTCCTTCGTGTTCCTGAATTTTTGTTAATATTTCTTCTATACAGTTTTCTACTATTGAATCAATGTTTGAACTTTCCATAATGGTTCGGTTTTTTGTTATGAATCCTCTTGGTGATAATTCTTCTTGTACATTTATAAACATAGCTTCTAGTAGTAAACCAAATTTAAGAAAGTTCAATCTTTTTAATTCTTCTTTTAAAGTTTTACTTACGATTGGTTTTGCTTCTCTAATAAATTCTTCTAGCTTCAAGTTTTCATTTTGAATCTTATGATGCATTACTACTTTACCGGGTAATGCAAATACTTGTAGATTCGGTAAAGTAGTTGAAGATGTTGCAGTTATTTCATCTTGTTCATCTTGTTCATCTTGTTCTTCTTGTTGTTCTTGTTGTTCTTGTTGTTCTTGTTGTTCTTGTTGTTCTTGTTCTTGTTCTTGTTCTTGTTCTTGTTCTTGTTCTTGTTCTTGTTCTTGTTCTTGTTCTTGTTTTTCTTCTGGGTTGTTGTGAATTAGTTCTTTATGACAGTCTAATAGAATTTCATCGTAAAACGATTCCGAACATTTATCGCAACGATACATGTTGAGATGTTTACTCTTCGAAATTTCGCCAAGAAATGAAATGGGCTCTCATGTTCCTCCTTTTATAACGGTTCCCCCCACCACTATTTCATAATCTTCACTATCCAAGGAAATCAAACGTTTTGAACAAAAATATTAACCTTCTACAAACTAATTGTTCATTCGTGTTCTTTATTCCCATTGGAGTTTTAGTATATACTTCTTTATATTCGAGCTTTAACGAACTTTCCCCCACCCAACTAATTCTAGTTACTTTTAGGTGGAAATGGCTAGAGCACAGACACTTGGTTGAACTAAATTTGCGCATAAATTAACTATAGTTGAACTAAAAATTCGCATAAATTAAAAGTTAGTTCAAAACTAAAATTCGACAGTGTTAAAAAAAATCTAACAGTTAAACAAAAATAAATGTTAGTTTAAAACTGAAATTCAACAGTGTTAACCAAATCCTAACAGTCGAACAAATAGGTCAAGGTAATCCAATTTAACGCGAGAACGAGGAATAGAGCACTAAGTGGCATGTTAGTCCATTACCACAAAGTGATCTATTCCTCGCTCTCTATTCTACATCTACTTTTTTGGGTTTACTTATTTATATTAAAAGGTTCAAATTTTACTATGTAGAATGTCTATTCTTGCTTTTCAATTCTTCGATTGTTTTTAGCAATTGTAACAAATATTCGTTAGTTTTCACCAAAGTCTTTATTTTGCTACATCCAATTTCAATAGAAGGTATTATAAGTTGTAATTTTATAAGTTCAATCTTTTCTTTCTTGCGAATTTCTCTCTTTATTATGTTGTTCCTTATTTTTGCTGAAGATTTAAACTCCATGTTGTTTCTGCTAAAGCCACAATAATAAAAGTCTCTTCAAACAACCTGCATTTATACACATTCCCCCACCATTTTATAATCCCCACTCCTTTTCCCCTTCTTTATAGGATTTGAAAGGGATAGGGTGTAGGGTGGGGGAAGGGTAATTTTGTTATTACACTAGTTGTGCAAGAAAATAGCCGCCAGTGTCCACACCTTGTTCATAGCACTCCATCATAGATTGTGCCCACTGCAACATGCGGTCTCTGTCATTTGGTGTGACAAGGAAAGAATGACTATCACCATACAATATAAAAGAGTCAATTCGTACATAACATCCTGAGTCCAACCATTTATTAGCTTCAGCCATAAACTTTTCTATTGTATCAAATGGAAATTGTGGATCAATTGCTATAACTTTACGTTCTTCACTAAGTTCAACAGTATAATCATCATCGTCCTCATCATCTTCACTTTCACTGTTGTTACTTAAAGTGTCTTCAGATTGTTCAGAAACATCAGAAATTTCGGAAGAATTAAAATTTTCATTCAGATGAGGAGGCATTTTGAAGCAAGAAATATTGTAAACAGCAGAGACGAAACGACAAGAGCGGCGTGTAGAAGAAAAATGAAGCAGTGACCAACGCTCGCTCCGCTTTTATAATAGTATGCAAATGAGGGGTAGGAGCTGACCGTGACCAGACATCCACCCAAAGGAGTGGGGGGAAGTACTTTTCTTACTACTCGGATGGAAGTAGGTTAGTAGGTCACAAGACTTAGAGTGTTAAAAAATAATGGGGGAGAAACACAACGCTATAATGCATTGTGTTTCTCCCCCATTATTTTTTAAGCAACAATTTGGAAAAAAACTATGTGAATTTACTTTCTACGCCCCCACCTTGTAATACCATCCACTTTGTGTCTGAGGAGATAGTCTTTAGAGTCTAACTCATAAACGGATTTCTCTTTGCGCAAGGATTCAATTACTTTAATATTATATTTTTCGCCGTTACAACTTGCCAAAATGTGTTCATTGTCAATAACACTTTCAAAAAAATAAACACAACCTCTCTTAAGCCTATTTCCTTTCACACCAATAATTTTGGATTGGTATTCAATAGTGGGGGTTTCTGTCAGTTGTGGTTCAGAAAGGTGTTTCACGACATGTACACGGCAAAAACTTTCGTTTTTAACACATTTCCTCCCACAAGCTGATCCTTTCTTAATTCCCCTAGTGAGCACTTCAGGGCAAGTAGTGGGACGGCTAAATGCCCTACGACGCTCTTCTTGTAATAATTGAAATTGCTCTGAAGGAGCAGGCTTAGGAGCAGGTTTGGGAGTAGGCTTAGTGGATTTAGTTTTATGATAGGTGTGGTCTTCAGGCATAGTAAGTGGTGGGGTAGGAGGCAATGGTGACAGTGGAATGACAGGTGTACTAAGACGATGAAGCAAAGTTTCAAATGAAGGGGTATTAGAACGGGGAGCTGGCTTCTGTGGTGGCGGCATGATGGTTGATAGCGGTGTGGAGTCGTTTGAAAGCGAAGTAGAAGGCGAAGGCGGTGAAAAAATGCTTCGAAGTTTAGAAGTCTTGGTAGGCGGAAGAATAGTGCCAGAAGTTGAAGGTTGGGATCCAAGTTTCTTCTTGTACCAGGCAGGAGGATTTTTCAGACGAAGAGTTTTCTTAGGTACAGTAACAGCCGTAGTAGAAGTTGAAGTAGAAGTAGAAGTTGAAGTAGAAGTTGTAGTTGGCAGAGATGACATGGTTGTGGCTCCAAGTTCGCAGCGTAACGTCTGGAATCAGAATGAAATGTTAGCCGCAGTCGGTGCGTCTTTTATAACAATATGCAAATGAGAGGGGTAGCAGCTGGCCGAGACTAATTATTGACCTGGGAGGTGGGGGAAAAGGGGAAAGAGAAGGTATTTATTTCAAATAATTCGCATAACTTTTGACTAAAATAAGATAACCCAATTCTTCTTTTACCAAAATGTTTGTCTTACATAGACCTTTTCAATGATGTATCGCTTGTCCAAATCCGTCAATCCGTTATCAAGTTATAGCCATTTTAATTTTTCAGGTCATGACCGGTCATTCACCCGGAGTAGTGGGGGAAGGAGTGGGGGTAGGAGTAGGGGAAGGGGGGGGAATCAACTCCATTTTTTCGGGGGGGGGGGTCACCGGGGGGGGTCACGGGGGGGGGGGTCATTGACCTTTCCAAAAGTAGGTCAAGGTCACTCAACACTTATAAAAAACCAAGGTGATGGAAACAGTAATACTGTTCCCACCACCCTGTTTGCCTAACGGGTTCCCACTCCCAACCCACTAGTTACGTTCTGCAAGGGAGGCCCTGGTCCGTCCGCATCAAAGCGTAACGTCCCTGTCCGCATCAAAGCGTAACGCTAAATAGGGAAACTGGAACAGCTAATGCAGAAACGCAACTCTAACCCCACCCAAACTAAACCCACCCATCATATTCCTAAACAAAATGCAAAAACCTAGTCCGCTTACCTACAATTTGCGGATGTCCCACCCCTTCTAAGTGAAGTTCAACCGAACTTCTGAATTTACAGTTAATCTACCCCCTAACATCTAGCTGTAAGGCAAAATAACATTAATTATTAGTACCAACACTTAAAACTAACAACACATCATTATTAAAAACCAAAATCATTCAACACAACCAAATACCATCATTATTCTTAAAATTAATACACCTTAATGCTAAACACCTCTTAAAAATTAATACACCTTAATGCTAAACCCAACTTATAACTAACATCGCAATGCGCAAATTATTTCTTAAATTAAATACAACTTACAACTAACACACACACACACACACACACACATACCACATTGCATTAAAAAACGCAACGTAGTATAAGAAGTTCAAATATATATATATAGGCCTACTATATATTTGAAACCTCTTGTTGAGTCGCCAACAACCTTTCGCTATGAAAGTTTGTTGACGACTGACGCTAAGATCAGGCTCGTATTGCTCCTCGGATTCTCGAGTAGTGGGGGAAGTTGTTTCACTCCAGTACAGTGTTCAATCCAGTCCAGTTCGCAGCAGTATAAAAGGAAGGCGAAGGAGTGGGGAGCGGCGCATGGGCAGCAACGCAAAACCAAGGTTTGAGGTTAGAATTATCCATGCGAAGTAGCGCTAAAGTGAGTAATACAGGACTAGGCGCATGCGCAATAGCATAGTCACTCTTCCGATCCAAAGCACTTGTTGCATGCGCATAGGTTTGAGGTTAGAATTATCATCGGCGACCGACGATGACCAGGTGACCGGTCATTGGCCTGAAGGAGTGGGGGAAGGGGTGGTAGGGGAAGGGGCGGGGGGGCTCCATTTTTTCGGGGGGGAGGGGGGGATGGGGGGGAGGGGGGGGGTCATTGACCTTTCCAGTCATTGCCCCAAAGCCCCCTACTTCTCTTGCCATCTGTCCGCCAGCTGCCCGGAGTAATTGGCGCTATAAAACCAGGTAGTTGGTTGGCATCTGCCGGCTTTGGCTAGGAAGAAATACAGTTTTAACCCGTTTTATTCTTCTGCAACTTCGCAGGTTAACGTTGATGATAGTGTTATTCACGACATTTTACGTTCTATGTTATGCTTCCACAACTTTGAACTTATTACTCCTATCGACTGTGTTCAACAGGTTTTCCTATTTTACTCCCACCATTCCTTATATAAATGTGCTCACCGCAATTCCTACTTCATTATCCTCTATTCTCTTCAGCTAAGCTAGGGTTTGAGGTTAGAATTATCCATGGCGGCCGCCATGTCTAGTTCAGTTTCAACACATAGAGTCGGCGACCGGTTATTGGTCTAAAGGAGTGGGGGAAAGGGTGGTGGGGGAAGGTTGCCATTTTATAAGCCCTCTCCCTAGGCGGCGCTTCTCATTCGATCGCCAACTTTCAAACGATAAACACCTCTCCCATGGCACGAATGAATCATCCCGCTATCACCAACTACTTCAACTTAAAACTATTTCTGGTGATAGTTGGATGGAATTTTTAAAAACTTACTCTGGATGACCTCGGCATATTTTCCAGATCCCAGTTATAAGTTTGAATTTCAATTTTGAACTAACTCTTAATTTTTGTTCAACTGTTAGAGTTTCGTTAACACCGACAAATTTCAATTTTAAACTAACTTTTAATTTATGCTCACTTTTAGTTCAACCCCACTTTATGCGCAAATTCACTTCACCCTAACGCCAACACTATCGCCATCTCCACCCCAACCTATATGGCATAACATATAACTACAGCATCTCATATATACCCTCTAACCCCCACCGGAAGCTATATGGCATGGCAGCTGGCGCCAGCTGCCCGGGCAACTGCTCCCGGGCAGCTGCTACTTTCGGTCTAGGTGTGACCAAACCACACTACTGGCATGTTATTCGTAAAGATTAAACACACGTAAGGGTATTTAAAAATAGGGGGGTTTAAAAAAAAAGTAAAGTTTAGTCTTATTACCAAATATAAGAACCTCAAATGCTTAATTATAGGGAATAACGCAATGCATTATTGTATCTCGAAGCGCAAAGACAGTGTCGCGTGGAGGAATAAGCTCGGTATGCCCGTGCTGGGGGTTATTTATGCAGAGTGTATTCAGACTGTTTGCAGATTGTATCTAATCTCCCTATACAATTTGCTACCCATAATTTTAATCAACTGGAAACTGCATGTAAACAAGGCCAGTAAGCACTAAATATACTGCAGCAGCTTGTATATTGTGCTTTTTCTATTGTGTCTCTTTAAGGGAGTCGGGCCTATACTCATATATTAATTTTTCTTATGTTACAGTATTTTGCCTTTCTAAAGATCGTTTGATATGATAGCATAACTGACTGAGACAAATGATATATTTGCACAGTTATGTATTTTTAATTGTCTTACTTTTTCTTATTGCAATGTTATAAGTATTTTATTTTTAAAACATAGAACAGAAACGTGATAATACTGACTTGAAATTAAAAAATGTTCTTTTCTATTGACTTTGGTGTTAGTAGCCTACTCTTTAGAAGTTTTTATATCCAAGTCTTAATTTCAGTGTTATAACTCCTATCTTGTAATTTTTATAGTTTGTAATTTCAGACACAAAAACAACAGCATGTTATTTGAACTAAACATTTACTTTACCTGTAATCTTATTGGTAGCCTATTATTTTATCACCCACAACTGATTAATCAACTTCTTTCTTGTACCTGAAAAGTTTTGCCACAAAGTATTAAAGCAAAATAGTTCATTTTTTAATTAATATTTATCTCAAATGACCTACATACGTTTAGCTCTTATTAGAGGTGTGCTAAAAATTTACAATGGATCTAAATAAAAATATATAAAGAAACAATAATTTGATATGTATGCTGAGGGTCTCTATCTGTCAACAATCCAGACATCTCTGCTAACAATGGTTGGTTGCACCCCCATTAAGAGAAGGTTTTTGAAGGCTATATGAAAGGTCACAAATTGGAGCGAATTTACAGTAATGTAATTTTTCGTAATTCGGCATGTAGCCTACACTTCTCAACAAGGTTTGACGTATAATTTCAACATTCCAACCAATGTATTTATTCTTTTGATTTGATTTTTACACACTGCAAAAACATGTAGGGAACTAATAGAAATATCCTTGTTGCAGTTCAGAAAAAATATTAAATAGTTGAAAAACTAACGATACGGCCTCATCACATCTGCTGCCCAGCCACAGAGAGTGAGAGTGACAGCAGCGCCGTCTGGTGTGACCACGGGCCACCACGATGATGGAGGAGGGGGGGGGGGCTGACAGCGGAGTGATAAGGGCCCAGCAGGAGACCGGCAGCTGCCAGCCGGTCGCGGCGTTATCACTGGCATCTGACAACCCACCCTCTGACAGCCGCTTGGCTCGTCCGCGTCAGAAATGGCTTTGGAAATGGAGAGCACTACCGGACACGAAGACGTGGGCGTCCTTGGGTGTCCAGGAATGACACTGTTCCAAATTTGAGTGCTTGTGCAACACTTCACATTTTTGTCAACGCCAGTTTATGCAACAATATAAGGGCTTATAGTATTTAAGATGTATAAACTATTTTACCGTGGGATACAACCCCGTAAAACTAATGGGATAGCTTTACTGATGTTGCAGTATTTTATTATCATCCAACTTTAAATAAGCCATAACAAATTAAATTCTAAATTCCTGAAATTCCACTAGATCGCCCCATAAAGGCATTAGAATTCTTCTCAATCTTTTGTATATTCGAAGTTAAATTCTTTTATAGGCTATTTAACGTAAATAAAAAACAGCAACCTTTATTTATTAAATAAGTGAACTGCCTTACCTTGTGTGTAGCATCCAAAATCGACCCAAAACAGTTTAACCACTTTCTTACTTAATCTTTGCAGAATTGCTTATCCGTATTTGGCGAAAGCCCTAATATGAAACCTTAAATGGCACATTGAATTTCAATAACGGATATCGACGGCCGATCGGAGTGGGAAATTAGCGTTGTGCAACATGTGATCAGCGATCAGTGATGTCACCGAGCCAAAACCGGAGATGCAATCTCGAGGAGAAGAAGACACGACGACCATGTACCGGGTACGTGCGTGGCGTTGCGACATCAGGGATGTGGGTGACGACGGATATTTTCGACACTTGGGTCAATACTGAAAAGGCAATAATATTATAACCTCGGTAATCAAATTACACTACAATATTATCCTATCCTAGTAGACGTATAAATGGAAAAGTATGGACGTTTGTGGCTAAATGTGTAATAATTTCATCAAAACCACTATCTAAGGCCCAAATTTTGCAGGAATGAAGAAAGGTTTTTCAGAGCTTACTTTAGTTTTGAAAATATATCGAAGCCCCCTCCTTGTCTTTGAAAGTTTCAGTATTACAGCATTCTTATACATCAAACTAGCTAATATCAACAGCTAATATCACACTATGGAGCACATAGTCGCAGAGTGCCCACGGAGTGCTTTCCCCAAAGGATTGACCGGTCTGCAAAGGGTAAGTGAAGCTGGCTTAGCGCCCTGGATTTAGCTTTATAAAGAGAGATCAATATTTTTTATTGTAAATTTTATTTTTTTACAAATACTGACTCATGTGCTCTGCACCCCATAATTGATTTTCTTATTCTTAAAACTTGGAGGCTAAACAAATCAGCTATACGATAAAAATAAAAAAATAAAACATTATTATAGACACGGATTTCATAACACAGATTATTACATAAACAGAAGATATTTGTTGAAAATTGTATTTCAGTTCAACAATTATACAACAACAACTAGCACTCAGAACTAGTTTATTAATACAGTATAACCACTGGCTATTCTTTACGTTTTACTGTAACGAAGAGAAGGTTATATTCACCTTGAAGGAAGAGGTAGGTGAGTGGAGCAAACATCTCGCCCTATTACAAGTTTTAATATTTTTCTATACAAATTTCCGTGGTGGAGCAGAGGGTAAGAACTGGAATTACTTAAACTAGTGCACGTGTTGCTCAACATCGAGCAATTTATTTCCATACAATACAAAAGTTGAAGTACATTTAGTTCTAGATCAATAAAATCCAACCAATCCAATATTGTGAATATCAGTGATCACCAAAAACTACAGCTGTACGTTAACAGATGTTTAAAATGCTCAAACCAATCTCAATGTTATTCTAATGGGAAAATTTCAAATTTAATTTGTGGATAGCGCCCTTATTTTAAGTCCGATTTTCATTAATTTTTGGCGGAAACAACTTCAGACTAAGCCCTATCCAACGACACCAAAAACTTAAAAATCGGTTGAGAATTGTAAGAGGAGTTCTCATGACAAAAAAACCCTTAGCGTATTAATATATAGATATATTGAATTCTTAACTCGAATTCAGAAATCAACGTATTTATAAAATACCCCCGTCGCAGCAGACCTGCGTACTCAGCGAATTTCCAATGGAATTTTAGATTATTTACTTTCCCCATAAAAACACCATAGGATCGAGTATGTAGGTTTTCTGTCATTTGGTGTTGTTAGAAAATCTAAGTTAAACAATAATTGGTGAATGTAAACACAAAATTGTATCAAACTCTGGCAATTTTTTATTTTCCCCATAAACCCTATGGGGGTGAGTATGTAGGTTTGCCGCAATATGGGTTTTGTAAGCAAGTATAAGTTTAACCTTATATAGATAATGTACATACCAAATTTGATAAAGTTATGTCAATAAATAAGCAAGATATAGGGTTTTCTTGATTTCCCATAAGAATAACATGGAAAACACATTTTTGGATTTGCCCCGTAACCATTTATGCTATGATAAAAATTCAAAATACCAAATTGTTTGTTTTTTTAAGCTCTTTTAAATGGTTTCAGTTAAAATTGATGAATTTTAAAAATTAAGGTCCAAAAATGCCAAAAACCCATTTTTGACCCCTTTGAAACCCCATAAAACCCCGTTCCCGTAACCCGACAATGCTGGTTCGCGAACTCATGAAAATAGACCTGGTCTTACACCTCCATACCAAATTTCATCAAAATCGAAGGTCCCCTTCAAAAGTTATCAGTACCACGGACACATAGATATATAGATATATAGATATATAGATATATAGATATATAGATATATAGATATATAGATATATAGATATATATATACATATATATGAAAATGAACGAATGGTGTTTTTGGCTTCTGGGGACCTCAAAATGAAAAAGTAAAGTGGTCCCGGGCTTAGGTCTTACCATGGCTACTACCGTAATAGCGTATTCCCTATAGGGAAATTCGCTAAAAATAAAAAATAAATAGGCCTAGGTAAGATAGGATTAATGTAGATTTCTTATCATTATTATAAAGTTATTTCCATCAAAAAAATTTATTGTGCAGTAACTCATGTTTTGGGACATCCTCAGTTTTATTTAGACAAGGTACGTTAGTTTCAAATATTGTACCTATTCAAATCAATGTCAAACAATACTTTCGCCGATTTCATACTATACATTGCATGTAAACTATCTACACTACATTGTATCTACTATCTAAGCCAAATTCAATTAATACAAGTTTATTATAAATATAAGGCAAGAACTGTTGAACAGTTATGGTAGAGCCCAGCGCTGCGGAGGCATTGCTCCATGGTGGGCCGACGATTGTAGCTGGTCCGAACGGCGCGGGGCGGGCGATGCGGGCAATACTGGCTGGGGTGATTATCCACGGTGGAAAGTAAATTACGAAAACCTCATCTGGCAATATCAGTGCTCGATAATTAAGTTTTGGGAAGAACAGAGACCGAAATAATCTGCTGGATATAATTAGGACTTACGTGAAATAGAATTGGTTCATCAATTCTATTGTGTTTAGAAGAAACTAAATGATTTACTGTAATAAAGCAAGTGATATTAGTAAAAATAAACTACAATACAAGACTCTTTTAAGGGAGTAAATCTTCCAGATTTCAAAATATAATTTTTCCACACGTATTTCCTGAAATACAACTTAGATTCTAAATCGATCAAAACCATTTGCTGAAATTAAAAATTTTCCCACGCCATAAAAACCACAAAGAACAGTCATAAAAAATGGGAGGGTAGCTGAGTAGTTAAAGAGCTCGCCTTTGAATCTGAATGTTGCCGATTCGATCCTGAGAAAAGTTAGTGTTTTTGATGGTTCAGTACTGCACCCAGCTGCCTTTAGTCATTGGGCTATTAATTAATGATCCTGACAAATAAAACAGCTGATATTTGTCAGTAACAAAGCTACACCTCATCTGATCCATCACAATCATCACACTCACCCTTCAGTCATACCACGGTCATAATCACCTTAAATATACGCACCACAGGGTGCGTCGGTGTTACAAATTAAGTCTCTCAAAAATCTTTGAAAAACCTAGAAATAACTCAGTAAATGTATTAAAACACTACTATTACATGTGTGTAGAAACCAACTGCATAACGCAATATTATTAAGACTTTTTATATTCAAGTATTCAATAAAGTAACATATCAAATTGTGTAATATGTGCAAAAGTTGTAAATTTCTTGAAAACGTTGAAACAATTTTTGAATTTTTTTTTTATTCATAGAAACTTTTGCAAATATTTTTATTTTGAGAGAGATTCTCCCTATTTTGTCAGCTTCTGGATGAAGTTTGGCATTGTCTTGCTAGGTTAACTAACGGTTTGGCTTGACGGTCTTCAACTTAAGTTCAACAGTTCACGACTTCTATCCCCCGATTTCTCACGAAAGTTTGAGTGGTTTGGACCGCTTTTGCTCCAAGCGTTTGAGTCTTCTTTGTAACAAAAATGTAACTGACATAAGTATAGATAAAATTAAAAAATTTTGCTATATAGTGAAGCTGAAAACGCATATCTAACTTGATGATTCGTGATTTATATATGGTGCTTTTGGATATGTAGATTTTTGTTTAAAATATTGGCATACTTATTTTAGTCAGTAAAAGAACAAAAAAAAAGTCTTAATGCCCATTAAAAATTATCGTAAATTTGATGAAAAACAACAAATAAAATATTACCCCACATCTTTCAATTTTAGTTCTTCGATCTAAAGACAAACACCTAAATTTTCTTTCACATTAATGTTCAACTATATATTGCATGAGCCCAAAATAGGCACCAAACCTCAAATATTAATATGAGGATCAGAGGAGGATAGGCCCTAAGTGATATCAAAGGGAGTCTGCCAATTAGGCCCTGATATCGGACAACTAGTGGCAACTCGCCCCACGATCTCGAGCGAGCCGTCCGTCGTAAGACTATTGAACTACACTATGTAGCCTAGTTGGCTCATATTACAGCACATATTGCAATCCGCAGAGTTAGGCACTTACCGCTAGGGTGTTATGTTATACTGAATAGCATAAAAGCGTAGCTAAAATGTTTATTAAATTAAAACAATTATAAACAAATTTAATAAGCTTCATATATAATTCATAAAAATAACTATTATAGACCTGTAACAGAAATTTAATGATGTATTTATTGAACTTAGAAGAGTATTTTAAAGTTAATATTGCTTTGGATATAAATATAAAATCAATAATACACAATGAATGTATATAAATACTCCTTTAAGTTTCATTGTGATTAGCGTATTTTACCATAAATATATCTAAAAAATTAGTTTCAAAACACTTTTTTGTTTGTTTGAAAACGCGAGTCAGGGATTCAGGCAAGTTCTGTGTACAACTTCCAAGTTCTGTGTACAAGCCTTCTCTAGTTTTATACGATTCTGGAAAGAATAGCTTCAGTAAATGCGAAATCCCTACTAATATTATAAACTAGCAAACAGCCCGTCAAAAATGACGGATAATTTTCATGATGATTATTCATGAGTTTGATGTTCACGTTTGGAAATTGTCACAGCATTTATTAATACACAGATAACATAGTATTGAAACTAAAATTTTTCCATTTCTTTATCAATGTGAACAGTTATCTAAATATTAATGGGCAAGCATGTTTGTTTTCCTAATTTTTCTCAGCTTGTGAGCAACGTGAAAGAAACCCGCACATACCGTTAGAAATGTATTTTGAGCAGAACGGTATTTTGATTCACATCGGCCTCCGAGCTTATAGGCTATGTCCTACAGGCTTTGGAAGTTTTAATGTTAATCTTATGGGGGAAGGATAATTGAGGCACCGAGATGCAAAGGGGTGCAAGTGACCAAAGTAAGATTTTGTGTAAAACTAATTCAAAGTTCAAGTCTTATTGTAAATTCTACGTATGTCTTATGAAAATGCTATTTACACACTTTACTTTGGCATTCATTTGTTTGTTTAAATATGCAGTTTGGAATAATTGTGATTTAAATTGTTGGCATGGTAATTTTTTTTTTATTTGCCCTGCAATCACTTACACCCTTTTACTTTCAAACATGTTACTTACACCCATTTGCAACTAAAGAATATGCATATTTTGTTGGCATTTACAAAAGAGGCAAACAGGTGTAAGTGCACCTAACCCCCTCTGCCACCAAACAAAATGAAGCGTTCAGTTAGTAGTTTTTCTTTACGCCGCTAGATGTCAGCACATGTCAAGGCTAGCACTTGCATCTCTTTACCACCAAATAAAACATTGTTTCCGCTATAATTTTCACTGGTCATCTGCGATTTTTAAATTTTGTCACTTACACCCCTTTACATCTCAATGCCTCAATTGATTGATCATGAAACAGCTGTTGTAATAACAAATTATAGCAAATCAGGACGAATAGTTTGTTTTATCTATATTTTTTTACTAATTAGCTCAAGATAAACTAAATATTTGGTCGAATATCGACCAGTGGGCAATATCCTTGTCTCTATAATAGGCAAACATGATGTTTCTTTTCCTCCTTTTTTCTCAGTTCATGTGCATCGTACAAAAAATCCGCGCATACCGTTAGAAAGGTTTAGTCCTGTAGATGTTCGGATTCCTATTATAATTAACATTGGACTCCAGGGCTACGCCCCACAGGCTTTCAAAGTTTCAATGTTAGTCTTTTGGAGGAAGGAGAATTGATTGAATCATTAGACAGCTGTTGTAAAAACAACTGTTAAAACAGGAAGAACAGATGTTTTAGTTATAAAATGTTTTTAAACTTCTTGGGTCCAGATCAACTAAAATTTTGGTCTAATTTCGATCAGGAGGCGGTCTCTAGTATACCACTAGGAATACGCTCCGATGTCCGTCCCGTACGAGAATTTTTACTCACTTTTTAAGTTATTAGGTGACGCTTTTTATGATTCTTTTTTTTAGGGAGAGGTGAGAAAAATGCATTACGCACACAGGTGGCAAGCCTGTAGTGTGGGGCTCCCCTAAAAACGGGTTTACCTACTACAAAACCTCCTCTACTCTTTAGGATTCTAACCTGGCATTGTTTATCATATTACGTCAGGCTAGGCCTAAATTTGGCTAACGCCCGTGGGGCTCACTCCTTATCCAGCCACTCGATCAAGGGATCTGGGCCACTTCTCGGTCCAGATCGGGTTTCTTTTCCAGGAGGGTGCCCCGGACGAACTGTGATAAACAATCCCACTTGTCCTCATCCTCCAAGATCTTTTGGCAGAGCGAGTCCACCGAAAATGCACCAAAAATTTGTGTGGCCTTCAGGCGGGACCCTACCCAACGGGGGCAGCGGAAGAATGTATGTTCCGCATCGTTGGGAACGCCCGGGCAATAAATGCAGTCCGGTGAACCGGCCTTGCCCATCCGATTCAGGTACGACCGAAAATAGCCGTGAATTGTCAAGAATTGGCCGCCGTTCCACCCATGGTTGGACGTGCTTAATAAGTCGCGCAGTCCATCGTCCTCGGGTGTCGTGCTCCCAGCTGTGTTGCCACTGCTGGAAGGTTCGGGAGCGCTCTTCTGTTCTTGCCGTGTCCTTGCCAATCTCGCCTTGTCTCTGATAAATTGCCTTCCTCTCTCCTGCCAAGATCTTGACAGGGATAACTCCGGCGATCACCAAGATGGCAGGCTCGGACACTGTCCGGTAGGCGGAACACACCCCTAGCGCCGCTCGACGTTGAACTCGGGCGAGTCGCAAACTGTACTACTCTTTATCGAGAGCGTCTGCCCACACCTCTGCTCCATAAAGAAGCACGAACCTAACCGCAGACATTAACAGACGTCTTCTGCTGGATCGTGGAACCCCGACATTGGCCATCAGCCTACTGAGGTAAGTGACTACCTTAGCGGCCTTGCCCGCCGTACGGAAGATCTGATCCCTCCAGCTTAACTTGGTGTCCACCATAATCCCGAAGTACTTAGCAGCACGAGTTGATTGGACCACCTCCCTTCCCACTCGGAACAGAACGACGGTGTCTATCCTCTTCTTCGTAAGGATCACAATCTCTGTCTTACGGAGAGCAAGCGAGAGACCGTGATCGGACATCCATGTGTTGACCACACGCATGACTCGGTTCAACTTTAGTTGGGCGAGCTCAACGTTGCGCGCGACAATGAGAGCTGCGACATCATCGGCGTACCCAACCAAAGTGGTTTCCTCAGGCATCTCCGACCTCAGGAGGCTGTCATAGACAACGTTCCAGAGACCCTGGCCGAGTATTGAATTTTGCGCGGCACCAGAAGTGACTTCCATCGTCCACTTTCTGTCCCTTGTGTCGTAAATAAGGCTTTGAGAGCGGAGATAATCCTCGATGAGTCGCAACAGATATGCAGGAACTCGAAAGGTGTTGCGAAGCGCATCCAACATATCGACCCACCTCGCCGAGTTAAAGGCATTCTTGACATAAGCGTAACAAGAAGCACTACTCAGCGAGGGAAATGGTTGTGGCTCTCGGCTCTCTTCACAGCTCTCCATGGACTTCGGTGATAGCGTCAATCGTTGACCGTCCCTTTCTGAAGCCATACTGACGGGGGCATGAGTCCCCGGCAGCTTCCACGGCAGAGGTCAGGCGGGAACGGATCAGCTTCTCGAACAGCTTCCCAGCCGTGTCCAACGTGTAGAAAGGCCTGTGGGACGACGACAGCTCGGGATCACCTTTGCCCTTGCTGATCAGTACAAGTCTTGCGGTTTTCCACAGGGAGCCGGAAACACCCCTTCTACCAAACAGGCGTTGTACATTCTCAACAACAAGTCAGCATTAATTGAAAATACTTTCTTTAAAGCCTCGCTGGGAATCCCGTCCGGGTCAGGAGCCTTGTTGCTCTTTAGGGAGAGAACGGAGGTTTCCATCTCCTCGAATGTGAAGAGTGGAACGTCATCTAACCGTCCAAAGTAAACCGGCGTACATCCTAGGCCTAGCCTATTAATAAATACATACAAAGAATGATTTTAGCTAAGACACAAAAACAAGCAAGTAACTTATTAATAATTATGCTTACAATATTAAAGGTAAATAGATTGTAGAGCGAAAAAACAATACAATTTAAAATCCATGATTGCAAATTAATAAAAACTAGTTGTTGCCCGTCGATACTCGACGGATATAGGCTAGCTCCATTAGTGGTAAATGAAACGCTATAGTACAAACATGTAAGGTAGTCTATAAAATGTACTTCTTTGAACTGCCATACCAAGAACAATAATAGGCCTATATTTTTTAAAGAAAATACTACAATATTAGTTAAAGCGTCGGAAAAGTAGGCCTATTCCGTAAAACCAATAATGTTGCATCCTTGTACTTATAGGCCCTACTCTTTAGTATTTTATAAACATGTCAATTTGATTGTTTAGGTAGGCGCAAACCTAATTAGCCTGAGGAAACCGTTCTATTAGGTTCAACAACATGAGAAATAAGTAGACCAATATTCATTTGTAGGCCTATTGGATAAATTGTTCTTAACAGTTTGTTTCAAGAATTAGGAAAGGCCTAGAGTGTTGTAACTTATGATGGTTGGCTTTAACAAATATTTGTGTATTAGGGTAGGATAGAACGTAGAGAAACCTTTTATAACCACTTTCATATCGCAATATTTATGCTGTAGTGTGCAAGTTTCAATAACCAGCCATATTTAAAGAATACATATTTATTTCACAGAAAATTACATAATTTTAGTTGGAGTGTCTGTCAAAGTAGGCCCAGTAGGCCTATAGGCATATTCCTTAAAAACAATAATGCTGCACCCTTACTATGTAACACAGACACTCTTCAGTATTTTATAAACATAAAAAATCGATTGTTTACTTAGGCCTAAACCTTAGTAGCCTAATCAAAGCGTTATATTAGTTAAAAACATCAAAAAATAAGCAAGCCTAAACTATCAATTTGTAAACTTGTTAGTTTAATAAAAAAGTTTTTTGAGAGTTTGAACAGGCCTATAAATATTTTAATATATCTATTTTGCTTAAAATAAATATCGGTTCCATCAGTAAAACATTTATTAGTGACGCCGTTATTGGACACATTACAAAAAGTATATTTGAGTAGACCGGTCTGTAACCCGGGCCGGCTGATTTGGAGTAAGTCACGCTACCGACTGCGCCACAAATACTGATGTAAGGCGGAGTAAATGTAAAGCATTACAATGTTGCAAACGACAAATTGATTGCACAAAATTTCCGATACATCCGTTTCTTTTAATACAAATGTGAGCAATTTATTTAAACTAAACCTTTACAATTTAGTCTTAATTATAAAGCAATCAGCTATTTTACATAATTAAGCAACTTTCTTTCCATTTAAAGGATAATACATCATTGTAAACGTTTTTAGGTACTGACCATAATAAACCAAATCATTTATGAACTTTTGTTCAACCACTCTGTATTTAGACAAAATACCTCGTGTGTTTACAATCAGCTGATTGAAATCGTGTAAAATAAATAAACTGTTAAGGTTTGAAAATGTCGACATTTTTAATTTAAGGGAGTAAGATAACGTTAATTATATGATTAAACAACTTTCTTTTCATAAATGACAATACATCATAATAATTGTAAACGTTTTTAGGTACTGGCCATAATAAACCAAATCCTTCATAAGCTTTTGCTCATCCACTGTATTTAGTCTAAATACCTCGTGTGTTTACAACCAGCTGATTGCAAGCGTGTAAAATAAATAAATTGTAAAGGTTTGAAAATGTCGATATTTTTAATTTAAGAAAGTAAGATAACGTTAAAGTAAATAAAATCTGCTAATATACAAAGGTTTACGTTTTATTTGGTACAAACTGCGTGTAAATTGGTCCAGTGGAAGTCTCAGACGAACTGTCCAAAGAATTGGAAATGTTGGCTTTTTTTACCCATGTTAAATCTCCATAAGAAAAGTTTATTTTTAATTTTTGACCGATTAAACGTAAATATTTTTGAAATACGAATAAAACCTGCTAATATAGAACCGAAAACGTTTATTTTGGTACAACCCGCATGCAAATCGGTCCAGTAGAAGTCACAGACGAAGTGTCCAAAGGTTTTTTAACTTTGTGTTTTAAATATATAGATCAAGTAATGTAAGTATTGTAGAATTACGCTTACTTAACACTTAATTCATATTTTCTTACCTGAGACATAGGCTACAATGGCACAACACATTCTAATTAGTTGTTCAATTTAAATCTTTCTGCCAAATAGATATTAGTCGTATCCCATAAATTAGTTAATCGCATAATTCCGTACGACAGCAATTCATTCTACATCAACATGCCTATCTTTTGGTACAATTTATAACTTCAACAAGTAAACATCAGTGTTGATCTATTTAATTTAACAAATAGGTCTGTCAAAATATCAATTAAATTTTATTTAAAAACGTAACATAACGGCGAGCAGATATAAACAAGAAAAGGTTATGTTATTTTCAGCATACACAGTGTCAACTCAGCTGCGATGGGGAAATATAAACTGATCATAGCAACTACATTAGTCAAATCATGTAGCCTAAACAAATAAAGTTCTGTCAAAAACTCCGAAAAATAAGCTTTTTTAATACTTGAAAATTTTTTCTCGATTATAGTTTATTACCTAGTTTAAAATACTTAAAATTTAACCTGAGAATTTCATTGAAATCAAATTAGTAATAAAAAAGGATTTTGGGGGTCTAAAATTCCCCTAAGTGAAATTTAAAGTCGATCGTATAGAATTTTATACTCTATGTTCCATATAATAAAAATTCAATTAATTTTACTATGATATTAAAAATACTAGTAATATACTAGTATTACTTACTAGTATATGGTTTTACAATATAGTAGGCCTATGGGATAAAGATCAAAGGTTTTTTACAATATTTCCATTTATTCCATTCCAGTTGTATGACCAAGTAACTTACTGGTATAATTTCGCTGACTCAGAGTCCATTTAATTTGCCAGATTTTGGAATATGTATCTTATTAGTTAAACACTCGAAATATACCGATCTAAATAAGTGTATCTTCAACCTCTGGTATTTTTGCCTCCTTACGTTCTTGTTTAATTTTATTAAATCCACGAAGAGTCTAACGTCCTCATTATATTTTGGTATCACCACCATCGCTGAGCTGTGGGCTCTTCCACAGTGTTTATGCATCTAATTGAACCTTGCTTTCAAGTTCTGACTTGAATTTTTCACGCAATGGTATAGAAGTACATTGCTGGGTGTACTAAGTGTTACTGCATGTTGTCCTCTAAGTCAATCGTATAGTAGGTTTTTTACCTTCACTAAAACACAATTGAAAATGTTTATTCTCTGTCTTTTGTTTCCACTTTATTTAAATCTCCTTTTCTTATTCAAGGCTAAAATATCGCACCACAATCATCCTACACTCATCTCTCATTCATATTCAGGTTAAAATACCCACTATGTGAGGTCCCTGTCTCAAAATAGTGATATAGTGATATTTTTGGTATTTCTTCTTGTATATTTCAAGACTTATTTATTCCAGTTCATAGTTCCGCATTTTCACATTTTTGTACTCCATTGTTTATTTTAATAGGAAAAACTGTTAAAAATATAGAATCATAAGCCTACACGATCTTAAATGAATGAAAATAAGAATATAAGGACGTTATATGACTTAGTTATATCAACAATTAATGGATTAAAATACGGTGGGGAGAATTTTACAATCAAAAGATTTAGGCTATGATTATATATTTTAAAACATAAAGCTCATCAGTTGATAGTTATAAAAACATATGTGTCAACAAATATCTATATATTTAGAACACAAAGTTAAAAAACCTTTGGACAGTTCGTCTGTGACTTCTACTTGACCGATTTACATGCGGGTTGTACCAAAATAAACGTTTTCGGTTCTATATTAGCAGGTTTTATTCGTATTTCAAAAATATTTACGTTTAATCAGTCAAAAATTAAAAATAAACTTTTCTTATGGAGATTTAACATGGAGAAAAAAGCCAACATTTCCAATCCTTTGGACAGTTCGTCTGAGACTTCCACTGGACCAATTTACACGCAGTTTGTACCAAATAAAACGTAAACCTTAGTATATTAGCAGACTTTATTTACTTTAACGTTATCTTACTTCCTTAAATAAAAAATATCGACATTTCCAAACCTTTACAATTTATTTATTTTACACGGTTTCAATCAGCTGATTGTAAACACACGAGGTATTATGTCTAAACACAGAATGGATGAACAAAAGCTCATGAAGGATTTGGTTTTTATGACCAGTACCTATAAAAGCTTACAATAATTATTATGATGTATTGTCATTAATGAAAAGAAAGTTGCTTAATCATATAATTGTTATCTTACTCCCTTAAATTAAAAATGTCGACATTTTTAAACCTTATCAATTTATTTATTTTACACGATTTCAATCAGCTGATTGTAAACACACGAGGTATTTTGTCTAAATACAGAGTGGATGAACAAAAGCTCATGAAGGAATTGGTTTATTATGGTCAGTACCTAAAAACGTTTACAATTATTATGATGTATTATCCTTTAAATGGAAAGAAAGTTGCTTAATTATGTAAAATAGCTGATTGCTATAAAATTAAGACTGAATTGTAAAGGTTCAGTTTAAATAAACTGTTTACGGTGTATTAAAAGAAACGGATGTATCGGAAATTCGTTGTGCAATCAATTTGTCGGTTGCCAGGTTGTAATGCTTTGCATTTCTCCCACTTATCAACGGAATTTGTGGCACAGTCGGAAGCGTAACTTTATTCAAACCAGGAGGCCCGGGTTATAAACCAATCTCCTCAAGTATACTTTTTGTAATGTGTCTGACAACGGTGTCACTAATAAATGTTTTACTGATGGTACCGATATTTATTTTAAGCAAAATAGAGACATTAAGATATTTATAGGCCTTTTCAAATTCTTAAGAAACTTATTTATTAAATTTTAAAAATCAATAAATACAACTTGATAGTTTAGGCTTGCTTATTTCTTATGTTTTGATTAGGCTACTAAGGTTTAGGCCTAAGTAAACAATGGATTTGTTATGTTTATAAAATACTAAAGAGTGTCTGTGTTACATAGTAAGGGTGCAGCATTATTGTTGTTAAGGAATATGCCTATAGGCCTACTTTGACAGAAACTCCAACTAAAATTATGTAATTTTCTGTAAAATAAATAAGTATTCTTTAAATTTGTATAGTTATTGAAACTTGCACACTACAGCATAAATATTGCCATATGAAAGTGGTTATTCTCTACGTTCTATCCTACCCTAATACCAATATTTATTAAAGCCAACCATCATAAGTTACAACACCATAGGCCTTTCCTAATTCTTGAAAAACTGTTAAGAACAATTTATCCAATAGGCCTACAAGTTAATATTGGTCTACTTATTTCTGATGTTGTTGAACCTAATAGAACGGTTTCCTTAGGCTAATTAGGTTTGCGCCTACCTAAACAATCAAATTGACATGTTTATAAAATACTAAAGAGTAGGGCCTATAAGTACAAGGATGCAACATTATTGGTTTTAAGGAATAAGGCCTACTTTTCCGACGCTCCAAATAAAATCGTAGTATTTTCTGTAACATATATTATTGTTCTTGGTATGGCAGTTCAAAGAAGTACATTTTATAGACTACCTTACATGTTTGCACTATTATAGCGTTTCATTTACCACTAATGGAGCTATATCCGTCGAGTATCGACATGCAACAACTAGTTTATAAATAACTTGTAAGTTTAAACACATAAATTCAATAATCTTCATTAAAAAAAACTCTTTTTATAGTATACCAACCAAAGTTTTATTAAATCTTCAGCTGTTAAATATTTATTTTACTGCTTTAAACAACCACTAGGCCTACAACATTACGTGTCATTGATTTTATTTGAATCTGTCAATTATCATAGAATTGAAAAGTTGTCTGTTTTGTTTACAAAAACACTTTGTAAACCAGCAGTGGTGTCAAATTTCAATGTAAGATATGGATCACCTGGAGCAGTAAACAAATCGACAAAACCACGTCTTATATTGGTCTAAATAAGGTCTAATTTTCATTTTGAAGCTTTATAAGGCATTTTCTAAGGTATTCTATATTTTTCATATCATCTAGGGGCCATGAGAAATCCATTGACACCAAAACGGCCTCGATCCGTTTGGTAGTTCTCTCTCTAGACCCTTAAATGCACTCTTTTATTATATAAGATATGAATGATGGTATGTTAATTTCGCTTTCACGCGAAAACTACTGAACCGATCATCATGAATCTTTGTACCCGTATTCTTGCAGGTATCTAAAGTAAAATAAGATACTTGTAATAAAAAAAAATATTTTTATGAAAGATAAAAAAATTGTTTACAAATAATCTTAGAATTTATTATTTTTACTAATTTATTTGTTGCTAAGAAACTAATTCAATGGAAAATTTTAATTTTAGGTATTCCAGCGATTTTATATACTATTAAGGCGAGAGAGTGGTGGCGAGTGAGCGTAGCGAACGAGCCAAACCTGACGGTGAGTAACGCGAGCGAAGCCGCGGGAAAAAGCTATTTTTTATTAGGTGTGATATGTATTTTAAGGCTAAAATCGTGTTTTTATGTTGTTTCTATTTGAAAAAAGTGTTGAGTAACTAATCAAACTTAAGTTTTTACGGCAAATGGTAAAAGTCAACCCGTATAATGAGTCAACACCTATTCTTCATGAGTAAAAATTAATTAAACTATCACATGTTGAATTTCCTTGTTGTTACCTCATCTATCTGATGAGTAATTCTACGTATTTTAAATGTAAGTGTAACTGTATTGATTACACCTGTAGTGTGCGTAACGGTAAATCATTCCATCTATTTGCCAACTAAGCCATCTAGTGGGAATCGCTGTATAGAGCTCTGATTGCATGCCTTCTAATCTACAGAGCAAACTGTCATGTCACTAAATAATCATCAAACGCCAAACTCTACCTACCGGGAAACCGTTTTATTTACGTATTTATTGTAAACATACGAACTGGAAGTTTTTAAACTAATCTATATTAAAAAAAAAAAAAAAAAAAAAAAAAAAAAAAAAAAAAAAAAAACGAGTAAGGCATACCTTTTATATTATATTACCTTTTTGACTACATTTCTAAATATTTTGTAGGAAAATATGTGTAATGAGTTATAAGAAAAAAATGCTGTAAAACTACTTATCTATTGCTTATTAAGAAGAATGTTTTATTAAATCATAATGTAGTTAATCATCATCTAGTAATTTACTCATTAATGAAAAAATGTTTTTTTCAAGAGAAACCTTCTATTTTTTACGTTTGCTTTAGCAAATAATAGTAGGCTAATAATATAAGTTTTTGTATCCTGTAAAACAAAATTAGTTTTAGAAATGAGTTTTGATCCTTTAACCCAATTTTAAGTGAGATTGCAATAATTGCATTACATAGTAATAGGCTAATCACTTTCATACTTCATGAAAAAATTAATGAATTTTGTTACATTTTCTTGGTTAAACAAAATTATTACCTACATATAGAACCATCATTTAACAATATCACATACAGATTATCAAAATATATTATAACGCAAATGAACATTACGGTATTCAAGATAAGCAATAAGAATTATCAGACAGGGGAACCGATTACGTTCCGTAATTTTTATCATACATTACACTGAATGTGTAACACCGGTGTAGTACATACACGTGGCCTTTTTGTTTTGGTGTGAAAAGGGGAAACGACCCTGCCGCGCCCGCGGGTGTGGGTGCGTACGTACGATACTGGCTTCCGGAAGCAATGAACTGTGCGTGCGTGTTTCCGTATCTAGCCTGACTTCCGGTCGAAATTGCACACTAGCGATCCCCGTTGATAACATGCCAGGGATTTGGTTACTGATTTGCCTCGTGACATATTTGGGCTAATGAATATTTAATTCCTTTGTTTTTGTTGAATGTAACTGTTTCGATTGTAATCAACTTACAGATAAAAGCATGTTGTTATACATAAGCCAGCTACTTTTTTATGTTATTTTGAACTGGGGTCTAAAAAACACATAAACTGAAAGAAGACTATTTACTGAACTTGTAAAAATGTCACGTTTCTATGTTTTGTGGGTTTTGAGTACGGTACTGCTTGCTCATCCATGTCACCGATGATAACAGAGAATGCATCTTTCCTCGCGGCCTTGACACAAGGCTCCACACGTACTCGGCCAAGTTTACAACGCGCTGAGTCGGTTAGGATATGTTTTTTATTGATATATCTGTCAGAAATACAAATGAATACAAAAACGAAATACTTTCACTATTTAAAAAAAATACTGTAAACTTGGCTTAGTACGTGTAAATGACCCAGCGTCGCGACCTCAGGCGGAGATGCATTCGCCGCGATCATACCCTATCGATGGCATGGCTGACTTTAAGCAAGCAGAACTAAAAAACTGTAAAATTTATAAACGTGTAATTTTTACACAATATTCAGTTAGTAGCCTTCTTTCAATTGATAGGGGTTTCAAGATATCAGTTCAAAATAACCTAACAGAAAATAATGGCTTATGTATAGCAAACAAGTCCCGCATTGAAAATGTTGCATGAAACATTCGCATTTATTACTGTTATTAGTCCGCGATTCTATGACAATGGAATGTATTTCAGTAGGTAGACTTTACTGTTTTTTTCTGTCACTCACTCTAGGAAATGTTTACATTTAGACCTACATGTTGAGCTTTTAATCCACGATGAATAATAAACATGTTAAGTAAGCCCCCTAACATTGCACTAAAATCCTATCCGCTGTTAAAATGTTAACGGGTGTTTGTATTGTAGTAGGCCTGCACTTTAAAAAGATTGACAGAATTAAGGTATATTGTTCATTTTGCAAAATATGTTCTTCAATCTGATTCTGTAATTTCAAAAAAGTATCGTGGAGGAAATGGCCTGAAGTCTGAATTTTACTTCCTTGTTTAACTTCGCTTTTTATACACTTTTGACAACTACTATGTTGCTTAAAATAAGAAAAAATGTGCAATGAAAGAAAGGAAAATTAAATAAATTTAATAATACCATCATACTGTTTGTAAACTGCAAGTATATATTTATATAAAAGTACAACTTTAAATTTTTCAATCAATCTTTTTTTAGGAAACAGTTCCATTTTTCTATAATAGTTTTTCATATCAAAATAATTTTACACCATGGATTTGAAATCTTATTTAAAAACTCAACTATTATTTTGTTTTTAAAGTAAAGTAACTATGAAGGAAATTATTCTTTGGGTTCTGGTTCATGAAAATAAAAAAAAGTTGTGCAGAATTAATATTGTGTTTTTGTACCTACATTTTTTAATGTTTTGTCTTTTGAAACACCAACATACTATTATAAGTATTGCCACAGCAAGTCTACGTGCACGTCATTCAGTGAAACTCTGTAATGTTTCGGTTACGTATTAACAGTACGTGACACTAGAATAATGAATGAGCCAGTGTTGAATGGGCCATTGAGGGCGAGGTGTGACATGGGTGTGACGCGTGAGGCAACGGCTCTGTTGTAAGTTGTGTGTCACAAGCTATGCCAAACATGTGTAGTAGCAACTAGCCATTCTGTACGCGGGGGTAGCCTATAGTAACTAGGGTAATTTAGCTTCTTATCTTTTCAATGTTTCGGCTCAATTAAATTTCATACAAATAATATTTCTAACGCTAATGAAATAAACCTTAATATATCAATTACAAATAAAATGAATTAGCCTATTGAGTCATTGAATGTCATCCTATTTTTATAATTGTATCTACTGCATAATCTAGGCCTACACCGACTGCAATAAAAAAGTTTATTATATAAACTACTGTATTTATTATTTCTTTAAACTTTTATTAATATTTATGTTACCTCATTAGTCAATAAAAAAGTAAACAATTAGTCCACCTATAAATAAGTAAACTCTCATATGCAAAAGTAGTATTGGAAAATGTACAAGAGGTTATAGTTATTCTAAGGAATGATATTTAATTTATTAACTCTATTGGACTGTTATCTCACTTGACGACTTGTAGATGCCTTGAGACTCGATATCACCATAATAGCAATAATAAACTAATGATGAATTAGGATTAAAATATATATTTTTCAGTCATTAATGTGTTGATATATTGCATCCGCATACTCTTCTTTTTTTAATCATGCAAAAGTATTAAATGGATTACATACAATTATGCAATAAGTTAATCCACGAATAACACAAAGTATATTTATGTACGAAAAATAAAATTTGAATGCAGTTATACGATCATATATCAAAGAAAATATTGTGTTCTGGTTCATGAAAATAACCATTATTTGGTTCACGAGCTGCACTTTCATCTTATTTAGTTTTTTCAAGTTTATTATAAGTTTAGTACTAAACTAATTATTACCGGCAAATAAAATTCTAGCCATTCGGTTCCAGAAGAGGAAATTCAATTCTGTTGTATAGGCTTTAACTGTTTATGACCCAAGAAAATAACTTAGGAGTCCCCGCTTGTTACTGCTGATAATAAAACCAATAGAGCGCATATGAATACACTCAGGTAAATGGAATTTTCACGAGTTTTTATTGTTGTTAACTAGGTTTATTGTTTCATTAAAACATAAATAAATCAAAGTTTGAAATCATGCGAATCTATTTTTAAAATGTTTTTAAACATCTTAGCCAAATGGTTTTAAAACGTTAACAACCATGTTTTGTAAGTGTTAAATATTTAAGATAATTTATTTATGAAATATAATAATGTTTTTTTAACTAGTTTTATGTGATGATTTTAATGTGTGGTGTTTTTAAAATACAACTTTTGTAGGATAAATTGCATATAAAGCACAACGCGTGGATTATTAATTTGTTAATTGACTGTTAAAATGGTACATTGTATAAATGATGGAATGTTGACTGGGGCATATAAGAATATGATGTCTTAATTGCTTCACGATTTAGAAGCAGTAAGACTATTATTGCTAAAACTGGTAAAATAAATATTACATCAGTAAATACAGAAAAATGTTCAAACCAACCATACTATTATTCGGTACTATATAAGTTACCATACTTTATGTATTCAATAGATGTTGTTAGTTGTATCCGACAACAATTTTAGAGTGCTAGAAAGATAGGGAAGTTTGATCCCTGTCGATTGGCGCCATTTTACCCGCGATTACCGCCGTTTCCTTGGTAAACAGTCCTGGTTTACACCTTTCCATCAATCATTTGTCATTTTACCTACACCTATCCGACGTTTCTATGGTAAACAATCTCGATAGCCTGTTCACGCAGACCATCAAATCAAAGGGGTTTTAAAAACAAACAATAAAACAACACATAAACACATGTTTTGAAATTGTGATTTTTTAAGCTTGTTGCGGCCAATCAGAATAGCTAAAACTGATAACCAAGGAAAGTAGGGTAGTGTGGGATGGTTGCCAAGGAAACGGTGGTAATTGTGGGTGAAATGGCGCAAATCAACAGGGGACCAAAAATTAAAATTTGTTTATCACTGTATGTAGTTTAACCGCTATGGTACGCGCCGTATGACGTCACCGATCAGCTGTTCAGTGACGCAGGTGCCCGGGTGCGTGACCACGCCGCCGTAGCGTGCCCTACCGACCGTTACCGACTGCCGATAACGTATCTCAATTAAACATTTCTGCCCATTCCGCTCCGGCCGCTCCATGTTTTAACGCCTAACTGCCCCCTCAACCACTTGGCGTGCTTAATTAATAATAGGGGTGAAAATAAACAGTAAAACGTTTGCGATTACGGTTAAGGCAATCGGTCTCCTTCTGCTTATTGTTTGTTTTGTTTTTATTCAGATCAAATGATTCCGATAAGTGGGAATAACTTTATTTGAGTAATTTAAAATAGGAACGTTGTTCTTTGAGAATTCTAATTAGATTTCTTCGTGTTGATACAAAACGTTTGATTGATATTTAGACAATTTTGTCATATTATAGGACTACACATTATTTTAAATCAATGTAAATTTTTTATGAAATCAATACAATATTTTGTAATTTTAAATTTTCTTTACTCAAAAGTATTCTCGTATGTTTTTCAGTTATTTTGGCTAAGAATATTTCAGTCAGAAGTACAATTATTCACTTTAATTTAAAGGATTTCGACAAGTAGCTTAGCACTGTAATTCCATTTGTCACCCAATGTTAATCAAATAATGAAAAATAAAAATAGAGAACCTTGTAATCTCATACTTGTGCAACATGCTGATGAAGATGTAAGAGATGTCACACTTTTACCCCCATTAAAAGGGACACTATATATTATAGGAATGGTGGTATACCACAAAACTGTTTTTGTGAAACGTCCCGTTTTTTTTTTTTTTTTTTTTTTTTTTTTGTTTTTTTTTTTTGTTTTTTTTGCAGGATAGTACTCGTTTTTAAAGACCAGTTCGCACTTTTCTCAGCAATGTTTTCCTCGATTTTTTCACCAAAACAAATTGAAATTTTGTACCCCACAATATTTTAACACCACATTGGTGTTGAACTCGCTAGAGACATCAGACTTGTCTTCCCCCCTCCCCCCCCCCCCCCACCCAGCCGAGACATTCAGACAGACAGCGAGATCAGAAACAATGTGCCATTGTCCGAGATAATTAAAGTTTTGATTGATTGCGTCGCTCCATACTCTATAGGCCAATCGACGTCGGCTGATGACTCGAATTTGTCAAGCCGCGAGCTCAACTGGCTTTGGCGCCCCTTTCAAACAAGCGGTGCTCGATTGTGTGAACCTGTTGATGCTAAGCTAAGTATTCGGTGGTGTTATAAAGAAACCCAGACCAAAAAGTGTTCCAGTTTAATGTACTCTTTGCTGTGTATTTACAATATTATACAGAATAAATCTGTTTCAATGATATCAGGGATATCTTTGAGATGACAAATTGATTTGTTACCCTAGAATGTCAATTTCCCTTTTTAATGGCATCATAGAAGTCAGCGTGGAAAGGAAATTTAATGGAGATGAGACGATAAGTGTAAATGGAAGACATAACCATAGGAAAAATATACAATAGGCCCTACGCATCCAAGGGCTACCATACAATTGTCAAAACAATATACAGTATTAATTATAATGCTTTCTAACGACTAGTCGATGTTAGATAGTAACAAGACTCAAGACTGGGGTTTGGGCCGTTCCCCCCAAAACATAAAATACCCCCGTCGCAGCAGACCTGCGTACTTAGCGAATTTCCAATGGCAATCTTTACATAAGTGTACAAAATTTCATCATGATCAGACAATTTTTTCCCTACCGAAATCCTCCACTTTCCCTACTGAAAATGGCCCAACTTACTGGTTAACGAACCCACCCAAGAGAATCTAACTTTACATGCCTGTACCAAATTTCATGATGATCAGACGATTTTTGCAAGAGTTATCGTGTTCACAAACACTCAAAATTGAAAATTCTATTACCCATATAAGCCCATTTTAAATTTTTTAGTAAATCGTTATTTGTGCAGTTTTAAATGTGTTTCCGACAAATAATTACTACGTATCCGGAAAGTACACATAAAAAGCTAAAATTTCATAAATAAAATTATGTAATCGCAGAAGTGTCCCTAAACTGTATAAACGGCAGCTCCCATGAAAACGATGGTAATAGCTTATTTCCAAAGGAAATTCGCTAAAAATGCCACTGGCGTAGATACACCCGAAATGAATAAAAGTATATAAACAAAACATACCTTAATTTTAAAAAGAATTTTGGTAGGGAGCCTCTTGAAAAATAAAGGACTAAGTAGGAGGTTAAAATATCCTAATTTGTGTAATAAAACAAGTTTAGCAGATGATTTGTTTTGGATTACGAACTAGCTACAGTATCATAATGTTCTAACCAGCGTGGAATGTAAAACATGTTAGAAAAATGTTTTTGGGAACTTAATTTCGGTGGCGTTGCCATGGACTGAAGAATACGAATAGTTTGTAGCAGAAATTAAGGATCCGTCAAGACGAAAAAGTGAAAGTACATAATTGTAATCCAGGCCAGTACGTCATAGATTTCAATGATCACCGGTGAATAGAAGCCCCTCGGAAATTGTTCTAACTAACTGTCTACATGTCTAAAAAAATAAAAAAAAGGAAGTGAGACTCGGTGAGACGCCTAGGATGCCGCGAGGTGACTGCAGCATCCCGCGCCACGCGGTTCTGGCCGGCATTGATGTATCCCAGGATAATATTGCCCGGGGCGGCCGTCGATCTTCCCGACACCCGCCTAATACGCTGGACGCCGCGCCGCCGCCGCCGCCATCCTCGGACCCCGACAAATAACTTTCAGATTTATCACCCGATTACGTCACGACGCTCATCTGTTAGCTCCCATCGAGTTACGATTCATGGCTACAAGTCAGCTAATTCCAGTTCAATATTACTAGAGGTTATATTTTTGTAATGTGAAGAAAATTTGTAGATAAAAGGTGTCCGTTATGGTTTTGACATAAATGCCAGAGTATGGTTGATTCAACTTAATAATTCTGCAGTTGAAAAAGCTAGAAATCATAGCATATCTCAAATGCATGCACCAGTGTCTTTTCCCAAATAGATTGTTTCCTTAGCTTATTAACCTACGTATTTTTAATATAATACACACAATTCCGCCTACTTGTAGGCCTATGTGTTTGGTTCATCATTGCTAGTTAGCTTTCTCATTGCTGGAGCTCCACTGCATTGAATGTCAAATTTGTAAAGACAGTGCAATGGAGTGAAATCATTATGTATAGACAAGTTTCTATGTCAAGTTTTGTGATCAACGATATCATTCTTTAATCAAGAATTGTAATTTGTTATCAAAAAATTATTACCATAGTAACTAAATTATTATTTAATTGATTACTAGGCTATTATGATTTAATGAAAACTTAACTACTATAGGGTAGGCATCTAGACAATGACCATAAACCGCGCCAAAAATAAATAGTCCTAAATTATATACAAAATCACTTCCGTAATTTCTGGCTTATTTAGTTTTTTACGATATTTTTGATATGAGAGCACTGTGGCCTTTTTCATCCCAGTAAAAATTACATTTTCAACCTGAATAATTACCTGGAGAAATGGCACGCTTTAAAATTATTTTAGACATACTGTACCCTAATTTTAAAATACTTCAATTCCAAAATACTTGACTGTTTGGATAAAGTTTATGATGGCTTGTTCTAAATTGATGTTAAATTACGTATTATAAGATATTTACCAATGACGTTTTATTCAAGACTTCCTTTTGGGAACGTTCCTTGGTGGATGTAATCGATTCTTCAATTCATATAGAGTAGAAAAAAGTAGCGAAAGTATTATAAAACTCGCCCCATATATTTTACCTGAGCTGAGCGTGAAGCCCATAGCAGGACGTGTCGCTGAACCATTTCACTCTCACACCGTCGGGTCGCGTCGCCGAACAGAACCGGTTTCCCCCTCATTATCACATTAATGTTATCACCGCTAATCACCGTAATCGACATTACAAGATCACAGTTTGTTTTACATAATCAATCGGCGGCCGCGAAGGTGTTGCCGGTCTCCAGTTTATCCCGATCACCCACCTTGTTCGCCAATTTGTAGTAGTTTATGGTAAATTTTATGTGAGATCGTAATAGGCAATTTTATGAAATCCGATCTTGTCAGGCTGCGAAAACTTATGCTAACCGGTTACGTGATGCGAGTAGGAATAATAATTATATTTTTTTAGATTTCTCTATAAGAGGGCAGTTTAAAAAAATAGTGGGTTTTACTTTCCACGGAAGCATTGTATTGATTGTGTTTCATTACAGTTGCTTTACCATTGGAAATAATCGTAGTTATAATTTGTTAAAGGTTAATAATTAAGAAAATTGCATGAAAAAAATGGATTTTAGGTTAGTTATGTTTCAATTCATAAACTACATAGCCGATTTTCAAGATCTAGCCTATATACTGTATATTTAAAATAGGTAAAAACCACCTGTGGGCAGTTCGTCTGAGACTGGGCCTATTTACTTGCGGGCTGTACAAAAACAAACGCTTTCGTTCCTATATTAACAGGTTTTATTTGTGTTTCAAAAATATTGACGTTAAATTGGTAAAAAATGAATATAAACTTTTCTTATGCTGATTTGACATGGGGAGAGTAACTGTATCCTAATTGCAATTTCTATCCGAACCGCTTCAAAATATCCATAGGAATTTGATACATTATAATGCGATTATTTGTATTGAAAAAAGACAAATAATATTTAAAATCACAAACATTTCGTATCTTAAACATTACTTAATTATTATCGTTTATTGTGTTCAATCGCCTTTTTTGTATATGACCAAGTTTATATCAAATAAAATCACAAAAAAGTTTTATAAAATATAGCTACAGAAAATTCATTTCTATAAAAAGAGTGAGCCCCTCCAATTTCGACCAATCATAATCGCGTCCTGTGTGTTTTTCGTGGAACATTTCAGTAAATTTAATCTCCTCGGCCGGCACAAACCGTAATACGCGGTAATAACTCAGCCCGCGTCGCTGCAAAAACGCGCCGCCAAACGAGCAGACAGTTTATTTTACGCATCAAAGCGTCTTTCTTCGTTACGTTTATTGTTTCTCTTGTTCCGTTCTTGTCACCTTAATACTCGACGACGACGATTTTCTCATTTTAGCGAATTTCCCATAGGGAATAAGCTATTATTACCGTAGGTCTCATGGTAAGACCTAAGCCCGGGACCATGTTACTTTTTCGTTTTGAGGTGCCCAGAGACCAAAAATAATAGTCATTAAAATTTATATATATATATATATATATATATATATATATATATATATATATATATATATATATATGTATGTATGTATGTGTCCCTAGACACGATAACTATCGTAAAAATGGTCCGATCGACACCAAATTTGGTAGAGATGTGTAGTCCTACGTTTATTCGGATGAGTTCGAAAACCAGACATATCGACCTACCGGAAGGGGTAGTTTTGGGGGGTTTTGTACCCCAAAAATGGGTTTTTTGCATTTTTAATATGTAAATTTTTAAAATTTTAAATTTTTATTTTGACCATTGGATTTAGCTAAAAAAAAAAAAAAAACACACAATTTAGTATTTTGAAGTTTTGCTCTATCTCCATTGGTTACCGAGATATTGCAAAGTCTAAAGACAGTACATTGTCTTTTGGGGCTCCAATGTTAATCTTATGGAGAATAAGGATGTGTTAATATTTCACTTATTAACCAATATTTTTGGATGAAACTTAGTATTTAGCTTCATTTGGTTAAGATTCATCCATTTAAGGTAAAAAAATCTTGGTTTTTAGCGAATTTCCCATAGGGAATAAGCTATTACCGTAGGTCTCATGGTAAGACCTAAGCCCGGGACCATGTTACTTTTTCGTTTTGAGGTGCCCAGAGACCAAAAATAATAGTCATTAAAATTATATATATATATATATATATATATATATATATATATATATATATATATATATATATTACGATCAATGTTAAAATAAAACATGAGTACCCTTTTAATTTCATTTTATTTTTACATATATTTTAACATTGATCGTAATAGATACAGTAGCCCTTACAAGTGAATTTAAATCAATATATATATATATATATATATATGTATTTATATATATGTGTGACCATTGGATTTAGCTAAAAAAAACACAATTTAGTATTTTGAAGCTTTGCTCTATCTCCATTGGTTACCGAGATATCACAAAGTCTAAAGACAGTACATTGTCTTTTGGGGCTCCAATGTTAATCTTATGGAGAATAGGGATGTGTTAATATTTCACTTATTAACTATTATTTTTGGATGAAACTTGGTATTTAGCTTCATTTGGTTGAGATTCATCCATTTAAGGTAAAAAATCTTGGTTTTTGTACTTATTATGGCAGCGAACCTGCATACTCTTTTCCCATGTATATCATATGGAGAATAGGCAAAATCTTTTATTTATGGACAGATATTGATGAAACTTACTATATGGCTTTATATGGTCGAAATAAATTTTTTCTATGCTAAAAACCTTCTTTTAGTGTCCCCCATGGCAGCATACCTGCATACTCTTTCCCTATATTTATCTATCTTAAGGAGAATAGACATTTATTCCCCTACTTATGAGCACATGATGAAATTTTGTTTACAAGTTTAGCTGGTCAAAATTAATATTACTAATTTGGAAATTCGCTGAGTACGCAGGTCTGCTGCGACGGGGGGTATTGTACTTATCATGGCAGCAAACCTACATACTCTTTTCCCATGTTAATCATATGGAGAATAGGCAAACTCTTTTATTTATGGACAGATATTGATGAAACTTACTATATGGCTTTATATGGTCGAAATAAATTTTTTCTATGCTAAAAACCTACTTTTAGTGTCCCCCATGGCAGCATACCTGCATACTCTTTCCCTATATTTATCTTAAGGTGAATAGACATTTATTTCCCTATGAGCATGTGATGAAATTTTGTTTACAAGTTTAGCTGGTCAAAATTAATATTACTAATTTGGAAATTCGCTGAGTACGCAGGTCTGCTGTGACGGGGGGTATTTAATTTTTCAAGCCTTTTTTGTAAAAAGTAATTGATAATTGGATTAAATACAAAGTACGAAAAGTAAACTATACTTTCTACACTTGCAGTAAGAATTTCCAAACCTTTTCATCAGTTTACTTTGCTTCAAGAATATAAAATCTTAATTTTCATTGGTTGTAATGTTTTTTTCCCCATTCCATAAACATCAAAATAACAGACAAATGAGAAAAAAGATTTCATAACACTATGACAATGTAGATATCAATTTTATATGATTACTGTACTTCTGAAATAACCCTACAAACAGTAAAAATGAATGTTTTGAAAATAAATAAAATATAAATGAAAATATAAAATATAAATGAAAATTGATTAAGTTTTGTATGGGGAGAGGTGGGTATAACCGGGTGGTTGGGTACAAACCGGGTGGTCGGGTTTTGACCAAGTAAGTGCTGGTACCTGGCGATAAATGCCGAAATTAACATGTAGTTGGAGAGGGAAAGTGGCGGACATTGCGCCATTAGTCTCTGAGCAGAACTCTGGATATTAAGAGCGTTTCTTTGTTTTTGATATTTCGTTTCCCAATGTTACGGACAGTTTGATCGCCTACTACGGAAGAACTACATGAGTTTCAGTGAAGGTGATTACACTGTTGTGTAGTCTATGACTTTATCTTTACACTGATATAAGCAATATCTCAAATTAGTTTTAAGCACTCTGAATATGTTAAGTTTTTGTTAGTTACTACCAGTGGGGTGAAACCGGGTATGACGCGCGGGGTAAAACCGGATGGTATTTATACATGTTATATGATCTAAATATTTAAAATTTGATTTTTCGCTCATAAATTAACTGAATATGTTATCTTTGATACTATTTTGACTTAATTGTGTGTACTTAGTAATAAAATTTTAGGCCTATTAAAAATTTTGTTTTTTTTTTTCTATTTCTCATATACTTAACATGTGTACCCGGTATCACCCCACTAGTGGGGTGAATCCGGGTACTTGCACTTTTTTTACAAAAAAAATCGCAGAAAAAAAACTATAAGACTTATCAAGTTTTTAAAAGAAGCAATTCAAAAACAAATAAATACAAGATAAACTGAGACATTATTTAAAGTTTTCTGTATAAAATCATGGCATCTACAGGTCACTAAAGCTTAGCCACCCTGTTATACCCCACTTTCCCCTAATTTATGTGTTTGTCATTTTCAACTCTCTAATCAGGATCTATAATCGAACCAATGCAGATATGTTTTAGGTTTTATAACTATGAAAAATTAGTTTGTAGTTTAGACAATTTTAAACACGTTATTATAAGTTTTGAATGATTATCTAGTCTCTTGCTTTCAAAGAACATGTAATTATATAATTTTGCAAAACTAAAAGTAGGCCTACAGGATATTTCGTTACCTATTTCTTTAACCTCAGCATTAGTTAGCTATTTTCTTTTTTTATAACTTTTTAAAAATAAATATTGGAATAAATAACTGTAAATTTCTTATAAGGAAAACCATATTTTTGATTTATACAAAAATTCCTCTTCGAGAACATATGTAGTGACGCCAGGGGAATTGGCGGATTTTACGTATAGGCCTACTCTGTGGTTCGATAAGTTACAAAAATTATAATAAAAGAATTTGTGAAGAGTGGAATTAACTTGCCATTGATAATATGCCCCCGTCGCAGCAGACCTGCATACTCAGCTAATTTCCAACGCAATTATTTTGGTATATTTTTTATTTTCCCATAAAAATTATGGGGGTGAATGTAGGTTTGCTGCTCTGTGGGTCTTGTAAGTAGGCCTAAATATAAGTTAACCTCTTCCCAATGAATGAACATATCACATTTTATCAAGATATGTCAATAAATGAGCAAGAAAGTTTTGTTGATTTCCCTTAAGAATAACATGGGATACAAATTTTTGGATTTTATCAATAACCATTTAAGTGACTTAGCGTGTTTACTACCGTAATAGCATAGGCCTACTCCCTATAGAAAAATTCGCAAAAATACATATTCTTTTTCATCTGGCTAAATCGTAATGATTTTGAATCAGTTTTAATGTAGCTTGTATACCCAAGTAGGCCTAACTAATTTACCAAGTGCCCTTCCTCTCAAGTGTTAAGGGAGATGCGTTTTCCTCAATTAGATAAGTTAATTCATGCAAATCATCGACCTTGTATCTCGGCTGGGTTCCAACTGACTACCATATTAGTTGCTCCTTCATTGCTCCATCTACTGTGAACAATGCTACAGGAATGTGATGGCGTACGTGTGCGTGTGTGTGTAGCTGTGTAGGTATGTAGCAATATTCTAGTGTAAGTGACGGATGTTTGAAGGCCGCGTTAGGGACGCCCTCACTGTGTGTCACAAATGAGAACACTGAAGACTCGAGGCGCCACACGTAGCGTTGAGAATTTTTTTGACACGACGCTCGATTTCTCACTGTAAATTACTTGCTTTAATTGATAAAGTATTACTATCCCTTCGATTAAGGATTAATGTAAAAGGTTAGCAATAGATATAGCCTAGTTTCAGTTATGTATAGAGTGTGATAATTAAATTAAGTCTAAAAGGATTTATATTTTTGTATTATTGCTAAGTCCGATTTTAAAAATAATAATAAGTTAAATTGTTGTGGGTTACCACTTTTAACTTTAACAACCTCTTAACCTCATTACCGATTACATTACTTTTCAGTGTAATGTACCTGGCAAAACGTATGAATTATAAATTTCTAATTTTTCTTTGAAATAAAATAAAGACAAAAAAAACTGATATTTAGCGTACTTGTCGCTCGAAATCGAGCAATTCAATTTTAACCATGCAATTTCATTGTCAAAAATGTTAAGTTTAGTTGTAAATCCATTTACATCCTACCAATCCGGTGTTGTTATTTTTAGTAATCATCCAGAACTATACTTCTTTACAGCTGTACATTAACAGATGTTTAAAATGTTCAACCAAATCCCAATGTTATTCTTATGAGAAATTTTAAATGATGAATAGCACCCTAATTTTAGGTCCGTTCTCATCAAGTTTTGACGGAGTGTAGGCTTACTATAAACCAAGCCCTATCCAATGACACCACAATCTTGAAAAATGGTTGAGAACGTTACCCTTATGAGTACCAAAAAAAACCCTTACCGTTTATATAAGTGTATATATGTAAGTTATTATAACTTGTTGCAGAGCTTTTTTATCCTTGATTTAAATTTTATGTTATTGAAACATTTTTCAAGAGACCACGCTTCACATTAGCTTGATTTTTGTTTTACAAAATAATCAAAATAGTTTTCAACGTAAAGTAGGATTCAGTCAGGAAAAAAAATCATAAAACAAAATAAGAATTGAACATATTTAATTATTTAATGCTTCATAAACTACATACAACGATTTTCATTAAATAACCCCTTTTGACCAACAAACTCAAACATCACTCAGTTGGGTGATGTCATGCACTCGAATTTAATTTAATCCTGGACATGAAAATGGAAATAAAACTAAACTAATCAGGAAGTACAGAAAGCTGAATGAGGATGTACTGCAGAGCGCAGGGAAGCAACAGCAGTAGCAGTAACGGCATGGAGCAAGGAGTCGCGTTCATGCCGTTGTCTTAAGATTGTTCATTTCATGCTCCAAAGATCTCATATTCGTTTCATTATTTCGGGGGAAATGCTGACCTCACATTATTAAATTAGGATAGAGGACCACCAAAATACAATCGTCTCCATTTTACTTCCCTTACTACATAATTATTTCTTTCATAATTAACTTTCAACATTTTATCATACACTTCAACAATAATCATTCTAATTGTTGAATATACATTTACTTGACAAAAGTTTTCGTACTTGAGTCCAATGTTATTTTATTGATTCGGTTAATTTTGTAGGATAAAATGTTCAAGTCAAATAAATAGAGACAAATATTAGTTAGCACTTTTTGTCGCTATTTCCATGCTATTTCCCCTTGCCGCCAACCAGATGTATTTTGTACACCGACTTATTATGCAAAAGAGGTCATTCAGAAGATTACATCCTAAAACATTAATTTATGCAGAAGTTTAGACTACATGAGTACCTTAAACATCTATTTTTGCAATGGGAACCAGAACCAAAATTAAACACGTTTTGTTTAGATATTTTTCAAACGTAATGAACGCACGGATAAAAGGCGAAACACAAACAAACCAAACAAAGTGCTCTGCCAAACTAATTGCAGCTCTCAATCATAGGTCAGTGTTCAAACTGCGCTTATTTGTGGCAATTCTTTGTTTTCTCTGATAGATTGTGTTTGTGTTTATTATCCTTGCCAGTGAATCTATTTCTCTCAGTGACTATATACACCAAATTTGTTGTATACTAATGTATTTTAATTTAAAATTTGAATAATAATAAAACCAATTATAAAAAAAAATTAATAAAACCACATTTGTATAATAATTAAAAGTTGTATAAGTATGCAACTAACTCTGACAGAATTAAACCTACCTTTTTCCGGTGAATTGATTTTTTTCACTTAACCAATAATCTAAAGTTACTGCATATCTTTTTTTTACAATTGGTTTTTGTTTAAGCCTATACATAGTCACAATCAAGACTTCAAAATAACAAAACACCATTTACTGTAGACGTTTAGGAAGTGTGCAATATAATCGGGCCGGTAGCAAAGAGCTGAAGGCACCCTCTTTTTGTCTACCAAATTCATTCCTAACAATGTATAGTAAATTCACTAGCAGTAGATTCCCTATTGTCAATCCACTAATAATAATAAATTTCCCTTTACTAAATCCACTACTACCTAAACTGACTATTGTGGAATTCACTATCGTAAATTTACTATACGCACCATTAGGAATGAAATTTATTGACATCGACAAAAGGGGGGAGTCATCATCTCCTTTATTCCCAATCCGAACACTAAAAACAACATTTTAGAAGCAAGAAAATTGCAGTAGTATAATATTAATTCTGTTTTTCCATGCTATACAAGATTTTAGGATCACAAGTGCAGTATTACAAAGTTGGAGTTTTAGATTGAATTTATATGTTAATGGACACTAGGACCTAATTCAAACTATACCAATAAATTTGGCACATCTGATGATAACTACAATAAAATTACATTGTGCAAATGCAATATTTAAATTGTACAACAGTAAAACATTGTTGCATGTTGCACAGAAACACTATATAGTGTTGCCCAGAAACACTCTACGATGTTGCTCAGTTGAGTAGAGCAGTGTTCCTTTCTGCGGAATTGCTGCAATTCAGTGTATGCAGAGTTTCTGCAGTGCAGTGTTCATGCAGTGCAGTGACTTCAGTTGTGCAGCAATGTCTGCAGAGTTTCAGCAATATTCAGTGGAGTCACTTCAGCTACGCATCAGTGTCAATGTCTGCAGAGTTTCAGCAATATTCAGTGGAGTCACTTCAGCTACGCATCAGTGTCAATGTCTGCAGAGTTTCTGCAGCGTCTGGTCTGCAGCGCGCTGCACTGGTGCAGTATCGGAACCCATCGCTGTCGATATTTATCAAGTGGCGGGGATTGCCACGGTCGTTCGTCTTGTCACGCTTCCTACAAATGATCGGCTCCGAGTCACGATCGGGCTGTGCGGAATCGGAAATTGCGGCCGGCGCAGCGCCTCCCCACGTAGCGATGTAGCGATGTAGTGATGTGGCAGCGGGGACCGGCCTCGGCTGCGAGGGTACTGGCTACCGGCCACCAGGAAGATGAAAGTTCAAATAAAGACTCAATAGGATGCTGGTAACTGAATGGTTTTTGTTTTGGCATGTTGGACTTGAAAAAAAAAAAACAGATTGAAAATCAATCCAGTAAATGCATTTTGCATCATCCATAAGTCAATTTACATGCTGTTGTGGAATGTTGATACGGCAATATATTGAAAAATTACCGTTCTTTTACGATGAAATAAATTATTTTCCTTCCACAGCAACCAGCCTATTGACAGTAGTATCATAAAATATAGTAAAATATAAAGTAAAACAAATATTTATTGGATGTTCTGTTTAATTGAGGTTTCCTATTATATCTCTAAATCAGATTGAGGAAGTCAATCAAGAAAAAAATGAAATATATGAACCAACCATCCCGTTCTTCAAATCAAAATACAAAATTGAAAATTTAAGTGTGGTAGGTCTTATGTTTGGAGCACGAGGAACTTTAACCACAAACTACGTGCAATTTAGAAAACAATTCAAAGTTTCAAAATCAATAGACAAAATTTTAGTAACTACGATTCTGGAAAATTCCGTCTATATTTAAAAAAAATTATTTGTACCACAAAAATACTTTGTAAATTGTAAAATTAAGTTAAAGAAGTTATAGCCCATAAATGTAATGGTCAAATAATTAATTATAACAAAATTGTTTATTCAACAACATCACCTTTATACAAATTTAGCAAACAAATTTATCCGTATTACACTGTGTCATTCGGCAAACCATTACATGTATGGTCAGTTAAAAATTTCTGTTTTTCATCATGCATTTTTTCAATAGGAATATTGTTAAAATTACCATCAGATTGTAGTTTTAATCAAATTCTCAATTATATAGAATTTGTTTCAATTTATCTTTTTGCTTTCATGCACCTCATAAGTTTGAAAAATCCATTCTTTGATTTCTTCAAACTCCCTGGAATCCACAGCTGTGTAAGAAAGTTTATTCTGTTAATTTTTTTGTTTTTTATTTATTTATACTAATACACAGGCGAAAGCGTTTTAGGAAATATCTGTCTTCCAAAATCACATCCTTAAAAATTATTTTGAAATTTTTATTTTGTTCGAGTTGACTAGGAATATCATTGCAAAATAATTTTTAATTAGTTTGACTGTAACTTCAACTTTATTAAATCAATCCTTATGTACCAATTGATAGTGATGATTTTTTAACTTGTTCTAAAGTCTTTAAATAACCTATTACAAAAGTTAAAGTATAGTTATTTTTCTGTCACATTTATTTAGGCCTAATACTTAAATTATAAAAATTTATAAAGTAACAAGTTTTGTTAAAATTATGTCAAGATTTTTAGGGTAGTGCAATATCTAATCTAATACTTACGATAAGGCTTCATTTGTTAAGAGAACTCCATTTACAAGCTGATTTTAAAGTTTTGGTATCGTTGGATAGGGCTTGGTCTGTAGTTTTTACGCCAAAAATTGGCAAAATCGAACTTTAAAATATATATTTTATTCAAAGTTGAAATTTAAAAAATTCCCATTTAAGCTTTTATTTAAATTATGTTTTAACGTACAGTTGTAGATTTGTTTACTGATGATAATAATATTAGATTGGACAGGATTAATTATTGAGTTATAGAACTAAACGTAACATTTATGGCAAAGAATCTAATAAATTAAACTGCTCGATTTCGAGTAACAAGCATTCTAGTAAAAACCAATTGGTTAGATATAGGCGACCATAAAATCAGAATAAATGGGTTTGTTTAGAAGTATTACAACCATGAGTCTCATCACTATGCACAACATAGTGACACACCCGGAAGAGGCGAGTCCCCGCCAAGGCCACGAGTAAACCTTGTCATGCCATTCTCATCTTCACACTTGAGCGTCACCTATCGTAGACAACAAACAACCAGGAGGTACCTCAGGGGTCGACATAGGTCCCTGTGCTAGCTGACATCGGCGTCGGCATCATGCTCTATACTAGGTCGCATGCGTCTCCTGATGTCGTTGCTGGACATCTAGTTGAAACAGCGACCACATTTGAAACGTCTTTTCTCCGGACCCCAGTGTTCCCCCTAATTCTGATAGTTTTGCTTTCGTATTTAACCATACCAATATTTACCAATCATGCTAACTAATTATATAATTTATATGGGTAACTTATTATTACAAGACTACGAGGTAAATCAGTGAGCAATCAGAGTAGATTAAAAATTCCATATTTTGTCAAACCAATCCACATACATCATAATTGGAATCGTAAAAATTCAAAATAGTTTGAAGATGGAACTTGTTTATACCACTCAATTTTCTATGTTTAAATTATAAGGTTGAATAGTTGATCAAGCTGTATGATCAAGTATGATCAAGCTTTCGCAAAGTATTCTTTACAAACATATTTAGGTAAATTTATCTAATACAGTAGCTCTTAACCCTTAAATATTCCTCGAAATATACGAAATTCATGAATCTCTCTTCAAAATACAATCGAACATTAAAACAAAACAAACACATTGAACAAGGGGACATGTAAATAGTACAGATCACTCAGTAGGAACAGGGTTGAATCATTCTAGTATTTCTGTTTGGACAAAACGCTCATGCATAAACAGTGGACGAATTAAAAAACAACAAAACAGATGAGACGGAAGCGTGATGTTATCATTGTAAACAGAAGGGTCGGTGGTGGGGGTGGGGCGGGGGTGTGGGGATGCGTCTGTTGTGGTCCGTATACACACCGCAACCCGCTCCTCTGTATACACATCGTACCGGCACACTGCATACACACAACACACTACACGCCTCTTACAGCTCACTTCACTACACGCCTCCCTCGAAAACATGTTCGTTTTCATTGAATTCGCTTTCAATGTTTGTTTTTGAACTTCATTTCTAAAAATATTTTATTTGAGATATTTTAAATTCGTCGTGATATGGAAGCAATGTGGTTTTTCATAGTATTAAAAAATTCAACGTAAACTATTACTGTTACTTTTCATTAAACTAAACTGAACATACAGTACCTATAATTTTGAAACTTTAAAGTACCTAAAGCTAATGGAAATTATGTCTAAACCCTGTCAAAAATATTTAACAACTTTACATGAATTATTTCCTTAATTACCTTAACATTACTGTCCCTATTTAACATTATATAAACTCAAAGATTACAAAAAGGTTTGTATACAGTATTAAAATCACGAGTATTGTGTTGTTAGTGAAAATTTTCTATTTGTGGATTTTTATATTTTTACCGCCATTATGTGCATTTATTGTTACCACCGGAATTACGTTCCTTCTGCTTTGGAAATATATAGGACTGATTTATACTTTATTAATAATTTTAACATATCTCTATATTTAAAACACAAAGTTAAAAAACCTTTGGACACTTCGTCTGTGACTTCTACTGGACCGATTTGCATGCGGGTTGTACCAAAATAAACGTTTTCGGTTCTATATTAGCAGGTTTTATTTGTATTAAAAAAATATTTACGTTAAATCTGTCAAAAATAAAAAATAAACTTTTCTTATGGAGATTTAACATGGGGAAAAAAGCCAACATTTTCAATCCTTTGGACAGTTCGTCTGAGACTTCTACTGGACCGATTTACATGCGGGTTGTACCAAAATAAACGTTTTCGGTTCTTTATTAGCAGGTTTTATTCGTATTTCAAAAATATTTACGTTAAATCGGTCAAAAATTAAAAATAAACTTTTCTTATGGAGATTTAATGGGGAAAAAAGCCAACATTTCCAATCCTTTGGACAGTTCGTCTGAGACTTCCACTGGAACAATTTACACGCAGTTTGTACCAAATAAAACGTAAACCTTTGTATATTAGCAGATTTTATTTACTTTAACGTTATCTTACTTCCTTAAATTAAAAATATCGACATTTTCAAACCTTTACAATTTATTTATTTTACACTCTTTCCATCAGCTGATTGTAAACACACGAGGTATTTAGTCTAAATACAATGGATGAGCAAAAGCTCATGAAGGGTTTGGTTTATTATGGCCAGTACCTAAAAACGTTTACAATTATTATGATGTATTGTCATATATGAAAGAAAGTTGCTTAATCATATAATTAACGTTACTCCCTTAAATTAAAAATGTCGACATTTTCAAAAATTAACAATTTATTTATTTTACACGATTTTAATTAGCTGATTGTAAACACACGAGGTATTTTGTCTAAATACAGAGTGGATGAACAAAAGTTCATGAAGGATTTGGTTTATTATGGTCAGTAGACTACCTAAAAACGTTTACAATTATTATGATGATTAATTAGGAACAAATGCTCCTACCATGAAGCTACAAATGCTCTTCATGCTCCTTGCATGAAGTGCAAGTTACGTAATGGAAAGAAAGTTGCTTAATTATGTAAACTAGCTGATTGCTTTAAAATTAAGACTAAATTGTAAAGGTTTAGTTTAAATAAATTGCTCACATTTGTATTAAAAGAAACGGATGTATCGGAAATTCTTTGTGCAATCAATTTTTCGTTTGCAACATTGTAATGCTTTACATTTACTACGCTTAACGACAGTATTTGTGGCGCTGTCGGTAGTGTTACTTACTCAAAATCAGACGGCCCGGGTTCCAGACCGATTTTCACAAATATACTTTTTGTAATGTGTCCAATAACGTCGTCACTAATAAATGTTTTACCATTGACTTTGGATACTACTTTGGATTGACTTTGTATGTCAAGTCAATGGTTTTACTGATGGTACCGATATTTATTTTAAGCAAAAAAGATACATTAAAATATTTATAGGCCTGTTCAAACTCTCAAAAACTTATTTATTTAACTAACAAGTTTACAAATTGATAGTTTAGGCTTGCTTATTTTTGGATGGTTTTAACTAATATAACGCTTTGATTAGGCTACTAAGGTTTAGGCCTAAGTAAACAATCGATTTTTTATGTTTATAAAATACTAAAGAGTGTCTGTGTTACATAGTAAGGGTGCAGCATTATTCTTTTTAAGGAATATGCCTATAGGCCTACTTTGACAGACACTCCAACTAAAATTATTTAATTTTCTGTGACATAAATTTGTATTCTTTAAATTTGGATAGTTATTGAAACTTGCACACTACAGCATAAATATTGCGATATGAAAGTGGTTATAAATGGTTTCTCTACGTTCTATCCTACCCTAATACACCAATGTTTGTTAAAGCCAACCATCATAAGTTACAACACTCTAGGCCTTTCCTAATTCTTGAAAAAAGAATAACTGTTAAGAACAATTTATCCAATAGGCCTACAAGTGGATATTGGTCTACTTATTTCTGAAGTTGTTGAACCTAATAGAACGGTTTCCTTATTCTAATTAGGTTTGCGCCTACCTAAACAATCAAATTGACATGTTTATAAAATACTAAAGAGTAGGGCCTAAGTATAAGTACAAGGATTCAACATTATTGGTTTTACGGAATAGGCCTACTTTTCCGACGTTCCAACTAAAATCGTAGTATTTTCTGTAAAATATATTATTGTTCTTGGTATGGCAGTTCAAAGAAGTACATTTTATAGACTAAGTTACATGTTTGTACTATTATAGCGTTTCATTTACCACTAATGGAGCTATATCCGTCGAGTATCGACGGGCAACAACTAGTATTTATTTGATTTTCATATCAGTAAACAACGACAAATTGTTTCAAATATTCAGTATACATCAGTATACTATTCTTCACCGCTTGGTTACACGCAGGCACTAAATAATGAAGGAGTGTTAACACAGGGTATAAATCTGATCCCATAAAAGAGGCAATAGCCCATAAATCAGAGTGGGATGTGAAAAGTTGATGCGCGAAGTGACAGCTGGCGTGGATGAGTATTGAGCGACGCTACCGCGACCTAGCGGCTCAACCTGCAACTGTGTTGACAAACAGGTATACCATGTTAAACAACCACCAACCAAGACTGTATTATGATATAATTTTTCGTATGTGTAAGTGTCAATACTTATTCCTTTACAGAAATTCTACAAATGTTTCAAAACATAATATTGTTCCATTACCGAGTTAGTTAAAAAAATTATTTTAACACATAAAATAGAGATTAAACGACGATGCCCCCCCCCCTCCCCCGAAAAGGACATCTGGTACTTTCTGCCGAATAAATTTTTGTTTTGTCATTTATATGTTTATCTAGTTGATTTTCATACACTAATAAATTATTTACAAATAAGTTTTTAAGTGAAGAGAGAGCCATAGATAATTGAAAAACATCCGCATTATGCCTACTACTAAACATACTAAACAGATTCAGTTCTGGATTGGTTTTATCTTATCATCCGGTATCTTATACCTGCATTGGCTTTTAATATGTGTTCTCTTAACACCTTTTAATATCTCTTGAGCCCTGCATTGGCTTTTTCTGGTGTCAGATTTCTGAGTTCTTGGTTATTTATTTTACGTTAACATTATGTTGTTTAGTACTGTAGCACCGAACTACTCTAAAATCAATAACCTAACCTAAGTGACTTATCTAAACCAGCAGAGTATTGTTCAACCGACTAATTGGGTAATCACATGTGCGATTTGGTTACGGTTGATAACAACGTGTAAAACGTTTCATGCAAAATTCTGTGGACAGAGATTACACATTTTCTGTCTATTTTTAGCCCTCTAATCCACCAAAACGTATTTGGTAATAACCTATGACGATTTCAGGAGATTTTGAGTGGAAGCCCTCTTCTAAAAAAAACATTTCCGCCCCACAGAACCTCAAAACTATAAAGCCTACCCTATGGCGTTGAAATTTGGCGTGGACGTTCCTCTTTGCTAATAGGTACTCACTAAAAATAGGTAATCTAAAATCTAATAGGTACTCACTAAAATTTGGTTATTGAAGTTCTTTAGGGCTCCGTCCCACAAGACATTATTTAAGTCTCTGGGCCTACAGTTTTAAAATTTAAATTTGTTATTTGCTCATAGGTGCTCACTTTGAAAAGGTCTTGCAAATATAGGGCTTCTCCCCTCAAGACTTCCCGATGACAATACTAAGGGGATTGTGGCTTTAAATTTGAAATGATCGTTCATCTTCGCTCATAGGTGCTCACTAAGAAAAGGTTTTTCAAAAATCCCTTCAGGGTTCCGCTCACACAACTTCAATGTTTCAACAAAATTCTTAAGGAAGAAGATTTCGTTGCTTTTTATAAAGATTTCATTATACGTATAAAATAGGCCTAAATTCAATTACGGGTGAAGCCGTGACGGGCGATTGCTAGTATTCTAATAAAATACTGTCCCATGAACTACGCCAACCAATCTAACAAAGTATGAAAAAATGCTTAATACAAATGTTTGCATACCAAAAGTGAGACGAACAAAAATATATTCCCAAAACCCTTGCGTAGCAATAGAGATAAGTAGATATCGAGGCATCAAGACTTGCTATTGTTTCACTAATTGCCTTCATATAAGCCGAATATGGCAGCAACTCGAGGGTTGCTCTCTCTGTACAGGTAGACGCAAAGTAATACATTTTATAGACGAACACATTTAAATTATGAATAATTTAATTATGAATAATACTGTAATAAGTGATTACTATTGAAGGTATTGCTGATGGGGGTTTAAGTATATTATTTCTATTTGTTTTATGACCATGCGAGAAAACTCCCCACACGCATAAGATTTTATTTATTTTGATTTTGCATGGGTTTTATAAACTTTTTGTAAGCTATACATACCTTGTTTAATATAACTCAGTCACAGCTGACCTATTTGTATCCTACTCAACGAATTTATTAGGGAAATACGTTTTTTACTTGTCTTCATTATATAATAAAGTAATAGATAGTAAAATTATTTTTGTCGAGGTTTGCATCAACCTATGCGTCCGTGGTACTGAACTTTTGAAGGGGACCTCCGATTTTGATGCTATTTGGTATGAAGTGTAAGACCAGGTCTATTTTCATGATTTCGTGAACCATGATGGGGTTATTCAAACAGAGTTTTATGAGGTTTCAAAGGGGTAAAAATTGGTTTTTGGGAACTCAATTTTCAAAATTCAACAATTTTAACTAGAACCATTTAAAAGGGCTTAAAAACAACCAATTTAGTATTTGGAATTTTAACTTGGTTTGACATGTTAAGGAAAAAACCCAAAAATAGGTTTTCCATGTTAATCTTATGGGAAATCAACAAAACCCATTATATCGCTTAATTATTGGCATAACTTGATAATATTTTGTATGTATATCCACTAGGTGGGGTTGAACTGATATTTGCTTACAACACTCATATATGGCGGGAAACCTACATACTCACCCCCATGGGGTTGTATAGGAAAAACTCGCCTACGGCTCGATGGGGGCTCCGCCCCCATGCCCCCTTAGGAGTTGCCCCCTAGTTTGAATTGATAAAAAGTCAAGTTTGAAATAGTTTAGTTCCACACAAGATCTGAACAGCCAAGACAGTAACAAAACCATCTAATACTCTAAATTCACAATCAATAGTAAAAAAAGCTTTAATAATCTCCTATTAGTAGGTTTTAATACCCTTCCTTAGTAAATAGTTTTTAAAAATTTTAAAACTATTAAAAATTTATTTATTAGCTGTGAAATAAATATTATTTATGTAAATATTCTAGGTGTTAAGCTTGATGGAGGGTCCAACCCAATAATTGGTTGCCCCAATTCCGTATTCCGTAAATTACTGTCAAAACCTCATACACTGAACAGGCTAGTTGAGGGCTCAACTCCAACTACAGTAACAGAAGCCGCCAATACACACTACTCACAATAAATAATAATAAGCTTTGAAATTTGCCCACGGCTCATGGTTTAATCCCACTCCCAAGTTCCCCTTCATTCGTTAAAAAATATAATGGAGTTGTGAAATATTAATGAACTATGTCATGCATGGCATAGTCATGCTCAAAAGTTGTTGTGTAAAAATTTGGAGTGCGATTATGATTGCACAAGATTGAGATAATAGCTGTATTCTGAAAAGATAAAAGTGGAATAAAATTATAAATTTATATAGAGGATCGTTGTATGTAATAGAAGAAAAAAGGGACAAAATCAAGATATTTGGAATAAAAAAAATATATGGTATGGGCTAAGATTCTTCAGTTCCGCCACGGGGTGGCCAAGAAACGCAGGAATCATATATGTACCATATAGAGAAACGATAACAATTTTATCATTAAAAAATCAGCAATTATTACTTTAACAATTAATTTTAAATGTTATATATATTAGTTCAGAAAATTAATAAAAATAGAGCCCTAGTAGTATGTAATAGATCGCAGGGTATTAGGTACTATAATCACTTAAAATGAAGAAAGTTGCAACTTAAGAACCATAAAATCGGGGTACATTATGCATTTTCAACCAATGGTAATAAAAAAAACAAATTGTGAAATAATAGCCAAAAAAGGATTATTGGTTAAATTAAAATATACTGAAAAAGTTACAATAATTGATAAGCATAGAATAGTTTTCAATTACAACAATAAGAGGGTTAATCTAGACTTAAGGTGAGAGCACATCATTGAGGAAGTTTGACGGACAAAGTGGCAGCGAGAAAATTACTATTGAGTTTAATTCAATTGGTTATTATAATATTTCTCAGCCTGATGGGTCATCTGATATGTAGATGGTCTTAAAAAAACGTCGGAAGTAGGTAACCGTTAGCGAAGGTAAGAATGGAAAGTTCAATCGTTCTAAAACTTAATATGTTCAATCGTTTCCTAAACTAAAATCTAAGCCTGATTGGACAGCAGCAAATAGGTCAAAGACTGGATGTCAAACGTGTTGGGACACGCTCAACTCTTCAAAGTAAAACTGCACCAGAACTATCAACTGAAGCGCTATATTCAATCTAGGGATTCATATAGAGAGACAGCATATAAATAGTAGAAAATTAAGTTATAATTACTGTATAAGGTAATTTTTTGTGCGAAAACCTACAAGAAATGTTCCAGCATGAGAAAACTAAAGTCTAGAAAATGTAATAAGACCTAAAATATTTTTAGCAATTAATATAGAAATCAAAGCGGACATCACCTGAATGTATAGATACGCTTTCGATTCAGTAAACTTCATTATCAATAATAACACAGCAATCAGAGGGAAAACCATACGCAAACAACTATGCGTCCAATTGAGAATAAATATAGGCAAGAGGTGTAGTTAAAAGATATCATTTAAATACAAGCGAGAACTAAGCGACTATAATAGCGCTCCAAGCGACATCTTTAAGAACCAACGTACTTCCCTACCGACACTTCGTCTTTTTAGAAATTTTTATAGTTAGAAAGTTGAAAATTTGTAGTTTTTTGGGCATTTATACTGTTTTAATCAAAGCGAGTAATGCCCTGGTGAAATAAACCGCTCTCTATGCATCGAAACTCGGTGGTCTACGCAAGACGTTTAAGTGTAACAGTATACAATATTTGTATCAAACACGGGTGTAGTTGAAAGAAATCGTTTAAAAACGAGCGAGAACTAAACCTGCATGAACTACGTTACCGACAAATTTATATTTTTAAATTTTTTTATAGTTTAAAAGTAAAAAAGTTGTAGTTTTATGATTTTCCCTAAATTGAAACATCTCAAAGAATGCCCATGCCAAATTTCAAGTCTCTATCTTAAACGGTCGCTTCAGGACTTTAAGATCATCAGTGAGTGAGTGAGTCAGTTACACATGGGGCTGTATATATTATGGACTCGCCTACGGCTCGATGGGGGCTCCGCCCCCATGCCCCCTTATAGGGTTGCCCCAAATTTGTTAATTGCTCTTAGTCTCAAGTACCGAACAGGCTAGTCCCCCCCCTGCTAGGGGTTGCCCTAAATTCGTAAATTAATAAAAAGTCGAGTTTAAAATACGTTAGTTCCACGGAAGAACTGCACAGTCAAGACAGTAACAAAACCGTCAAATACACAAATCCACAATTAATAGTAAACAAAGCTTTTAAAAAACTCATATGAATCGGTTTTAAACCCCCTTCGTAATTAGAATTCGTTTAAAAGTTTTGAGCTGTGAATTTATAATTATTTATGTAAATATTTTAGGTGTTATGCTGGTAAAAATATATACTTTAGATTAGACGATTGTTGTTGTGTTAGTTGAAAAGAAATTTCAATTAAAAGAGTTATAGTTGTTGTTGTTGCTATCATTATTTTAATAGTAGTAGTTATGGTAACAAGTATTTCTCTGATCGGTAGCTAAATATAAAGTTTTAAATTTCTATAAATTTTGTGTATCATATCCTATAATATAATATGAGCTATGTCTGAAGGGATGTGTGTTCCACGATCTCGAAATGTAGCTGTTAGATTTTGCTTGAACTTTGCGCTTAAGAGTGTTTTGGCCCAAAATTAAGTTTAGAAACAGCCTTAGTCACAGGAAAAATCGAAGTTGGTCTAAATTTAAGTTTAAAAATCGTTATTTTAAACATTGGTCTTATAGGTTGCTATTTTTGGTAACGAAATAACAACTAAAAGTAAACAAAAATAAAGGAACATAAATTTTAAGCAGTTTTTTAACAGCTGTTAGCTGTGAAGAGTCTGGTGTAGATTTAATAGCTTGATTACCATGACACTATAACAAAAGTCAATTAAAACCAACCAGCAGGGCTCGGTTAACCTGGTACTAAATAGAGATACAATTATGGAAAAATTGACATAATCCCATGCCTCACCCAACTCAAATTAAAACTTGTAAATTTCAGGAGATAGAAGAAAAACGTTGAAATCACTGAAATAGCGTATAACATTCAAATCAATGAGCGAAAACAAGAATTAAATAACATGAAAACAAAATAATAGGAAAGAATAAAAACAGGGTTGATCCGCAAAAAACCCCTACTATTACAAACTAATAATTATAAGAATATAAAATCGAGTCCTGTGAAATAATAATTTATTCATAAGAACCTGTTTCTTTTGTTCAATAGTCATTTAAAAATTCTAAAAAATATATTTTAAGTTTGTATTAAAATATAATGTAAAACACTGAATTACATAAAACAGAAAGATAATACTTGACTGTCTATTAAATTATTGTACAAAGTAATAGAAGTAGATTACGTAAGATCACGGCACGAACTACACAATAAATTCATTGAATGCGAAATTCGACCGAAAGTGTAACCTGGGGTGAATCTGAATTTGTAATCTAAAAAAAGGGAAAAATGAAACGAAAACCTAACATTTAAATCTGTTCTTTTTGTTCAATACTCATTTAAACATTCTCAAAAACATATTTTAAGTGTGTATTAAAATATAATGTAAAATACTGAATATAAATAAAACAGAAATATAATAATTAACTGTCTATTAATTATTGTACAAAGTAATAGAAGTATATTACGTTATGATCACGGAACGAGCTACTCAGTAAATTCATTGAATGCGGAATTCGGCCGAAAGTGTAGCCAGGGGTGAATCTGAATTAGTAATCTAAAATAAGGGAAAAAATAAACAAGAACCTAACATTTAAATCTGTTCTTTTTGTTCAATACTCATTTAAACATTCTCAAAAACATATTTTAAGTGTGTATTAAAATATAATGTAAAATACTGAATATAAATAAAATAGAAAGATAATAAATTAACTGTCTGTTAATAATTGTACAAAGTAATAGAAGTATATTATGTTAAGATCACGGCTCGAACTACACCATAAATTCATTGAATGCGAAATTCAGCCGAAAGCGTAACCTGGGGTGAATTTGAATTAGTAATCTAAAATGAGGTGAAAATGAAACGAGAACCTAACATTTAAATCGGTTCTTTTTGTTCAATACTCATTTAAACATTCTCAAAAACATATTTTTAAGTGTGTAAAAAAATTTAATATAGGACACTGAATACAAATCAAACATAAAGATAATAATTAACTGTCTATTAAGTATTGTACAAATTAATCAAAAAATGTTTCGTTAAGATCACAGCTCAAGCTTCACAGCAAAATTCATATAGTGCGAAATTCGGCCGAAAGGATACTCTAGTGTGTATTTGAATAAATGATCTAAAATAAATTGAATACAAGACGAGAACCTAACTTAAATATCTGTTTGTTTTGATCAATAGTTGTTAAAAATTCTCAAAAACATAATCGTTCATTAAAAGACGTTCATATCTGTAAGAAATACAATGCTAGTATCAAACACGGGTGTAGTTGAAAGAGATCATTTAAACACGAGCGAGAACTAAACCTGCAAAGTGATCTACGATACCACGCGGTGATATACGCCGATACGGCTGAACTACTTTACCGACAAATCTATATTTTTTAGATTTTTTATAGTTTAAAAGTAAAAAAGTTGTAGTTTTATAATTTTCCCTAAATTGAAACATCTCAAAGAATGTCCATGCCAAATTTCAAGTGTCTAGCTTCAACGATGGCTTCAGGACTTTCCTATCATCAGTGAGTGAGTGAGTCAGTTACACATGGGGCTGTATATATTATAGATTAAAAGTGCCGAATATTTATACAATTTGATATTTACCTTAACTAACTATTACATTTCATAACAACTAACATTTTCTTACAATATCCTGTGGTAGCAAAAGTACATATTCCATTCCTATAGAATTTATGGGGAAAATACAAAATCTCAAATTCTTTTGGAAATTCAATGAGTACGCAGGTCCGCTGCGACGGGGATATTATGGTACAAAAGGTCAAGATAAATTAATAAAAATGAGGATTTTAGCGTAAAATGTTTGCAATTTTTCCCAACAAATACATGAACTAATTTTATAATTCCACAAATGTACTTGTTTATTTTCATTACCTTTTAGATTATCAGGATACAAACATGTCATATAAAATTTTTTATATTTCCGATAAATACCCACTGTTATAGAAACCTTTTTAAATTATTACTTCAATAGCCTGTTAAGTAAGAGCGCTAATTATAAATAATTCATCTTGCAGCCCATTTATAGAGAAGCCACTCTATTAGTCTTTATTATTTTGTATTTCAATTGTGCATGTTCACATCCGAGTGATGCTGAGGCTACAAACATTATCGCGAGAGACGCGGCGCTGTGCGATGTGCGAGTGAGATGCTAGTTGTGAGATGGGAGTTGTGAGATGGGAGTTGTGAGATGCGGCATGTGAGCGGCCCGTAGCGCTGCTGTCGCTGTCTGACTCCATTGTGCGTCTGTCTCGTGGTCAGACATGTGTCTCTGTTTGCAAAAGTACTTTACCACAACACGGATCTGGTTTGATATCGATTCTGTAGGCATATGTTTAGGGGGTACATTCAGCCAACTTATCAAAAATCATACATATCTATTCCGTAAAATTGCGTATTTTTTATGGTGGTTTCTATTTTGTTATGGAATGTGCTCCTTGATAAATATTTTTTCAGCTATCTTCAATAAAGTTGGTTGATTAGCGATACTTTAATGTAGTTCATCTTAGCTAATAAAACATTCATTTGTTAAAAATCCGTCTTAAGTCCTATGATGTGAATAAATCAAGTGAAATGTAGTACAACCAAAACTCTTTACACAAATATACCATTGTTAATTTTTTTCATCACATTCCCTATATACTAGATTGTATTTTAGATGCATGTTTTTAATACAGTAAATTTCATTTTGATTTTTACCTATTCAACTAAAAAACTTATTTATTTTTTGTTTGTTTTTACTATTTTAATATCTTTACTTTTCACATAGATAAAACACAAAACAATATAACTTTTCATTGTAATAGGCTACAAAGAACCTATTTTTAAGAATATTTTAAAACGTTGTAACTCCAGTTGCAAGGATCTATGGAATATCGACATATATAATACTCCTGATGTTTAGGATATATACATTCAAGAAACTTCATCCTATACAGTGTGGGATGTACAAGACCCTCAAGAGAAGACATTAGAACGGTAGTTGAGATCGACCCACTGATGTTCGGACTCCAGGCTACCATCAGACCTATTAACCGCTTAGCCCTGAGGATGGTCGCCTTCATCCACCGGTCTCGGCCCAGTTACGACCTCTGATGTGCCTAAATGCTGGTCTCCGGTCCCGTAACATCTCTGCTACTGGACCTCCACCTTCCTGATATCTACCTAAATGCTGGTATTTGCTGCTCCCGAATAACAGCTCCGTTTTGTACTGACGTTTTGCCTAATCAAGCGCCTAAATCTCATTGTTAATTGCTTATGCGTATCCAGAAGCATCCAGGGGGTCACGAAATGTAGAGTTACTTTTTCAAAAAATGTGGTTTTACCCTAAATATATTTCTCGGCTCCATCTAAACAATATTTTGGATACTCCACTGCGTGTATAACGTAGCTTAAATTATGAGTTTGCCAGAATTTTTATATTTCCGTATGAAGTACTTCTCATGTTAGAAGTAATTATTGAATATCCAAACTAAGTAAAATAATAACACACCACACTTCATGTTTAAGTCATGAAAAAAGTTATCAACTTTTATTCATAGACCATACATAAAAGTAGCTACACGTTTAGAACTTTGCTTATAATTAAAAGTTCAAATAATATTAGAACGAAAACCTTTCATTCTTATACCTATAAAGTTCATTCTATGTTTCCATTTTAATAATATATTGGGTTCCATTGAGTATTGAGTCATTTGGTTTATATGTTTATGGAATTATTCTGAAAATACTATACAACTTAGATTAGTAAAGTAATTCTCTTTTATCTTCAATTATAAAATGTTATCATTTATTTATTGCTATCGTTCAATAAATTTCCAATCATTTCAGTGGTGAAAAGGTAAAATTTTATATAAAATACTTTTCGCAATAATTAAAAACGTTTCTTTGTATCAAAGCCGCCTAATGAAAAGTGTCCTGTAAGAAGCGGAAATGGGGACACAACAAACGGCCGACTCGGAGAGAACAAATTACAAATAGTTGCGAACAGCAGTTTGAAGTTTGAAACAATTTCAGTTACCGCGGTCCCGGCCTTAGATTAATCGTGTAACCAAGAAACATTGCCTCCACCGCGTGGGGCACCGCCACAGTCACTTCCGGTCAAGCTGTAATGTGTCTTGTATAACAGGATGGACAAGATGTTGTTGTGCTATGTCTCAAGATTAATTTATGATGAAGTATAATTGCAAACAATCACAATATTATATTTTTTCAACATACTAGTGTACACGTTGTTCGAAATCAAGCACTTTCGTTTGGATACAGATGAAAGATAGTATTCTCTGTAACAAAGTAATTTTTATTGAATTTAACCTAAGGTATTTTTTTTTTTTTTGCATAAAATTTATAATCTTTGCTAAGGTATTTTGTATTGAAGTGGCTTAATTCCTAGTAGCATAGAGAAGTTGGAGTTAAATTGATCTAAACCCCTAATTGGCAGTTATTAGAAATTATTCAAATAGTAAAATATAGACCATAGCTGAATGCCCATGATTCGCCTTAAGAGTTTAAGTTAAAATTTTTGCCTTAATTTTATAATTACGTTCCGAGTCGATGGACCTTTTATTTGAGACCACTCCCATCAATTTATGAAACACTCACAATTTTGCTCCCCATTTTTGCACTTACATGCGTTAAAGCAGTTTTTAACCAGTGTATTCTCCATGGTTTAACTTAACATGTTTTTATAGATGGATGCTTTCGATGGTGTTCTGTGTTTATTCTGTCACAGCTGAATTTGACAATCAGTCAATCTCATTATACCAATGTTAATGAAATGGGGAAATCATAGGTGAATTAAAGAATTGGAGGTTACATTTTGATCTTGTGTTATTTTCAAGTTCAATTAAATACTTTTACTTAACTGTTCCTTCTTTGACGTGAAATGTAATATTTATTTGATATTGTTTTGAATAATTCACTCAACAATGTAACTTTTCTGACAGTGTATTTTTTATTTCTTATAAACTTTGTTTCTAGTGTTTGTTTACATATATAAAGACACGTTTGCTTAACCTTTTTCAAGTGGTTGTATATTCATCTTTTTTCTCTTTTGTGTTTTGGTTTCTGTTTTGGTTGCTATGCCTCCTAGTCCCGGGAGGGGCAATTCATTTCCACCGGTTTTCGTCCACAAAGCCAATTCTGACCAGTGGTCACGCGTTATAAAGAAAAGAAGGTCTCGCCAAGATGATAGAAACAAAGAAAGTAAACAAATAAGGAAGTCTTCCGACACAGTTCAAGTGAACGATGCATGTGTTACTCAGCCAGAATCCTGCAATGTTGAAGATAACAACCCACATCAAGAAGATTTAACAATGGAAAACGACAATTTGACTGTTGACAACGTCTTCACTGACGATGAAGTAATCGATGGCAATAACATGTCTAATCCTCATTTAGAAACTGACAATTCAATTGAATTGCCCGATTTAACGGCCACTCAAATGGAATCCAAGAAGGATGTTGGTAAACCGCTATACAATGAAAATGATGAAGAGCCATTTATCGTCCACATTGAGAGTCTTCCTGGAGCAGGTAACGTTGGGAATCTTCATCCCCTGAATATAGGCAAGAAAATATTTGGTACAAATGTCGACGGTGTTGAAGAAATTAAACGTTCCAATAAAAATAGGGTTACTTGCACTTTCAAATCAGCTTCCTCAGCCAATACATTTGTGAACTCCACTTTTGCTACGGACAACAATCTTAATGTTTATATTCCATCGTACCAATTAGAAAGGATAGGGTTAGTACGGTACATTGACACTTCTCTAAGTGAGGACGATATTTTAGAGAACTTGAATACGTCCAACGACTTTAAGGTTTTGTCAGTTAAGCGATTAACCAAAACAATGACCGATGAAGATGGTAAGAAGGTAACTAAGCCTATTCCTCTAGTTAGTATTAAGTTTCAAGGAAAACGTTTACCAGACTATGTTTTTATGTTTTATAATAGGTGTGCCGTTGAGCCTTATGTTTCAAACCCTGTTTTGTGCTACAAGTGTGTAAGGTATGGCCACACTTCGAGGAACTGTAAAAGTCAGGTTAGATGCCCTAACTGTCACGAACAACACTTACAAAAAGACTGTACTGCTCAAAATCCATCATGCTTATTCTGTAAGGGCTCCCATTTCTCTTTCAGTAAGTCTTGCCCTGAATATAATGTGCAAAAACAAATTAAGGAAGTTATGGCTTATCGTAATCTTTCTTACAGAGACGCTAAACTATTTTTATTTCCTGATACAGGGAAATATGAATCGTATTCCAATGTGTTAGGTCCCAATTATGACAAATCATTCCCAGCTCTATCATCCACTGCCAATCCTAACCCCCTTAAAGAAAAACTTCCAATCCCTGTTCATCATATCCAGTCTTCAAAGAAGGCTACACTTTCAACTCACCCTAGTAAGTTGCATAAAAATGTCACTTTATTTAAGTCACGTCAATCTCAGCTACCTTCAAGGTATAATAACAATTATTACAAACAATTTCAAAATGAAATAGCTTCTCCTAGTAAACCAGTTTATCTTCAAAAATCACATCAACTTCAACAAGTGTCAAAAGATGACAGTGAAAAATCAGCTGAAACCTTTTATAATATCTTAACTTCATTTAAGAAAAACAAAATCAGTATGGAAAGCGTCATTGAGAAGCTCAAACCCATGATGAATTTCGATTTGGATAGACTCATAACCACTATCGAAGATGGATATTCATCTGGTGAATCACTCTAGGCTGATAACTTTTAATAATCTAGTAACCTATAAATCATTCAATTTAATTCTATTTTTTACTATTCTAATGGCTAGTTTGAACAAGTTGAATGTTTTACAGTGGAACTGCAATTCAGCGATATGCCATAAAGGGGAAATAGAGTATTTACTCACAACTCATGGCATAAACATTGCTGCACTTTCAGAGACCAGACTTCATCCTTTTAAAAATATTACTTTCAATAATTATTCTATAGTCAGGGACGACAGGATAAATAGGACTGGTGGAGGCTCTGCTCTTTTGGTAAGAAAAGATATCGAGTATTCTGTTTTAGATTTCGCTTTACCAGGGGAATTTATAGAAAACGAAATCAACATCGTGTGAATTAAAATACTATTTCAACGCAAGTCTGTAAATTTGTTCTCTGTATATGCTCCACCTCACCACAAGTTGACCAATGATTTGTGGTCTTCTTTTTTCAATTCTTTTGGTCATCCACTTATCATTTTGGGTGACTTCAATGCTCATCATATTGCGTGGGGCAATCATTTTACTGATTTTAAAGGCAACAATCTATACAATTTTATTGAGGATAACAATTTAGTGTTCCTGAATGATGGTGCTCCTACATATTTTTGTGGTTTCCCTTTAAAGAAGAGTGCTATAGACTTGACATTAGTTTCACCTACTTTTGGACCTATTTCTGACTGGTCTGTTGTTGAAGACTGGACTAGTAATCAGCACTTACCAATCTTAGTTAGTATTGGGTATTCAGAGGGAATGTACACCCCTCGGGGGAATTCATCCAGAAAGCTTTGGTGTTTTAATAAAGCAAATTGGAAGTTATTTTCTGAAACTGTTGATAATCAATGTAAAGCTATATCTCTTGAAGAACACCCCCTTGTATCTTATGATGAGTTTTGTAAAGTTTTATTACATGCTGCCTCTATAGCTATCCCTGTTTCATCTCCTCCTTCGAAGAAATTTTCACCTTGCTCTTGGTGGACTCCGGAATGTACGGCGCATATTGAACACCGGAGGTCAGCTTTTTCACAGTATAGGAAGAAGCAGACATTGGAAAACTATATTAATTATAAGAAAGTTGCAGCTACAACCCAAAAGTTTATCCGATCCTGTAAAAGGGATCACTGGATTTCCTTTTGTAACCAGATCAACCGAACAACCAACATATCCGATGTATGGGAAAAAGTTAAAAGAATGAAGTATAGGTTTTTGTCAAATTGTAATACTTCAAGAAATTTAAACCATTTTGCAGAGTGCTCCGAAGATTTTCACATCAAGTACTCTCCTCCTTCTGTAGAATTACCAATTCCTTTGTTTAATGACAACAATTTACAACACATTCATTCGGACTTCATTAAAGATTTTAGTATGGAAGAAATTAACTTAGCCATTTCAAATTTAAAAGATAAAACTTGTCCAGGAAAGGATAATGTCCACAACCTATTTTTAAAGCATATTTCACAAGAGGCCATCACAACTCTATTATCAATTTTTAACCAACTTTGGAGCTCAAATCTTATTCTTGGAAAGTTCTTGGAAGGAGTATTTAATTGTTCCTATTCCTAAACCAAATAGGAATCCTCGCCTGGCAGAAGGATATCGTCCAATATCAATATCATCTTCGTTGGGAAAACTTTTTGAAAAACTGATTAAATTTCGACTACAGTGGTGGGCAGAAAAAAATTTTCTATTCTCTCCTACCCAATTTGGTTTCCGCTGCGGACGAAGTTGTGCAGACAACTTGGCTATATTTTCCACCGATATTCAAATTGCATTTACCGAATCTCAATTCTTAGTAGCTGCATTCTTAGATATTGACGGTGCTTATGATAATGTTAATCTTAACATCCTATCAAAAAGGCTCTTCTTTACTTTACCAGGAAAGGATTATACACATAAAGAATGGAGGCATTTATTCGGAGGGTAGAGTTACCAGTAAAGGAATTCCTCAAGGATCAGTTTTAAGCCCTATACTATACTCACTTTACTGCAGAAATCTCAGTTTGACTTTAGACCACTACATTAACTTACTCGAATTTGCTGACGACATTGTAATTTATATAAGCCACAAATCTCTTGAAGCGTGCGAAGGACTGCTGAATAACGCTCTTCGTGATCTATCAACTTGGTCAGTAAATAGCGGATTGGAAGTTTCCTCCTCAAAATCAGCTGTTTGCGTATTTTCACGTAAACGTAATCCTGTATCTTGTAGGATACTATACAAACATCAAGAAATTCAATGTAAAGAAGCCCATAAATTCTTAGGAGTTACTTTTGATCGAAAACTCAGCTGGAAATCCCATATCACACAAATATCTCAGTCTTGCTCCAAAAGAATGAACATACTTAGGTCTGTTTCTAGCATGAATTGGGGAGCAGATCCAGCAGTCTTAATAACTTTATATATATCACTGATTCGATCAGTTATGGATTACGCTTATTTTATCTTCGGAAATACAAGTAATGAAAATAAAATCATTCTGGATCGTATTCAGTATAGTTCCCTTAGGTCATGCCTTGGTTTAATGAGGTCCTCTCCATGTAAGGCTATGGAAGTTGAAGCTTGTGTTATGCCTCTAGAAATAAGAAGAGAATTGCTTAGTGACAGATACTTAGCAAAATGCATGTTCCTCCATCTTCAACGCCCTCTAAAGAGAAAAATACAAAAACTTAATCATTTAGTAAATACTACTACGTATTGGGAAAACAAAAGAATTCCGTTACTCCTCCAAAGTTATCAAAACTTTATTTGTTGCAATACTCTCGATGTGAATAAGAACAGCTTCTTTCATCCAACTTCTTTCCAAATCGACTACAAATACCTAATTGGCAAAATAGAGCCCTACTTCTTTGACTTGGGTAAAAATAACAATTATGTCAATGAGTGCTTGATGCACGAGTTTAACCGAGCAACACGAGAAATGTGGCCCAACTTTGAATTGCTATTCACTGATGCTTCTAAAAACTTGGAAACTTCATTCACCTCTTGCGCGGTGTTCCACTCCCAGCGAAAATTTCTGCACGCTTTCAAGATTAATTCACTGTTTTCCATTTATTCTGCAGAAGCCATTGCCATCCTTCATTCATTATATTATATAGAAAACCTCTCTTCGAAGTCGTTTGTCATTTTGTCAGATTCTAAAAGTGTTTTAATGGCTTTAATGAACAATCAGCTTAACTTCAATTCTTCACCATTTATTCTTCAAATTAGGAAAAAATACTTTGATTTGAGTTCAAACGGATACACTATAAAGTTTGCCTGGATACCTTCTCATATTGGAATAACGGGTAACGAAATTGTTGATAAAGCAGCAAAAACCGCATGTTCAGAAAACCACCTCTATTGTCCCTCATTTTTTGACATAAAGAAGCTATTTAAAGCAAAGGCGCTAAAAAATTGGCAAAATGATTGGGACTTCCATTCAAAATTTAAAGGAAACCGATTATTTCAATTGAAAAAATCTGCTTCAAGTGCTCCTTGGTTTAAGTTTTCTGCTCAATCAAGAAAATTCATAACAACTATTTGCAGAATGAGAATTGGCCATACTTACACTAAAATGCATTTGTTTAAAATTAAAGTGATTCAAGATCCAAACTGTGAATGTGGCGAAGATGAGGCAAGTTTGGACCATCTGATATTTGCTTGCCCTTTGTGTGACGTTAATTCAAGAAATTCTCTTTATGAAGTGTTGAAAACTCTTAAAGTTCAATTCCCTGTAAATTTAATGACTTTACTTTATGACATGGATGACAAAGTTTTGGACGAAATTTTCAAATTTATAGTGTTTAACAACATTTTCTTGTAATTGCTCTTAAGTACTAATTTGTATCTCTATTTTGTTGTAGTGGGCCTAACATGGTTTTAACCTAAAGCCGAAATAAAGAAAAAAAAAAATGGGGAAATTGCGAACTTTAAGGGCTTGCAGGGCTCTTCCTTTTGGATCGGATGTTTGAGAATGTACTTTAGAAACAACCTCAAGCCGAGTTCTATCCAATGACACCAAAATCATTCAAATCGGCTTAAAACTGTAGGAGTTCCTTGTACAAAAACCATGTCGCGTATTAAAAATTTATAGATGTAGATTTAACTTCTTAAAATTTATTTTTTCACGTTTTTACAAAGCATACTATGAAGTGTAGTAAATACATTTAGAAACTGTATTTCCTCTAATTATCATGCATACTGAAAATATATTTCAACAGCTCGTACTTTAATGGCAAAATAAAAGGGATTGACCATTTACAATTGCCTCAAAACACATACGAATACTTTACGATTTCCTCAAAAGAAATTAAATTTCTTTTAGTTTCTATTGTTCTAAATGCATTGAGCATTAACTCCTAAGCAAGAAAAATGTAAATACTCTTTTATTTTAAGTTTCTTTTTATTATTGAACTATCTGATTATTATGTCCTGAAGTATCAATTCATCAAATCCAACGTAATCAAAGTTATATTTATTACCAAGCAAACAAAAAACGCCATTACAGTAAAAAAAATAATCTCGTGTTAGATTGCCGAAGAGGTAGGACGACAAGAACCTCGTGTGCAGCCAAGGCCGGCTGGATAGCAATCACTGCCTCTGTCAGACAGATTATGAAGGCCTAGGCTCCACGACATCATCGGCGAGATTGCCGACCGCTCTATCAGATGAACCACATACCACACACCCCCTCGGGCCAGCTATATATGATTCCTTATCCGCATTGCTCTATCTGATCGACTTTTGCAACTATGGTGCAAGCCGCGTTGTCCTAATATAATAATAATCCATTTAGTGATGTAATTATTAGATATTGAACGCGATTTGCCGACTACTACGTTTAGCGATTTTATCGCATCAAACCACTTTATCGGGCCGTAAATTTATTTCACAATCATGCAACCTTATAATGTCTGATTTAGGGACAAGTGTCATAATGGGGGGATAAATTTTAAACAGTACTTAGTCACATCAGATTATCATTACATAATATGTGTGGTTATATCTATACTGTTAAATACAAATAGGGCTAGTACAAACGTTTTAAAAGAGAAGTGAAAGTTGTTTTATCCACGGTATGAAGATGAATTACAAATACGCCTATTGCATTATAACTTATTCAAAATTGATGTGCCGTCGAAAGACAGGTTTTTATTTCCCAATGAGGGGCACTTGACATTTACCTTCCCTACTGACCTGACTTCCACTGTATTTTGCTTCATAGAGAGATGTTATTTTGATTTCTCTCTTGAAGTTCAGTGTAGATGATTGCACTGACGATTTCCTAATTTTAGTAATCACAATTACAAGCGCTTCTTTTTCATAAAAAATTCAAAATAAGCTAAATATGCTTTGTTTACGAAAAAGGAAAACCTTGAAGAAATTGACAAGAGTTATTAAAAATCCGTACAAAAGTTCTGTTACTCTGATTACAGGTAGTTGGACTTTTTGCTTAGGGTGGAAAGAGGAAAATTGGGGAAATGAAATTCGTATTCAGACCACATAATTTTGAACGAACGGGAAATATATTTTGTTTATAATCCGTATACGGTACATGATGTATAATCTGATTATATAATTTCACCATTAATAATAATTTTATGTTTAAAACTTAAGATTCAGACCCAATTATGTGCAAGTGTCATTTCCTGACACTTAGTTAAAAATTACAGCTCACATTTGCTTTTTAGACATGTTTTATATCATTTTATTGTACTTTTATAGAAACTTTTGTAAGGAAAAAATTAAATGAAGGTTCCGTTATATTAGTTTATGTCCCTAATGTCGTATACAATAAACAACATAACATAATAACTCCAAGGCAATCATCAGCAAATCGGCAAAGTCAGCGGAAAGTACCGAAGAGAGGCATAAAATATGGTCGTAAATCTGAGCAAGAATGAAACAGTTTACGAGTCACTGGTCGTTGATTTACGTTTGACATCGGCCGAGTCGATCTCTCTAGACCTCTGAGATCACTCTGGGGTCACAAGACTGTGTTGTAGGCCTACCGGTAAAGTGCAATAGGCAGTACAGGCCTACTCAGTGGCGGATCCAAGGGGGGGGGGGCTAAGGGGGCTATAGCCCCCCCCCTTGGGGGTCAAGGTGGGGAGCCGCGACGGCCCGGAGCGGGCGCCGGCCCGTGTCAGGCGCAGGCCGGGTGATGGGGCGCCGGCAAACCAGCGCACGTTTTTCCGATATTTTTCAATGTAAACTACTTTGTGTCTGTTATGCACACTGTGAAATAAAAACATCACCCCTAAAAATATTTGTTCTTAAAAATGATATTATAATGTCCTTTTCTGGTAATTCAACTAGACGACACCGTCATTTTAGTGTCTCTATTGGTACGCCATCTCAATCGGTGGGGGCACCAATTCTGAGGCTTCCAGAGTCCCTCTGTGTGTGTATGCCGAGTCTTTGTATAGTTACGAGGCGGAGATGGGGAGTGACGTATTCCATCCTCAAGTTTAAGGGCCCTTTTACATCGCGTCGAGCGACGCCGCGAGGGCTTGCGCCCGCCGCGTGTCGCTCGAATCGCTGAAGGATTGGACCTACTTATTGGATGACGCGCGACAGACGACCGTCAGGCGCCGGGTATAAATGCTCCTATCTAGTTCAATGTACTTATTTTACGTGCCTTGAAAGATGCAATGTATAATAGTGGAAGTGGTGGAGGCGAAGGGGAATAAAAATTACAACTAGATGTTTTATTTAATGTTTGGTTGCATTGCGAGCGCAAAATTTTTCGGTCACAAACTAAATTAATTAATTAATTATTAAGATTCATTATAATAAATAAAGTAGTTCTAAAGAAGGTTATGTCTGAAAAAAATAAGACTGGTTCATTTTAAAGAAAACGATTATCTGATTAAATAAAAGACGACGAAAAGCAGTCTAAATTGACATTCAAGTTTTTATCAAAGCCAGAGTTTTTAGGCCAAGTTTTTAATTGGAGGTAAAATTTGTTAAAATAATTACAAATTCAAATAGCAATCATAAATTTTTGCAAAAATAGGCTACTTATAAACTAATTATAGTATATATCGGCACTCGATCCCTACTAACAAAAAAAGTATATTATTAAGTATAATCTAATATTATTGATGAGGTATATTTGTATTATGTCTATATGTATGTACACACGGATATCGAGAAAGGCTCCAACGATTTTCTTCAAAATTTTCAAATAAAGCAGTTCTGGGATAAAAATGATAAGGCCTATATTTATAGGTTTCCATGTCAGGAAAATCTTCTTTCGGGTACTTTGTCTATTGTTATACATAAAACATAAGCCAGCTAATTTGTTATGTTATTTTGATCTGCAGTATTAAAGACCACATAAATCGAAAGACTATTTACTGAGCATTGTGTTAACTTTCACTTTTTTAAGTCTTACAGTTTTTCTGTTCTACATCCAGTTAGAAATGTCACCGATGATCGCGGTGAACGCATTTCCGCCCGTGGCCTGACACCGGACCTGCTACAAGTACTCAGCCAAGTTTACAATGCGCTGCGACGGTTAGGTTAGGCTATGTTTGTTATTGATATATAGGTCAGAAATACTTTCACTAACTCAAGACAAATCACACGGTAGTGATAAGTCATACTTAAGACCGACTAGACAGCTATAACTAACCCAGCGTCACAGCCTTCAGCAGAGATGTGTTCGCCACGATCATCGGTGACATGGCTGACTTTAAGTAAGCCCAACTAAAAAACTGCAAAACTTAGAAACGTGTAATTTTCACACGATGTTCAGTAAATAGTCTTCTTTCAATAGATGTGTTTTTAAGGCCGCACTTCGAATAACATAAAAAGTAGTTAGCTTAGTATGTAAAATTAAGTTCTTTAGTTACCAATGGTTACGTTAATTTTAACATTGGTCTTATGAAATACAAAACTAAAAAAAAGAAATAATGAAGAAGCTGACTCAACGGTTAAAGTACAAACCAAGTATCCAAGTTAACATGTGGTTTTGAATTGTAGCCAGTTACTTAATTGCCGGATGGTATATACTATAATAAAAACGACAATTTTTTTGTTGTACTTTGTATTGGTGATTATGAATATTTAGATAAATAAAAGTAAAGTAAATGGATAATACAACTAAGCACTTTTTAGAGTTGCAATTGAATTTAAAACTTAAGAAATAGTAACAATAATGAAATCATCTGTTAACAAAAGAATTAGAACATCTGATCCGACAATAAATAAACCAGAGTGCAGCATCCGCAACGGTAGTCCTACATTAAAACAGTCTGAAAGGCCGAGTTTCATCACTTGGTGCCGACGCATGTGATTTTATTATACCATAATGGCCAGTTTTTGTTCATTGAAATGTACCGTGTCCGTGTTGGAGTCTGTGTCTCTATTTAATTTTAATACTACGACAACTTCAGTATTGAAGGATTAATGTAATTGTAACTGTAAACACTTTATAATGGGTCAAAAAGACCCAAAACCATGGTAGTGAAACTATAACCCCTCCGGATCACTAGACAGAGCAGAAATATTGTAAACCACTCTTTTGCTATAAGTTCACCACATGTGATCTACATAACATGTGCGCCAGGCCTATACGTGATCTAGTGGCTAATACATGATGAAATGTACTGTACTAATAACATTTTAAAATATTAACCTACCTACCTATTACCGACTTAGTATATTAAAGTTAAAAGTGTTAACACGAGAGTGTACCATTTCAATACGAAATAAAGATAATGAAAATTTAGATAGCAACAGTGATAGGCCTATAAAAACGAACCAAATTTTTTAAGGTTAGTGTATGCATTGTACTTCACGATGCAAAAGAAATTCTCATTAAATATTAATGATAATAAGAGCAATGAAAGTTGGTATATTGACCAAACTGTTGTTTGTAATAAAAATTGATTGGCGACTTAGTATTGTTTTCCAAAGCGATGGGTGAAGAAATGACATGAAACTGCTATTTTTAACACTTAAATTTCAAAAACTTCCCCCGAACCCCCCGCCGGTCTGGACCGCCGATCGGGGGGGGGGGCGCAGAACCCCCGGTTAGCCCCCCCCCTTATTATTGTTCTAGATCCGCCACTGGGCCTACTCATATCTTAGCTCCGTATGACTTCTTTATACCGCTGTAAGATCCTCTTATCTGTAAACCACGAACCCAATAAAATCATAATGATATATTATATCCACCACCATCGACTATGTCTTTTGTCTTTGTAACCTTTCTGGGGGCATCTTGATTTTAAACATTTCGAATGAAAGTGCATTAGAAATGCAAATATGAAAATGTGCATAATGAAACAGTTAGAAGTGAAAATGGTCATCAGGTATATAATATTTACAGGCACTTAATAAGTTACATTATCATGCATGTTCGATTAACAAATTTTAAAGGTACACCACGACTGGGGATAACAACTGTTGTAATAGACAAGTATAAAGGGCTATATCATTAGCAGGTAAAACTATGTATAAAACTAAACCATATACGTCATGAAGCTCGATGACAAAATAAAAGAAAAAAACAGCTGGTGTATGTTACTGTTATTTGATGGATTATACGTCACCGGCCAGAATCAATAAAAGCGGCATTTGGAACTATCATACAAATGAAATAGCTCTTATATTTTCCCCCCGTAGTCCTGATTTAGAAACGAATTTTATTTTAGAAACCGTTACTAAATTTAACTGTTAAAATTTAATTAATGGTAATCTCACCTCCGTCGATCATCCAACGATAAAGGCAATATTCCTCTACGTAGCTTATCGTTGGATGATTGACGGATGTAAGATTACCATTAAATGTTCAAACATCATCCACGGGCCACAAAATGGATTTTAACATAAAATTTAGTATGTTGAAAATAATGGGAACGTAGTAAATGCTCATCAAATTACTGTATTAAAATATTCACATAACTTCAATTAGTTAAATTTTTTATTTATTCCACCACAGCAATTTCTGCAGTGAAAAACAATGATTGATACTGATTGCTAAAACAAATGCATCTTTTACCACAACCATTAAATCGTAGACGCATTATTCTACCGGTACCTCTCAGTAGAGGAGTCACACAGCGAAACAGCGTAACAGTTTCCTCATAGATCTGCGCCGGCGACAGCGGCATTATCGCTGAGTGCGGACGGCATCTCTGTGTTATATATCGGACAGAGACAGAATGACGGAGACAGAGATGAGAGATGGACCATTAGGCCCCATTACGGCGGCATAATTGCATCAGGGACATTTTGAACCCGGACTCTATTAGACTGGACTCATTATAGAGGGCTACGTAGCCGCCATGCCGGGCGTCAACCCGCGTACTTGTACTTTAAACTATTGTTGAAGGGGCCTTTTATGTACATTAATGCTTTTTATAGCAAACAATAATAAAGTAATACTTATACTCATTTTCTGCCTTTTTCGTGACGCTCCATTCGGGCTAACCATAATAAAAATCATCATTTAATAGTGATCATTCAAATTCAAAGAGGATGAATGGGGAGACTTTGCAGGTTTAAAGTATAAAATTATTTAAACTGTCTCAATAATTGGACATTACATGTGCTAATCAAATGGACGAGTACATCGACCAAAGTCTGTGTAAACACTAAAAAATAATTTCTAATCATGGTATTAACCACTTATTATCCGTAAGTACAATCTTATGTTTTTACTGTATTACCAAATATTTCCCTAGACCTAATTTTAAAACATAAACTTACTCGTTCAAACAGTAGGTACATTAAACTCGACTGTCCATCAAAGTCATAATATGGCATCACTCTATTCATTCACGGATTGGGTTATAAATTAACCTTGATCTTAAAAAAATCTCCTTGTAAGAAAACTAAATGTTTTGATATTCTTTCGATCTCTCGGGATTATTTACTAATTATTGGGCAATAACTGATCAAAGGTCATTAAATATTTTTTCCTACCACTGCATGGAAATAAGTGCATTGCCATACCTGTAACTTCTATGCAAAGCAGTCCATTTCCGGTTTCCGTTTCTTTCCCGCTCTAGAGCGGCAATGATTCTTTACCGCACGCTAAATCAAACAGCAATGTTAAATCAGCTGTTATTACAAACCATGCTACAGCTGTTATTCATTGTTGTCGTTTGGTAATTGCTTCTTTTTTAGTTTGAGGTTATGTTTGATAGTTAACATTATGTTCCAACAGAAACAAATAAAAAATAATCTAAATGACATTTTGTATACAACAAAGCATGTAATATGTGTCAATTATGTTGGTAGGAAAAATCTTGTGTGTATTACGAGCGCAAATAGTCATTGCCGCTCTCGAATTGTTTGGCCGCACTCATCTGACGCTTCGTGCGGCCATCTACAATTCTCGAGTGGCAATGACGTACTTTACGCTCTTATTACACAAATAGCTATTTCCTACCACTGTATGGAAATAATTGCATTGCCACACCTGTAAACCCTATGCAAAGCAGTTTATTTTCGGTTTCCGTTTCTTTCCCGCTCTAGAGCGGCAATGGCTCTTTACCGCACGCTAGATCAAACAGCAATGTTAAATCAGCTGTTATTACAAACCATGCTACAGCTGTTATTCATTGTTGTCGTTTAGTAATTGCTTCTTTTTTAGTCTGAGGTTATGTTTAAAAGTTAACATTATGTTCCAACAGAAACAAATAAAAAATAATCTAAATGACATTCTGTATACAATAAAACATGTCATATGTAACAATTATGTTGGTAGGAAAAATCTTGTGTGTATTACGAGCGCAAATAGTCATTGCCGCTCTCGAATTGTTTGGCCGCACTCAGCTGACGCTTCGTGCGGCCATCTACAATTCTCGAGTGGCAATGACGTACTTTACGCGCTTATTACACAAATAGCTATTGTTCTGCTCTTTTTAAAACTATTTTTAAAATATACTTTTGTCAGGTGCTAATTGCACATTGCATTCAGATTCCATTTCTTGTCGTTATTTGGTGTATTAAAAGCAAACTGTTGTTATGGGCTCAGAGCACTGTACATACGGAACATTAACACCAGTCAGGAAAGCATGTAGGATGTCCGGAAATGAATCCACAAGTGGCGGGTCATACAGAGCCATAGGCGTGTTGCAATAGCCGTAAAACACCTCAGGCTTGTGTCTCGTTTAGAGCCGGACTAAGTTTTATCGTTCACTAAACTGTTATGGCTACGGTACTCCGGCGACTTGGGCACTATGGATATTAAGGCTTTGAAATTAGTTTAGTGTTTATTACTTATACTTGATATTATTGCTTGTCCTTATTCGTATTAAGTCGTAAACCAAAGAACCCCAGGTGAACTCCACTTACAATAAAAACTTAATAAGTTTTGACGTAGCCTATAATGCCTGTGTCAAGTTTTGTATGTGATATATTCCTCATTGCATCGTTTCGTTTTTTTTTTCAAGAAGTTTTATTTTCCAAGGGCCTTTTTTAAGTGTTAAAAAATCTTTTTTAAATAATAAGTCTTTTTATATTGGTTACCATCAATGCATACTGTACAGGATTAAGTACAAATCACACACAGATAATCAGTTATTTTTGCTTTATAAAGTGACGATTTTAAAATTGAACAACAAGAATCAAATTTTTGTTTTCCATGTATGCTTACAATGTACTAGTAGAGTATGACGATTTATACAGAGAGTACCGCATTTCCCGCTAGGCCCACTAGGCCCAGGCCTAGGGCGCAAAAATTTTAGGGGGCGCAAAATTTCGAGGGTTTAAAAAGGGGAAATTTGTTATCCATACGGTACGCGTAATTATTTTCGTGTAAACGCCTGCGATATACGGCGACGCAATGCAAGGCTCGTGCAGACCTTTCTGCGTTGCTTTGCGGCGCGGCGGCGGCCAAACGAAACAAATCGTAGGCCTACTCCACGGACAGTAAGACAACTCAAACCTTGATTTTTTTACATCATTAAAATAAAGTTTTGACCGAACCAACAGTTATTATTTATTTAAAACCCGCGGTTACATACATTTTTCTTTCAATACAATAATGGTATTGTAAATGTTTTACTTCAAGATTGAATTTTTGAAGAAGTGAAGTAACAGTGATAGGTTATATGCCAATTACTCCGAAGTATAATATGACACTATACATTTTAGAGGATTTGACTTATTTAAAATATCACAATGTATATTTGTGTATACAGTATGTCATTAAAACCCCGTCACTGACTATGCATATTTGTATTCTACACACATCAAAATAAAAGGTGCCCACCCACTTCGTCACCCCCCGTTTCGTCACCTACCATAAAAATCACTGAGCCGTACTAATGCGGGTCGGCCGCCGTCCCGTCCCCCTCGGGGCGTGCTACCTGAACTGATCGGTGTGAAGTATAGGATCCCGTTCCCAATCACAAGAGGGAACGGTGTTCACCGTTCATGACTCGTTCACCTCCGTGCAGAGAAAAGTGTCCAAGCAGATTAATACTATAGTACTGTATAAACATTCCATTATCCTGTATATCATAAAAGAGTGCACATTATTGTCTAGAGAGGAAACTACTGTACAGAGCATGGTCATTTTCGTTTACGATGAATTTTGCATAGCTTCTAGATATTAGGAATAATATAGGTTAGAACTCATCGATTGGTTTACTGCTACAGGTGAAAACAAAAGCAGAAAACTTTAACTGATGTATGATAATTGACAGATAACAAACGAAAACAACACATTATGTTTGCAGATGTTTTGAATAGTCGAATAAATGATCTGAAATGAAAAAGGGTGCACAGTTTTCAACACTATTACATTTCGTTGTGTTTATCTGTCACTCACTACAAAGAAAAGTGTATTATAGTAATGCATATAAGTAAGTATAGTAATCTATTAAATATTATTAATATTAGTAGCCCTATTAACAGAATTTCTTGCTTGTCCAGTTCGAATAGGCTATAGATGATTGAATTTACCGTTTTATAAACTTAAGTCTTCAGGTCCATTTACACAAGAGGTTGATTGATACGCAACAGTTGACAAATCTTACCAGTATATATGGTTATATGTCTTAAGAGAATTATTACAAGTGCTTAAAAGTTTGATTATTTCATATATTTTATAAGCTGCAAAAATACTTTCCGTTCCGAAAACTACTTCATGATATACAGGGTGTCTTTAAAGTCCATCACCAAACTTCATAATATGACTAATTGGGTCAAAATAAGTAAAAAAGTTCCTATGAAGGTATGTCCTAAAATGCATATTTACCCAGATATCCGCCATTTTTTTCCACTTAATAATTTTTATTTCGGTTAAGGATTGATCTAGGAACTTCATATTTGGCATGGATCTTTGTAATACTAATGTCCATTTCCACAATAAAAATGATTTTTTTCCGATGCATATTTTCAAAATGGCGACCATTTTAAATTTTTAAACTCAAATATCTCAAAAAACGGTAAATTTTATAAATATATTACAAGAGACAAAAAAGTTGACAAATTAAATTATCTAAATAACAAAACCAATTTTGTAAGGATCCGCCAACAAATAACGGAGTTATTGAGATTTTTCTCTTATAAAATAACAAATTGGCATTAATCATAGTGCAAAATCAGTGTTTTTTTTGCATAAAAACAATAATTTTCTTGTAAATTAAGGTTAGTTCTAGGTCCCAGGAAAAATAAATGGTAATAGTAGGAAAAATCTTAAGAGCAAAAAAAAATTAGTTACTTTGGGAGGTCACCGAGAGTAATATTTTAACATTTTCACACTTTTCTTGTATGATAAACCTAATGTAAGTATTCAAATAAACGATTACCAAGTTTAAAGAAAAGTTGAAAGAAAACGGGGTTCGAAACACGGGAATAGAATACCATGTTTTGACCGATATCGCTATTTATTTATTTATTAGAACAGTCAGATACAATAGTTACATATTGTGTTGACTTTTGCAGTCCTAAACCGATAGAGCCACCAGTTTATTAAACCCATCAAATGATTTGGCAAAGTGCACTTTATTTAGGCTATAAAAACTATTAATTTGATTCCTTTGCAGTTGTTTGCATGGGTATAATTTATAAACTCTACTACACTACAAAAAGCATTATTTATTAAATATTCACTTAGTTTTTTTTTTTGTAAAATAGTTTAATATCATTAATATTATTTCTTATGCTTTCAGGGAGATGGGTAAACAGTTTAGGCTACTGCGTAACATGGCAACTTATGGTAATTTTCGAGTCTGTGGAAATCAGTTCTGAATAAATTTTTATTTCTTATAGTATTATAGTTATGAAAATGTGTGCCGAATTTTGAGTCACATTTTGTTAGAAAAAACTTAATTGTCTGATAAATATATAAATTTGCTAATGTTAAAATAAAATACGAAAGACTGGTCGGCACGATTCTCTTCTGCCTATGTTTGCTGGGGTTCGTACAGATTTTTTTGTAGAATAAATACCCTTGAAAATTTTCAATCAGCACAAGCCCCCCAAAGAGGTAATCCATAGGATAAATGTGGCTGAATTATGCCATAGTAAGCTGTTTTTAAAACTTTTGTTCCACAATATTTGAAAGTCTACGCATAAGAAATATCCCTGTGGAAAATTTCCTACAGACATAGTCAATAAGGTGTTCCCCAGTTAAATTTTGTTATATGTTTAAACCCAGGAATTTTACACACTTGCCTTGTTCCAAAATGTGTTCATTCATCATAATTACTGGGTTTTCGCATTCATCTATATTACTTAAATTAAAATTTATGTAGTTTGATTTTAAATAATTTACTCTTAAGTTCAAACTACTAAAACCCTGGACACAACAATTGACCTGTGTGAAAGATAGACTCTCTATATTTTCAGTTGAATCAGCTGTAAAACTGAGAGTTGTATCAGCATATTGTGTGATTTGTTCAACATTTATTATTTCATCTAAATTGTTTACATAAAGCAAGAACAAAACGGGGCTAAGGATTGAGCCTTGAGGAACACCATAAGCTATATTTTCTCTACCAGACAATTTATTTTCTATCAATACTTGTTGGGCTCCTTCCTTCAAGGTAGGATTTAATCCACTTAAAAGAAGTTCCCCTATGACTATGATTAATATAGCCTCTACTAGCCAAAGGGTCTAATAGGTACTCTACTAGCCAAAGGGTAGAATAGCTATATGAATATCCACTATAAATATAACCACCGTAAAATATATTTCTATATACACAGGTGGCTTCTAGAGACAAAATATAAACTTTAATTCCAGGAATTTAGTTAATTTAATTTAGGAATTTAAGGAAATTTAAATAAAGTAACCTATTTGACAATCCTTGATTTATCTAGTGAGTGAAAGGTAATCTCTAACTAATGATAATACTTTATCGAACTCATTTGGAATTTCGCTTTACTTATTATAATGCATTACTACTTTCGCTTTAGCATTATTATAATGCACCTCTGATATATGACTACTCCATTCCGTCGTATACGTGTTTAGTTAAACAACTCAATATTTAGGTAACGCAATTTATAAAACCCCTTAAAACATAATAACTTTGCCGTTTCTCTTTAGCTCTTAGAGAGATTTTATAACAATGAAGTTGTCATTTATTCTTTGATATATGCATAATAATGCTGTGTTTTTTTTAATTGGTTACTTTTTAATTAATTGGTTTTTTATATGGTTTTACAAGACAGTATTTTGTTAATTTACAAAAATAAAATATAAAACAGCAGTGTTTACAATATTTCCATTTATGTTATAATTTATTTTATTTACATTATTTCCTTGATCTCCAATTACCTAACTTACTATTACTATACTAACATTTATGGATAATGGAATGTTTATACAGTACTATAGTATTGATCTGCTTGGACACTCTTCTCTGCACGGAGGTGAACGAGTCATGAACGGTGAACACCGTTCCCTCTTGTGATTGGGAACGGGATCCTATACTTCACACCGATCAGTTCAGGTAGCATGCCCCGAGGGGGACGGGACGGCGGCCGACCCTCATTAGTACGGCTCAGTGATTTTTATGGTAGGTGACGAAACGGGGGGTGACGAAGTGGGTGCACACGAAATAAAAACCTAAAATGTCTCGAAAACTTTTTGATTTTGGCCCTGTTTAGACTCTATCCACCAATTTGTTTTTTACACTTAATTTTTATATCCGTAACGGATCACTATATTAATTCAATATTTGGCATTAAATTTTATCACACCAATGTTCATTTTCAAGGGAAAATATTATATAAAAAAATGGTCACCATTAAAAAAAATAACACACAGGCTATAACTCGGTAAAATTGAACAATATTTTACAGGCGTAGACCAAAAATTTAACAAAATAAATTATACAACAAATGATATCAAGGTAAAGATTTAACAAAAGTAACGGAGCTATTCAGATTTTTATGTATAAAAACCTCAATTTTTATTTTAATTCTTGCAATTTAAGGTTGCACTCCGCAGTTTTGCAAAAGATTCGGGAGAAGGAATCTCAGGACATTTCCGCGCTACCGTACCAACCGTGACGGCTGGTACCCTCCGAGACGGGCGATACATTATTTTCGTCGTTCTACCCAGCTCGCAATAGTAAATTAAGTTGTTAAAACGACTTATCTCTTTTGACGGAAAGTGCGGATGGCCGGAACGCCGGGTGTCCGCTAGGACCACGGAATATGTGCGAGTACGCGCAACCGCTAAAAAAATTGGGGGCCGTGCCATGACGCCCGTCCGAGCCGTGCCGCCGTAGTGCATAACTCCTTTATTTGTTGTTAGATCTTTAGAATCTTGGTATCGTTAGTTAATTTAATAAATCTGTCAACTTTTTTGTCTCCTGTAAAATATTGATACAATTTACCGGTTTTGAGATATTTGGATTTTAAGTGGCCGTCATTTTAAAAAACATATCGGAAAAAAATAATCGTGACTTTATTTATATTTCGTGGCCGGTATTACGGCAGGGAGGGCGCAACTGTTTTATGTGCCTAGAGGCACCGTTTGGCTAAATGCGGCCCTGTATACAGATTATCAATATGCTTTGCGTTCGTCAGTTGGGTCTATTGCCCGAAATTGAGGTGGCAGCAGCAGTACTTGGGTGGCCGGTGAAAACTTGGCAACTGTGGCCAAAACAGAGTCTGTCCGTGACACCTAATTTAAACCCGCAATTCACAGCTTTCCAATAGTGGAAGTAAATTAAAAGAAGTGGGCCTACCTACAATAATGTAACGTCTATTCAATGGCTGTAAAAGTTACACTGACCGATACAAAACTCCTTCCAATAAGTAAGGAAAATGCTTATTTCATAATAGTTATCTAATTTTTAACTTATATAAAAATTCAAATTTGGATAAGTATATATTATTGTTCTATAAATCATTATTTATAGTTATTTCACTCATGTAGATTCTTGATAGCGTTTTTTTTTTCATACAAATAAAAAATATTATGCTTGTTGAAGAAATACCTACATTATTTTGAATATAATCTTAGTTCATTTATATATTAATGGTTACAATTTAATAAAATTAACGCACTCAAAAACTAGCAAAACTAAAATTAAAGTTACAACCAACAAAACAATCTTAACAAAACTTTTAATGGTACTGATGATCTTAAAGCTAGAAAGAAAACATTGTCCACGCTCTTCCTCTATACAGTAATAGGGTGAAAGGGGCCGAGATGGAAGCACGTTCTAAGTAACTAGGAGTACGCTTATTCTGCGCGTATGGGGATGAACGGACAGTAAAGATAAGGCATAACAAAATTTAAGAATAAAAAACAAATAAAACACAACTAAATCCCCAAACATTCTATAATTTACTTTATAAGTTCTTGTACTCATTTCATTAAACCTTGGAAGTACTTTATAAAAATAAATAGCTTTATATTTCTGGGAGTACGAAGGATTCTAAAATTTTTGCATTTCTGTTACGTCCATTTGATCCCACTTTGTGGTGGTTAAAAAAAAACTGATATAATTCATAATTCGAAAATTCACTTGCCTTACATACATGCAATACATTGTTTTGAAATACTTTTAGTTAAATGGATTTCTATCATATATAAAATGTTTTTTTTTTTTTTTATACACCACTTGATGTGTTGGGACCCAAACATTTTTGCCAACGTTACAAGTAACCAAGGTCTGTAAAGGAAGAAGCATAACTTCTTCCAAGGTCAGCCGTATAGCTTTTTTGTGTTCCGGATATGAAGCATCTAAACTAAAACGGAAGTCAAGTTACGTTATAATATTTACCATTACACAGCTGATTAAGAAAGAGAATGAAGCAGTCTTGCCACGGGTACGATATTTATCGTAACGACGCCATATTACTCTACTTTAAATTTGGATTATTAGTTGATAACAAACCATTAGGTAATGATCAAATTACAAATTATCAATCAAGGTAAATCTAAAACCATAAATTCTACCCTATTTTGCTTTTAAATCCCTTATTTTAGTAATTGTTGAGACAAAAAATTCCCAACGCAAACGAGAACGACTTTTTTTTGCTGTTTTGTTGGCAACACTTGCCGGTAGGCGACATCCATGGATGTCGCAGAAAGTGACACCATTGCTCTTATGGGATGCGGCTCTCCTGGCCCTGGCCTATAGTCTCCTTGACAAGTAACTTGGTTTATTATAATTATTTAAAAGATCAGTACAAATCAGCTAGCTTGCTCCACGTAGTCTTCTAAAAAAAGGCATTTATTTTGATTATTAATGTGTCCTTACCCCCATATATTGGGTGATTTACGACGAAGTGCAGAAATTTCGGGAGCTGATTCAAAACATGAAAAATAAACAAAAGAAGTCATGTCAACATATGTCCTAAAATCCTCCGTTTAGCCGCTAGCCGCCATTTTGTTTTATACATGTAATCATTTTCAATGTATCTAGTTGATTATTTTTATTTCCGTAACGGATTGATGGATTTACTTCATATTTGGCGTGAACCTTAATTACAACAATGTTGGTTTAAAAAATATATATTATTTCCTTAAGTGTATTTTAAAAATGACGGCAATTTAAAAACTTTAACCTAACATTTCTCAAAAACGGAAAGTTTCATAAAAGACCAAAAAGTTGACAAATTAATTATTTAAACAATGATAAAAAGTTTGTAAAGATCTGACAATAAATAAGGGATTTAGTGTGATTTCCCTGTAGCAAAATATAGATTTTGCATTACAATCAATACAAATTGAATAAAATTTCTTTTATAAAGCTCAATAACTCTGTTATTTGCTGTCAGATCTTCACAAACTTGTATTCATTGCTTAGATAATTTAATTTATCATTGGTTAGATAATTTAATTTGTCAACTTTTTTGCTTTTTTTTAAATTTTGTTGGAATTTGCCGTTTTTATGAAATTTGAGTTCAAAATTTTAAAATGGCCGCCATTTTGAAAATACACATGGGAAAATAATATTTTTTTTTTCTAAAAACAAATTGATGTGATATGGGTCCACACCAAACATGAAGTAAATCCATCGACCCGGTCGGAAATAAAAATGATTACGTGTAAAAACAAAATGGCGGCTAGCGGCTAAAAGAAAGATTTTCGGACATATGTTGACATGACCTTTTTGCTTATTTTTATGTGTAGAATTAGCTCCCAAAATTTCTGCATTTTGTCTTGAATCACTCTGTAAAATGGCTAATTATTTTTTTGATACAAAAATATGATAAGGCTATTTTGAGAAAAACTATAATAATTAAGAGTCATATCTTGTCAATAGGACAAGAAAACAATTCAAGTATGTTCACAAACTTACCAAAATTATTTAGTTCGGCTCAAGAGTCATCTTCACCCCTGGGCCAGTAGTCCATTGTTGCGCAGTTGGCAATGTTAACTATACGGCTTTTAATGCAAAACATGGTATCGCATTCCCCTGTTTCGGACGCCGTTTTTCAATCGATTTGCTTTAAACTTGGTAAGTTTTAGTTGAATAGTTATACTATGTTGCTCATACCTCAGAATTTTGAAAATTTAACAAATATTCCTAAGGAAAATCGAGTTACTTTGCGACGTCTCAAAGAGTAATATTTGTTAAATTTTCAAAATTTCAAGGTATGAGCGACATAGTATAACTATTCAACTAAACACTTACCAAGTTTAAAGCAAATCGGTTGAAAAACGGCGTCCGAAACAGGGGAATGCGATACCATGTTTTGCATTAAAAGCCGTATGGTTAACATTGCGGACTGCGCTACAATGGGCTAATGGCCCAGGGGTGAAGATGACTCTTAAAGATGTCAATCTTTGCTGCTTGTGAGTGGTTTCAGGTCATTAATAAAACATCCTCAGTCACTAAATCACAATCTATTATAATTTATCTATATTTATGTCCACCTGCAGTTTTTTAGATGCACTGTTTGTGTAGTGTCAATATTATTACTTAATACGTAAACCAATTAGGGAACAGAAGTGAAGTGAACTCAAATGTGTCCTGGGTCGATTCGTGTTCAATTCTTGGGTCCTCTCACGTTGTTTGATTTGTGTGATGAAGCACTGGCGATGCGAACCATGGCGAACTGAGTCGAGCACACCCAGTACACTATTGTGCTAGACCCTGCTTGCCTTTATTCAGTGATAGTCCTGATATTGTATCCAGGTAATATGGAATAATTCAAGGGGTAAGATTGTGATATAAAGCAAATCAAGTATATATTTGTATTGTATCCAAAACGCTGGAAATCTAAAGAAATGCATGTATTGCAAGGTTATTTTGTAATTATTTAGGTCCCACATAGTCCCACAGATATGTAGTAATTATTAAAAAAATGTGCATTTGATTATGTATAGAGATTTAATATTTGGGACACTAATTCTACAATACAAAAGCTTAAATTTAGAGAAGAGGCGATCTTAGATTTTGCATATGGGGTTTCAACTGGCGTTTTCCCATTTTTTACTATAAAGTTTCTTAATTACCTACATGAATTTGATTTACAAGTCTTGCTGGAGCTAGGCCTAAAAAATAAAAAATGTAGAATTTTTGAATTAATGCAGAAAAATGAGAAAATCTTGAATTAATGCAGAGACAATTCAAAAGAAAATCTGATAAGATATATCAATATTCTATATGATGTGATATAAATCAAATCGATTGTATTGTTCTATACTATTTTAGGCTCTATACGAACAAAAAATTGATCAATGTATTGCTTTGGATCACATTTCGATATATCGGATCACATCAGATTTTTTTATTATTTTCTCCGCAACAACTCAAGATAATTTAATGGTAATTGATAGTTAAATTGTTTATTTTATGTGTTCTTGCAAAATAGTTAACTCACAATTATGTAATTTTTAAATTAAGTGGTGAAAAATTAGAAAACCCTATTGATGGAAAATCTAAGCTGGCCTTCTATCTAAATTAAAGCTTTTGTTCATGAGGTATGTGTATTCAAAATTTAAGATGTCCATCATGAAACGCACAATCAGTCCATATAACTGCCAGACTATTAATCTTTAAAACGCATGGATCACCTACATTATAAAAAAACTGCTTAAAATTATATTTGAAATTAATTTTGTTATAAAAAACTTATTTTATTTTGGAGCACTGATTTCATGGAAACATTATGAAAGCAAAGGTACCGTTGCAGCATACCTGCTCAGCGAATTTTCAACAGCATTCAATTTTTTTTAACTTCCCCCATAAACACCATGGGAATGAGGATGTAGGTTTGCTGCCTTAGGGTTATTACAAGTAGATATAGGAAAATTCCCAGTGCATGTAACCATAAAAAAAAAACTATCGGTTAGTTTTTATATGATGTAACTAAATTGTATCAAATTCTGATATTTTTAATTTTCCCATATCCCATATAGGGGTCTTGGGGTTGAGTAGGTAGGTTTTCCGCCATATAGGCGCTGTAAGTAAATATAAGTTAAACCCTACCTAGTGAATGGACATATCAAATTTGATCAAGTTATGTCAACAAATAAGTATGATACAGGATTTTGTTAATTCCCCATAAGAATAACATTGAAAACCTATTTTTGGATTTTCTCCGTAACCTGTTAAGCCATGTTAAAAATTCAAAATAATAAATTGTTTGTTTTTTTACGCTATTTTAAATAGTTTTGGTGAAAATTGTTGAATTTTTAAAACTTTACGTCCAAAAATACCAAAAACCCTTTTTTGAGCCTTTTGAAACCTCATAAAACCCTGTTCCCATAACCGGATAATGCTGGTTCGCAATTAAAATTATTCGCTGGTTAAAATCATTTTCCAATGAAATTTGGTAGTACATTCCTTTATTAGATGTGAGTAACTAATATTTGCTCAAAACCCCCCATGGAAAGACACCTACATATTAAATCCCATGTCGTTTTATTAGAAAACGAGTCGTTGCCAGTCGATACTCGACGAATACATCTCCAGTCTAAAGCTAGGCAGATGGTATGAAACTTGTATAAACTGAAAATAACATACAATCACATAATTAAATAAACTAATTGTCACTCCCTGAAACTCTGAATAAAAACTGCATGTTTATAAACACCATCCCATTTCATAAGTCGTCGTTGTATTTGAATTTGAAAGTTTACTGAAAAGTAAACAGAAAAACTAAATTAATTAAATTGACAGAAGGTAGACAGGTTTTTTTTATGAAGAAAGCTGTTTGTTTCATGAAATGAACCATGTTATAAGTAAACTTACTAAATTTTGTCTTAGTACCAGGGGGACCGAGCTTAAGCTCAGTAAAATTATTACTTTCGTTCTCACACAAAGCTCGTTCGCTCCGCTCACTCGCCCTCTTCCATTTTGAAGACGAGCTCGTTCGCTTCGCTCACTCGCCAGACCGAAGGGTGCTGCTCTTTGGTATAATTTTCCTAAACCGCAGGTTAAAGATGTAACACATTGGTTTATTTTATCTACAGCTATCAGCTGATTTTTGTTCAATTAATAAAATCTCCATAAGGATAACATGGAAACTTTGAAGGGCTCTAGTGCGAAAACCGGATTTTTCCCAGACATGGGACCAGCTCCAATCGATTTCTGGTGGCCAAAACCCCCATATTCAATAAAAAAATCGAAAATCCTTGGAGCGAAAAAAAAAACTTTGCCCGGACAAACGAAGCTTGTTTTAGAGTATGAGATATTTAAAATACATGGAAATTTTAAAGTCCAATGGGGCGAAGCACATTTAACTGAGGATGACAAAAATTATTCAATGACGTCTACAGATAATTCCATTTAATTTGACACCTCAATCATCAAAATCGGTTCAAAAATAAGGGAGTTTTGCTGCTCACAAGAAATTCCATATGGAATTAGTAAGATAGATAACTGTATAGTGAAGAAACAATAGCGAGAAGTGTTTGAACATAATCAGCTGATAAATTGACTTTCAGCATTTGTTTAATACCCCATTCAAAATAAATGTGCGGTCGAAAGACAGAATTTTATTTCCCACCACAAGGGAAATTCCCTCAATACCTTCCTGAATTCCCCAATTTTCTCCACAATCAGATGTTATTTTAATTTCGCCCTGAAAATTTAGAGTAGAAAATGGCGCTGATGATCGTGTTACTTCCCGTACTAGCCGTTGGAAGCGCTTCTGGTTACATCTCAAACGTCAAAATTAGAATATTTGTTTACGAAAAATCAAAACATTGGCATAAAGTGACGTGAGATATTAAACAGCTGTGGTACTTCTCAGTGATTCTGATTGGTTGGATTCTTGAAAGTGGGAGGAACGGGAATAATGGGGGGATTGAAATCTGCGTTTAGACCGCACATTTATTTAGAACGGGGTAGTAGCAGGTGTTGATTCGTCATAATGTTTAAGCTACATTTGAGGATTTAGCGTACAACCCCTATTGTACGCTTGGAAAATGTAAACATCTTCATGTTGTTTATCCGATTGTAAGGAATTTTACATTCTTTAGGAAAACTTCCAAATGTCAGGAAGTTTTTATGATCAATATTTGTGTATTTTTAGCTCTCGCTATGCATATTTATTGTTCTTAAAACTATATATATTTTGTATAATATATGTAATTATATTTAATTAACTTATGTATAATAAATGGCACTAATATTTGGAATAAAATGGGATATTTTATATTTTATTGCATGGATTAATAGTTGTATTTTTACATAACTTCATCAGTCACTCATAAAACCAAATATTTTGTTGATTAAACATAACAACCATTGGAAATTAACTAAGTATGCAGGTCTGCTGCGATGGTTGTATTGTTGATTGTAAAGTTTTGATAACATTTTTCAGTTTTGAAAAATTTGAGTTAAAAATATTTTAAAATCGCCGCCATGTTTAAAATTTGGTAAAATCAAAGTTTAACTAAAGGAAATTAAAAATTTCTGTTTCATGCCAAATATGAATCCAATACAACCATCCGTAGCTCAAATTATGAGTGTAAAAAACAAATTGTGCTAGCGGCTTAAAGCATTTTAGGACAAATATTCACATCAATTTTTTTGTATATTTTGGATTGCTGAATAACCTGGTAAAGTTTGGGACAGTTGAAGCTGAACACCCAGTATAAGTTTTAACAACCTTCGATAAAATTTATATAGGTTTGCCTTGTACAGTCAAAATTTCCATTTATGACTCATTGATATACTGTGTAGGCTTATACCACATTCACATATAGACTGTTAGGCCGCTTTCACATTGGGTCGCTTGGACCGAGTGGTAGCCTCTAACCCGTAAAAGTCGCAGCCACGCTTGTCAAGTTGCGAAAGTGACAGACACAGGGAAGGAGGCAGGCAGATGACGTAAACAAGCTGCACGTGCATCCAGAAAGTGTGGTGGCAGTCAACGAGTGTAAAAGGCTCCGTATGTTTCAATGCCCCGCTAGCGACTTGAGTCGCTAAAGGGTTGCTGCCACCGCCCAGCAACGCAGTTTTCTGAAGACCGAGTCGCTACCACCAAGGTGGGTCGCTGCGATGCGCTAATGTGAAAGGCTCCATAAGGTTCAATGCATTTTCAACAGGTCAAGTGGCCGACGGGTAGCTGCCACTCGGTCGCAGTGACCCAATGTGAAAGCGGCCTTAATATGTACAAAAAATTACACATTATTTATTATATAGGACCTATTAATGCCCTACTATGTATACCTGGTGTCCAGACCACCCGTACACCCCTTTTAAAATCTACAAAATTCATTTTTCACTAAAACAAATTGTGCCATTGTAGGTAAACCAGTTGCGCTTTATCCATTGATGATAATTTCAATGTACAGGGTGTACCAGAAGTAATCTATTCAGACCAGAGGTCATTAATTTTAAATAAAAAACCCCCACTTTTGATGATATTTTGGATTCTAGACATAATTTTAAGACCACTTTGTGAGGTCCCTGTCTCATATTAGTGATTTAGTGATTTAGATTTAATGTAGGGCCTATACCCGTAATCCTAACGGTTTGGGAGATAATGGCAGTGGAAGTTTTGTTTTTCCCCATAAGAAAAACATAGAGCAAAGTTTCATATTCAGTACCAGGGGGACCGAGCTTAAGCTCTGTAAAATTATTACTTTCGTTCTCACACAAAGCTCTTTCGCTCCGCTCACTCGCCCTCTTCCATTTTAAAGACGAGCTCGTTCGCTTCGCTCACTCACCAAGCCGAAAAGTGCTGCACTTTGGTATAATTTTCTCGAACTACAGGTTAAAGCTATAACCCATTGGATTATATCTACAGTTATCAGCTGATTTTTGTTCAATTAATAAAATCTCCATAAGGATAATATGGAAACTTTGAAGGGCTCTAGCGTGAAAACCGGATTTTTCCCAGCTATGGGACCAGCTCCAATCGATTTCTGGTGGCCGAAACCCCCATATTCAATCAAAAAATAAAATATCCTTGGAACGAAAAAAATTTTTGCCCGTACAAACGGAGCTTGTTTTAGCGTATAAGATTAACACTTAAACTTTTACCTTTAACGTAACTGTATAAACATAAAGATATTTTATAAGCTCATTTTAAATAATATTTCATCATAAAATACCGATTATCACATAATTAATTTTAATTTTCTATACCTTTAAAGTAATCTCCGCCATATTGAAAGATTTATGGAAAAATAGAAGTATTTATGACAAAACTAATAATTTATGATGCTAAAGTGTTTAAAAGAAGAAACTAAGGCATTCTTACGCTAGGCCTTTTTAGTTTAACGGGAAATTTACAGAGATAATGGATAAGAAATTTAGCCCCATGTTATTATTATGGAAAAAAATAAAAATTCTACCTCCACTATCTCTCAAACAATTAAGCCGCGTCCGCACTGGCCGAACATGTTCGCCGAACAAAGTTCTTCCGAACATTTGTTTGTTCGTTGCTAACCTTTGAGAATGTAAATCATATGGCCGGTTAATTGTTCGTTAAGAATGTTTGTTGATTTTTGTGTTCGGCGAACAAGTTCGCCACGAATGTTCACAAAGTGCGGACGTGGCTTTAGAATTAGGAGTTCACATTAAATTGTAAAGTTGTCTTAGAATTATGTGTAGAATCAAAAAATACCATAAAAAAATGGGGGTTCATATTTAAAATTAATGTCTTCCGGTCTGGGTAGGTTACTTCTAGTACACTCTGTACATTGAAATTATCATCAATGGATAGAGCGCAACCGGTTTACCAATAATGGCATACTTTGTTTTTGTGAATAATTAATTGGGTTAATTTTAAAATCGGTGTACGGGTGGTCTGGGACACCCGGTATAGTTCCTCTACATATAGGTGTAGCGTTGGAAGGGGGTTGTGCCTCAACTTTTAGAAAAGTTTTAGCAAAAGGGGTAAAACTTGAATACTGATGTACTTAGTACTTCATGCCCTTCAATCCCTAAAAATGTACGTCACACTACACCTATCGATACATTTTTATACATGATATTTAACTGGCAAAGGCGTAGTAAGGTGGAGGAGGGAGTTTTGATGGGGCTTCAGCTTTCCTCAAAATCAGTAAAAATGACCTTCTCATATAGGAATTTTACATCCTTATGACCCTTCTGCCTATTTCTGCATCCTCCAAAATCAAACTATAGCTACGCCCTTGTAAACTGGCTTTAAAGATGATCACCATAAAATAAAAGTAGAGGTGGAAATTGAAAACATTATTAAAACATTTACAATTTCCTGACAACGTAGGCCAACTTATAATTAGATTTTCTCTATTAAATATAGGTTTCATGCATTTATACCTAATGTTTTAGTTATAAACAGGTCAATTTATAAGCATATTTTGATGCTATGACACAAGTAGGAACATTTTTATTAATGGGTCAGAAACAAACTTTCAGCGAGAAAGCTGTAGTGAAGTGAATTTCATCACATTATCAAGAAGTTTACGATAATATGAGTTGATTATTGGCAATAATATTAATATTAATGAATAGAAATTACGGGATGAGATTAGTTTCAGGCTCTCACTGAGATAACAGATCTTGTTGATCATTCTATAATTTCCTAGTAAAAAAAATGTTGTACCCTATACATGTATAGATAAAATTAAGATTTATATTGAAATTTGTAAGTAATTGCAAAACAATGACAAATTAACAAACAGCTTTGTCTACCACCAATTAAAATGGGTGTGTGTGAATTTTCAAGATTTTGTGTTGACCAATTTTTTTGTCAGCCGATAGTTTTTGTGGCATTGGAGGCCTGTTAAAGCGGAGGCCGTTTAAGAGGAAGCCTAATGTATTTATATTTTCTGATATAGTTCAAAGAATATTCTTTCCATATAATTAAGTTTTTGAGGAAAATATTCTTTGAACTGGATCTGATAATATAAATACATCAGGATTTCTTTTAACTGGCTTTAATAGGTCTTATATGTCATTAAAAGAAAATTTTGTAACCAAGTAGACCTAAATCCATTATTATAATAGAAGGCCTCTAGTCCAGGGTCAAATGGTTGGTTGCCAAGTAATCCAGCTGCAGCACTCCGGGAATTAAACAATAAATTAGCCACGGACATTTCCCATAGCCGACATGTGTCAACTGGTTTTCATGTTCTCTATCACTAAAATATCCCAATTCAATTGCCAATTTCAGGACGACGCAGTAATAAATGTACCGTTTTGGATAGTGACCTTTCTGCTCATTTTGCCCTGTTCCTCAATGTCACATCCTCAATATTACGGTCAACAGACCATTCCTCCACCATTGTGTCCCATTTCCGCCCTATCACCTTTTGTGAGAGCCAATTTTAGGCTAAAACATTAAATCAGTGATATCATCCATTAAATGTACTTTCATTGCTAGCAGCGGTTTATCTGTTGTCTCAACTTCATTCAATTCCAGACCTTTGACAAAGGCTATTGCAATACGGTGTAAGAACCTCGATAGTTCGACACTTTGTGGACTTAAAAAATGGCGAACTATCGAAAATTCGAAACTATAGGGAGTTTGTGGGAAATGTTAATATAGGGAGCATAAAAATCTGTTGAATTTAAGAAATACTAAATAAATATTAAAAAAACATGACTTAATTAAACTATAATAGGACTATAGCCAAAATTAAAATCATTCACCATTTTGTTTACATTTTCACCTTTGACAGTCCCCAACATTGACATTAAATCAATTGTATTGTAATGACATGCTAAGTTGTCATTTATACCTTTACAAGTTGACTTGTCGAACTATAAGGAGTGTCGAACTACCGAGAGTCGAACTTTCAAGGTTCCTCCAACTCTCAAGATAAATTTTTGTGATATCTTTTCAAGCAATTTTTATTATACGTTTTCTGATTTTTAGCAATAGCGCCAAAACAGTAGGTATATTTAGTTAACCCATATACAATTAGTCTTCAGTTTTGGTCCTATTGCTCTTTGCCCTATGTTTCTTTTAAACATCAAAAAAAATTTCCAATTTTTTTTTTATATTGAGTTTTTATTTTTAAGTTGAGGTCCAGTGACTGAGTGGTTGGTACCGTATACATTTTGTTTAGACTTTTATGTAGGCTAGAAGAAAAAAATAACTATTACAGTTTTACTTCTATCGATCCACTCGAAATTAGGGCTGAACCTTCATTGGTTTGGCTAATTTTAAAAATAGACGGAACTTTCAAATAATGACAGTTAGAGAATAGCTTACTCCTGCAGTTTACTCAAACAGGGTGTACAATCAGGGTGTACAAACTCAATGACAATCGGTTGAAAGCGATTGCATTAAATAGAAGAAAATACTCCTAGAACATGGTTGGCCTAAATAAGTTTGAAAAAAAGGAACAAACCACAGAAAAGCGACCGCAACAGTGATGAATCACGGCCAATAATCATAAATATTCTGGAAAATCTACAATCAGGATTCCCTCACTTTTAAGAACCTCAGAAACAGTCAGTTTTTATTTTATTTTTTTTGTTACAAAAGGTTTTAAATATGGTAGATTTACAAAATAGCAGGACTTTCTGTCCACACAATAAGCATTGGATAAAATATTATCGGACGGAACTAAACAAAATATGTGCATAGCTCCCTTACCTGACCAATCCTAAATGCTTTTCAGGCCTACAAAATGAGTGACAAACGTTACAGGCAGTTTGTAACCAACTAAATAAGGAATGTTTTTTCTAAATGTAGTGTTGTTTACTACTTATTATTGCATAGGCCATAGAAAACTGTAATTTGACATATTTAAACGTACTTCAGTTAACCAGCCAATTCGTTATCAAGTCGGGGTCTGGTCCTTAAGTGGCCGTTTAAGTGAGGGTCCACTGTACTGTAAATCAAGTTCCTATATAGTATAGTTTGGTTATTTGGAGGGCTCGACAATTCTGGTAACCCTCAATTTCAAAACCTTGTAAAAAATAAAATGGTTGGGCCAAGCATGAGTTTTTAAGTACAACCACGATGTATTAGTGGTGGGCTACACTTCCGTATACGCCCAGTGGAAATATCAATGAACCCGATATTTTATGGAAATAAAAAAATCAAATTGTAAAAGAGTATCATTGTAAGTATCAAATGAAAAATATTGATTCCATAAGAATATTTATATTCAGGATTACCGACTTTTTTTTTAAGTGTGACTTCATAAACAAAACCATTTAACGTGATCCAAAATAAAATAATTGAAACAGACCCAATACAAATCATGATAACAGTATATATTGATGACAACTTAACTGTAAACGTTTCATACATAACAGATTCAATCACTGTGGGCTCAGCGGTAACTAATTTTTCCTATTATTTATATTTTTTATTTTCAAATTTATACATTCAACAACAAGTATAATGTAACATGACTTAAATTTAGAAAATTAAAAAGTACTAATCATACAGTATAAACAAAAAAGTTTAACAAAATAAAATATAGACCACCTGACTAAGCGTCAGATATGGCTCAATGTTAGAAGGTTAATGATACCAGGTAAACAATAAAAATTTCCATTTATGAACTTATAATAAGAAATTATCCTTGTAATTTCAGCATCCTCCGGGATCAAATTGTAGTTAGGCACCGTTTGTAGTGTGGGTCTACGTATATGGTAGTTTTTCTGCCTTTCCACACACATGGCAGCATTCCTTTAAGAGTGTTTGATTTTGTCGCGAAGTATGATAAAAGTCCTTTTACAGTTACGGTACGGTATACAGTTCATATTTTTATTAATGTTCCTGCCCTATTGGCTAAGGAAAAAATTACCATTATTGGAAGTATAATAGCCTACTTAATTTTGTTTGTTGCCTATTCTCACATTTACTTTCCTTTAAGCTTACATAGTTCTTCTTAGTGGAGTTTATCTTTACAATAGGTTAGATTAGTGTAATTTTTGTTGAGGTCAATCCATTTGATAGAATTTTGTATACTATACGGGCGAAACTTCGTTGTCCTCTCCACAGTTATTATTGATGTTAAAATTTTGAGTTTTCAATAATATTGCTATTTTATCGATGATACAATATTACACGATATGAATGTGACTTTATCACCTGATTTAGTTTTGTTCTAAGATAATAAAAAATACCTTTTGACAATAAAACAAATATATTGCAAACAAGTACAAATTTGAACTAATGTAGAATTTAACATTATCAAAGAACAATAAAAAATACACTAACTTAAGTTATTTAGCCAAGTTTATTTTGTAGCCTAATTGTATCTTAATTGTGAGAAGATGCATACTTCATTAGATCTAAAATTGTGTCACACAAATTATGTCAAATATAAATTAGAGAGGTATTTTTCTCTTTTGTACTACTGTAAGGGAATATGCATTTTAAAATTTTTCAAAAACCATTGATTTTGATAAACATTGCTGTCCACAAAAGTGACGGAGGTTTACGGTTAGATTATTATTACGGTTAGGTTTAATTATTATTACAATACTTTCAAATACTTATTACCTACCTCAATATTGTTGTTGATTTGATTGTTTTCATCACACAATTTTAATCGCAAACTCAAAATAGCTTAACGAAGTTTCGGTTTTTTTAAGTTGATTCAATATTTATACCGATTTGATGCAATGAATATATTTCCATTTGATAGTTTCACCGGGCGTATACAGAAGTGCAGCCTAAAGGTGTGACAACACCAGAGGTTGACAACCTAAGTTGTCGACCTAAGTCATATAGCCTAGCCCTAAATAAGTCAACAACTCTTTTTAGTTCTTTGGCAAAAGTTAACATCTTTTGATTGTCTACCTACCTCTGGGCTAAACACATTTTAAGGTGTAGGCCTAGCTACATATTTCTTGAGACAAACTTTTGGTCTAGGCTTAAGGTAGCATAGGCCTATCTGTTATAGTCTGTCCTGTTGTAATAATTCTGTAATTGATGATGATGAAATGGGCCCTTTATAATCAGACACTTCTAGGTCTAAGCCAACCAATAAATTATGCGATTATGCCCTATACAACAAATATAGCCTACCTAAAAGCCTACTCACTCTATAAATTAATATTAAGTTATAACTTATCACAAGACTTTTTGAAAAGCAGGAGGGGCCTAGGCCTATTGATATTTTGAAGAGTTACTCTATAGTGCTAATCACAACTTCGTGTGGGGACATAAATTGAATTAATTTCAAAACTGGAGAGTAATTTGACTGATGCTTTGACATATTCATAGAATAATCTGAGGTAATTCTAGACCTACCATGAGTACAAAATTTGCATGGAACTCTGCACTCCTAAGTGAAAATTGAGACCTAAACAATTTACGTTCAGTACAAAGGGGTGTCATGAATTTACTTATTCAAACTTTAAAAACTTATTATACGAACTGCCGAATTGGCGTTGATACATAACTAACCTACACACACACCCACGCCAACCAGACTGTAAAAATAAATTGAACTTGATTCTTGTTTTGTTTTGACTGTTGTGTAGCCGCTGCCATCTCTATATTAATCGGACGGACATATGACACACACTGTTTAATTTTTATTTTTTATTTATTAGTGTTTTTATGTGTGAGTTTAAATTGTTAACCGTTTTTTTGTAGTAAAATTTTCTTTTTATTATTGTTTGTTAACATCAAATTTATCTTTGCAGTATTCATAACCTTTTTTTTTAAATAGTTTTTAAATAACAAATTTTATTATACACTTTCTTTATGTCTGACAACAAAACAACAATGTCACCGTTTAACGTACCCTAAACAACTAAACACCGCTTATTACGGCCTCCAATAGTAGTGGGGTTTGGTTACTTTCAAAACGGAAGTCGTGCCATTTGCCAGCCGCTGCCGGCCAGCTGCCATCGGCCAGATGGCAAATCAGTTGCTGTCGCCATATGCCATGCCATATAGCTTCAGGTGGGGAGAGGCTAAATGAAATGAAGGGGTGGAGAAGGGGTGAGCAGATGGTGTTAATTTTTGAAGTAGGAGTTAGTGTATAAAGGAGAGGGGATAATTGCTTCAAGGTCATATGGAGGGGATTTTAAAAAAGACTGAACTATTAAGAGTTCAGTTTATAGGTGATTGTCATACAGGTCAGTCGAAACCGACAAGGGACTGAAGAATAGCTTCTACATCATTTATTGTTGTAGAAGATACATCTGGAACTTGTACAGGGTTCTGAGGAGTTGTTGAAGTTGAATTTCTAGAAGGATTTTCCCTTGGATGAGTTGTTGATGATATTTCTTGAACTTGAACATTTTCTTGGTTGGTCTCCATTGTTATTGTAGTACAAATTAGAGTGGAGATGTTGTCAGCTTAAAAGCATAGAAGATAATGAAGTAGGAATTATTGTTGGGGCCCTTATATAGGGAATAGTGGGGGTAAAATAAAAAAACTTGTTTAACACAGTCGATAGGTGTAACAAGTTGAAAGTTATTGAAGTGTAACATATAATGCAAAATGTCGTAAATGACACTATCATCAACATTAACCTGAGCAGTTGTGGAAGAGTATAATGGATTAAAACTGTACTTCTTTCTAACTCTTTTTAAATTAGTTTTACACTTTGAAATTGAAGGTTTAGAAGTAGTTCGTAATATGTGTTGTGTTCGCAAAAGCTTTAATTTTAAACATTGTGCATTCATTATAACCGATGTGTTACATTCAGAAGTTAAAAGAAGACTGAGATATAAAATGAAGTGTAAAAGAAATTAAAACAAAATGCTGGAGTAGTAATTTTGTAGGTTAGAATTAACCTACAATATGAATGCTAAAAGTAACGAAGTCTATTCCATGGATAATTCTAACCTCAAACCTAGTTAACGAAGTAGTCATAAAGTAAAACTAATGAGAGATGATGACTGAGCGGATGCAAGGCAATGAATGTTTGTGGCGCGATAAACAACCCAGCTTTATAGAGGCAATAACTCCAGTCAGATGGCGGCAGATGCCGAGCAAATGACTGGTTGACCGACTTTCACCAGAGTAGTAAGAGAAGTAGGGGGTTTCGGGGCAATGACCGACCGGAAAGGTCAATGACCCCCCCCCCCCCGAAAAAATGGAGCCCCCCCCCCGAAAAAATGGAGCCCCCCCTTACCCCTTCCCCCTTCCCCCACTCCTACCCCCACTCCTTCAGGCCAATGACCGGTCACCCGGTCACCGAACCAAACATGGCAGCTACCATGGATAATTCTAACCTCACTTGGATAATTCTAACCTCAAACCTTGGTTTTTGAGTCGCTGCGCATGCGCCGCTCCCCACTCTTCTGGTTTACTTTTACACTGGTGTCAACTGGACTGGATTGAATACTGTACTGGAGTGAAACAACTTCTCCCACTACTCAAGAACGGAGGAGGGATAGGAGCCCAATTCTTGCGTCAGTCGCCAACAAACTTTCATAGCGAAAGGTTGTTGGCGATTCAGCAAGAGGTTTCAAATATATAGTAGGCCTATATATATTTGAACTTCTTAAACTATGTTGCGTTTTTTAATGTAGTATGTGTGTGTGTGTGTGTGTTTTAGTTGTAAGTTGCATTTAATTTAAGAAAGAATTTGCGCATTGCGATGTTAGTTATGTTGGGTTTAGCATTAAGGTGTATTAATTTTAAGAGGTGTTTAGCATTAAGGTGTATTAATTTTAAGAATAATGATGGTATTTGGTTGTGTTGAATTATTTGGTTTTTAATAATGATGTGTTGGTACTAATAATTTATGTTTGTTTTGTGCATTTGTTTTGCCTTACAGCTAGATGTTAGGGGGTAGATTAACTGTAAATTCAGAAGTTCAGTTGAACTTCATTTAAAATGGGTGGGACATCCGCAAGCCGGACTTTTTTTTGCATTTTGTTTAGGAATATGATGGGTGGGATTAGTTTGGGTGGGGTTAGAGTTGCGTTTCTGCATTAACTGTTCCAGTTTCCCTGAAATTAATGGTTACGCTTTGATGCGGACGGGAAGTTACGCTTTGATGCGGACGGCCCAGGGACCTCCCTTGCAGAACGTAACTAGTGGGTTGGGAGTGGGAACCGCTAGGCAAACAGGGTGGTGGGAACAGTATTACTGTTCCCATCACCTTGGATCATTATAAATCTTGAATGACCTTGACCCACTTTTGGAAGGGTCAATGACCCCCCCCCCGAAAAAATGGAGCCCCCCCCCCGAAAAAATGGAGCCCCCCCCCTTTCCCCCACTCCTTCCCCCACCTCCCGGGCCAATGACCGGTCATGACCGGCTGCTAACCCCTCTCATTTGCATACCGTTATAAAAGCCGAGCCAGCCGCGGCCAGTGTTTCATTCTGATTCCAGACGTTACGCTGCGAACTTGGAGTTATAACCATGTCTTCTCTACCAACTACTATTTCTACTACTTCTACTTCGACTTCTATTTCTACTACGGCTGTTCCTGCACCTAAGAAAACTCTTCGCCTCAAAAACCTTCCTGATTGCTACAAGAACCGACTTGCATCTCAACCTTCAACTTCTGGAGCTATTCTTCCGCCAACCAACACTTCTAGACTTCGTAGTATTTTTTCACCGCCTTCGCCTTCGCCTTCAAAGGACTCCGCACCACCATCAACTACTATGCCGCCACCGCAGAAGCCAGTTCACCACCATCCTAATACCCCTTCCGTTGAAACCATTGTTCATCGTCTTAGCACACCCATTATCCCACTATCACCATTGCCTCCTACCCCACCACTTAGTACACCTGAAGATCATACCTATCACAAAACTGAATCCTCTCAACCTGCTACTAAATCATCTCCTAAATCAGCTCCTAAATCAGCTCCTAAACCAGCTCCTAAACTTACTCCTAAACCTACTCCTAAACCTGCTCCTTCAGAGCAATTTCAATTATTGCAAGAACAGCGTCGTAGGGCATTTAGCCGTCCCACTACTTGCCCTGAAATGCTTACTAGGGGAATTAAGAAAGGATCACCTTGTGGGAGGAAATGTGTAAAAAACGAAAGTTTTTGCCGTGTACATGTCGTAAAACACATTTCTGAACCACAAGTGACAGAAACCCCCACTGTTGAATACCAATCCAAAATTATTGGTGTAAAAGGAAATAGGCTTAAGAGAGGTTGTGTCTATTTTTTTGAAAGTGTTATTGACAACGAACACATTTTGGCAACTTGTAACGGCGTAAAATATAATATTAATGTGATTGAATCCTTGCGCAAAGAGAAATCTGTTTATGAGTTAGACTCTAAAGACTATCTCCTTAGACACAAACTGGATGGTATTACAAGGTGGGGGCGTAGCAAGTAAATTCACATAGCTTTTTCCAAATTATTGCTTAAAAAAATACTGGGGGAGAAACACAACGCGTTATAGCGTTGTGTTTCTCCCCCATTATTTTTTAACACTCTAAGTCTCGTGACCTACTTTCATGTGAGTAGTGAGTAAAGGATGGTTCTGTGTCTGTCTGCATTCCTTCGGGTCAATGACCGGACCTGAAAGGTCAATGACCCCCCCCCGTAAAAAAATGGAGCCCCCCCCCGAAAAAATGGAGCCCCCCCCCTTCCCCCACCACTCCTTCCCCCACCACTCCTTCCCCTACCACTCCTCTGGGTGAATGGCCGGTCATGACCGGTTGTCTACCTACATCTAACCGTTACACTAGCTACTCCAGAGTCTTCATTCCAATCCGTGCGGCCACCACTGCAATATGCCTACTCTATTAGAATTATGTTTGCGACAGATAGTTTCAAATATAGTGTTGGTGGAACTTGCATTTCAAGATGCAAACCTTCCACTAACACTACGTCAAGAAGTGTATTCTTTTTATAAAGAAAATTTTGGAGTTTTTCATTACCTTCAGTATAAATTTATGGATGGAACAAATATGTGTCCAGAATGCGGTTCGGATGCAATAGGAAATGGGTTATTGGATTTTATAATAGATGGTGGAATTTATGAATACAAATCTTACTTGTCATACAAGTTTATCATCCCAGAAGAAGAAAAATGCGATATTTGCGCACTTAATTTGTACAAGTTTATACAAGCCGATCCTGCTGAAATCCATTTAGAAAACAACAGTGAAGTCCCTTATTTTTTTATGGCTTAAGCTCCATAGCAGTCCACCAAACCCAGCCAAACGGCCCTTTTCAGGGCCACCTAAGACTTAAATTTAGGGATGTAAGCTATTTAGCTTACATGCGACTTAGCAGAAATAAGTTCTGCTACATGGCTAGTTTGATCCGTATAGTAGTAAGCAAAGGAGGGTTCTGTGTCTGTCCCCACTCCTTAAGGTCAATGACCGGACCTGAAAGGTCAATGACCCCCCCCCCGAAAAAATGGAGCCCCCCCCGAAAAAATGGAGCCCCCCCTCCCCCCCCTTCCCCCACCACTTCTTCCCCCACCTCCTGGACCAATGACCGGTCATGACCGGCTGGTAACCCCTCTCATTTGCATACCGTTATAAAAGCTGAGCCGGCTATGGCTAGTGTTTCATTCTGGTTTCTTCCACCGCTCTTGTTGCTTTGTTTCTGCCAGTCTTAATATTTTTATTTTTTTTAAATGTTTCCTTACCCTAATGAAAACTTTAATCCTTCTGAAAATGCTGATGTTTTTCAACCCCCTGAAGATGATGTAGTAGATGATTTCCAACAACAAGAAGAAAATGACAGTGAAGATGAGATTGAACATGAAGAAAATGTGATAGAAAATATGGATAGTAGCAGTGAAGATGACAGTGAAGATGACAGTGAAGATGACAGTGAAAATGAAATTAATGAAATTGAAATTTTATCATGTAAGCAATACATAGTTAGTTATTTGAAGTAAGGAAGCTAATGAAATATTTATATTGGATTTATAGTTGGAAAGTGGCTTAATAACCACATTACCCTTTCCCCACCTCCACCCTATCCCTTCCCAATCCTTATTCCTTCCCCCTCCCCATATTTAAAATTTATAAAAGGCGGGCTATGAACCTTCAGGTTTTTAGTCTGTACTTGCACTTTGTGCTGTCAAGTACATCACAGCAAATATGCCTCCTAATGTGAATTACCATTTTAATTCTTCTGAATTTTCCGATGTTTTTCTACAACCTGAAGACATTTTAAATAATGATAGTGAGAGTGAGAGTGAAGACGATGATGATTATAGTGTTGAACTTAGTGAAGAACGTAAAGTTATAGCAATTGATCCACAATTTCCATTTGATACAATAGAACAATTTTTGGTTGAAGCTAATAAATGGTTAAATTTAGGATGTTATATACGAATTGACTCTTTTATATTGTATGGTGATAGTCATTCTTTCCTTGTCATACCAAATGACAGAGACCGCATGTTGCAGTGGGCACAATCTATGATGGAGTGCTATGAACAAGGTGTGGACACTGGTGGCTATTTTCTTGCACAAGTAGTGTAATAACAAAATTACCTTTCCCCCACCCTACACCCTATCCCTTCCCAATCCTTATTCCTTCCCCCTCGCCATTTTTAAAATTGATAAAAAGGCAGGCTATGAACCTTTAAGTTTCTAGTCTGTACCCACACCTTGCGGCATGAAGATGCTTACCAGACTTGATGGTTTCATAGCCAATGATATTAATATATGGAGTTTAATAACAAACTTACGGATAAAAATTGAAGAAAAAATTATGGCAAACAATGAGCTAGGAGTTATTGTTTTTGTTTCATTAGTAGAACATTTTGAAATTTTGTATAGTATAAAAGTAACAATTAATAATATTAATGAACTATTTCCTTGGACAATATTTATTCGCAATAAAATTAAAGAGCAAAAAATTATAGTAGATGTGACAGCAATGAAATATAACCTAGATAGAGAAGAATAGATACTAACCCCCCTCCCATTCCTTTGTTTTGCAAAAATAGTGGGGGTAGGAGTATATATAAGACTAAGTAAGCGATACATAGTTTGTTGTTTGAAGTAAAAGAAGTAGTAAATAAACATGTTGTCTAAAGATACTCCATTTATTAATTATTTTGAAGTTAAAGATGTTTTTGAAAGCACAAATGAAATACAGGAAGAAAACATAGAGGAAAATTATAATGAAACTAATAATGATTCTACGATGGAAGAGGAAGAAATGGTACAGATTGAACAAGAAATATTTGAAGAAATGATAAACGATAGTGATGAAAATATAATTAAGGAAGCTATTGAAATATTTATATTGGATTCATCGTTGGAATCACCCATATCACCTTTACTGTCTTCTGAATCTGAATCTGAATTGGACTAAGGTACCCCCACCATTTTGAAGAAGTAGTGGGGGAAAAATATCCCTACCACAAGTTAAAAGTTGGTGGGGGAATGTTTATAAATGTGTTAAATATTTGTGCAGGAGATCAGTCTTAGGGAGACTAGTGACTGAAGATGTTTCGTAAAATACCTTTTGATCCTTCATACTACAATCTGTTTGATATACATCGTTTTCCAGACATTGAGGAGAAATTGTACAGAAAATTTTGTTCTCTACTCGATAAACCACAAAAACTACCACCTAATACTTTTACCTACAAGCTACCCATCATGGACAAGGACGATGTAAGCAAAATACCATTAGTTCAAGTAAAATTTTTGGAAGAAAAAATTCTTGTTTGTGTGAGAGAAGTGTTTCATAATGATTATTCAAAAAGATTGGCTTTCGACTTTATTCAAGAACATGCAGGATCTGAAAGAGAACAATATCCAGAACCATATTACAAATATCTTTTCGAGAATGGAGCGAGTGTAACGGTAGAAATAACCATTACATTAGTATAACTCTCCCCACCATTGACGTCTCCCCACCATTGGCATCTCCCCACTACTGACTTAAAGTTGGTGGGGGAATGTGGATAAATGTGTTGACTATCTGTGTAGAAGCTCACTCTTCAAGAAATTGTTGATCAAAATGTTTCATCATGTACCGACTTCTTCCTTCAGGGAAAAACAAAGATTAAAACGACTAGAAAAAGAAAGACAAGACCGAGAAGATATGAAGATGGAATTCAATAGACTACAATTTCAAATACCAGGAATTGAACTTGGAGCACCAAGATTGAAAACTCTCCACTGGGCTGGAAGTTATATCAAATTTTTGAAAGTGCAAGTTGAAGCAAGAGATCTAAAATTGAAAAGATTAGAAATGGAAAATCGAGAATTGAAGAAATTAATATCACACATGTCTGGTAATACAACTGTTCAAGAAGGTGAAGAAGAAGGAAAAGAAATTTTAGGAATCTAAATTATCAGCACCCCTTATAGAGAATAGGGAATAGATCACTTTGTGGTAATGTAATAACATGCCGCTTAGTGATCTATTCCCAGTTCTCGCTTAATATCCGATGACCTTGACCTACATAAAAGTGGTGGGGGTAAGAGCATATAAAGAGATAGTTATGGATATAACTTTCAGTACAAGTCTAATACTATGGACAGCTTGTTAGTTTTGTGTTTACAACAAATTATTAATAATGGGTTTCTTTACCATCATATAATAAGAACAAATAAATGTGAAATACCTCAACCAATTCGTGAAATGCTCATCAAATTTAAGAAGGACAATTGTGGATTTGGTATTTATCTTGCTTATATTTTTGAAGATGGAACACAAATGTGTCATGATTGTGGAAAAGCATCTGTTTTAGATTTTGAACAATTTGAAGACGATGGAGGTAAATTAGTTCACCTTGTAAAAGGCCAAGTGATGAAATTTGAAACAGTTAAGAAAAAATGTAACATTTGTGCACAAAATTTGTTTGAATTTATTAAGTATAGTGCATTGAAATCATAATACCCCTTCTACATATGAAGAAGGTGGGGGAAAGGAGTGGAGATTATAAAGTGGTGGGGGAACATGTATAAATGCAGGTTGTTTGAAGAGACTTTTAATATTGTTGCAGCATTTGTTCAAACAACATGCAGTTTGAAGTTCAGCATTTCAAAATTAAATACGAGGAATGGACCTCAGTTGCAGAATTTATCAAATCGAAAGAAGATAGTAACATGTTAGTTCAAGTAGTTTGTTACACCCATAATGAAGAAAGCCATGTGAAGGTGATGAACTACCTCAATACTCCAAATACTACTTCAAGAAGCCCAGAATTTATTAAGTATGTGAAGGAAGACGATGCAGATGTAACATTAGAAGTCTGGTACAAAATTTGAAATGTGAAAAGAAGAAAATTATTGTGGTGGGGGGAAATGTACAAGTTAATGGTGGGGAAAATGAGATAAAACCGGCAAAATTGTAGAACAGAATTCACTCTATACAACGATGGAGCATCCTTCCACAACACCTGTATTGGCATCTGAGGATTGGCATCAACCAAATACTTTAAGTTTAAATTGTTATGAAAATCAGAAGCCTAGTACTTCAAATTGGTATGAAAATCAGCAACCTGCCACTTCAAGTGTAAATTGGTATGAAAATCAACAAATTACTACTTCAACACAAAATTTGTATGAAAATCAACAGCCGACAACATCAACTCATTTTTGTACATCAGTATTTAAAGTATCAAAGCCCCATACAGATTGTAATAAGTTAATATCAGCTCAATCAGGAAGAATCAGGAAAAACACATACATGAGAGAAAGGTGCAAGAAAGAAAGGATAGAATTTACAAAATTACAGTTAACAGTTCCCTCTATTAAAGTGGGATGTACTAGAATACAAACTTTGCAAGCAACCAATGCATATTTGTTGGAATTGTTAGAAAGAATTGAAAAGTTGGAGAAGAAGAATGAACATTGTAAAAAGTAAACACTCATTCCCCCCAAGAAAAACAAAAAAAAATAATAAAATAGTAAAATGAAAAAAAAGTAGATGTAGAATAGAGAGCGAGGAATAGATCACTTTGTGGTAATGGACTAACATGCCACTTAGTGCTCTATTCCTCGTTCTCGCGTTATATTGGATGACCTTGACCTACATTAGTAGGGTGGGGGAAATTGAAAATGGTGGGGGAAAGTGTATAAAGGACAAGCCTACTATAGAGGAATCACTCTGAAAGTAAACTTGTCAGAAGTATGGACTTGACCACAAGCAAAGAAGAAGATAGAAAACAAAGATTTCGAGAAATGGCTAAAGTAAGAGAGTCAAGAATAAGGTTGAGATTTTACAAACTACAGAGATTGATTCCTGGTGTTAAGTTAGGAGAAATAAGATCAAGAACGGTAGACATGGCGGCTGATTACATCAGTTACTTACAATCGGAATTAATGATAAAGGAGGCAAGAATAGAAGAGCTGGAGCACAAGATAAAACAACATATTGAAACATCGAACAGTGAACCTATAAATTGTGTAATAAAAGAAGAAGATGTAAAAGACTTAAATTAAACAAAACAAAAAAAATGAACTTGGACTTTGGTTATTGATTGGACACTTCTTAGAGAATGGGGAATAGATCACTTTGTAGTAATGAATCATCTTGCTGCTTAGTGATCTATTCCCAGTTCTCGCTTAATCAAAAATGACCTTGACATACTTAGCAAAATATCATATAAGCCGGATCAAAAACAGTTATTCCTCATTTACTGGAAATGGCTCCTGTGGACAACACCGATTATCCAAGGAAATCTATGATTGAAATATTGTATAAAATTCAATTAGAGGATTTAAATATGGAAGAAGATGAAAATAATAGCGAAACTTCAGAAGTAGAAACTATAAATGATATGGATGTGGATGTAACAACATCAGAAGAAGAAAATGCCAATGATGTGGAGAATGAAAATTTGGATATGGATGTAGTAATATCAGAGTCTTCGTCATCATTTGAATATGAAGAAATACATATTGAAACTCCAATTCATATAGAGAATACTAATGAAGAATCTGTTTGTAGAAGATTAATATTTTGTCCAAGACGTTTGTTTTCTTCTGAAAGTGAAGAAGAAGAAGATGAAATAGTAGTGGGGGAACTATTATAAAAGAAGGAAAGGGAGAGCTCATTTCATTTCTTGGCGAAATTTTGAAGAGTGAACACCACCAAACATGTATCATTGCGATAAATGTTTGGAATCGTTTAATGATGATATTCTGTTAGAAATACATAAGGAACTAATTCACAACAACATAGAAGAACAAGAAGAACAAGAAGAACAAAATGAAATAACAGCAAGACCTACAACAACTTTACCAAATTTACAAGTATCAGCTTTACCCGGAAAGGTAGTAATGCATCATAAGATTCAAAATGAAGATTTAAACTTAGAAGAATTTATTAGAGAAGCAAAACCAATCATCAGTAGAACTTTAAAAGAAGAATTAAAAAGATAAAATTTTCTCAAATTTGGATTACTACTAGAAGCTATGTTTATAAATGTACAAGAAGAATTATCACCAAGAGGATTTATAACTAAAAATCAAACTATCATAGGAAGTTCAGACATTGATTCAATAGTTGAAAAATGTATAGAAGAAATATTAACTAAAATTCAGGAACATGAAGGACGAGGATCAGGGTGGAGTCTTATAAGTATTGAAGGATTAAATATAAGAGTTCATAAACATGGATATGGACTAATGGGATCTAGTTATATTCGTTTACCAAAAATAATTGAGGATACAAGATCATGTGTTAATGTGAAAAATCAAGATAACGAATGTTTTAGATATGCGATGACATGTAAATTTGTACCAAATCATTGTAATGAACCAAACCAGCACTATGAAAATCAAAGATATAGATATAACTTTCAAGGAATTAGTTATCCTGTATCACTAAAAGATATATCAAAATTTGAGAAGAAAAATCCCGGCACATCTATTAATGTTTTTGGATTAGATAGTTCAAATAAAGTTTATCCTTTACGTATTGCTAAAGAAGAGCTAGCAGATCATACAGATTTACTACTACTAACACAAGGAGATGTATCTCATTATGTGTATATAAAGAAATTTGACTCTCTTGTTAATAAACAACTTTCAAAAAATCGAAACAAAAAGCTGATCTGCAAAAGATGTTTTAATTTCCAACGAGAAGGAAGACAAGGAATGGAATGGTTACAAGAGCACAAAAGATTATGTAACAATAATTATGAAGCAAAAATTATTTTACCTTCAGAAAGCAGAGCATTTGTTACATTTCAAAAAGTTCATCATCAATATCGTATCCCTATAGTTGTATATGCGGATTTTGAATCAACACTAATTCCTATAGAAGATGAAAATTGTGAAGCTAGAAAAAGTGTCAAATATCAAATGCATAAACCAAATAGTTTTTGTTTAATGGTTAAATCAACATTATCAGAAGAACATTTAAACCAATATGGATTAACTTCAGAACCTCTAGTATATCGTGGTGAAAATGTGGAAACAATATTTCTTGACCATTTATATTTAATAGCTGAAAATGTACAAAGATTATATACAAATATCATACCAATGAAACCGATGGAGGAAGAAGAGGAAATTCAACATGAAAATGCAACTCATTGTTTCTTATGTAAAAATGAATTTACCATTGACAATTATAAAGTTAAAGATCATGACCACCTTACAGGTTATTACAGGGGTGCTGCTTGTAATAAATGTAATTTGAGCTATCGTTTACCACTATTTATTCCTGTGGTTCTGCATAACCTCAGTGGGTATGATGCTCATTTTATAATACCTGAATTAGGAAGAGACGATGGTTCGATAGATGTGTTGGCTGAAACTTCAGAAAAATTTATAAGTTTCTCTAAAACAGTTGGAAATGTCAAATTAAGATTCTTAGACTCCTACCGATTTATGCCGTCGAGTTTGTCTAAACTTTCTGAAAATTTAAGGAAACAAGATTTTATTGAAACAAAGAAGATTGTAAGTAACGACAAACTGGATCTCGTACTTCGGAAAGGTGTTTTCCCATATGATTATATAGACAGTTTAGAAAAGTTTAATGAAACATCACTTCCGCCAAAAGAAGAATTTAAAAGTAAACTATACGACATGGACATATCTCAAGAGGATTATGATCATGCATGTAAAGTATGGAATGAATTAGGATTTACAACATTGGGAGAATATTCAGATTTTTATGTTAAATTAGATGTAACTTTATTATGTGATATAATGGAAGAATTTAGAAATACGTGTTTTGCAGCATATGGATTGGACCCTCTTCATTCATACACTTCACCTGGACTAGCATGGCAAGCCATGTTGAAAGAAACAAATTGTAAATTACAACTTCTTACTGATATAGATATGGTTTTGATGTTAGAATCAGGAGTTCGAGGGGGATTGACACAAAGTGTAACCAGACATGTTAAGGCGAATAACAAGTATCTGCCCGATTATGATGCATCAAAACCAACGACATTCCTAGGTTATTTCGATGCAAATAACTTATACGGATGGGCAATGTCAAATCCCCTTCCATATGATAATTTTAAATGGATAGATCCAGAATCGATTGGAAACATTATGGATATACCAAAGCATGGTGAAACTGGTTACATTTTTGATGTTGATTTTGAATATCCTAAACATCTTCACGATCATCATTACGATTTACCACTTCTTCCAAAGACTGAAATTTCCCCTACTGGAAGATGGCCGAAATTATTAATGACTTTAAACAATAAGTCTAGGTATGTTGGACATTATTGGATGATACAACAGGCTTTAGACTTGGGATTAAAAATTACAAAAATTAATCGAATACTACAATTCTCTCAATCTTGTTGGTTGAAACCATACATTGACAACAACACAAGAAGAAGAGCTGCCGCTACGTCAAGTTTTCAAAAGGATTTCTTCAAACTGATGAACAATGCAATATTTGGCAAGACTTTAGAAAACAAAAGGAAACATAAGAATATCAAATTAGTAACTGATCCAGTAAAATTACAGAAACTAGTGCAACAACCAAACTTTGGTTCATCCGTAATTATAAATGAAAATCTTGTCGTCATTTCTATGAACAAAAAATCAGTTCTATTGGATCGTCCTTTATATCTTGGAATGTCAATATTAGATATTTCTAAAACACACATGTACGAGTTTCATTATAAGAAGATGGTTAATCATTATGGAAGAGATAACATTGGTATTGCATATATGGATACAGATGCACTTATTTACTGGATTAAAACAAATGACATGTATGAGGATTTACGAACCTTTGTATATAAAGATGATTTTGATTTTTCCGATTATCCTAAGGACCATCCAAATTATGACTATGACAAAAACAAAAAAGTATTGGGAAAATTTAAAGATGAAACAAATGGTGTGCCAATGATGGAAATTGTAGCATTGATGTCCAAACTGTATTCGTTTCAACTGTACATAAACGAAAGGAACGAACATCAAGTCACGAAGAAAGCCAAAGGAATAAAGACATCTTTCCTAAAGAAGAATGTACAGTTTCAACATTATAAAAGATGTTTGTTTGAAAATGTTGAAACAACTGCAACATTCAACACTATTAGAAGTTATAACCACCAACTTTTTAGTGTCAAACAAACAAAGTGGGCATTAAGCTACAAAGACGACAAGCGATATATTTTAGAAGATAAAATTAATACTCTACCATTTGGCCACTATTCCTTAAACCCTATCGACCAGTAAACCTATTCTTCGTCCTTTACCTTCTTCCTTTTTCCTTTCCGTAAAAAAGAGGGGACATGGCAAGCCCAATGCCGTGTTCCCTCTTTTTTACACTAATATTAAATGACCTTGACCCATATTTCAACTATATATATAAGAGAATAAACCATTGTATGGATCAGTATTTCTACAAACAGTGTGCAAGCAACACTTTAAGATGGAAAGTGTAAAGGATAAGATTGTAAATGAACTACATAAACCAGCAAGAAGAAGATTTCCAAGAAGAAGTACAATCATTAAAGGAATGAATGATCTTTACCAAGCTGATCTTATTGAAATGATACCACACAGTAAATTAAACAAAGGATTTAAATATATTTTAACAATTATAGACTGTTTTACTAAAATAGCTGATGCTTTACCGTTGAAGGACAAGACTGGTAAAAGTGTTACCAAAGCTATGGAGACAACAATACAAAGAAATAAATTTAAAATTAAACATTTACAAACGGATGATGGAAAAGAATATTTTAATAAAGATTTTGGAGCTTTGATGAAAAAATATAAAATAAATCATTATTCTACAAATTCTGAAGTTAAAGCTTCAATAATTGAAAGATTTAATAGAACATTAAAAGGAGCTATGTATAAACAATTTTCAAAACGAGGATCATATGTGTGGTATGACATATTACCACAACTTATAAAAGAGTATAACAACAAATATCATCGCACCATTGGAATGAAACCTATCCAAGTAAACAGTGCTAATGCTAAAATTGTATTACAACGCATCAAAAATAATACAACACCAAAAATAGAAAAGTTACAACCAAAAAAGTTTAAGGTTAATGATAAAGTTCGTATAAGCAAATACAAAGGTGTATTTAGTAAAAGATATCTGCCAAATTGGACTAATGAAGTATTTACAATTTATAAAGTGCAACCAACTATACCTGAAACTTACATTTTAAAGGATAATAAGGGTGAATTACTTCAAGGTGGATTCTATGGACATGAGTTGTTAAAATCAACAGTTGGTGATGTATATCTTGTTGAAAATGTTTTACAAAGCAAAAAGGATATGGTTAAAGTTAGGTGGTTAGGATTTGATAAAAGTGAAGACTCTTGGATTCCTTCAAAAGACTTGGTATAGTTATTAAATAGCTCATTATGTGTTTAACCTTTAAACAAGATGGAGATTGTACAACAAAAAGATCGATTTAATATTAATAATATTGATGAATTGACAGTTGACAATAATAAGTTAAATCATGGTAAACATGGTGAATTACTACCAAATACTATAAGATGTTTAATAACTGGTCCTTCAAATTGTGGAAAAACTAATGTTGTCTTTAACCTTATAACTAATCCTAAAGGTTTACGCTTTAACAATATATATATTTTTTTCAAAATCATTGCAACAACCAAAATATCAATTATTAGATAAAATACTTGCAAGTGTACCTGAAGTGAATTTCTACAAGTTTAATGCTAGTGAAACAATAATGCAACCAAGTGAAGCAAAACCATTTTCCATTTTTATATTTGACGATGTTTCTTGTGAAAATCATGATACTATAAGAAATTATTTTGCTATGGGAAGACATAATAATATTGATAGCATTTATATTGGTCAAACATACAGTAAAATTCCAAAACAACTTATAAGAGACAATGCAAATATGTTGATCATCTTTAAGCAAGATGAGACAAATTTAAAGCATATATATAATGATCATGTTAATGCGGATATGCCATTTGATAAATTTAAAGAAATGTGTGGTAAAGCATGGAATGAAAAATATGGATTTCTCGTTATTATGAAAGAAGAAGATATTAAAAATGGTAGATATCGTATAGGATTGGATAAATTTGTATTAATACGTTGAACTACCTATGCTACATCTAGTAACACGTTGAACTTCACAGTGTAAACATGGTGAATCAAGAAAAACTATTAAAAGAAATAAAATCACTCAGTGATTCTATTAGGATAAAGAATCGTGCATTAAGGATGGGTTTAAGTGAAAGAGAAGAATTTTTAGAGAATACATTTAAACCTATCACGGAACCTTTAAAACAGATATCAGAAACTATTGGTAAACCTCGTTATGAAGGAGATGTTTTACTACCAGTTTCTAAACAAGAAGTACAAGCATTAAAAAAAAGAAGATGATGATGATGATTCATATACAAGTGCTAGTGAACAAGAAGAAACAAAAGATGAAGAAGAATCAATTGTTGAAAAGGAAGAACAGCCAATACCTGAAGCAGAACAATCTATTCCAAATTTAACTCAATTGAGTAGTGATATATTACAACATGGACCTCTTGGACGAAAATATATAATGAAAATGCTACATGACATTAAATCAAATCCAAATTTAAGTAAATCACATGTATATGGAGCAAGAATTGATGGAAATGAATTGAAAATTGGTAACTCTAAGCTTGAAGTAACTCAAGACGATTATATCATTATTGGTGATCATAGATATAAAGGAACAAAAGGATTATATGAGTTAATTTTTAAAAATATACCAATAAAATATTCAGCAAAAGATTTAAATACTTTTAAAGAAATTTTACAAAATACTAACGCTCATAAAAGAAACTACTCAAAGGATGCAATGATTAATCGTTCACGTGCAACAAAATATAGTATTGTTATAAAAAAATTGTTTCCCCCACGAAAATTACCAACATTACGTACCACACCGGCTGTGAGACAACCTTTAAAAAGAAAATCTTTATCACTTATGGATTTATCACTTCTTGAACAACATGGTAAAAAGAGTAAAGGAGATACTTCAACATCTGGTAAAGGATTAATGAAAAATCTATACAATACAAATGTTATCTATTACAACGACATCAATAAATTAGTTGACAGAATGAGACTATTGCATGAAGCTATGGAAGCCGGTCATACTGGTTTAAATAATGAATGGGTGGCTCTAGTTGATGAACTTAAAAATCGTGGCATAATTGTATAATTGTCCGCAAATATAAAGAAGTTACAAGTATAAGATGTATCAGTTCTAACATGAGCGTCGACAAGTTCGGACGCTACTATCTTCAGTTGCTACCTCACACCCAACGAGGCCGTCCAGGACTTCCGCGACAAGATAGATAACCTAGAGGAGTGCGTTCTCGGCACCACCGGGCATGTCGTCGTTGGTGGCGATTTCAATGCCAGGGCCGTCGATTGGGGAATGCCCTCTACCAACTCCCGGGGGAAATACATCCTGGATTTCATCGCCAGGGCCGGTCTTGTCGTCCTCAACCAGGGCGACACACCTACTTTTCGGCGCCCCGGGCAGAGAGGCACGATCCCCGATGTCACCTTTGCGTCTGAGTCGCTCCTTCCGAGGATCTCTGGCTGGAGGGTTGTGGAGGACTACACGGGTAGCGACCACCAATACGTCGTGTTTGACCTGCATGATCAGGCAAATCGTCGAGTTTCCGCATTTCGGGAAGGGCCACGCCGGTGGAACACCAACAAACTGGACGTGGTCAAGTTCACCGAAGTCATCTCTCGGGGAGCGCAGGGGAATCCTGGTGAGGCTGGGGCCGAGGCACTAGTAACATCCACGATGGAACTGATCGTCTCGGCCTGCGACCAGTCTATGCCGCGAAGGAAACCCCGACGCGACAAACAACCCGTTTACTGGTGGACTGAAGAGATTGCGGAACTCAGAAGAACATGTTTAAGAACTAGACGAGCCGCCACAAGAGCGAGAATCCCCGCAGACAGAGTTCGTAAGTCGGAGGCCTATAAAGCTGCGAGAAAATCTCTCCGCCAGGCGATCAACAGGAGCAAGGCGAATAGCTGGAGGAGACTTCGTGACGACGTTGATTCCGACCCCTGGGGCCTGGGTTACAAACTTGTAACACAGAAACTCGGCGCCCGCTCTCCACCTTCCATCATGGAGGGCGCCACCATGGGGAGGATCGTCGCTGCGTTGTTTCCTGAACATCCACAGCGACCGCCGGTTGACTTCGGACGGGTAGAGGACGTTCCACTCTTCACTTTCGAGGAGCTAGAAACCTCCGTTCTCTCCCTGAAGAGCAACAAGGCTCCTGGCCCGGACGGGATTCCCAGTGAGGCTTTAAAGAAAGCATTTTTAATCAACGCTGACTTGTTGATGAGAATGTACAATGCCTGTTTGGTAGAAGGGGTGTTTCCGGCTCCCTGGAAAACAGCCAGGCTTGTACTGATCAGCAAGGGCAAAGGTGATCCCGAGCTGCCGTCGTCCCACAGGCCTCTCTGCATGTTGGACACGGCTGGAAAGCTGTTCGAGAAGCTGATCCGTTCCCGCCTGACTTCTGCCGTGGAAGCTGCCGGGGACTTATGCCCCCGTCAGTACGGCTTCAGAAAGGGACGGTCAACGATCGACGCTGTCACCGAAGTTCAGAGAGCTGTGGAGAGAGCCGAGAGCCACAACCATTTCTCCCGCCGAGTAGTGCTTCTTGTTACGCTTGATGTCAAGAATGCCTTCAACTCGGCGAGGTGGGTCGATATGCTGGATGCGCTTCGCAACACTTTTCGTATTCCTGCATATCTGTTGCGGCTCATCGAGGATTATCTACGCTCTCGAAGCCTGATTTATGACACGAGGGACGGAACGCGGACGATGGAAGTCACTTCTGGTGCCGCACAAGGCTCAATACTCGGCCCGGATCTCTGGAACGTTGCCTATGACAGCCTCCTGAGGTCCGAGATGCCTGAGGAAACCACTTTGGTTGGGTACGCCGATGACGTCGCAGCTCTCATTGCTGCACGCAACGTTGAGCTGGCCCAACTGAAGTTGAACCGAGTTATGCTGGTGGTCAACAACTGGATGTCCGATCACGGTCTCTCACTTGCTCTCAGTAAGACGGAGATCGTGATTCTCACGAAGAAGAGGATCGACACCGTCGTCCCGTTTCGAGTGGGAAGGGAGGTGGTCACATCAACTCGTGCCGCCAAATACCTCGGGGTTATGGTGGACACCAAGTTAAGCTGGAGGGATCAGATCTTCCGTACGGCGGATAAGGCCGCTAAGGTAGTGACTTACCTTAGTAGGCTGATGGCCAATGTCGGGGGTCCCCGATCCAGCAGAAGACGTCTGTTGATGTCCGCGGTCCAGTCCGTGCTTCTTTACGGGGCAGAGGTGTGGGCAGGCGCTCTAGATAAGGAGTGCTACAGGTTGCGACTCGCCCGGGTTCAGCGTCAAGCTGCGCTCCGAGTGTGTTCCGCCTACCGGACAGTGTCCGAGCCTGCCGTCCTGGTGGTCGCCGGAGTCATCCCTGTCAAGCTCTTGGCAGGGGAGAGGAAAGCGATTTATCAGAGACAAGGCGAGATCGGCAAGGACACGGCAAGAACAGAAGAGCGCTCCCGAACCTTCCAGCAGTGGCAACACAGCTGGGAGCACGACACCCGAGGACGATGGACTGCGAGACTTATCAAGCAGGTCCAACCATGGGTGGAACGGCGGCATGGGGAGGTGGACTACTACCTGACCCAATTTTTCACAGGTCACGGCTATTTTCGGTCGTACCTGAACCGGATGGGAAAGACCGGTTCACCGGACTGCATTTATTGCCCGGGTGTTCCCGACGATGCGGAACACACATTCTTCCGCTGTCCCCGTTGGGAAGGGCCCCGCCTGGAGGCCACACAAATCTTTGGTGTATTTTCGGTGGACTCGGTCTGCCAAAAGATTTTGGAGGATGAGGGCAACTGGGATTGTTTGTCACAGTTCGTCCGGGGCATCCTCCTGGAAAAGAAAACCGATCTGGACCGCGAAGTGGCCCAGATCCCTTGATCGAGCGGCTGGATAAGGAGCGAGCCCCACGGGCGTAAGCCAAATTTAGGCCTAGCCTGACGTAATGTGACAAACAATTCCAGGTTAGATTCCTAAAGAGTAGAGGAGGTTTTTTAGTGGGTAAACCCGTTTTTTGGGGAGCCCCACACTACAGGCTGGCCACCTGTGTGCGTAATGCATTTTTCCGCCTCTCCCTCAAAAAAAAAAAAAAAAAAAAAAAAAAAAAAAAAAAGTTCGGACGCTACTCCGCATTAGGAGTGCAAGTTGGAGAAGACAGAACAGAAAAAGAAGCGGATTACCGCAAACACCTGAAGGTGACTATAACATAAGTAATAAACGTTTAAAATTAGTTAAAGATCCAGAAGAAGATACTGATGGAGCAAATTTAAAGACAGTAAAAGAAGCTACTTCAACATCATTGAAATTACATAAGAATACTTATGATGTTAAATCACATAGATTAATTAATGTTGGTAAACCAACTGAAGGTTCTGATGCAATTACTAAAGAGTACTTATCATCTGAACTTTCAAATACTTTAAAATTGCAATGGGGTAACAACTTAAAAGATGGACAAACATATGATGCTGGAAATTATAGAATAACCAACGTGGGAAATCCCAAAAATGATAAAGATTCAGTTAATAAAGAATATTTACATTCTATAATACCGGAAAAAACTAAACATGGATATTCTTTTTATAAATTTATTATAAATGACATTGGATACCCAAAGGAAGACGGTGATGCTGTAAACCTAAAATACATCAAGGACAACTGTATTTTACAAGATGTTAATGAAATCGATTGTCATGGTAAAACATTGACAAATGTAAAGTTTGGTTCTCAACCAAAAGATGCTGTTACTATGGAACAATTATCTAAAGAATTAAAAAAGGAAACATCCAATTTTGTAAAACATGAAGATGCCGTGTTAAAGCGGGGAGATAAATTTATACATGGAAATGAAAAGTTTAATTTAATGCAAGGAAATAATGATGAATGGGATGCAGGACATAAAACAATAACAAATGGAAGATTTGGTATAAAAGATACAGATGTACCTCTAATGGTGCAAACATTAATTGCGAGTGGTGGTACATTAGGTACATACAATGGTCGTAATAGAAGAATAAAAGATATTTATCCTGGTTACGAAGAAAATGATTGTGTTACAATGAAACAAACAATAACTTGGGATAAACACTTTGGGACCCAATATGATGCAAAGATGAAGAAAATAATTAATATTTTACCAGGTGAAGATTCAAATGATGCTGCTACTATTGGACAAGTCATAAAAACATCAAAAAGTGATTCAACAGCTTACACATGTAATGATAAACGTATTATGCAATTACATGATCCTTAACATCCAAAAGATGCTGTAAATTTAGATTGTTTAATAAGAATAGTGGGCAATTTACTTATTGATACCCATAATCATATAGCTAGTACAACGAGTCATGTGATAATTCAACCCGATGAACGGGAAGCTTGGATTAAAAATAGAATTATAAATCAGTATATCATTAATTTGAATAACTAAGTGTTTAAATATATAAAATTATACATAACTTATTCATTTATGTAAAGTATCTTGTGGAGTAAACACGCCAGTTTATATAAGACTACATAATGAAGGCTGTATCACTCAGTCATCATCAAGACAGCAACAAGAGAGGACGTGGTATAACTTCAGCTGCGTTATCCCTGCTTAAACGGATACCTGTTGGTGCTATTGTAAATCGAGCGATAGACGCTCTACCATACGAATTACATATTCCTGGAGGTTATCAATATTGTGGACCTGGAACTAAGTTGGCAAAACGTTTAGCAAGAGGAGATCCTGGAATTAATAAATTAGATCAAGCTTGCAAACAACACGATATAGCATATTCAAAGTTTAAAGATTCAACAAATAGATCAATAGCAGATAAAATTCTAACAGAAAAAGCTTGGCAAAGAGTAAAATCAAGTGACGCAAGTATTGCAGAAAAAGCAGCGGCTTGGGCAGTAACAACAGCCATGAAGACAAAAGCTAAGTTTGGTGGTGGAAGACGACGTCGCAGAGGAAGACCTGCAAAAAGAAGAGCTCCCAAAAAAGGTGGAAATATTAGAAAGAGACGTCGTAGAACTCGTAAAGCAAAAGTAAAAAAGGCTTCTGTTTGGTCAATGGTAAAAAACGGAGCAGGTTTATACCTAAGACCGTACCGTGTGTACTAAATAAAAAGAATCAATTGATAATTCCAAATAAAGCCTTAACTAATCATCAGTTAAATGATTATGTAAAATGTTTGAAAATACCATTCTTTCGAGGAGTTTTTATGAAAGATGCATTACCAACTAAAATATGGAAAAATGAAACTGGAATAGTAAATTTGGATTCCACCTATGGTCCAGGCACTCATTGGGTATGCTATAAAAAGCTCGGACAAACCGTTTACTACTTTGACAGTTTTGGCAATCTACCACCGCCGAAAGAACTTCAACATTATTTTCAAAACTCCAAAAACATTTTTTACAATTATAAAAGAGAACAACCTAACAATACTGAAATATGTGGACATTTATGTTTGGAGTTTCTAGCGAAAAGTGTCAGTCACCTTTAAGATGTCATCGTATACAGTGTCACTGAGTGGAAATTCATCCACGTTAAAAAGTACTCTATTCCCAGCATTGCGTTTATCCAAGGAAAGATTATGGGAAGCGGCATTACTTGATTTGACTACCTACAATTCAATTCCTAATGTTACAGAAGGAAAAAACAATTTACTACATTATTATGAAACTAAGGATGCTGCAGGAAAATACTCAGAATTGAAAATAATTACATTTCCTACTGGAGCTTATGAAATTGATGATATAAACCAATTATTACAGAAAAAACTCGGAGAAGATAATATCACAATCAAAGGAAACAATAATACTTTAAAAGCAGAAATAACTTCAAAATATTATATAGATGTCGGAATGAAAAACTCTATTGGCAGTTTACTTGGATTTACAGATACAAAAAAGAAAATCTTAACTCCTGGAACTACTCATTCAGGTAATACAACTGTTACAATATTGAAAGTAAATAGTATTGATGTAACATGTAATATTATACATGGATCATATAGAGAAGGAGTAAATCAGCATATCTTACATACATTTTATCCAACAGTTGCTCCAGGTTTTAAAATTGTTGAGAAGCCACAAAACTTGATATACCTACCATTAAACACCAGTTTCATTTCAGACATCGTACTGAACATATTGGATCAAGACGGTCATAGTGTTGACTTTAGAGGAGAAACAATTACTATACGAATACACATCAGAGCGGCGACATAAAAATCAACATGGGATTATCATTTAAACCACAACGGAAGAGTCGGGAGCTCAGTAGCTCCTCGACATTGGAAGAGTTAACATCAGACAACATTCGTTTTCTACAAAAGATTGGATTGAAACTTAACAACGATGGATATCCTGGATATATCTCAAGGACCGACATTCGACGAAACACTATGGGAGAAGGAATATCACACACACAACCCTTACACTTCATCAAAATTAAACAATAATGATGAAATAAGAATTCCCATTCAACAACAAGATATTTACACATTACCATGTGAAAGTTATTTGTACATTGAAGGAAGGGTATTAAAATTGGATGGAAAAACTGCTTCAACAGTTCCTTTTATAAATAACCCAATGGCATATCTTTTTGATGAAATAAGATATGAGATATCAGGGGTGACAGTTGATTCAACAAAAAAGGTTGGTATAACAACTACATTAAAAGGATTAACATCATTAACACCATATGAGAAGAATTCAATAGTCACCGCCGGATGGGTTGCTCCCGATAAAGACACTATAACACCTGCTTCCAACGGTCATTTTGATTTTCATGTACCTTTACGATTGCTTTTGGGATTTGCTGAAGATTACAAAAGGGTTATAATAAATGTTAAACAAGAATTAGTATTACTCAGATCTTCAACTAATAAGGACTTAATACTTGCAGACCCTGCAACTACGGAAGATAAATTGGAATGGCAACTACAATTGGATAAAGTTGTTTGGAGAGTACCTCATGTAAGATTGGCTGATGAACATAGAATAGTATTGTTAAAAAAGTTAAAATCTGACCGTGACATTGTGATGCCATTCCGAAGTTGGGAATTTCATGAATACCCTACATTACCTCAAACAGAACGACAAACATGGACCGTCAAGACATCAACTTACTTGGAACGTGCAAGGTACATAATACTCGGTTTCCAAACTAAGCGAAAAGATGTTATTACTGCAAATGCTGGTCAATTTGATCATTGTAAAATAAAGAATTGTAAAGTTTTCCTAAACTCTCAATTTTTTCCATATGACAATTTAAATGTCATGTTTAGTAAAAAACGTTTTTCCATTTTATATGATATGTACGCAAGATTTCAATCATCATATTATGGAAAGACTAATACACCACTATTATCACCTGATCAATATTATTCCAAAGCTCCAATAATTGTAATCGATTGTTCAAAACAAAATGAATCAGTAAAATCATCAAGTGTTGATATAAAAATTGAAATGGAATTTGAAGAACCAGTAGCGGATGGAACTTCGGCATACTGTCTAATTCTACATGATAAAATAGTTACTTACACACCTCTGACCGGAATAGTGAAGAATGTACTTTAAGAAGAATTAGTATAACTACTGCAAAATATTGAGGTTAGAATTATCTTCCTTTATTGTTAAGGTTAGAATTTTGTTTCTAAAAGACAAGTTGAAAATAAACAATTTTTGTAATTATATAAATTTCAAGGATTTTACAAAAAAATATAAAAGCAAGAAAATAATTAGTAGAAACTTCATTCTATCTTCAACCGTCGTATGGGAAACATCGTTCGCAAGATGAATTCTACTAACGGAGAAGAAAATACACCTCTAATGGATGAAAATAGTTCTGATATAGAAAAACAAGTTGAACAAGAAATGGATGAATTCCTCAAGTTTAACAAACATAAGAAGAGAGAAGAAGAAGGAGAAGCTGAAAAAGAAGTAAAAAGAAAAAAGGTTGAAGTTAACATTACAACAAATATTTTAACAGAAGTATTTCTTCGAATTTTCTACCCTATTTCTTCATGCATGACAAAAAGTATATCGGTTGGAATTGTAAAATCATTGGATTATTCACAAATTGTTATGTTAAATCAAGGAAGTAAAATGGTTATCTTTACTGAAACTTCTTGGGATTCTCTAATGAAACATTTACATCTTTTGGAATGTTATTTAACTAACAACACATTTGGAAAAAGAACAAGATTAAGTTTATTAGAATCAAATATTGAAGTTGATATAATCAAACATCGTGGAGGACAAGTTGTTCGCTTCAAAGATTTAACTAGACATGATGTAAAATTACATTTCACTAAAGAATAATAATTCATAAAGTACTACCGTAATTCATAATTCATAAACTACTAAATCATAATTCATAAGTTGTACTACCGGTCCTGTCACTAGATACTTAAAACAACTAGTATTTTCAAGTACAATAATTAAAGATTATCTAATTGATACATTGGACAGACAACCATTTATTCCAATTTTATATGGTCCTGTAGATACTTCAATTTTTAATCGAATACCTCAAGAAGTGGATATGTGGAGACAATTAAACAACTATCACACCAATTTTAATATAAACGAAGAAACACAAGAAATAAAAGAAGAACAATCGTGTTTGTAATAACAGTCAGTTGTGGATGAGACTTCATCATGAACAAACGGGTTTCGTTTTCTACTGCATCACAGTTAATGGAAGTTAAAAGAGGTATAATTGAATTTCAAGCTTTTCGAGGGAATGATGGAAATTTCATTATTAAAGAATTAGTAATTTTGGATATGAACACATCTGTAATTTATCATTACTTGTTCAAACCTCCATTTCCATTCAATAAACTAACAACTAAAGCGAAAGTTACAAACAAATGGTTAAACAAACATTTTCACAACTTAAAATGGGATGAAGGTTTTATTCATTATAACATGATGCCGCATATTATGAATCATTATTGTAAAGAGTTTAAAACTATCTACACAAGAGGATTGGAAAAAGCAAATTGGATACAATCATTTACAAGCAATGAAGTGATAAATGCAATAATAGATAGAGATTTCCAATGCTACTTTAATGAACTTTGTATTTCATCAAAAAGTTTTAAACATCGAAGGTCACAGTGTGCTTTGAAGAATGCCTACCGCTTGAATAATTTCCTTCAACAAAGTGGTGGGGGTAGCGTCAGTGGGGGGGGTAGCGTCAGTGGTGGGGGTAGTCTCGATAATAAAAGTGAGAGCGCTACCATGACACAGCATGAGTATTACTCGAACCTCCGAAGAGACAACATCTCCAACGGATATTCTTATTAACAAGAAGATTAGCATCAGCAAAAACATTAAGATGGCATCAAACAACTTACTTCAAAATTTAGTTGAACAATTCAACGCTCATTCAAAATCAACAATTCTACCTACGAAGAAATGTTCCGAGCTAAAAGAAGAAAAACACTACATCATTCATACAATAAAGAAGATGGAAACTTCAGTAGGTGATGCTATAAATTGCACATTGAGCGAGGCACCTTATACAATTGGTGATGAAGCAAAATTTCAAATCTTCCTACCAAAGCGCTTCGTACAACTACTACAAAATGAAGATCTTCGTATAATTCAACCCGGCGCACTCTATTTGGTATCACATGGACCAAGTGGAAACAACTCTACTGAACTTACAATTCATGTAACACCTACTACTGATTAGTTTGTACATAAAATTGTAAATATTTCTTTGTAATTGTTTCTCAATAAATATGATATAAACCTAAAAAAAAAAAATAAAAAAAAAAAATAAGAAAAGCAACATATTGTAATGTGTTTATACATTACAATATGTTGCTTTTTTAAAAATTCCATGGGATGACCTTGACCCAATTTTGTGTGATAATAAAAGTGAAAATCAACTTGTGAAATTCATCAGTCTACGACTACCTTTCGTACCGTACACATCTCGCTCTCTATAACTAAATACAAAACTTCAACATGTCCCTAAAGGTTAAGTGTGCATCTTATGATACCAACACCATAACTACTTTTGAACAACTTGAAGATTTAACTAATGAAATGCGAGTTTTACTTACTGGTGGTTATCACTTAACTGTTGATGTTAGTGCTACTAATACAAGGATGTTCACTAAAACAAAATATTGCGATGATGAAATATTTTTTTCTACACAACCTACAACTTCTTCATCGCCAGCTGGTCAACATAACGTCAAGTTCCAGAAGTATTACCAATGTTGAATAACTTTTAATAAATAAAATTACAACTAAGGAATCACGTGATCAATGTCAAGTTCATAAAAAAGATGTAACACTTTGATAAATAATCATTCGCTTCTCAGCTCTCGCCACGACAAGATCTATTCTACAAAATGTTATACAGAATGATGATTGAACTTGATGGGAAAATCTATGGAAAAGATTATAACACTGTTGAACAAATGACTCAAGATTTAGATGTATTAACTAAAGAAGGATATCAAGCTAAATTAATTTTAAAATTTCCTGAAGTACATCCACTATCAACAGAAGAACTTATTGCTATGGCTAAGGCAGAGAGAGAAAAAAAGTCTGAAGAAAACAAACAGAAACAAACTTCCTAAATTTCAATAATCCTTACACTTGTAAGGTATAATTTTTTAAAACTCTATTTGGATGACCTTGAAATTACCCCTACCACTTTTCATAGTACATAAAACTCGCTATTCGTCACTATATAAACTTATTCTTTCACTAGACTCCGCAGCGTCAACATGGAAGAGCAAAAATACAAGTACAAACCTCGTTACTGTTGTGAACAACAGTGTACAGATTTAGGACCAATGATGGTGGATGGGTTAGCTTGTACTAAATGTGAATTCTTCGGATCTTGTTATTGCAAATGTAAAACAAAACAACTACCGCCACCGGAATTGCGAACTTTCAAATTTTACAAATCAAGATATTTTCATACATGTTGTCCTCAAAGATGTTTCAAATTTCACCCTCTAGATCTTGCTCATTGTCAACGCACCAAGTCTCATCAAGATGATTTTTGTACACATATGATAAAAAGATGTAAATACAGATCAGATTGGTATTCCGATCCTGTAGAACCATCAAATGTGTAATTTCAGTTTTACACTCTTTTTTAAAACTTCAATTGGATGACCTTGAGATTTCCCCCACCACTAGTTCTAATTTTTATATAATATTAAATCATTCCACTTCCAACACTCTAACTAACAACATGGAAGGAAAATTTATCAAGTTTGAACATATAATAACTGACAGGGAGGAGATGGAAGAATTGTTTCAAAACTTACTTTCTGTCATTGACGAATATCCTATAAGATGGTTCAGAATTGTAGTTCAATATTTAAATCCTGGCGAATTGTTTTCTTCATCGAGTGAAGAAGATGAAACAACTACTTCGGTTCAAATAATTGAATTAAAAGACGAAGAAGAAGAACTAAACGTTTTATTCAATCATAAGCTCAAGGTCCCCTATATAGAAGCCCCCTCCCTAGACAGCCCCCCTCCCTAGACGCCTGCTCAAGGTCACCATTATATAAGCCCCCTCCCTAGGCGCTTATCCTCATTCGATTGCCAACTTTCTAACCATGAACACCTCTCCATCGGCACGAATGAATGCTAGTTTTGAAATAAACTCAAAAGAAGATTTACAAGATATATTTAATACTTTAAATGAACTTATAGATAAATTTAACACTATTACAATGAATTTGGAAATAACTTACGCTTGTCCTATTTGTGATAAGGTTGAAAGTTCTGATGAAGACAGTTTACTAAATCTTACTCCTCTTACCCCTCTACAGTCAGACACAACTTCTGAGGTAAATGATGAGCAGCATCTTTCCCCCACCACTTCTATGTAACAACGCTCTTTCCCCCCACCACTTCTTTATTTAACCGACATTTACCTCTTTCCATTCTCATTCCATCATCGCCTCTTCGACTATCAACATCGCTTGTTTCAAAATTTCAAAAAAACACAAACATGATGGATATGATGGATGAAGTTCCATTTGTAACAAGGATGGAAGAGGATAAATTGAAATTGGAAATCAAACGATTGGAAATGGAACGGGAAAACCACCTCGAGATGTTACGTTTGTTCAAACTTTTTAAATACATCATCTGGGGACTCTGCGTTTACCTTCTCATCGTCGTCGGTGTTTGTGTTTACAACTCTGTAGTTCATAACAAAACTTCAACCTGTTTAAACACTGCTGTCACACATTGATTGTATGTTTTTCACAAATAAAATTCACAAACCTAATTCTATACCTATCCCGCTATCGCCAGAGTTAGTTCCACTCTCCGAACTATTACTCCGGTGGTAGCGGGATAGGGTTTTTTAAAACTTACTCTGGATGACCTTGACATACTTTCCATAACCCAATTGTCAAGTTGAATTTCAAATTTCAAATAACATCTCCTACCCCACCGGAAGCTATATGGCATGGCATATGGCGGCAGCAACTGATTTGGCAGCTGGCCGATGGCAGCTGGCCGGCAGCGGCTGGCAATTGGCACGACTTCCGTTTTGAAAGTAACCAAACCCCACTACTCGTGACACCTAAAGTTAAACTACTTTTGATTAAATTAAAGGCACACATTTTTGTCAAGAATGTCTTAAAACATGTTTAGATTTGTTGTTTTCAAGTCTTATATTTAACTAACTTGTATATAATACTTGTATTTCAAGTTTACTTTTGAAACTTTCTTAGACTCTATAAAAAATATTTTATTTTAACTTAAAAGAAAACAGATGAAGCCAGTTTCAACGAGTACTGAACTGATGTTTTTTCAAACAATACTAATAAAAATCCACGCAGTATGGATACAGTCTCATCCAGCAACTTTGGGGCGTTGCGTGCACATTCGCATAACATCACTTTAAAAAATGCCCCTTCGTTTATAAACTGTAAAAGGTTATAAGACTTTTCTTAATTAAAGCGTTTATGCCTTCATTTCCTGTTAACATAGGTATTATTCTACTTTCTTAATTCGTAAGCACCTAGATGTGAATTCCTCTGTACTACCTTTTCCCTTTCGTAAAGTAAGTTTCACAATAGGTAAAACCAGTCATTGTTTTTCTTATCACCCGATATTTCCTGCACATCACTGTTTGGTTATTAGAGCACCTATAGAGCAGTGATGAGGCCCACCGAGTATTAGGGACAAAGTCCCCATTATCTAGCCGGCTATACTGATGTAGTTACCGTTACTGTTACTTGGAGCGGGTACGCGAGTGAACGGTGACGGGGACACGTTGCGGGGAGTGGTTCCGAATTTGGCGCAGTCATTAATAGTTGGATGAACGGATCGAAGAGGAGTGAATCCTCATACATGACTGTTGACAACCTCACTGTAGTGATAAATCCCGTTTCAATGTCCAACGATTACGTTCGCAGGAAGCCTCAGATCGACTTCAAACTTTCACAGTAGATTTTAGGCGTAATTTGTAGATTCCCTTTCTTTTTTGAAGCTATTCTGTTAAGTAATAAACTAATGAGACGTAATTTAATTTCCCATAAGAAATGCATTGGAAGTAGTGGGAATTGGTTACTTTCAAAACGGAAGTCGTGCCATTTGCCAGCCGCTGCCGGCCAGCTGCCATCGGCCAGATGGCAAATCAGTTGCTGTCGCCATATGCCATGCCATATAGCTTCCGGTGGGGGAGGAGATGTTATTTGAAATTTGAAATTCAACTTGACAATTGGGTTATGGAAAGTATGTCAAGGTCATCCAGAGTAAGTTTTAAAAAACCCTATCCCGCTACCACCGGAGTAATAGTTCGGAGAGTGGAACTAACTCTGGCGATAGCGGGATAGGTATAGAATTAGGTTTGTGAATTTTATTTGTGAAAAACATACAATCAATGTGTGACAGCAGTGTTTAAACAGGTTGAAGTTTTGTTATGAACTACAGAGTTGTAAACACAAACACCGACGACGATGAGAAGGTAAACGCAGAGTCCCCAGATGATGTATTTAAAAAGTTTGAACAAACGTAACATCTCGAGTTGGTTTTCCCGTTCCATTTCCAATCGTTTGATTTCCAATTTCAATTTATCCTCTTCCATCCTTGTTACAAATGGAACTTCATCCATCATATCCATCATGTTTGTGTTTTTTGAAATTTTGAAACAAGCGATGTTGATAGTCGAAGAGGCGACGATGGAATGAGAATGGAAAGAGGGAAATGTCGGTTAAATAAAGAAGTGGTGGGGGGAAAGAGCGTTGTTACATAGAAGTGGTGGGGGAAAGATGCTGCTCATCATTTGCCTCAGAAGTTGTGTCTGACTGTAGAGGGGTAAGAGGAGTAAGATTTAGTAAACTGTCTTCATCAGAACTTTCAACCTTATCACAAATAGGACAAGCGTAAGTTATTTCCAAATTCATTGTAATAGTGTTAATTTTTTCTATAAGTTCATTTAAAGTATTAAATATTTCTTGTAAATCTTCTTTTGAGTTTATTTCAAAACTAGCATTCATTCGTGCCGATGGAGAGGTGTTCATGGTTAGAAAGTTGGCAATGGAATGAGGATAAGCGCCTAGGGAGGGGGCTTATATAATGGTGACCTTGAGCAGGCGTCTAGGGAGGGGGGCTGTCTAGGGAGGGGGCTTCTATATAGGGGACCTTGAGCTTATGATTGAATAAAACGTTTAGTTCTTCTTCTTCGTCTTTTAATTCAATTATTTGAACCGAAGTAGTTGTTTCATCTTCTTCACTCGATGAAGAAAACAATTCGCCAGGATTTAAATATTGAACTACAATTCTGAACCATCTTATAGGATATTCGTCAATGACAGAAAGTAAGTTTTGAAACAATTCTTCCATCTCCTCCCTGTCAGTTATTATATGTTCAAACTTGATAAATTTTCCTTCCATGTTGTTAGTTAGAGTGTTGTAAGTGGAATGATTTAATATTATATAAAAATTAGAACTAGTGGTGGGGGAAATCTCAAGGTCATCCAATTGAAGTTTTAAAAAAGAGTGTAAAACTGAAATTACACATTTGATGGTTCTACAGGATCGGAATACCAATCTGATCTGTATTTACATCTTTTTATCATATGTGTACAAAAATCATCTTGATGAGACTTGGTGCGTTGACAATGAGCAAGATCTAGAGGGTGAAATTTGAAACATCTTTGAGGACAACATGTATGAAAATATCTTGATTTGTAAAATTTGAAAGTTCGCAATTCCGGTGGCGGTAGTTGTTTTGTTTTACATTTGCAATAACAAGATCCAAAGAATTCACATTTAGTACAAGCTAACCCATCCACCATCATTGGTCCTAAATCTGTACACTGTTGTTCACAACAGTAACGAGGTTTGTACTTGTATTTTTGCTCTTCCATGTTGACGCTGCGGAGTCTAGTGAAAGAATAAGATTGTATAGTGATGAATAGCGAGTTTTATGTACTATGAAAAGTGGTAGGGGTAATTTCAAGGTCATCCAAATGGAGTTTTAAAAAATTATACCTTACAAGTGTAAGGATTATTGAAATTTAGGAAGTTTGTTTCTGTTTGTTTTCTTCAGACTTTTTTTCTCTCTCTGCCTTAGCCATAGCAATAAGTTCTTCTGTTGATAGTGGATGTACTTCAGGAAATTTTAAAATTAATTTAGCTTGATATCCTTCTTTAGTTAATACATCTAAATCTTGAGTCATTTGTTCAACAGTGTTATAATCTTTTCCATAGATTTTCCCATCAAGTTCAATCATCATTCTGTATAACATTTTGTAGAATAGATCTTGTCGTGGCGAGAGCTGAGAAGCGAATGATTATTTATCAAAGTGTTACATCTTTTTTATGAACTTGACATTGATCACGTGATTCCTTAGTTGTAATTTTATTTATTAAAAGTTATTCAACATTGGTAATACTTCTGGAACTTGACGTTATGTTGACCAGCTGGCGATGAAGAAGTTGTAGGTTGTGTAGAAAAAAATATTTCATCATCGCAATATTTTGTTTTAGTGAACATCCTTGTATTAGTAGCACTAACATCAACAGTTAAGTGATAACCACCAGTAAGTAAAACTCGCATTTCATTAGTTAAATCTTCAAGTTGTTCAAAAGTAGTTATGGTGTTGGTATCATAAGATGCACACTTAACCTTTAGGGACATGTTGAAGTTTTGTATTTAGTTATAGAGAGCGAGATGTGTACGGTACGAAAGGTAGTCGTAGACTGATGAATTTCACAAGTTGATTTTCACTTTTATTATCACACAAAATTGGGTCAAGGTCATCCCATGGAATTTTTAAAAAAGCAACATATTGTAATGTATAAACACATTACAATATGTTGCTTTTCTTATTTTTTTTTTTTTTATTTTTTTTTTTTTAGGTTTATATCATATTTATTGAGAAACAATTACAAAGAAATATTTACAATTTTATGTACAAACTAATCAGTAGTAGGTGTTACATGAATTGTAAGTTCAGTAGAGTTGTTTCCACTTGGTCCATGTGATACCAAATAGAGTGCGCCGGGTTGAATTATACGAAGATCTTCATTTTGTAGTAGTTGTACGAAGCGCTTTGGTAGGAAGATTTGAAATTTTGCTTCATCACCAATTGTATAAGGTGCCTCGCTCAATGTGCAATTTATAGCATCACCTACTGAAGTTTCCATCTTCTTTATCGTATGAATGATGTAGTGTTTTTCTTCTTTCAGCTCGGAACATTTCTTCGTAGGTAGAATTGTTGATTTTGAATGAGCGTTGAATTGTTCAACTAAATTTTGAAGTAAGTTGTTTGATGCCATCTTAATGTTTTTGCTGATGCTAATCTTCTTGTTAATAAGAATATCCGTTGGAGATGTTGTCTCTTCGGAGGTTTGAGTAATACTCATGCTGTGTCATGGTAGCGCTCTCACTTTTATTATCGAGACTACCCCCACCACTGACACTACCCCCACCACTGACGCTACCCCCACCACTTTGTTGAAGGAAATTATTCAAGCGGTAGGCATTCTTCAAAGCACACTGTGACCTTCGATGTTTAAAACTTTTTGATGAAATACAAAGTTCATTAAAGTAGCATTGGAAATCTCTATCTATTATTGCATTTATCACTTCATTGCTTGTAAATGATTGTATCCAATTTGCTTTTTCCAATCCTCTTGTGTAGATAGTTTTAAACTCTTTACAATAATGATTCATAATATGCGGCATCATGTTATAATGAATAAAACCTTCATCCCATTTTAAGTTGTGAAAATGTTTGTTTAACCATTTGTTTGTAACTTTCGCTTTAGTTGTTAGTTTATTGAATGGAAATGGAGGTTTGAACAAGTAATGATAAATTACAGATGTGTTCATATCCAAAATTACTAATTCTTTAATAATGAAATTTCCATCATTCCCTCGAAAAGCTTGAAATTCAATTATACCTCTTTTAACTTCCATTAACTGTGATGCAGTAGAAAACGAAACCCGTTTGTTCATGATGAAGTCTCATCCACAACTGACTGTTATTACAAACATGATTGTTCTTCTTTTATTTCTTGTGTTTCTTCGTTTATATTAAAATTGGTGTGATAGTTGTTTAATTGTCTCCACATATCCACTTCTTGAGGTATTCGATTAAAAATTGAAGTATCTACAGGACCATATAAAATTGGAATAAATGGTTGTCTGTCCAATGTATCAATTAGATAATCTTTAATTATTGTACTTGAAAATACTAGTTGTTTTAAGTATCTAGTGACAGGACCGGTAGTACAACTTAAAGTGTAAAATTCTTCTTTAGTGAAATGTAATTTTACATCATGTCTAGTTAAATCTTTGAAGCGAACAACTTGTCCTCCACGATGTTTGATTATATCAACTTCAATATTTGATTCTAATAAACTTAATCTTGTTCTTTTTCCAAATGTGTTGTTAGTTAAATAACATTCCAAAAGATGTAAATGTTTCATTAGAGAATCCCAAGAAGTTTCAGTAAAGATAACCATTTTACTTCCTTGATTTAACATAACAATTGGTGAATAATCCAATGATTTTACAATTCCAACCGATATACTTTTTGTCATGCATGAAGAAATAGGGTAGAAAATTCGAAGAAATACTTCTGTTAAAATATTTGTTGTAATGTTAACTTCAACCTTTTTTCTTTTTACTTCTTTTTCAGCTTCTCCTTCTTCTTCTCTCTTCTTATGTTTGTTAAACTTGAGGAATTCATCCATTTCTTGTTCAACTTGTTTTTCTATATCAGAACTATTTTCATCCATTAGAGGTGTATTTTCTTCTCCGTTAGTAGAATTCATCTTGCGAACGATGTTTCCCATACGACGGTTGAAGATAGAATGAAGTTTCTACTAATTATTTTCTTGCTTTTATATTTTTTTGTAAAATCCTTGAAATTTATATAATTACAAAAATTGTTTATTTTCAACTTGTCTTTTAGAAACAAAATTCTAACCTTAACAATAAAGGAAGATAATTCTAACCTCAATATTTTGCAGTAGTTATACTAATTCTTCTTAAAGTACATTCTTCACTATTCCGGTCAGAGGTGTGTAAGTAACTATTTTATCATGTAGAATTAGACAGTATGCCGAAGTTCCATCCGCTACTGGTTCTTCAAATTCCATTTCAATTTTTATATCAACACTTGATGATTTTACTGATTCATTTTGTTTTGAACAATCGATTACAATTATTGGAGCTGTGGAATAATATTGATCAGGTGATAATAGTGGTGTATTAGTCTTTCCATAATATGATGATTGAAATCTTGCGTACATATCATATAAAATGGAAAAACGTTTTTTACTAAACATGACATTTAAATTGTCATATGGAAAAAATTGAGAGTTTAGGAAAACTTTACAATTCTTTATTTTACAATGATCAAATTGACCAGCATTTGCAGTAATAACATCTTTTCGCTTAGTTTGGAAACCGAGTATTATGTACCTTGCACGTTCCAAGTAAGTTGATGTCTTGACGGTCCATGTTTGTCGTTCTGTTTGAGGTAATGTAGGGTATTCATGAAATTCCCAACTTCGGAATGGCATCACAATGTCACGGTCAGATTTTAACTTTTTTAACAATACTATTCTATGTTCATCAGCCAATCTTACATGAGGTACTCTCCAAACAACTTTATCCAATTGTAGTTGCCATTCCAATTTATCTTCCGTAGTTGCAGGGTCTGCAAGTATTAAGTCCTTATTAGTTGAAGATCTGAGTAATACTAATTCTTGTTTAACATTTATTATAACCCTTTTGTAATCTTCAGCAAATCCCAAAAGCAATCGTAAAGGTACATGAAAATCAAAATGACCGTTGGAAGCAGGTGTTATAGTGTCTTTATCGGGAGCAACCCATCCGGCGGTGACTATTGAATTCTTCTCATGTGGTGTTAATGATGTTAATCCTTTTAATGTAGTTGTTATACCAACCTTTTTTGTTGAATCAACTGTCACCCCTGATATCTCATATCTTATTTCATCAAAAAGATATGCCATTGGGTTATTTATAAAAGGAACTGTTGAAGCAGTTTTTCCATCCAATTTTAAGGCTGCGGTCTACCCCAACCAAAACAAAAACAACAACAATGCCGAATATGCCGGCCTCGCGGCCGTAGCGCTAGGCGAGTTTGATGGCTGCAGAGGTTTACGGGGATCGTGTTTCAGAATTAACCAATTAAGATAGAGATTGACTCTTAACTTTTTCTAAAAGTACAAAAAAGGATCTTGTCGGCTATCTTTTTAGAATTTTCAAATAAAATTTCTAATTTTAGTTATAATTGTGTAAAATTATCTGTTTTTGAGTTTTATAGATGCAGAGGTTTACGGGGATCGTGTTTTAAAAATAACCAATTAAGATATAGATTCGCTGTTAACTTTTTCTAAAAGTAGAAAAAAGAATCTAGTCGGCTATCTTTTTAGAATTTTAAAATAAAATTTCTAATTTCAGCTATACCGGTCTAAAATCATCTGTTTTTCTCGATGTTTAATTGAAGTTTTCTTTTGGTTTTAAAGAACTAATTACAAAATTGTAACAGACGAAAACTAGTACCATTATTCTTCTTTAATATGACACCTTATTTATAGCTCTAGGCTTCATTTGGCAGAAGATAACACGATTCTAAAAAACCCTTGCATTTGGGTGAGCGCCAGGGGTAGACCGCAGCCTTAATACCCTTCCTTCAATGTACAAATAACTTTCACATGGTAATGTGTAAATATCTTGTTGTTGAATGGGAATTCTTATTTCATCATTATTGTTTAATTTTGATGAAGTGTAAGGGTTGTGTGTGTGATATTCCTTCTCCCATAGTGTTTCGTCGAATGTCGGTCCTTGAGATATATCCAGGATATCCATCGTTGTTAAGTTTCAATCCAATCTTTTGTAGAAAACGAATGTTGTCTGATGTTAACTCTTCCAATGTCGAGGAGCTACTGAGCTCCCGACTCTTCCGTTGTGGTTTAAATGATAATCCCATGTTGATTTTTATGTCGCCGCTCTGATGTGTATTCGTATAGTAATTGTTTCTCCTCTAAAGTCAACACTATGACCGTCTTGATCCAATATGTTCAGTACGATGTCTGAAATGAAACTGGTGTTTAATGGTAGGTATATCAAGTTTTGTGGCTTCTCAACAATTTTAAAACCTGGAGAAACTGTTGGATAAAATGTATGTAAGATATGCTGATTTACTCCTTCTCTATATGATCCATGTATAATATTACATGTTACATCAATACTATTTACTTTCAATATTGTAACAGTTGTATTACCTGAATGAGTAGTTCCAGGAGTTAAGATTTTCTTTTTTGTATCTGTAAATCCAAGTAAACTGCCAATAGAGTTTTTCATTCCGACATCTATATAATATTTTGAAGTTATTTCTGCTTTTAAAGTATTATTGTTTCCTTTGATTGTGATATTATCTTCTCCGAGTTTTTTCTGTAATAATTGGTTTATATCATCAATTTCATAAGCTCCAGTAGGAAATGTAATTATTTTCAATTCTGAGTATTTTCCTGCAGCATCCTTAGTTTCATAATAATGTAGTAAATTGTTTTTTCCTTCTGTAACATTAGGAATTGAATTGTAGGTAGTCAAATCAAGTAATGCCGCTTCCCATAATCTTTCCTTGGATAAACGCAATGCTGGGAATAGAGTACTTTTTAACGTGGATGAATTTCCACTCAGTGACACTGTATACGATGACATCTTAAAGGTGACTGACACTTTTCGCTAGAAACTCCAAACATAAATGTCCACATATTTCAGTATTGTTAGGTTGTTCTCTTTTATAATTGTAAAAAATGTTTTTGGAGTTTTGAAAATAATGTTGAAGTTCTTTCGGCGGTGGTAGATTGCCAAAACTGTCAAAGTAGTAAACGGTTTGTCCGAGCTTTTTATAGCATACCCAATGAGTGCCTGGACCATAGGTGGAATCCAAATTTACTATTCCAGTTTCATTTTTCCATATTTTAGTTGGTAATGCATCTTTCATAAAAACTCCTCGAAAGAATGGTATTTTCAAACATTTTACATAATCATTTAACTGATGATTAGTTAAGGCTTTATTTGGAATTATCAATTGATTCTTTTTATTTAGTACACACGGTACGGTCTTAGGTATAAACCTACTCCGTTTTTTACCATTGACCAAACAGAAGCCTTTTTTACTTTTGCTTTACGAGTTCTACGACGTCTCTTTCTAATATTTCCACCTTTTTTGGGAGCTCTTCTTTTTGCAGGTCTTCCTCTGCGACGTCGTCTTCCACCACCAAACTTAGCTTTTGTCTTCATGGCTGTTGTTACTGCCCAAGCCGCTGCTTTTTCTGCAATACTTGCGTCACTTGATTTTACTCTTTGCCAAGCTTTTTCTGCTAGAATTTTATCTGCTATTGATCTATTTGTTGAATCTTTAAACTTTGAATATGCTATATCGTGTTGTTTGCAAGCTTGATCTAATTTATTAATTCCAGGATCTCCTCTTGCTAAACGTTTTGCCAACTTAGTTCCAGGTCCACAATATTGATAACCTCCAGGAATATGTAATTCGTATGGTAGAGCGTCTATCGCTCGATTTACAATAGCACCAACAGGTATCCGTTTAAGCAGGGATAACGCAGCTGAAGTTATACCACGTCCTCTCTTGTTGCTGTCTTGATGATGACTGAGTGATACAGCCTTCATTATGTAGTCTTATATAAACTGGCGTGTTTACTCCACAAGATACTTTACATAAATGAATAAGTTATGTATAATTTTATATATTTAAACACTTAGTTATTCAAATTAATGATATACTGATTTATAATTCTATTTTTAATCCAAGCTTCCCGTTCATCGGGTTGAATTATCACATGACTCGTTGTACTAGCTATATGATTATGGGTATCAATAAGTAAATTGCCCACTATTCTTATTAAACAATCTAAATTTACAGCATCTTTTGGATGTTGAGGATCATGTAATTGCATAATACGTTTATCATTACATGTGTAAGCTGTTGAATCACTTTTTGATGTTTTTATGACTTGTCCAATAGTAGCAGCATCATTTGAATCTTCACCTGGTAAAATATTAATTATTTTCTTCATCTTTGCATCATATTGGGTCCCAAAGTGTTTATCCCAAGTTATTGTTTGTTTCATTGTAACACAATCATTTTCTTCGTAACCAGGATAAATATCTTTTATTCTTCTATTACGACCATTGTATGTACCTAATGTACCACCACTCGCAATTAATGTTTGCACCATTAGAGGTACATCTGTATCTTTTATACCAAATCTTCCATTTGTTATTGTTTTATGTCCTGCATCCCATTCATCATTATTTCCTTGCATTAAATTAAACTTTTCATTTCCATGTATAAATTTATCTCCCCGCTTTAACACGGCATCTTCATGTTTTACAAAATTGGATGTTTCCTTTTTTAATTCTTTAGATAATTGTTCCATAGTAACAGCATCTTTTGGTTGAGAACCAAACTTTACATTTGTCAATGTTTTACCATGACAATCGATTTCATTAACATCTTGTAAAATACAGTTGTCCTTGATGTATTTTAGGTTTACAGCATCACCGTCTTCCTTTGGGTATCCAATGTCATTTATAATAAATTTATAAAAAGAATATCCATGTTTAGTTTTTTCCGGTATTATAGAATGTAAATATTCTTTATTAACTGAATCTTTATCATTTTTGGGATTTCCCACGTTGGTTATTCTATAATTTCCAGCATCATATGTTTGTCCATCTTTTAAGTTGTTACCCCATTGCAATTTTAAAGTATTTGAAAGTTCAGATGATAAGTACTCTTTAGTAATTGCATCAGAACCTTCAGTTGGTTTACCAACATTAATTAATCTATGTGATTTAACATCATAAGTATTCTTATGTAATTTCAATGATGTTGAAGTAGCTTCTTTTACTGTCTTTAAATTTGCTCCATCAGTATCTTCTTCTGGATCTTTAACTAATTTTAAACGTTTATTACTTACGTTATAGTCACCTTCAGGTGTTTGCGGTAATCCGCTTCTTTTTCTGTCTTCTCCAACTTGCACTCCTAATGCGGAGTAGCGTCCGAACTTGTCGACGCTCATGTTTTTTTTTTTTTTTTTTTTTTTTTTTTTTTTTTTTTTTTTGAGGGAGAGGCGGAAAAATGCATTACGCACACAGGTGGCCAGCCTGTAGTGTGGGGCTCCCCTAAAAAACGGGTTTACCCACTAAAAAACCTCCTCTACTCTTTAGGAATCTAACCTGGAATTGTTTATCACATTACGTCAGGCTAGGCCTAAATTTGGCTTATGCCCGTCGGGCTCGCTCCTTATCCAGCCGCTCTATCAAGGGATCTGGGCCACTTCGCGGTCCAGATCGGTTTTCTTTTCCAGGAGGATGCCCCGGACGAACTGTGACAAACAATCCCAGTTGCCCTCATCCTCCAAAATCTTTTGGCAGACCGAGTCCACCGAAAATGCACCAAATATTTGTGTGGCCTCCAGGCGGGGCCCTTCCCAACGGGGACATCGGAAGAATGTGTGTTCCGCATCGTCGGGAACACCCGGGCAATAAATGCAGTCCGGTGAACCGGTCTTTCCCATCCGGTTCAGGTACGACCGAAAATAGCCGTGACCTGTCAAAAATTGGGTCAGGTAGTAGTCCACCTCCCCATGCCGCCGTTCCACCCATGGTTGGACCTGCTTGATAAGTCGCGCAGTCCATCGTCCTCGGGTGTCGTGCTCCCAGCTGTGTTGCCACTGCTGGAAGGTTCGGGAGCGCTCCTCTGTTCTTGCCGTGTCCTTGCCGATCTCGCCTTGTCTCTGATAAATCGCTTTCCTCTCCCCTGCCAAGAGCTTGACAGGGATGACTCCGGCGACCACCAGGACGGCAGGCTCAGACACTGTCCGGTAGGCGGAACACACCCTGAGCGCGGCTTGACGCTGAACCCGGGCGAGTCGCAGCCTGTAGCACTCCTTATCTAGAGCGCCTGCCCACACCTCTGCCCCGTAAAGGAGCACGGACTGGACCGCGGACATCAACAGACGTCTTCTGCTGGATCGGGGACCCCCGACATTGGCCATCAGCCTACTAAGGTGAGTAACTACCTTAGCGGCCTTGTCCGCCGTACGGAAGATCTGATCCCTCCAGCTTAACTTGGTGTCCACCATAACCCCAAGGTATTTGGCGGCACGAGTTGATGTGACCACCTCCCTTCCCACTCTAAACGGGACGACGGTGTCGATCCTCTTCTTCGTGAGAATCACGATCTCCGTCTTACTAAGAGCAAGCGAGAGACCGTGATCGGACATCCAGTTGTTGACAACCCGCATAACTCGGTTCAACTTTAGTTGGGCCAGCTCAACGTTGCGTGCAGCAATGAGAGCTGCGACGTCATCGGCGTACCCAACCAAAGTGGTTTCCTCAGGCATCTCGGACCTCAGGAGGCTGTCATAGGCAACGTTCCAGAGATCCGGGCCGAGTATTGAACCTTGTGCGGCACCAGAAGTGACTTCCATCGTCCGCGTTCCGTCCCTTGTGTCATAGATCAGGCTTCGAGAGCGTAGATAATCCTCGATGAGCCGCAACAGATATGCAGGAATACGAAAGGTGTTGCGAAGCGCATCCAACATATCGACCCACCTCGCCGAGTTGAAGGCATTCTTGACATCAAGCGTAACAAGAAGCACTACTCGGCGGGAGAAATGGTTGTGGCTCTCGGCTCTCTCCACAGCTCTCTGAACTTCGGTGACAGCGTCGATCGTTGACCGTCCCTTTCTGAAGCCGTACTGACGGGGGCATAAGTCCCCGGCAGCTTCCACGGCAGAAGTCAGGCGGGAACGGATCAGCTTCTCGAACAGCTTCCCAGCCGTGTCCAACATGCAGAGAGGCCTGTGGGACGACGGCAGTTCGGGATCACCTTTGCCCTTGCTGATCAGTACAAGCCTGGCTGTTTTCCAGGGAGCCGGAAACACCCCTTCTACCAAACAGGCATTGTACATTCTCAACAACAAGTCAGCGTTAATTGAAAATACTTTCTTTAAAGCCTCACTGGGAATCCCGTCCGGGCCAGGAGCCTTGTTGCTCTTCAGGGAGAGAACGGAGGTTTCCAGCTCCTCGAAAGTGAAGAGTGGAACGTCCTCTACCCGTCCGAAGTCAACCAGCGGTCGCTGTGGATGTTCAGGAAACAACGCAGCGACGATCCTCCCCATGGTGGCGCCCTCCATGATGGAAGGTGGAGAGCGGGCGCCGAGTTTCTGTGTTACAAGTTTGTAACCCAGGCCCCACGGGTCGGAGTCAACGTCGTCACGAAGTCTCCTCCAGCTATTCGCCTTGCTCCTGTTTATCGCCTGGCGGAGAGATTTTCTCGCAGCTTTATAGGCCTCCGACTTACGAACTCTGTCTGCGGGAATTCTCGCTCTTGTGGCGGCTCGTCTAGTTCTTAAACATGTTCTTCTGAGTTCCGCAATCTCTTCAGTCCACCAGTAAACGGGTTGTTTGTCGCGTCGGGGTTTCCTTCGCGGCATAGACTGGTCGCAGGCCGAGACGATCAGTTCCATCGTGGATGTTACTAGTGCCTCGGCCCCAGCCTCACCAGGATTCCCCTGTGCTCCCCGAGAGATGACTTCGGTGAACTTGACCACGTCCAGTTTGTTGGTGTTCCACCGGCGTGGCCCTTCCCGAAATGCGGAAACTCGACGATTTGCCTGATCATGCAGGTCAAAAACGATGTATTGGTGGTCGCTACCCGTGTAGTCCTCCACAACCCTCCAGCCTGAGATCCTCGGAAGGAGCGACTCAGACGCAAAGGTGACGTCGGGGATCGTGCCTCTCTGCCCGGGGCGCCGAAAAGTAGGTGTGTCGCCCTGGTTGAGGACGACAAGACCGGCCCTGGCGATGAAATCCAGGATGTATTTCCCCCGGGAGCTGGTAGAGGGCATTCCCCACTCGACGGCCCTGGCGTTGAAATCGCCACCAACGACGACATGCCCGGTGGTGCCAAGAACGCACTCCTCTAGGCTATCTATCTTGTCGCGGAAGTCCTGGACGGCCTCGTTGGGTGTGAGGTAGCAACTGAAGATAGTCACGTCCCTACACCGAACCCAGACGAATCCTCGGCCGCGCCCGTGACTCCGCACCAAAACATCTCGTGTATTACGTGCCCAAAATGCAGCAGTACCGAGGCTGTCCGAGATCCAAATGTTTGGGTCTCTGTCCCGATACTGTTCACTGATAAGGAGCGCGTCAGCACCAAGTTCTCGGGCGAGCTGATCTAGAAGGTTATCAGCTCCCCAGGATCTATGAAGGTTGGCCTGGAGGATGCGAATTACCGGCCGCTGCCTTTTGCCTGTTCAAGTGCGGCTCTGAAGGCACCGCACTGACCAGACCCGGGTAAGTGACCGAGGGCACTGGAGCCTGAATCCTTGCAGAGGAAGCAGGAGGGGCTCGAGGAACATTCCTTACGTTTGTGGCCTTGGCTTCCACACTGGAAGCAGTTGGCACTCCTGTCGGGCCCTTTACAGTTTCGGGAGGAGTGGCCGAAACCGAGACAGCGGAAGCATCTCGAAACTACCACCCTCCGTTTGAGCCTGCAACTAACCCAACCAACTCTGAGGTGCTGAAGGCTAAGCAGCTTATTGGCGTGCTTTTCGCTCATCTCAGCAACAGCCATCCGGAGTTGACTTCGGTTAGGCTTTGTCAGCCATACCCTCACTCCATCGGCCGGTATCTCCGGGAGTGCCACCTGGATCGCACGGGTCACCTCATCTTCGGTGGAGAGGACATCAAGGTCCCGAATCTCGACCGAACACTTCGGTTCTAGGGCCTTGATGGAGCCTTTGTCCCCAAGTGCAGTCTTGAGGGAAGCGGCAAAACCGATCTTGTCACTCGACTTCCCCAGTTCGAGGAGGACATCCCCGTTCTGGGTTCGCCGAATAGACTTGATAACGGTGTCGGTCTCTTCCGGTTTGGCCTGCGATCTAATCTGACCCAGAACATCGGCAAAAGATCGCCCCCCTAAGGGCTTGATCAAGATTGCCTCCGTCCTGGGCTTCTTAGGCCTGGGTTGTTTAGGCTTTCTGACAGACTTGCCAGAGGCCTCCCCAACCGGGTTTGAGACTTGCGTCCGCTCCACCCTCGACGCACTTTTCGAAGCTGCCTCCGCTTGCTTCTGCCTCCTCCTTTCTTTCTTAGACAGGCGCGTCTTCCAGCCCCCCAAAGGTGTTGAGGCAGAGTTTGCTGCCAAGGCAGAATTAGCCGCCGGAGCAGGAACCTCTGCAGGAGTAGCCGCTGGAATCACGGCAGCGCCCGGGGCGGATTCAGTAGCCTGGACAGGAGATGTCTGCGATGCCGCAGTGACAAAAACCGGTCTCGGCACTGAGTCCACCTCAATAAGCTCAGGGCTTCCCGGCGAAGAACCGCTCTGCCTCTTCTTTCGCTTTCTGGCTTGAGTCTGGGACTCAGCCAGATGAGCTTGAGGTGAAGCAGAGATGACTCGGTTCGTGACATCGCGCTCCTGCTTCACTGCCTTTAGCCTGATTTTCCGGCATTCCTCGATTTCTTCTAGAGCATCTTCGAGTTTCGGGATCCCCTCTTTTATCGCCTTGTTTATGTTCTTTTGAATTAGGAGGACCTTGGCCATCTCCTTCAAAAGAACTTTCATCTTCTTCAGACATGAGTCTTCCTCCTCGTGGGCGTCGTCCTGCTGCTGCCGAAGCATTTGCAGCTCGAATGCCGCACGAAGAGGGCTCTTCCTGGGAGGGATTCCTTGCATCCTGGCTAGAGGTGTTACCGGCTCGGTCACACCCATACCCAGATCAACCTCATCTTTCTCCTTTCCTGTTACGGCCGATGATCCAGCGACACCAGCAGCCTTGAACGGGGCCGGCGGAGGGGAGGTTTTAATTCCAACCGTCGGCGTCCCAGTCTTTGAGGTCGGAGACCTCTGCACAAGTGAGCTGCGCCTAAAAGCAGCCTGTTCGTTCTCCTTTCCAAGATTCGTGTTTTGCAGTTGACAATCCATACTGTTTTGTAACCAGCGCATCGTGCGGCAAGAGGCGGCCCTTCATCGGCCGGGAGCGGGTACACCCTCGGAGGTCTACCCCCCGTAGGAGATAAGACACCCCTACCCCGGGACTCCGGGGCCCGAACCTCCGTTTGCCCAGCACCGATACACAAAATGTGCCGGACGTGCTGGGGGTCGCACCGTGGCAATGCAGAGTCCGATCCCTGCATCCATGCCGCACTCCCTGACTCGACGCTCATGTTAGAACTGATACATCTTATACTTGTAACTTCTTTATATTTGCGGACAATTATACAATTATGCCACGATTTTTAAGTTCATCAACTAGAGCCACCCATTCATTATTTAAACCAGTATGACCGGCTTCCATAGCTTCATGCAATAGTCTCATTCTGTCAACTAATTTATTGATGTCGTTGTAATAGATAACATTTGTATTGTATAGATTTTTCATTAATCCTTTACCAGATGTTGAAGTATCTCCTTTACTCTTTTTACCATGTTGTTCAAGAAGTGATAAATCCATAAGTGATAAAGATTTTCTTTTTAAAGGTTGTCTCACAGCCGGTGTGGTACGTAATGTTGGTAATTTTCGTGGGGGAAACAATTTTTTTATAACAATACTATATTTTGTTGCACGTGAACGATTAATCATTGCATCCTTTGAGTAGTTTCTTTTATGAGCGTTAGTATTTTGTAAAATTTCTTTAAAAGTATTTAAATCTTTTGCTGAATATTTTATTGGTATATTTTTTAAAATTAATTCATATAATCCTTTTGTTCCTTTATATCTATGATCACCAATAATGATATAATCGTCTTGAGTTACTTCAAGCTTAGAGTTACCAATTTTCAATTCATTTCCATCAATTCTTGCTCCATATACATGTGATTTACTTAAATTTGGATTTGATTTCATGTCATGTAGCATTTTCATTATATATTTTCGTCCAAGAGGTCCATGTTGTAATATATCACTACTCAATTGAGTTAAATTTGGAATAGATTGTTCTGCTTCAGGTATTGGCTGTTCTTCCTTTTCAACAATTGATTCTTCTTCATCTTTTGTTTCTTCTTGTTCACTAGCACTTGTATATGAATCATCATCATCATCTTCTTTTTTTAATGCTTGTACTTCTTGTTTAGAAACTGGTAGTAAAACATCTCCTTCATAACGAGGTTTACCAATAGTTTCTGATATCTGTTTTAAAGGTTCCGTGATAGGTTTAAATGTATTCTCTAAAAATTCTTCTCTTTCACTTAAACCCATCCTTAATGCACGATTCTTTATCCTAATAGAATCACTGAGTGATTTTATTTCTTTTAATAGTTTTTCTTGATTCACCATGTTTACACTGTGAAGTTCAACGTGTTACTAGATGTAGCATAGGTAGTTCAACGTATTAATACAAATTTATCCAATCCTATACGATATCTACCATTTTTAATATCTTCTTCTTTCATAATAACGAGAAATCCATATTTTTCATTCCATGCTTTACCACACATTTCTTTAAATTTATCAAATGGCATATCCGCATTAACATGATCATTATATATATGCTTTAAATTTGTCTCATCTTGCTTAAAGATGATCAACATATTTGCATTGTCTCTTATAAGTTGTTTTGGAATTTTACTGTATGTTTGACCAATATAAATGCTATCAATATTATTATGTCTTCCCATAGCAAAATAATTTCTTATAGTATCATGATTTTCACAAGAAACATCGTCAAATATAAAAATGGAAAATGGTTTTGCTTCACTTGGTTGCATTATTGTTTCACTAGCATTAAACTTGTAGAAATTCACTTCAGGTACACTTGCAAGTATTTTATCTAATAATTGATATTTTGGTTGTTGCAATGATTTTGAAAAAATATATATATTGTTAAAGCGTAAACCTTTAGGATTAGTTATAAGGTTAAAGACAACATTAGTTTTTCCACAATTTGAAGGACCAGTTATTAAACATCTTATAGTATTTGGTAGTAATTCACCATGTTTACCATGATTTAACTTATTATTGTCAACTGTCAATTCATCAATATTATTAATATTAAATCGATCTTTTTGTTGTACAATCTCCATCTTGTTTAAAGGTTAAACACATAATGAGCTATTTAATAACTATACCAAGTCTTTTGAAGGAATCCAAGAGTCTTCACTTTTATCAAATCCTAACCACCTAACTTTAACCATATCCTTTTTCCTTTGTAAAACCTTTTCAACAAGATATACATCACCAACTGTTGATTTTAACAACTCATGTCCATAGAATCCACCTTGAAGTAATTCACCCTTATTATCCTTTAAAATGTAAGTTTCAGGTATAGTTGGTTGTACTTTATAAATTGTAAATACTTCATTAGTCCAATTTGGCAGATATCTTTTACTAAATACACCTTTGTATTTGCTTATACGAACTTTATCATTAACCTTAAACTTTTTTGGTTGTAACTTTTCTATTTTTGGTGTTGTATTATTTTTGATGCGTTGTAATACAATTTTAGCATTAGCACTGTTTACTTGGATAGGTTTCATTCCAATGGTGCGATGATATTTGTTGTTATACTCTTTTATAAGTTGTGGTAATATGTCATACCACACATATGATCCTCGTTTTGAAAATTGTTTATACATAGCTCCTTTTAATGTTCTATTAAATCTTTCAATTATTGAAGCTTTAACTTCAGAATTTGTAGAATAATGATTTATTTTATATTTTTTCATCAAAGCTCCAAAATCTTTATTAAAATATTCTTTTCCATCATCCGTTTGTAAATGTTTAATTTTAAATTTATTTCTTTGTATTGTTGTCTCCATAGCTTTGGTAACACTTTTACCAGTCTTGTCCTTCAAGGGTAAAGCATCAGCTATTTTAGTAAAACAGTCTATAATTGTTAAAATATATTTAAATCCTTTGTTTAATTTACTGTGTGGTATCATTTCAATAAGATCAGCTTGGTAAAGATCATTCATTCCTTTAATGATTGTACTTCTTCTTGGAAATCTTCTTCTTGCTGGTTTATGTAGTTCATTTACAATCTTATCCTTTACACTTTCCATCTTAAAGTGTTGCTTGCACACTGTTTGTAGAAATACTGATCCATACAATGGTTTATTCTCTTATATATAGTTGAAATATAGGTCAAGGTCATTTAATATTAGTGTAAAAAAGAGGGAACATGGCATTGGGCTTGCCATGTCCCCTCTTTTTTACGGAAAGGAAAAAGGAAGAAGGTAAAGGACGAAGAATAGGTTTACTGGTCGATAGGGTTTAAGGAATAGTGGCCAAATGGTAGAGTATTAATTTTATCTTCTAAAATATATCGCTTGTCGTCTTTGTAGCTTAATGCCCACTTTGTTTGTTTGACACTAAAAAGTTGGTGGTTATAACTTCTAATAGTGTTGAATGTTGCAGTTGTTTCAACATTTTCAAACAAACATCTTTTATAATGTTGAAACTGTACATTCTTCTTTAGGAAAGATGTCTTTATTCCTTTGGCTTTCTTCGTGACTTGATGTTCGTTCCTTTCGTTTATGTACAGTTGAAACGAATACAGTTTGGACATCAATGCTACAATTTCCATCATTGGCACACCATTTGTTTCATCTTTAAATTTTCCCAATACTTTTTTGTTTTTGTCATAGTCATAATTTGGATGGTCCTTAGGATAATCGGAAAAATCAAAATCATCTTTATATACAAAGGTTCGTAAATCCTCATACATGTCATTTGTTTTAATCCAGTAAATAAGTGCATCTGTATCCATATATGCAATACCAATGTTATCTCTTCCATAATGATTAACCATCTTCTTATAATGAAACTCGTACATGTGTGTTTTAGAAATATCTAATATTGACATTCCAAGATATAAAGGACGATCCAATAGAACTGATTTTTTGTTCATAGAAATGACGACAAGATTTTCATTTATAATTACGGATGAACCAAAGTTTGGTTGTTGCACTAGTTTCTGTAATTTTACTGGATCAGTTACTAATTTGATATTCTTATGTTTCCTTTTGTTTTCTAAAGTCTTGCCAAATATTGCATTGTTCATCAGTTTGAAGAAATCCTTTTGAAAACTTGACGTAGCGGCAGCTCTTCTTCTTGTGTTGTTGTCAATGTATGGTTTCAACCAACAAGATTGAGAGAATTGTAGTATTCGATTAATTTTTGTAATTTTTAATCCCAAGTCTAAAGCCTGTTGTATCATCCAATAATGTCCAACATACCTAGACTTATTGTTTAAAGTCATTAATAATTTCGGCCATCTTCCAGTAGGGGAAATTTCAGTCTTTGGAAGAAGTGGTAAATCGTAATGATGATCGTGAAGATGTTCAGGATATTCAAAATCAACATCAAAAATGTAACCAGTTTCACCATGCTTTGGTATATCCATAATGTTTCCAATCGATTCTGGATCTATCCATTTAAAATTATCATATGGAAGGGGATTTGACATTGCCCATCCGTATAAGTTATTTGCATCGAAATAACCTAGGAATGTCGTTGGTTTTGATGCATCATAATTGGGCAGATACTTGTTATTCGCCTTAACATGTCTGGTTACACTTTGTGTCAATCCCCCTCGAACTCCTGATTCTAACATCAAAACCATATCTATATCAGTAAGAAGTTGTAATTTACAATTTGTTTCTTTCAACATGGCTTGCCATGCTAGTCCAGGTGAAGTGTATGAATGAAGAGGGTCCAATCCATATGCTGCAAAACACGTATTTCTAAATTCTTCCATTATATCACATAATAAAGTTACATCTAATTTAACATAAAAATCTGAATATTCTCCCAATGTTGTAAATCCTAATTCATTCCATACTTTACATGCATGATCATAATCCTCTTGAGATATGTCCATGTCGTATAGTTTACTTTTAAATTCTTCTTTTGGCGGAAGTGATGTTTCATTAAACTTTTCTAAACTGTCTATATAATCATATGGGAAAACACCTTTCCGAAGTACGAGATCCAGTTTGTCGTTACTTACAATCTTCTTTGTTTCAATAAAATCTTGTTTCCTTAAATTTTCAGAAAGTTTAGACAAACTCGACGGCATAAATCGGTAGGAGTCTAAGAATCTTAATTTGACATTTCCAACTGTTTTAGAGAAACTTATAAATTTTTCTGAAGTTTCAGCCAACACATCTATCGAACCATCGTCTCTTCCTAATTCAGGTATTATAAAATGAGCATCATACCCACTGAGGTTATGCAGAACCACAGGAATAAATAGTGGTAAACGATAGCTCAAATTACATTTATTACAAGCAGCACCCCTGTAATAACCTGTAAGGTGGTCATGATCTTTAACTTTATAATTGTCAATGGTAAATTCATTTTTACATAAGAAACAATGAGTTGCATTTTCATGTTGAATTTCCTCTTCTTCCTCCATCGGTTTCATTGGTATGATATTTGTATATAATCTTTGTACATTTTCAGCTATTAAATATAAATGGTCAAGAAATATTGTTTCCACATTTTCACCACGATATACTAGAGGTTCTGAAGTTAATCCATATTGGTTTAAATGTTCTTCTGATAATGTTGATTTAACCATTAAACAAAAACTATTTGGTTTATGCATTTGATATTTGACACTTTTTCTAGCTTCACAATTTTCATCTTCTATAGGAATTAGTGTTGATTCAAAATCCGCATATACAACTATAGGGATACGATATTGATGATGAACTTTTTGAAATGTAACAAATGCTCTGCTTTCTGAAGGTAAAATAATTTTTGCTTCATAATTATTGTTACATAATCTTTTGTGCTCTTGTAACCATTCCATTCCTTGTCTTCCTTCTCGTTGGAAATTAAAACATCTTTTGCAGATCAGCTTTTTGTTTCGATTTTTTGAAAGTTGTTTATTAACAAGAGAGTCAAATTTCTTTATATACACATAATGAGATACATCTCCTTGTGTTAGTAGTAGTAAATCTGTATGATCTGCTAGCTCTTCTTTAGCAATACGTAAAGGATAAACTTTATTTGAACTATCTAATCCAAAAACATTAATAGATGTGCCGGGATTTTTCTTCTCAAATTTTGATATATCTTTTAGTGATACAGGATAACTAATTCCTTGAAAGTTATATCTATATCTTTGATTTTCATAGTGCTGGTTTGGTTCATTACAATGATTTGGTACAAATTTACATGTCATCGCATATCTAAAACATTCGTTATCTTGATTTTTCACATTAACACATGATCTTGTATCCTCAATTATTTTTGGTAAACGAATATAACTAGATCCCATTAGTCCATATCCATGTTTATGAACTCTTATATTTAATCCTTCAATACTTATAAGACTCCACCCTGATCCTCGTCCTTCATGTTCCTGAATTTTAGTTAATATTTCTTCTATACATTTTTCAACTATTGAATCAATGTCTGAACTTCCTATGATAGTTTGATTTTTAGTTATAAATCCTCTTGGTGATAATTCTTCTTGTACATTTATAAACATAGCTTCTAGTAGTAATCCAAATTTGAGAAAATTTAATCTTTTTAATTCTTCTTTTAAAGTTCTACTGATGATTGGTTTTGCTTCTCTAATAAATTCTTCTAAGTTTAAATCTTCATTTTGAATCTTATGATGCATTACTACCTTTCCGGGTAAAGCTGATACTTGTAAATTTGGTAAAGTTGTTGTAGGTCTTGCTGTTATTTCATTTTGTTCTTCTTGTTCTTCTTGTTCTTCTATGTTGTTGTGAATTAGTTCCTTATGTATTTCTAACAGAATATCATCATTAAACGATTCCAAACATTTATCGCAATGATACATGTTTGGTGGTGTTCACTCTTCAAAATTTCGCCAAGAAATGAAATGAGCTCTCCCTTTCCTTCTTTTATAATAGTTCCCCCACTACTATTTCATCTTCTTCTTCTTCACTTTCAGAAGAAAACAAACGTCTTGGACAAAATATTAATCTTCTACAAACAGATTCTTCATTAGTATTCTCTATATGAATTGGAGTTTCAATATGTATTTCTTCATATTCAAATGATGACGAAGACTCTGATATTACTACATCCATATCCAAATTTTCATTCTCCACATCATTGGCATTTTCTTCTTCTGATGTTGTTACATCCACATCCATATCATTTATAGTTTCTACTTCTGAAGTTTCGCTATTATTTTCATCTTCTTCCATATTTAAATCCTCTAATTGAATTTTATACAATATTTCAATCAGAGATTTCCTTGGATAATCGGTGTTGTCCACAGGAGCCATTTCCAGTAAATGAGGAATAACTGTTTTTGATCCGGCTTATATGATATTTTGCTAAGTATGTCAAGGTCATTTTTGATTAAGCGAGAACTGGGAATAGATCACTAAGCAGCATGATGATTCATTACTACAAAGTGATCTATTCCCCATTCTCTAAGAAGTGTCCAATCAATAACCAAAGTCCAAGTTCATTTTTTTTGTTTTGTTTAATTTAAGTCTTTTACA
>CM061534.1:127093493-127118051 GCA_030545055.2 Neoaliturus tenellus
GAGCACCATATCAATATCCGTTAGAAGTTCCAGTCGACAGTTGGTTGACTTTAGCATAGCTTGCCATGCTAATCCTGGAGATGTGTACGAGTGTAGAGGGTCCAGTCCATAGGCGGAGAAGCAGGTGTTTCTGAATTCTTCCATCACATCGCACAGCAGAGTTACGTCCAATTTATATAAAAGTCAGAATATTCCCCTAAGGTTTGAATGTTTAGTTGGTTCCAAACATTACATGCATGATTGTAGTCTTCAACGGAGATTTCACTTTCGTTTAATTTGCTGTTGAAGGCTTCAATCGGCGGTAGACTGGTTTCTTCAAATTTTTCTGTAGAAGTTATGTAATCGTAGGGGAACACTCCTTTACGTAATACTAAGTCCAATTTATCTTCAGGTACAATCTTGCTGGTTTCTTTTAGGTCTTCTCTTCGTAGATTCTCAGACAATCTGCTCAAACTAGAAGCCATAAATCTATAAGAGTCTACAAAGCGAAGTTTAATTTTACCTACTGTTTTGAGAAACTGATATACTTTTCCAATGTTGTAGCAAGAACATCAATTCTACCATTATCTCTTCCTAACTCTGGAATAATGAAGTGGGAGTCGTAGCCGCTAAGATTGTGTAACACGACAGGGATAAAGTGGGGCAGTTTGTAATTTATATTGCATGAATTACAAGCAGCTCCTATGTATAAACCTGTCAGGTGATCGTGATCTCTAACTTTTGGATTTTCTTCACTGAAGCTCTTCTCGCATAGATAACATCTTGATGTCAGATTATATTCTTCTTGTTGATTCTCATTCAAAGGTTCCATAGGTACAACATTGCCGTATAAGCGTTGCACCTTTTCAGCAATGTCATACAACAGGTCTACAAAATACTTAGCGGCTTCTTCCCACGGTAGAGTATTGGAGTGGATGTTAAACCATAGTCTTGCAATTGGTTCTCAGACAAGGTTGATTTCACTAGTAGACAAAAACTGTTGGGTTGATGCAACTGATATTTTGTTCTTCTAGTCACTTCACCGTCCGGCAGCTCCTGTGGTACTAACGTAGATTCAAAATCTGCGTAGATGACCAGTGGAATACGATATTGGTGGATTGTTTGTTGAATTGGATAAACGCTCGAGATGGTGGTGGCAGACTAACCTTCACTTCATAATTCTTGTTACAGAGTCTTTTATGTTCCGTCATCCATTCAGATCCTCCACGTCTTAGTTCTTTATATGTGAAACAGAAACATCTTTTACACACTGTTAACCTACGTTTATGTTTTGATAATTGATTCCATACCAAGGCTACAAAGTCCTTTATCCATACATAATGGGAAATTTCACCCTTAGTTATCAATAGCAAATCCGTGTGGTTTCTCTGTTCAACTTTACTACCCGCAAAGGATAAACGTTGTTCGAATCATCCAGACCAAAAACATTGACTGAAACGCCAGGATTTTTCTTTTCAAATTTGCCAAGGTCTTTCAAGGTAACTGGATAGGTGAGACCTTGAAAGTTGTAGCGGTGTTCATTTTCGTAATATTCTCTACCAACTCTTTCAGGATGATCTTTAACATACTTGGTTAACATTGCATACTTGAAACATTCATTACCTTCATTTTGCACATTCCTACACGATTTAGTGTTTTGGATTTTCTTTGGTAGAGGGATAAAACTACTACCCCTTAAACCATATCCATGCTTGTGAACCCTTACATCCATACCTTCAATTGATGACAAAGTCCATCCAGATCCTCTTCCTTCATGTTCTTGAAGTTTTGTTATAAGTTCTTCCAAGCATTCTTCAATAATATCATCGATGTTGGAGGTGAAGGTAAGGGTTCGGTTTTTGGTAATGAACGCTCTCAATGCTGTTTCACCATCAGTATTGTTAAACATAGCCTCTAACACCATTCCAAATTTAATAAAATTTAATCTTTGTAGTTCTTCCCTCAAGGTTTGACCAACAAGTTCCTTAGCCTGGGTTATAAATGTTTCCAATTCCAATTGAACATTATTAATTTTGAAATGTGTTACAACTCGTCCTGGCAAGGCCGTGGTGCGCAGTTGTTTCACATCTTCCAGTTCTTCTTCAGTGTCCTCTTCTTCAGTGTCTTCTTCTTCAAAAGGTCTTCTAGCAGTAGATGGTCCAGCACCAGCAAATTGGATCACACTAGGTCTTTTTCTTTGCATTTGCTGTAGATAGCTGTCCCAGTAGTCCGTCTGCTTCTGGTGCTCTTCCAAAAACCGGTCAATTGAGTCTAAGTCTATTTCATCCATGGTAATATCTTCTTTTCTATCTTCGTCTTCATGTAATTCTCTGTGTATGGTGAAAAGATCTTCGTCTTGAAAGATTTCCCCACAAATGTCGCAAAGAGCCATTTCAAACAGTTTGGCTTTGAATGTACACTCTGTGAATGTCCACGCAATAATGAGCAGCGCACTCCACAGGGACCCTTTATATCCGAGGCAGATAGGTGGGGAAAGTGACGTCATATGGAAACAGGTTATCACTCATGTGCTAAATTTAGCCTTTACACAACCGTTTGTAATACATTTATCAGTAGGCTTGATAAATTGATGATATTTGGTCTAGATTCAATAATTTGTACAAGTTTTTTCAAAGACGTCTGTTTGAGCAAGTTTATGTAGGTCAAGGTCATTTGGAATTATTATTTTGAGCGGGGGATAGAGCACTAAGCAGCATCATTTACTACAAAGTGCTCTATCCCCCGCTCACATTCTTTTTTAACTTTTTGTTTAAACTTTTTACAAGGGTGAAACATCACCATCAGAGTCGGAATCATCCTCATCACGGAATAGGCAGCGATGACAATACATAATTCTTCTGGCAACTAACATCCTATCCATTGGACGATGGGGAGTGTCTTGTTCTTGTTCTTCTTCTTCGATTTCCAATTGGAATTCCATTTCCGACTCAGATGACGACTCTAATGTTTCGTAGGCGTGCAAGTCCACCTCATTGTCCGTTGAACCAGCTTCGTCAGAGTCCGTTTCAATATCCATTATCTCTTCCTCCTCCTCTTCTTGATCAACCGCAGGTAGTTGGTCCTCTACTTCTATAATTTCTAGAGGTATTACCTCCAGAATAGAGACAATTCTGTTGCGATGGAACACGGTGTTGTCAAGTGGAGCCATGGTATGGAAGTGTTGTATCCATCCAATTTGCTTACCCTTTTTATACCCCCACCAACTATACAATTTATGTGGGTCAAGGTCACGTAAAGATACCCTTTGAGCGGGGGATAGACCACTAAGCAGCATGCTAGTCCATTGCCGCAAAGTGATCTATCCCCCGCTCTGTTCTACAAAACCTCAATCAAGTCCAAGTCCAAGTCCTGTTTAACACATTTTATTCTAATTCCATATCCAATTTAAAAATTTCAATTTCACATGGTTTACATTCCTGATGTATCAAACACTCCAGCTCCCTAAACATATCGTCCAGTTCGTCCAAATTATGATGTCCTACTTTTAACACATGAAGGTGGTTCATGCTTTGCATTGTAGCATGACCATCAACAAACAAGTTTCTTTTCCACGCTAACATAAATTGGCAGTTTTCTTAAAAGATTTTTCTCACCAAACAATCATACACAGCCGTCAACATGTCTCTACAATCTTCATAGTGTACCATCACAGAATACCTGTCCAAGTTAGCACCAAGCAGCGATCCACTCATTGTTTCTAGCGTTCCACTGGAAGGTCCAAAGCAGAATGAAGTCGAGATGTATAGACCCCCTCTTTTATACCAGTTAACCGGTTGTCCTTGCTGTAAAGTGGGTCAAGGTCATCCAATGCTACCCTTTGAGCGGGGGATAGACCACTAAGCAGCATGCTAGTCCATTGCCGCAAAGTAGTCTATCCCCCGCTCTGTATTCTACACACACACACACACACACATGTCCCTGTCCAAGTCTTTCATTACATACCCAATATATATTCAGTTCCTTCATCATCACTATCACTCATCACTGCTTCCACAAACTCCACAGGATTAAAGTTAAATTGTTTCAATTGTTCTTTTAAGTTTTCAATTTGTTGGTCCTTTACTTCTAAAACACTGTGAAGGTGTGATATGTAGTCCGCTGCCTCGTTGATGCTTGCTACTCTCGGATCGCCTAACTTCAAGCTGGGAACTACACCCTGCAGCCTGAAGTACGCCATACGCCTTTCTTGCTCCTGCCGTTGACCAGGACTGAGCAAGCCTTGTCCGTCTTGGCTTACCTCCAGCAAGGTCCGTAGCATCGGAGCTTTGCAGGCGTTTGCCCGAGCAACAGTTATGCTGTGGAATGGTCGAGCAGGTCCACGAGTAGCAGGCAGGACGTTGGCAGCACGCCTTCTTGAAGAAGAAGAGGAAGCCTGAGAAGTTTTGGAGTTGAAAGCCATGTTACAGTGCTGTATTCAGCTAAGCGGTACAAAGCAGAATAACCAAACTGCACGTTAATACCCGTATATATACACTTATCAGTGGTGGGGGTACTAGCTAGCCTTGGTAAAGTGGGTCAAGGCCATCCAAAAACATTACCAGAACGGGGGATAGATCACTAAGTGGCATGTTAGTCCATTGCCACAGAGTGATCTATCCCCCGCTCTGTATTTCACATTCACGCACACATTCATACAAACACACAAGTCCCAGTCCAAGTCTTTACCCACACACCTATCCACTCTCATCCTCACTATCATCACTGTCCAACAGGCTTTCACACTTCTTAATTAGTTTTTCCCATTTACTCCGGATATAAAGTAGCTCCCTGCGAGTATTCTCTAACATTCTGTCCCTTTGCTCTATGACTTCGTCGTACCACTCGATGATGTTTGGTGGGGTCTGGGTTGATGCGTCCATCGTGGTTGGTTGAGAAGCTCCGCTGCTCCGCAACTCCTTCCTCACAGGACCAAAGCCGGAGAATCGGACACGACTCCTTGACGAAGGCCCCGATCGGATTGGTCCAATGCTCGGGCTGGAGTTGGAGGCAGCCGGGCCAGAGGTAGAGGCTGGGACGTTCATAGCAGACATGGTGGTGTTCAGCTTAACGGTGTAAAGCAGAATGAGAGGACGGTTGATCACCACTCCTATATATACCCATTTTTAGTGGTGGGGATAACACGGGGGGGGGGGTTGAAAGAAATTTTGCTTAGTCTTCCCGGTCATCAGTTTTACATACCTTTAGCACACCCATTATTTTGGTTTCTTCTATAACTTTACACACCTCAAACACCCAAGCAAACAGCTCATCTATGTTGTTATAATTAATTTTTGTCCAGTGTTCATACTTATGAGTTTGGTTGTTTATAATACATAGATAAAATGTAGACCCGTCTCGTCTTATACAATACTCAACTTCCATTCTATGCTGGTTTAGCACTTCCCAAGCATTGTGTTGATCTATCAAGAAGTCACCACCTTTGTAATTGTACCGTGACATGTTTACCACGGAGCACAGAAACAGACTGAAGCAAATGAACGGCTCATACAAGCTTAGTAAGAGCGTTAGAGTGGGGGTATCACGTGATACACAACATTAGTTGTAAGGTTAGCACTTTACTTTAAACAGTAATTTATATGGGTCAAGGTCATTCAAACTTTGAAAAATTTTTACCTCCAAACACTTGTAGCAAGCTACAAGTGTTTGGAGGTAAGTTTTTATTTGTTAAAGATTTTTGTAACTTAGTCTTCGCCCTCAAGGACACGGTTTGAGATTGTCCCAGTGACTTTACATCACCGCCAGGTTAAAGTATTATACAAGTCAAGTGTTTTTTTTTTTTTATAACTTGACTTGTATAATACCCCTCTCCCTTACTTTAAGAGAGTTAAGACTAAATTTGGAAACATAATTTGGAAAAAGACATTTTAAATATTGTCCAACACAGCCTAACAATTTTGTTTTTTTTGGTGGGCCCATGTCCTAGTCCATTTCCCACACGGTTTCACATCCTTTCCTTCGTATTCGTGTCGGTCGAGGTTGAAGTTGATGGGTAGTTTTTCAGCTTCAGACCCATTTTACCCATTGTAATGAATGAAAAGAATAGATGTAAAGAAAGAAGTGAACTTGTAAAACAAAAGTCTCAAGAGCGAGAGAGAGTACCTGTCCGTATGGGAGCTTGGACCGGAATGAGAAGTGCGTGCAGCCCGGCCGCCTTATATCCCCACCGGGGCTGCCACGCCCAGGATATCAGGGGTGGGGGTGGGGGTGGGGGTGGGGGGGGGGTTCGCACTTTTTGCCGGGGGGGGGTTCGCACTTTTTAAAAAAATAAGCCCCACTTGAGGCATTTATGTTACCATAGCTGAAGCCTCCCAAGGGACCCAACTATAAACAACTCCAAACTTGTGGGTTACAAATACCTAACTGTTATATTTTTTAACAGACATTAATGTATTAACTGTGTTAATAAGACCTGACTGTTAAACACTTTGAAAGATTTTACATATTTAGGTCAAGGTCACAAAAAAACTTTAAAAAAATTAAGCCCCACACCCCCCTTTGGGGGTGTGAGGCACTTGGGTTGTCATCGCTGTAGCCTCCGAAGAGACCCAACTATGACAACAAGGCAACATCCAATGTCGTGTACCCTTCGCCACGCAAGACTTGTAAACATTTACTGCATTGTCTTTTCAGTAGCTAACAAAGATTCATTTACATAATTTTGTGTTTCCAGAAGGAAACAGACTGAGGACACCCTAGTGGCTTACGTCCTCGTCCGAGTGCAGAGGCCGCCGCAACCTTTTGCATGCCAGCGTACAAACGGACATGCTCCCAAATGCCATCCGCAACCTTTTGCATGCCTGGCAGGAGCCTACCGATAATTAAAATAGGCTTTACACGGGGGCCTACTCCCGTAACCTATCTTTAATATTTTTAATTTACAATGCATTGAATTTTTACAAGTCTTTGTGGGTCAAGGCCACACGGACATTAAAAAATTTCGGCCCCCGTACATCCATGGCGAACCACGAATGTTCGGGGGCCTTGGGGACTAAAAACACAAATATCTAACAAAGATTCATTTACATAATTTTGAGTTTCCAGAAGGGAAACATACTGAGGACACCCTAATGGCTTACGTCCTCAATCCGAGTGCAGAGGCCGCCACAACCTTTTGCTTGCCAGCTTACAAACGGACATGCTCCCCAAATGCCATCCGCAACCTTTTGCATGCCTGGCAAGGAGCCTACCAATTATTAAAAGTGGCTTTACACGGGGGCCTACTCCCGTTCCCTGACTTTACAATTTACTTTGAGCATTGAAAAAGCTCAAGGGGGGATTGCTAAAACAAGCGTATACACTTTAGAAACATATAACACACTTACAACACACAATTGAGCTCAACGTAGTCAATGCTGGAACAAGCACATACACATTAAACACATATAACAAACAAGACACAAAGGATAAAAGACACAGGAGACATAGGGTACAAGTAAAACACTCTCATATAAAACAATTCGCAATACCCAAACGCAAGCGCAATATCTTACAACTAATACAAGTCTTAAAGTTAGAGTAGACTTCGCTAAACACTGAAGGCGCCATTCAATGTTTAGTGATGCCTATGGCGGTCCGTCCCGATCGTTCACGTTCAACGCGCGGGAGCGGACTGCGAGCCGGCTCTGGCCGGACCCCCTTATATCCCCACCGGGGCTGCCACGCCCAGGATATCAGGGGTGGGGGAGGGGGGGGGGTTCGCACTTTTTGTCGGGGGGGGGGGGGGTTCGCACTTTTTGTCGGGGGGGGGGTTTAGTGGGTCAAGGTCACCCACAACACTTGTACTCTAAGTGTTGGCTATACCCCCACCACAACTGGGTCCCTAGGCTGCACAACACCGCTTCGCCAGTATGTCTCCGGCTTCCATGCGGTGCGTCTCGCTGTTCTCTAGCTCTCTATATGTAAGTAATTTTACAAGTTCTGAATGTAGGTCACTACACTTTGACTCTGGGACGATATCGACTTGTAGTATTTCAGTGTTTTGACTCAAGGTCATCACACTTTAACTCTAGCACATCGGTTATCGTACCAGAGGTGCTCAATAACCTAACTTGTAATGTTTAGGGTGGCGTTTGCACGCCACGTGGTATAGCCATGAGTGTCCAGTCCAAGTTTTAAGTTAAATTAATTTTACTGTAATCTTTTCCATTTCTGCTTCGTTTTGCCAAAGTATAAGGTGTCGCTTAATAAAGTGGTATTTCTCTAAAGTTATAGGAGATTGCAAGGATACAATTAGTTTATTTAGGAGACTCTTCATCTTGGAGTTTAACACAATTTCCACTTTGACTTTGCTTCCTCGGCTCTCACAGCCTAAGCTGTACAGAAATGTTTCTTCTAGTGCCAACTCGGGCCAAGAGAACAGTGTGTTGACTGTAGGACAGCTCATGGTGAAGTGATGCGAAACTCCAGCGTACCACCTCACCTTCCCCCGCCACTGTGACCTTCCCCCACTCCTGCTGTTTCCCCCACCTCTTTTCCCTTGACTCATGCGCTACAAGCAGTCTCTCAGTATTGTGCGGACTTTTGTGAGGGGAAGCCATGTCGCGGGACGCTTTAGGTAAGAAACTTAGCGGTGTTAAGACTTTATTAGTTGCTCACTGTCCACCACTGAAAGTTAAGAGAGTTTCAACTTTAGCTAAGTGGCGCAAACTGTTGCGCGGACACCCTAAGTTTTATACAAAACAGACTAATGTCAGTTTTACTGATGAGGATTTGTTTAAAATATTGGATGAAATGACTTTTTCTTGCAAAATTCAGTTAGTTACTCCCATTCCTGACAATTTAGAGTCTTAGTCTCTCGAGCCGATATACCTAGCATACACAGAGCCTGACAGTCAGTCACTCGGTGGGTGTCGTGGGGTGCGCATCGGTGTCGGCGCTCCGTTGTTAAGTTTTCAAGGTCACAGTAATATGAAGTTGGGGGTGTTGTGCTAGTTCAAGGTCACCTGAGGGATTACCGATTGCCCATTTAGGCAGAGTCATGTCAGAAACTCGGGTTTAACTTGGCACTTTTGCCGTTTCTCGTCCAATATTCGCTCCAAATGGTCAAGGTCACGGGGACTCGGACTGAAACTCGGAGCGTAGTGCGAGAAACGGCAAAAGTGCCAAAAAATTTTAAGTTTCTGCGTGACCTTGACCTTAGTGGCGTCGGTGACGTTGTTTTGATGACGTAAGGGGTGATGACGTCATCAGCACGTCATTTCTGTGACGTCATGGGTGTGACGTCATCGAAATGACGTCATTAGTGATGACGTCATCGATGACGTCATCGGTGAGGTCATTGACCTCGATGACGTCATCCCTCAGGTGACCTTGAACTGGGCCAGCATCCTCAATTTCACACTACTAACATAACAATTTATACACTTGCGTGAGCATACAAAGAACGTTATAAGAAGCTGAAAGCCTACATTATTTTATTTTTACGCTCAAAGCCAGTAATGCAACACATGTTACTGTTAGTTAGATTGTCGTGGGTAAAATCAACCTCGGCGGCTATGAAACATAAGTGCATTCCTCCCAGCTTAATGACTGCTACTGCATTTCAAGCTATGCACATAACTGCACTGATGTGCATTCGAGTGTACCCCTCACGCCATGCATCCGTACTGGCTAGTAAACCATTCGGAAAGCTTTTGTACCCTCTAATGTGCGTACATACTTTCTAAAGATAAGTTGTATCCATAAAAATAAAAATGTTGGTTTCCAAAGAATATTTTGATTACTAAAATATGTGTTTTTTTTTCAAACAGTAATTTTAAAACTTGTCAACCTACGCTGTCATCCAATGATAAAAATTGTTTTAAAATATATTTGCATAAACATAAATAAGTGTATGTTATCTTCAATATACTCTAGAACGTTTTTTATGTCTAAATAAAAGCCACTGACCTACTGACAATTAAAACAACTAATAAATACTGGTTTTTATTATTGTTTGTTAATGGATTTTTGTTTATTCAAGATTGTTTGGAAGGGTATGAAATCTCACAGAAATCATTTATCAATCTGTAAATTATGTTTTTCATGCCATTTTCAATATATTTTGTTATATACTAAATGTTTTATCTCTTTCACATTTAAATTTAACACCTCTCCTTTTCTTTTTAACAAAGTAAACCCACAATAAATACTCACGGAAAAACTCGTAGTACAGTATTTCCAACTGATTTCAAAGCCATCTCACTGCTAGGTAATAATAATTTAGTTAATAATTTTTTATCGGCCATATTATCTAGTACCCTAATATCTCAAATCGATATTCTTATTATGAAGAATCAATTCTGAATATAATATTTTAACTGTTATTAATTAATTAGAAGTTTACTTGTTACCCTTCCAAATGTTCACATAGAAAGCGTATCAGAGATTATAACAATTTCTTATGTGATTTATGATGCATTCATTGTGAGTGTCAAATTAAAACGTCATTTGATAATGCACAATGTCATACATTTTCAGTACACACAGAAAGTGTACTGAATTGAGCACCGAGTCATCAGTGTAGATAAATTGAGTACGTATATTTATATATCACAAACTTTAGGTACCCTTAGTACCCTACTTCGGATAGATACTACACTCCGTCATTATCAAATATTTTGTATTACAAGACAATTAATTAATAAAACTCTTAAGAAGTGTAAGACTAAGTCTATATTTTTTAAAGATTCTCCCAAACTTATGTTGTCACTTGGTGGATTTTAGAGCTTAATTTGTGACACAGCTAATTAATTAGATTTAATTTGAAGAAACACATCACTGTGACTTTTTATTACTCCCTTCATCAAACTCAACAATTTTTCAATGCGTATAATGACTTTATTAAATTACAATTTAACTAACTAAATTGAAACTTGAATACAGGTACCAGATCATTGAATCGGAGACAAACAATCAAGGTGGGCTGGTCTAACTCGAGTGTTCTATATCTTAACAAAGCAAAATGAGAGCAGTTAGCAAAATTGACTGTGCGCATAAGCCTTCCACATCATTCAAATTCATAAGAAAGAAATCAGAGCAGTTAATAAACTTTTCGTTCAATAAAACATTATTTTGTAATTAATTTTTAATATTAACAGCAGTTAAAGCTTAGTTTGATGACATATTCCAAAACTAAAGTTGATTAAAACAAGTTTTTTGTATGATTGATATTTATTTTATAAAAAATCACAATGATGACGATATATCCAGTTCGAGTAATGTAAAACAAAGCCGACCTGCCGAGCGTGTGCAGTCAGTACTTTGAACAATTAAGGGAGTCACTGTAGCATTTGCATTATTTAACATGCTCAGAGCTAGTTCTAATTGTGAACAACGATTTTTAGTCCAGTTTTTCAGTTAGAATATTTAAGGGATGCAATAGGTTTTAACCTGAATTTTAAGCTATGCAAATTTAAATACTTTTAAAGAAACATATAAAGTCTGTGTTTGAGGAAAATAAGTAGGTCTATGATAAAAACTCTGTTCTAAAACATGAGTGATAAGTTGTTATTCAACAAACAATTAGGCTATACAAAACATGAAAAATTTAAGAGGTTAAATTGAATTTGAGTAAAAGTGCTTAATTTAAATCCACATAGTTCACAAATAGGACTGAACAATTAATTAATTGTGCCTGCCAATCACTAGCAACGGGGCCAATGCGTTCAATAGCTTGTAAGAGATTCAGAAGTGCTGTTGAACACGTGATGAACATTCAACATTCAATGCTGAACGAAGTTCACTAAACGTTACTATTAAAAAAATTTTGAAATATTTTTCTTTTGTTAAATATTTTTGTAATATTAAATGTACCCAAAAATATTTAATATTTATCTTGGTTTCAACGGTTTGAATTCAGAAATGAAATTTAAACTTTAACATTTTCAATTCTGTACTTGTTGTTTAGTTATTTTTTTGTAATTGTTCAATGTAAAAGTATAGAAAGATATAGAGATATATTATCGATTCCACTCTAGGATTTTATAAACATTTGATCAAAATCGTTCCACTCTTTAGTTTCTAGCCGTGTAAGTATTTTCCCACCATAAGAAGAAATAGTATTACAATATCTTATAAATGTTATTACTTTACTGTTAATACTATTAGTATAGTTGTTATGTGTGCGATTGTGTAAGCATGACTCAAACGTTTATTTAAATTACAAGAATGTTAAGGAAAAAAGAACTAAAAATTGAAAATTTATGTATTCAAACAAAACTTTTAATAATAATAGTCTAGAATAGAAAACATGGACAGTACATTGACATTTAGATACATAATAAAACTGGGGGTTTGAGTTTGAGTATATTGTTTCCCAAATGCAAGTGAAAAGGTCTGCTGTGTGTATCACATCACGAGGAGTGAACAAAATATTCTAAATTCAAAAAGTGCAGCTGATTACACATTTGGCATGACCATAATTTGTTGACAGTGTTCAGTCCTCTTTCTCTAGTTTTGTTTGAAGAATGAGCGCCATCTAATACAATTTTGTGGTTTTGAAATTTTAATAAATATAATTAGAGCGTGTTCAGGTTGCAGGATCAATGTTACGATATTGTGTTGAAAAAATATTGCAATGAAAAATACGTTTTTAGAGAAAATCAAGAGGATGACGGACAGGGAAGTGAGTGACAACTGCCAGCAGTAGATTTCAGGTACCTCACGTCATCTTTTCACCCTTGACCTCCTCCTGTATGTGACAGACAGACAGACAGACCGACTGTTCAACTATCCATACAGTTGTAAATAATATTTATAATGCAAATTTTACTTTTAAAGAAATATTATTTAAAATTTAAAAACTTAAAGATAATATTTCAATATTTATTATTAAATTTTAGTATGCACTGAGAGTTTAAATTTATGATTACCTTTATGACGTGTTGTATTCAGAATTTTTCAGGGCTATCCTGTTTGGGCTTAACAAAAAATTAAATTTATTACAAAGTGTCACAAGTTTTCTTTTAATTGCTATATCCACAGAACTTTCGCTTCGATTCATAGCAAAAAAATTATATCTATAAATTTGTAAGGTTGATATATTCTTTCCATAATCTTTTTAATATCTGCCTTCGAAATTCATAAAAGTTTTTACTTTGGATTATCTTTGTGACAAACATTAAAACTAATCAGAATCCTGCTATGAAAGCAAGGGAGAAAGCTAGAAACAACTTTTATCTGTTCCTTTAACTGGAACGCTGATAGTATTCTTATAAGTTAATAAACTTTTATCATTGGAATGATTTAAACTATTTTCATACCTCTAAAGTTTTTTTTTTATTTATTTTTTTTAACAACTGCAAAGTAGCAATTTTTGTAAAATATATTAAATTCCTAACATACGATTTAGCCTATGACAACCATTTGAAGTATATTATTAAACTTTGTCAGAAGCAATATGCTGAATACCTCCGGCCCTTTGTACTTTGATAGTGAGGACCTCGGTGTCATTTGTCAGGTTCCAAAACTTCCCGAGCTCTGCGCCGGCGGCGGCCTGCGCTACGCTGACAGTCACTGACGACTTTGTCGTTCCTGGAAACATTAAACCAAATTATCAGCAACGCTTTGATTATGTAGCCCCCGGTTTTGCCGTGTAACAGTAGAGACCAAACTTCAGTTTTGACGGGCAAACTGACAAAATAAGGGAGCTTCGGTTAATCGTTAACTGGTATGGGTTTGACATAATAAGACTCTGTTGACAAGTTGATTTATGATCATTGTAATTAAAAAAAATAATTATCTAAATTTGGGCGTAGAAGTAAAAAGCGTATATAATTTATCAGGTTTCTTCAGTGAAAGTCTTTTAATCTTTAATTAGTTAGTTTTCTAGATTAACGGGGAGAGGTTAACGAGTGCATTATCATAATTAATTACTTTGAAACTAGAATTAAAAAAATAATTATACATGATAAAAGATTTATCGATCTTACATCCTTAGCTTTACTATTTACTATTCAAAAGTTCTTTAAAATTAAAGATTGAAAATGTTTAAATATTAAAAAGTTAAAGAAAAGGTTACTCTTTGTAAACATTGGCGCCGACTCCATGGGGCCCGAGGGGCTCGAGCCCCCCCAAACCAAATGGAATCATTTTAAAATTGGCATTCGCTGCCGTGATTTAGGTAAAAATTAATGTTTTTGTTAAACCGGTACCGCGTGTAACTCATAACCTTAGTTAAATACAATTAACTACATGGAATAATTTGACATTCTTAACCTTCTTCACTGCTCAACATTTACGTTCACTCGCAATAATAGGTGGTAATCAGGATCTAAATTCGGTCCACTAGATAGTGCATCTCAATCTGGACTGGTTAGCTAATCCCACAAGTGAAATGGTGGTAATTTGGCTTCTACCGTGGTAGTCAACAAGGAGTATATCTTGTGTAAAAGAGTGTCAATAATACTATTTGATAATTTAATACATTTAATTGTAAAAATGAAATGTATGTCCCATGTAATTTAAACCCGCTTTAAAATAGGCTATAGTCGTTGAATTACACATGGATGTACGTAATTCCATTACGTACATCCTTCGTAATGTACGTAACGTTCCTTCGTATCGTTTTAGAATGAGTAAGCTGTCAAAGCATTTTATTTTTCATTTTCTTTATTAGAAGTTTTGTTTCTGCGGAGTTCTCTACATCCAGATTGTCAATAATTGGACAGAAATTAAAAACTTTATCTTGTTGTTTCGGCTCTTCACTTCGGGCTTGCTTATCAATGCCAGCAAATGACATATAAAATTCCGTAACGTAAAATTACTAATTTTAGGATTGTACCAATATTGCATAAAAATGAATCTTTAGTTCGATGTAGGAATCTATAAGAATAATCCCACAGCCTAATATTTATTTTGATTCGACAATCGTAATCGGCCACCTGGATTTTGCGTTTGACGTGGAAATATTGATCGCGTTCACGCACACTAATCGGTGTGATCGGGGTTTACTCTTCGATAACCGATAAATTGTTATGGCTTTTTAAGCGATTAACTCCTTGTCGACTACCACGGTCAAATGCCATAATTTCCCTTATGGGATTTAGCTAACCTGTCCAGACTGAGATGGACCAACCAGTGGACCGAATTTAGATCCTGATTACTACCGTTTATTACAAATGAACGTGACCTTGAGTGAAGAAGGTTAAAGGAATGTCAAATTATTCCGGTAAATTGTTTTTAACTAAGTGTATTATAGCCTATGAAATTTAGAGAGTGTGCAAAATGAAGACACCAATATATATAATTATACTACCTGAAGTTCTCCCATTGACTATAAATATTGTACAAAATCAATGGTTACATTGCCTATGTAGTTTTACGTCAGTTGTATATTTTATTATTATCTTGATGATTTAATTTAGGTTCTTTAAATATGTTGAATAATGTAACTGCTTTGACTTAATAAATTCACTTATTATTGTTCATAGAAAACATTGTTTAAAATAGACCTTTTATTTTAATAATGTAAGGAAAACGTCATAATATACTATACCAAATCAAGTATATGATGACATTTTTTAAGACGTTAGCAGGCCTCTGAAAGAAAACTGAGAGCTAAAACAAAAAAAACAAAACGTAAATTAAAATAATTTTTAAAATCCTCAAAATGTTCTTAAATGTTCATTTTTGGCTTAAAATTTTTAAAGTATTCAATTTTTCGGCTGCAGATCTTGAAAAAAAGGAGGTAAATTGGAGATAAATTTTGTACTTTATTAATCATGCTGAAATTTGATTTTTTTAACAATAACTATATGTACCGTCTCGTCGTTTTTCTAATGTAATTGTTCCAAATACCTTACTATTTTACGATTTTATTCAGCCAGGTGATAGGGCATAGGCTATCTATGGCTTTCTGCTAAGCGTAAAGATTTGAGTCACATTTCTTTTATAAGTAAAATTGTTTTAATTGAGTGTTGATGCAAGTCTACCTGACAAAAATTGGTGTTCTATCATCTAATAACTTAATTTCTTGCCTATCCTTAGAACTCAAAACTCAAAACATTGAGGTTAACCTAGAAGGCGAAATTGCATACGGTAGATGACAAAGTTATACAAAATTATCTGATTTTGGATGAAATGACTTTAGGGTTACTATTATCACACGCGCGTGTTCGTGGTTTTGAATACATAAAACACTGGTATTAAATGAACCAAAACAAAGTTTAAATTAACTTAAATTTAATTATTATCTATCTGTATACGTAATTATTTAATACCTAAGGGTTTTTTTATCGGGACTCCCAGTACATTTTCAACCGATTTTTAAGTTTTTGGTGTCGTTGGAAAGGGTCTGTCGTTGTTTCCCATGAAACGTATTAGAATTGGAATTAAAATAAAAGTGCTATATCATCCACCTATGAAATTTTAAAGTAAAACCTCTGATAATTTATTAAATAAAGTGTAATTTTGAATGATCACTGCTAATCATTGGTCGGGTGTATGTGTAAGCCTAACTAATAAGAGCCAAACGTATTACTTTCAGCAATGCCAGGTGAGTCCAAATTAAATTGCTCGATTTCGAGCAATACACTAGTTAATCTTAAATAAAATTTTAAGACGAGAATTATTCAATTTCCCCCCATTCCTTCGAGCAACCCCAATAATTTTTGAAAGTCGGCGCCCATGTTTGTAAACCCAAAAAGTGAACCTTTATTATCAGAATATGATTTGCAGCGGCTACATTAGAATGGCTTCTTACTAATAAACAACGTATTTTATAATTAAAGTTTCAGTAAAAATGAAAAATTATGCAGGAGTAAATTGTATAAAAATTTGTAATAAAATACACTGGTTTGGATTCATAACGGGTTTTTTTTTGCTTTGTTAATTAATTGTGTCCTAAAGGTTTCGAAAAAGTATTACAACAAAAGACACAAAGTTTATTTATCTTCTTCAAGAATTCATACTATTCCCAAACCGCTTAAAAGGACCAATCCACAGTTAAACCGCTGTGTAATAAAAAATACCCCCGTCGCAGCAGACCTGCGTACTCAGCGAATTTCCAATGGAATTTCAGATTATTTACTTTCCCCATAAAAACACCGTAGGATCGAGTATGTAGGTTTGCTGCCATGGGGTGTTGTTAGAAAATCTAAGTTAATCAATAATTGGTGAATATAAACACAAAATTCTATCAAGCTATGGCAATTTTTTATTTTCATCATAAACCCCATGGGGGTGAGTATGTAGGTTTGCCGCCATATGGGTTTTGTAAGCAATTATAAGTTAAACCCTATCTAGATAATGTACATACCAAATTTGATTAAGTTATGTCAATAAATAAGCAAGATATAGGGTTTTCTTGATTTCCCATAAGAATAACATGGAAAACATATTTTTGGATTTTCCCCGTAACCACTTATGCTAAGATGAAAATTCAAAATACCAAATTGTTTGTTTTTTGAGCTCTTTTAAATGGTTTCAGTTAAAATTGATAAATTTGGAAAAGTGAGGTCCAAAAATGCCAAAAACCCATTTTTAACCCCTTTGAAACCCCATAAAACCCCGTTCCCATAACCCGATCACGCTGGTTCGCGAACTCATGAAAATAGACCTGGTCTTACACCTTCATACCAAATTTCATCAAAATCGGAGGTCCCCTTCAAAAGTTATCAGTACCACGGACACACACACACACACACACACACATATATATATATATATATATATATATATATATATATAGCTATATATATACATATATATGAAAATGAACGAATGGTGTTCTTGGCTTCTGGGGACCTCAAAATGAAAAAGTAAAGTAGTCCCGGTCTTAGGTCTTACCATGGCTACTACCGTAATAGCGTATTCCCTATAGGGAAATTCGCTAAAAATAAATAAATAAACAGTAAAAGAGGGCTACTGTTGGTAAATCCATATAGTGAACTTCATAAGCTATACGAGGAGTGTACTCTGGTATTAAACTTATGACGGAAAACTTAATTTATTACTGTTGACTTTTTAATATGTTGGTTTTTTAATAGGCTAGGACCAGGCGAAAAAAATTAAAAGTTCACCTTAAATAAAAACAATTTAAAATTGAGAATATTTTGCCATAAGTTTCGAAGTAAGTTGCAGTGAAAAAGTATGGTTTATTTAGTTTATAATCAGAACTAATTAATACGATTAATACCCGTATGAACTGAAACACAGCGCAGTATTGTGGTGTTAGAACGTGCTACGGTCTACAATGTCGTGCATTGCAGTCAATTTGGCTCCTGCTCTAGCTCGGCATCTCACACCCTATTATGGCTCGTATAATTTTATGTCAATATAAGTTCCAATCTCTTGTATCCTGAGCAGATTTTATATAGCTTAGATTTTTATAACATAAATTTTTTAACAAAATAAAAAAAAAATTAAACCTCAAGAACAGTTCTAGTACATAATACCATCAAAATACCAAGACAAACAATAGCATCTGTCCAAAAAAAACTGCCATCAATATTAACATCAATGTCTGCCCAGAGTATCTGTCATACTTTTGTAATAACAATCTAAAATGGTAACAGTGGGACTTTTTACCAAATTAATAAATCAGGTGTTAGTGTTCAACTTAAACGGAGAAAAGCCATTTGTTTACATTTCATCTTAAATTATTTTGTTATTTGTGATACGAATCTGTGTGCAGAATTGCAGTGTAACCTATAAGAATATTAAATGTGATAGAATAGAACGAACTCTACCATCAGCAGCCAAGAATGGGTAGGTGTTATCTAAGATTTACAATGAAATTACGTTACAAACCGCAGGCAAATCGTTAGGGACTTCCCTTACCACTGTATACCACATAGCCTACGACTTAGGTAGGCCTACATGACTTGACAGGCATGGGTCTCTCTTAATGTTGGATTAGCCTTTACCTTAGTTAGGCTCTCCTAGCTGCCAGTGTCCGTGATATCTGAGGCAATTCGTCGTAATTAAAGGACACATTTGGTTCTCCGAGTAGTTTCAATGCAACATTGCAATACCAGCACAATATTTTGGTTTCTGAAACCAATGTTTTCAAGGGGCAATAATAACTTTGCAATTATTACCAAGCTTTAAACAATTTGTTGTAAATCTTAAGCTTATTGCATTGACGTTTCTGTCAGGGGCTTTTAAAGCGAGGTACATTAAACCTCGCTTACGATACGATGTGTTACGAGGGGGATGTGTTGATTACGTAAGTTTACGTTTTGATACGGGCCATATTAGGTATAATGACGAATTTTTAATTCAACAGGTTTTTAAAGTAGAAAAATTGGTTTTGAAAGGTTATCACTTTAAATTGTGGGTGATGACATATCTTAAAATATTACAGTATAAAGAAAATACTTTTTTGTATCGTCTGAATAAACTATTCATTTGATTGTACGATTTCGGAAAATTACTGGAACTTTATCAAGTATTATGTTGTTTGTTTTAGATAAATGTTTCCGTGAAAAAGTGAATAATTGATTTTAAATTTGATCTGATTCAAACTTTATCAAATATATCAAGTAATGTGAAATGTATTAGAATAATCATAATAATAAAAACATTTACTTGAATTGTTTTTTTTTTCAGCTTTTAGTGTTTACTGGGCTACTATCAATATAGCCTACTCAAATGACATGATGTTACATTTAGGTAAACTTATTTACAATGAAATCACATAAAATTACTAACAACTTTTAATAAGTATATACGTCTGTAAAGAATTTTCTTCACCTATTTTAAACCAGTTTTATAATAGAAAAGATAAATTATTGTGAAAACTCAGCAAAATAATCAACTAGGTGGAAAGAGAGAGAAGAATGGTGACAGCTGTCTAGTGTTAAAGTGACACAATATTTGATCGATCCTCAGAATTACTCTTGGTGTAAAACATTTTCATGATAAATATTAGAGTCTTCATAAATAAATTAGAAGCTTTATGTATTTAAAAATGAAATCTTTTAAAGTATTATAGACAGTATTTTTGTTTTGTAATTTTTAGTTATAGATTATAATGACTTTTTCAGTTTAATATAACAGTCCAGGTTGTTCATGAGATCTCGAAGAAAAATAATAAAACTATAAGAATGGGAAAGGTATTTTATAGTATTTAAAAGGATAAAAGAATTTTTGCATCTAATTGGTTTAGTTAACAATTTTATTTGGAGGTGTTAACCTTTCTCCCCCCAATAAATAATTTATCACCATTTTATTGCTGTTTTATTGTGTTTTATTATTGTGTCGCTATTTTATTGCTGTGAGGATGAAGAACAATAATGGAGATTCGCCGAGTACCTAGGTCTGCTGGGACGAGGGTGTTATTTAGGTTATTGTGCTAACAAGTAGAAATGATATACAGATAGCTGCAATCAACCAGGCTAGAAGCGCATTTACAAGCCAAGGAGGCCAAGCGGCGAGCCCTGAGACTACAGAGTCGATCGTGACTGCGATGCCAAGGAGAGGAAAGTTGGAGGATCATCCCCGTCACAAGTGACGCTCTAGCCGCGCATGCGCACATCAGTGTCAGCTGAGAGGCGAGGAAAGTTGCCGACCCTTTTTGTTGAGAACTGGTTGTAAAAGTAAGTGCACATCATTGGCATAGGTAATGGCCACTTAGCCGATGAGAAGGATTTTTGTTCGAGTATGTGCGCAAAATTACAACCTTATACCTTTACAACTTGTTGCAAAAAATGAATTGAAAATAAAGCAAGTAATAACAGACGAAGTAATTGACTCCATTCCTTTTTTTTCTGTATGTGTCCAAAAGAAATGTTTACAGTTGATGTAGGTTTCAGGATAACAAATACCTTTCTTATAAGAAGAAAAATAATATTAACTGATGTATATGTTTATTTTAATTTTCTAAAACCACTATTTTAAAATGTGTACCTCATCTGATTCATCACAATTATCACACCCACCCTTCAGTCATACTCACCTTAAAATATGCAATATAGAGTACGTCGGTGTTTCAAAATACCCCCGTCGCACCAGACCTGCGTACTCAGCGAATTTCCAATGGAATTTCAGATTATTTACTTTCCCCATAAAAACACCATAGGATCGATTATGTAGGTTTGCTGCCATGGGTTGTTGTTAGAAAATCTAAGTTAATCAATAATTGGTGAATGTAAACACAAAAGTGTATCAAGCTATGGCAATTTTTTATTTTCCCCATAAACCCCAAGGGGGTGAGTATGTAGGTTTGCCGCCATATGGGTTTTGAAAGCAAGTATAAGTTAAACCCTATCTAGATAATGTACATACCAAATTTGATTAAGTTATGTCAATAAATAAGCAAGGTATAGGGTTTTCTTGATTTCCCATAAGAATAACATGGAAAACATATTTTTGAATTTTCCCCGTAACCAGTTATGCTAAGATAAAAATTCAAAATACCAAATTGTTTTTTTTTTTTGAGGTCTTTTAAACGGTTTTAGTTAAAATTGGTAAATTTTGAAAAATGAGGTCCAAAAATGCCAAAAAACCCATTTTTGACCCCTTTGAAACCCCATAAAACCCCGTTCCCATAACCCGATCACTCTGGTTCGCGAACTCATGAAAATAGACCTGGTCTTACACCTTCATACCAAATTTCATGAAAATCGGAGGTCGCTGTCAAAAGTTATCAGTACCACGGACACACACACACACACACACACACACACACACACACATATATATATATATATATATATATATATAACCCAATCATTAATTAAAGAACAGTACAGCATATATATATATATATATATATATATATATATATATATATATATATATGAAAATGAACGAACGGTGTTTTTGGCTTCTGGGGACCTCAAAACGAAAAAAGTATCATGGTCCCGGGCTTAGGTCATACCATGACTACTACCGTAATAGCGTATTCCCTATAGGGAAATTCGCTAAAACGTATTCAGGTACGTATGATACTAACATTACAAAACAATTATTAACATTTAAAACTATGCTAAGATTGCAAACGTATACAAAATTTTTAAGGTAATCCATGTTATTACAGTTACAACGTTACAACAATTTTAAAATGGTGCAATTTGTATGCTTTCATGAAATAGGAAAAATAAATCTGATGCGAACTACCAAGACAGCCATTTATTACAAATATCAAGTTTAATCGGCTAAACCATAGCCTCAAATTGCTCAAAGCAAGTTATACAACTTTTTTAATCTGCTGAGCAATCTAAAACTAACACAAGAGCACATGAAACCCCGACCTGACCTGCTTAACTGGATATTAAACTACGTTTGCAAAGTTTAAATTGATTAAAAATTTTAAATTATTGTAACAACATTTAGTTAAAATTAGTTCCTTTTAAATGTTTGAGTGGTTTTATACTGGATGTTGCGTTTTAAAATACGGTATGTTATTGTTTAGTGAATTATTGCGTAAATTTTTCATCACTGTGTAGTAAAAAGAACTTGTCGACGTTTCGGGATCTGGAATCTGATCCCTTCTTCAAGTGGAGGAAATACCTAGTAGGCCAGAGTTAGTAAAACACACCAGGCGAACCTAGAGAAGTCCATAGCCAAAAGTAAAAAACCGAAAAGGCAGACACAAATGTTAAATAAAACACGAATATACGCACAAAGCTTAACAGAAAACTGTGAAAGCAGTAAAAAAGCACAAAAATTGAAAATGTAAAAAGTACGGTGCAGCAATCAGGAGACAGCAACCGGGAGCTATCTTTCGTAGTTTTCTGTTCAAGCTTTGTGCATTTATTCGTGTTTTATTTAATTTTTGTGACTGCCTTTTCTGTTTTCAGGGTTGGTTACGGACTTCTCCAGGTTCACCTGGTGTGTTTTTACTAACTTTGTTATGTTCTAGATATTTCTTCCACCTGAACACGGGATCAGATTCCAGATGCCAAAACGTCGTGAATTTGTTTTCTTTACTAATCAGTGATGGAAAATGTCCCCAATAATTCACTAAACAATAACATAAACTCACTATCACCAACAATTAACTTTAAACAACAAAATACGGTATGTTACATAAACCAAAAACATAAACATTCTAATATTTCTATAACAAATAATTAAGTAGTAATTTGTATGAGTTATAAAAATAAATTAAATCCATTGAATCAATTTCATCATTTTGTATATCAGAACTTAGAATTTAGATTGAATGGCATCCGAAATAGGTACGTATACTTCAACAATTTAATATTTAGGTGGAATTACCCTTCCCTCCCTTCGCCGGGACCCGAACGATCCGGATTGACCAATAGAGCGAGATTTTTAATCCCAGTGCAATTCCAGGGCTAATGGAGAGCTGGGCCGGGGGCTTTTTCAGCTGATAGCAAATTTAAAGAGCCACAGATCTATACTTAATCTTTCCAGATAAATTAGAAATTCAGAATCAACACAAAAATTTTTTGAACACACAGTACAAATTTAAAATCAATTAGGCCTACTCATTTATACAGTAGTTTGAGAAATAATTATTAAAAAAATTTTAAAACTGGGATAAAAATAGGAAGCAAAAGATTGTGTTATAACACGGGGTTTGCAAGAAATACTTGTGGCAAAATTGTTCGTTGAAATGTTAAACTCCGATAAAATAATTTAAAACCTATAACTCGTAGAAAATATATATTATTTTTTAAAAAATTAATTAAACCATTAATTTTTTCCTCACCGGTTTATTCAACCAAGATTAAAGTTGGATTAATTATATGACATCTGCTGACAATAAATTTTGCCTGAAGTGGTGCAACTGGCTCCACTTCTGACCACAAGTGAGCGATGAAGGGTGTACCAACATGAATGATGTAGAGTGATACATGCCAGCTGAAAAGAACAGGTACACTTGACAGTCCTTCACCGGCGTCTGACATCACAAGTGAATAATGCTAAGAAATAACTGTTATCTATCAAAAGAAAACATAGCAATATTAATCTCTAATTCTTACATACATAATACATTATTTAGACCTAGTAACTTTGTAAAATAAATAAATAAGTTTATAGATATTTAATTACTAGAATAATGTAAAGTTATATCTCATCTACCTTTGATCAACAACTACAAAACTCAAACAGTACTTAAACAGTACTGTTACAGTTTAAGTACTGGTACTTAAACAGCACAGTGTTACAGTACTTAAAGTGTTATATGTATAAGTAACTAACTTTTATTATTATGTTCAACCAAGGAATCAATTGAGACAATTATATCACGAGTTTAAGTAAATTCGTTGCAAAGCTTTGTTTAAAGAATTACAAATATAATACACATACGATAAAGTAGCATATTATCTTTTTTATAAATAATGTGTAAGGTAGTATCATTTAGTTCATTTTTTAATTTCTTGGTTATTTTTAGTACATGGTTTATAAATAAAACAAATTAAGATTTTTGAACAGTTAAAAATACAATATTAAATAAACTCAACAATACGCGGTCAGATTAGAAATTTAATACATTACTTGCCTGGTTAGTTATTAATTTCAATTGATGTAGGGATTTTATTACTAAATAATATTTTTCCAATAAAAATGTTATTAACGTGAGTTATATTTAACTTTGATTTTATCTAAATATTACTTGTGACAAACAAAAAGGATACACATTTAGATACATTTCTTGAAACG
>CM061534.1:127118151-127243491 GCA_030545055.2 Neoaliturus tenellus
CATGTTAGCTGATAGCAAAGTGAGCATTATGGTCTGCTGGCCAGCAGCAGATAAGACCGTTATGACATTTTACTCTTATTCAAGAGGAAAATATACGCAAGAGGAAAATGTTAACGAGATCAGTGGTGTTGAAGAGCATAAATGTTTTATTATTCATTAATTATTTAAAATAAACTTCCTTAAGGCAATCTTAAGCAATTAATAATCCAAAATTTAAAATGTAAATCTTAAGTTTCTCTGTATGCTTTAGGCCTTAGGCGGTTATTATGAGAAAGAACATAAATTAAGAACCAATACCATCAGCACGAACTATTGCATACAATGCTATTTTCATAACTGATATTATAATAAATTATTTCGATTGTCGTACCTCTTATTGTACTCTTTAGAACATTGGAGCAGTATTCGGTTGGGTGGTAGCATTGCATTCCACAAGGCTGCAACATATGCCCTACTCAAGTATTGACAACTTGTGGTAGACAATGAATGGGATTCGGTCTGTAGAATTTATCCATGTCAAGTCAATCCACCTCTACTCAATAAATAATAGATACAAGTTCACATCTGAAATTGAGGAAAATTAATAAAATTTTGTTTATTGCTGCACGATCATTTACAATTGGGCATATAACTCTGTATTAATTTAACTATCCATTTAACAGCGGATTTAAAACGGATTTCCTCAAACATGGTTGTACTTTTCCTTTTAAAATAAAATAATTCGGCATATAAGTTGATGTAGAAATTTTTAATTCCCCTAAAATATATAAACAATATTTGTACTCCTCAGTTTATTGCTCTTTTGTTTCTATATAGTTTTTTTTATAATAAAAACAATTATTTTTTTTTAGTTTTGAAATTACTTTTATGTCTATAGGAAACATATTTATAACATAATAGAATGTCTGTGTAATAATTTGGACTGGAAACAAAACATAGATGCAACAGTTGAGTAAAGATTAAAAAAGAGATTTTGTAGGAAATGACAAGTTTTATTGAATCATGGAGGTTGAGTGTAACAATTTTTAATAACTGATGCCATGTAGGGGCTCCTGGAAATCCGCGGCAGGAGATTAATGCAGTGTTTTGTAAATGGAGGGCGGCAGGGGACTTGGTTATTAAACCTCAAGTACAGCGCTAGCAGACTACTCCAGCACTTCACTTGACTCCAGACCGTTTATTGTTTGGGAATACCCGGAAACAAAAAAATATGTTTATTTCCAAGTAGTTTTTAATACAGTATTATCTAACTTCATACTCAACATTAACTGTAAAAATTTAGTAATCAAGGTAAAATATTGAATCTTAATTTTTTGTACTTTTAATGCAGTACTTAAATTACAATGATTGCTGTTTACAGAACTTCACTCTACAATAATAGCATATCGAAACCTTTTATTTTCCTCCTGATATTTTAAAGGTACACAATTAGGCCTATGTTAAACTAGGTTTTTTGATGTATGATTTTACACCGTTTGTCAATGAAATTGAATAAAAATTTTAATTTAATACTTAAGTTGAAAAAAGATTTTCCTTAAATAAATCACAAAAAATGAAGAACAAAAATTTGTATTATGTTTAAAATATTTTAGGATTGGGCCTAAGTAAGTTTTGGGGAAAAATTAGTTTATTTTCCTTAAGCCCCGTTTACACGCTCCAATATATCGGTGCAATCTGATCGGTACCAACCATATCGTAGCGATAATCGGAGCGTGTAGACGGGAGATCGTACCAATATATCGAGGTTGGAACGAAAAATGAAAATTTCATTTTTCTGGCTAGATTGACAACGATATCGCAAGGTTGGAGCGAAAGGTTGGAACGTGTAAACAGCGCTCCAACTTAATCGATGCGATCAGTTCTGTAGTTGTAAACGGAACATCAATCTCCAATTATCGCTACGATATGGTTGGTACCGATCCCATCGCACCAATATATCGTAGCGTGTAAACGCGGCTTCAATCTCCAATTTATCGCACCGATATATCGGTGCGATGTGATCGGTACCAACCATATCGTAGCGATAATCGGAGCGTGTAAACGGGAGATCGTAGCAATATATAGGGGTTGGACGAAAAATGAAAATTTCATTTTTCTGGCTAGATTGACAACGATATCGCAAGGTTGAAGCGAAAGGTTGGAACGTGTAAACAGCGCTCCAACTTAATCGATGCGATCAGTTCTGTAGTTGTAAACGGAACATCAATCTCCAATTATAGCTACGATATGGTTGGTACCGATCACATCGCACCGATATATCGTAGCATGTAAACGGGGCTTCAATCTCCAATTTATTGCAACGATATGTTGGTGCAATCAGATCGCACCGATATATTGGAGCGTGTAAACGGGGCTTTACACGTGCACTACCGAAGAGTTGGGCGTATTCAGACTGGGGTTTACTTTCGGCCCGCTTCTTGTTAATTTTCTGCTTTAATTAAGGCCGTTTGCCCCTTTTAACGGTTGCGTTAAAGCCGCGAATGCCATAACGGGTGATACTTTCATAATTGATGTCGTGAGGAGGTTGAAGTAGAGATTCCCGCTTCCTGAGGCAAGTTCATCCTTAACTGTCTGTCTAGATGGGGGGGGGGGGGTCTTGAGTTGATGGCTATCCAAAATCTGTTGAAGGAATATGTCATGTCGTCTCTAAAAGGTCTATTAAAGGTCAACCACATAATGTAATGTAAAAATAAATTTTGCTTTTGCACGTATTTGAAGATAGGGTAATTGCAATTTTTGATAATCACTTACCGAAGACAAGTGGACAGTTTTATACACACATGGTCTTCAAACATTCATACTAATTCCAAAAAGTATTTTAAGTTTTGTTAAGAGTTTAGGAAATTATTTTATCGTAGTCAGAATAACAGAAGAGCTGATTCGTATTTAGTTAAAATATCGATTCACAAATAATATATATTGAAGAGAGTACAAGAATAGTCTGGCGTTGGCAGTGTTTGTTCTTCTCAGTATCTATCAGTTTGTGTTAAGGACCATGTAAGTAATATCATTTTATATTTGTCAACATTTCTTGTGTGATAAAATGTATTATCCCCTCTCAAAGTAAAATATATATACTCAAAGAAATTTACACACGTGTTTTTCCACATAAACATTGAAAAACTTGACAATCTGTAAATTGGTTAGGTTTGTCTATACAGTAACTCAGTATATTGATCACCTGAATAAATTAAGAATATTACTTCATGTCATTTTTAGAACCAATAATTTCAAAATAATTGACTAACTTAAAATGCAAGCAATTTTAAAATTTAACCAACAATAAACAAGGTTTTATTTCGAGTAAACTTGTTGGGGCAGCAGCACTCTCCGGCGTGCAGCGGGACCCCTTGGGAAATTCATTGCGTTACAAATGTGTCCGACCACAAATAGCACTCATGTTTTTATGATACCTCATCCGAAGATGCGATTGGTTTGAACTTAAGTCAAGAGCTCAATTACCTATGAAAATAAGCACAAAACTAATTAAAACCAAGAGCAAGCTATTGTTGGATAGCATCTAGACTTTTGATGTAGGTGAAGGTTGAGAATCTGTTTAATCTGAACTTTATAAAGCCTCAGTTAAGATTTATTATTTAATTTTTTGCTGAATTAAGTTTAACGTTTATTATATCTTACTTTTATAATAATGTATGAGGTAATTACATTAAAAAAAAGTGGCTGGACATTCTTATCAATAGTAGGCAACGATATGCGTCCTTCTTTAAATAATATTGTATGTAAGTTGTCCCGTACGAGGAACATGACTGATTAATCTTAAGTTTCATAAAACGGACATTACGTTCTCAACTTGGGCCGCAGAACCCAACTTTCTTTCCACCCAACTTGCAAGTTGAGTAAATTAAGGTTTAAAAAGAGTCTATCCATAAGTTGGTACAGTATCCCTGGTTCCTCTTCTTTTTTGGCCATCTTCTGATGTGCATGGATGCGTTTTTATTCACTTTATATGGGTTCCGTGTAAGGTAATTAGGCCTAAGTAGTCCAAATAAAAAGTAGTCGCTTTCAAGGCAGCGTATATACCTAATTAATCTACTATTAATAATTTAGTATTCTTGATTATTGTTTTAGATAAGTTTTGTAAAACAGCTCTGACAGAGTCAAAATTTTTTTTCATTCAATAGAATTCTGTTATGTTTTCTGTTTGATATAGAATCAGATTCATTAAATTTTTAACTACCCTCTAGAAGATTTGTTAAATATTTTCACCTAAAAATTTTCGTTCAACACTTTTTGATATAAAACAAACAACTTTGTTTGGAATGAACAATAATTTGAAATATTTCCTCAAAACATGTTTTTGACTTCAACTTAATTAGCTTCCATAAAGTGAACGAGAATGAAACAATGCACATCAGCTGATAGCCAAGGAAGAATAGGGACCAGAATTACCTAAATTATGAATTTGTTCTCTTTCGAAATATTGATTTACTCTACTTGAAAGTTGGGTTGGTTTTAAAAGGAAACGCCCTATGCTTGATATTTAAACAATGTGGATACACTGTACACATTACACATTCTGCTAACCCTCTACTACATTCATGTTCATCAAATTCTGCATACACAGCAACAGAGGTGTAAAATGTTTGTTTTTGAGTGACGAGTAAAAGTTCAATCTGACAGACCTCAATCACATCAGCGTTGTCGATCATATTTGCGCCGCAAAACATTGACGTGGTAACCGAATTTTCCTTGACCCTTGCTCCACTAACAGAGGCCTGCGAGTGGTGAACCGCTGTCCGCTGGCCATCGCCCTACAAAACCGCCACATGACAAACAAACCACGAAAAAGTATTATTCTGATCTACTTGAATTTTTTTAAATATTTTTTTATTATGTTTATCATAATTTAAATGGATAAATTAATATATTTCCACCAATAACAAACAGCAAAACATCACATACAGAATTAAGGACTACACTAGCATAAATCTGGTAAATGGCCAGCCGGCCAGCGTGTTCATAAAAACAATATAAAAACGAAAAATAAGAATAGTGAGTCCAGAACAAATAAAATTAGCTCATGTCAACAGTGCCGCTTTCCGCAGCGTCTGCATGAAAAATCATAATTAAATTTAAACACAAAAACTATTATAGAACTAATAAAAATTACATAATCTACTAGAATTATATTTAATGTTTAATTTTTTAAGAGTTCTAAGATTAAACTCCTATAATATATACTGTAGTAGACTAATTGCTTAAGGTTAATATAATATATACTAAACATACTATTTCAAAGTATATTTATAGACGAACAGTTATGATATAAAAACTGATAAACACAATCATACATATTTTCTTTGCATCAAGCATCTTTCACTTGTGTTTGAACTAAAACAAATCATGCATAGAACACTGTTGTTATGTAAAATAATTTTGATGTAAATTTCAAAAATACCCCCCGTCGCAGCAGACCTGCGTACTCAGCGAATTTCCAAATTAGTAATATTAATTTTGACCAGCTAAACTTGTAAACACAATTTCATCACGTGCTCATAAATAGGAAAATAAATGTCTATTCTCCTTAAGATAAATATAGGGAAAGAGTATGCAGGTATGCTGCCATGTGGGACACTAAAAGTAGGTTTTTAGCATAGAAAAAATTTATTTCGACCATATAAAGCCGTATAGTAAGTTTCATCAATATCTGACCATAAATAAAAGAGTTTGCCTATTCTCCATATAATTAACATGGGAAAAGAGTATGCAGGTTTGCTGCCATGATAAGTACAAAAACCAAGATTTTTTTCCTTAAATGGATGAATCTCAACCAAATGAAGCTAAATACAAAGTTTCATCCAAAAATATTGGTTAATAAGTGAAATATTAACACATCCTTATTCTCCATAAGATTAACATTGGAGCCCCAAAAGACAATGTACTGTCTTTAGACTTTGTAATATCTCGGTAACCAATGGAGATAGAGCAAAGCTTCAAGATACTAAATTGTGTGTTTTTTTTTAGCTAAATCCAATGGTCAAAATAAAAATTAAAAATTTTAAAATTTACATATGAAAAATGCGAAAAACCCATTTTTGGGGTACAAAACCCCCCAAAACTACCCCTTCCGGTGGGTCGATATGTCTGGTTTTCGAACTCATCCGAATAAACGTAGGATTACACATCTCTACCAAATTTGGTGTCGATCGGACCATTTTTACGAGAGTTATCGTGTCTAGGGACATATATATATATATATATATATACATATATATATACATATATATATATATATATATATAAATTTTAATGACTATTATTTTTGGTCTCTGGGCACCTCAAAACGAAAAAGTAACGTGGTCCCGGGCTTAGGTCTTACCATGAGACCTACGGTAATAGCTTATTCCCTATGGGAAATTCGCTAAAAGACCGATTACGTCATAAAAATTCTTGATATGTACATTATATTATTATATGACATTATACGCTGTTCTTTTTCTTATTTTTTTGATAGTCTTTTCATAAACGAATCATTGTCAGTCAACTATAAGAAACAAAGACAAAATATATCGTTGTCGAACAAACTTTAAAACCTGTCATGTAAACTGTTTGCAACGGGTTTTTTCAACCATAGAAACTTAATAGTATGAACTTCTTATTTTATGTGCCATTAAGTTTTAATTGCTCTATATATCGTCTCGGATCAAATTTACTATTAAATTGCAATACTAAAAAGTGGGTGATAAAGGTCGAAGACCACTTCCGATATCCCGCCGCTCGTTGGTAAACATCATTACACTATTCCAGGATTCCTGTTGACACGCAAACGGGATGTCACGCAATTTCATTATTACATTCTTGATGTCTCTATGTGTAACAGACGTCATCACTATTGGAAATACTCATAGATTTTTGTTCTAAAAACATGACGAAGAAATATTGATGCACATAATGTGATAAATAGCCTATTATTTTGCTAATTTATAATACAGCAAGTCCACGAATTTGTTAAGTTTTTTGAGCTTTTAGTGCAGTGTAAGGAAAGAAACACACAAAAAATAAGTTCTTTATTTATATGTTTTTTTTTTTTTTTTTTTTTTTTTTTTGCAATTGACTTAATTGTGTATATGTTATTGTACGCAGTGTCACTATGCACCCTTCGTTATATCTGTTTTATATATTCCAAGAGACGTTATTTGCTTTCAATTGTATTATTTGCTAATGACAGTTTCACCTTAAATTACCCTACTTCCTGCATCTAAAACTCTTCACTCGACACCAAAGACTCTGATACAATTAATATCATTGTAACAAAAAAAGTATAGTTTTTTTTACATAGTTTTTATATATTCTAAAATTAACGCTGAATACTTATAACTTTATATAATTAGAAAGCATTGTAATAAAACATAGAAGAATGCTAAGATATTTATCTGTTTTAGACACTAAAGAATAATTGATACATAGATCTTGAACAAGAGTTGCAGATTTAGAATATTTTTTTTTTATTATTGAAATCAATCGATATTTTTGATAGCCTACAATGTCTCGATAAAATATGATTCATTATTAACGTCATCAGCGAATATTATCCATCCAATCTCAAAATATCATACACAGTATTTGACATATAAAAATGCTCAGAAAAATAAAAGGAACAAATTTAGCTGTGCGAAGGGATGTCAGCACAAATAGACAGGGTGAGATATCTATAAATGTAGTGCCAACTCGGACGTGGAACTATTTCCCCACGTTTTCTTTCATAGCTACAAGCTATGAAAGAAACAAAATACTGGTAATGATAATTCGACTTTTTAAAATTGTTTAGTCTTTAATTTTTGTAAGTGGATTTACATGGTTATAATATTGTTTATATAAAAATTTTATATTTATCTGCGTATATGAACATGTGTAATTCATGGATTAGTACACCTTGGAAGGGTTTTTTATTAGCAATCTTTCACATTTTGATTTATATAAATTAATTATTGAGTAATAAGTTTATAACTTCCAGTGACCCAGACCAACAGGAATCGTATTTATTAAATTATAATAACCACCATAAAAACATTGAAAGTTGTAAATGAACGTTGAACATTTTTTACATTGTATTTTGTGTTTGAGGGACCGTATGCATGTTTAAAATGTTTATTCCACTACATTTCTCATCGGTTCTATGAAATGGTTATTTTCATACCCTCAAAGGTAATCACACCAAACTACATGAAGAATAATAAATTATTATATCAAATTAAAATTTTTGGGAATAAAATGAAAACTATTTTGAAACATATTATAAACCTCACATGAAGTGAAAATGTATTTAAATGTAAAAAATGATTTTTAGTTATAAATTATAAAGAGTGTTTAATAGTACAAACTATTGACAAGTAACTATCTTCAGTAGCTATCTAAAGTATTGGAGAAAAGCTATCTCTTGATGTAAGGCCTAGCTTTAAAAGGTAATGGCTTTTCGAATTTCTTTGGCTTTTCTGAAGATAGACATAGCTATCTTTTGATATAGCTTTAAAATGTAATAGCTTTTCTAATTTAGATTAGGATTTTATACATGCGAATACAAAAAAACAAGGTCACATAGTAAGGACATTTTTTCAGAATCTACCGTCAATTCTTGTTATATTGATTGAGAACAAAAGTTTCAAATACATCCCTTGCGTTTTGCCCTGTTAGGCCATCCATTTAGAAAAAACGTCATTATTTCTCCAATACAACCTAAGGAAATTATTTTCAAGGGTTCTCGAAACTTTGAGATTCGGAGAGGGTGGAAGCCAGCTTTTAAATAATTTATGTCGCGGATAAACTGTGGGGACTTTCCCCCATACCACGAAATGGGGAGATTACTGTGATGTTTAGTAAACAGAAGGCGTCCGGGGTGGGGCTGGAGACTGATTTGTGTTATGCGTTGAGAGTGTGTGACTGAGGGGGGGGGGAAGCAAAATATAATTCTGGGAAACTGCTTTCAAACTTCAGAGTACTTTCCGGTAAAATGTTTACCGGAAATATGTTTACTGCTTAAACGGTAAAGTATTAGTGTTGATCGCGATCACTGTGATAAATTAAAACAAGATAGAGTTTCGAATACTTGTGGATACCAACTGATCTAATTCATATCATTAGTTTACGAGTCGTGGCAAAAGAGCGCTAGGCAGATGTTGCGAAACATGTATAAAATTGTACTTTTACAATCCATATGTTTTTCCAATTGATCGGCTGTTTTTACATAATTAACACGTTCACTGCTGAAACACACCCAATTTATTTGTTAATATGCCTGAATTTTCTTTGTTGTATTTTCACTTACTATTAGCTATAAGAAGTCTGATATAGGTGATCTGAGGTCCTCCGACATAAAAACAGAGGGTTTCCGCCATTTTGAAAATGCGTTGTACCTATATTATTATCCGCCAGATAATTAGATTATTATTGTATTAGATTATTATCCGCCAGGAGCGGACAACGCCCGCTCCTGGTGCCGGTCTCAGAAACACACACACAATATTCCCTCCATTTTTGCACCACTCTCTAATAGTTACTCAGAAATATGTGTCAAAAGTATTTGATCGTAAAACTAATGAAAATTACAATATATTCTGGCACTGGCCAGACGGACTGTCCAAAGGTTTGAAAATGTTGGCTTTTTCCCCATTTTAAGATTCCGTAACAAAAGTTTCATTTCCATTTTTGACCGATTTAACGAAAATATTTTCTAAATACAAATAAAACCTTATAATATGGGACCGAAGATGTTTGTTTTGTTAAAATCCGCATGTAAATCGGCCCAGTAGAAGTCTTTGACGAACTGCCCAGCAAAGGTGTTTTTTACCTTACTGTTTTAAATATATAGATTTGTTAAATTGATTGTGAGACAGGATGTTGAGAACTTTTATAAATATTACAATGCTAAGTATAAACAAATCAATGCCCAACAGAATTTCCTTGTGTCATCTCGCTCTCATATAGACACTTTAGAAATGTACATTTGATTACTCAAAGCAAAATCCAGTGTTACAACATCAAGCAATCTTTTTCATTACAAATCGTCAAAAAACTAAACCAACTAGATAGCAAAAAGTAGAGAAAAACGAGTAAAGTGCGGTAGGAAGAGGCGAGAGGTAGGATAGGAGAGTTTGAGTGGAGCGACAGACCAAGGTTCCGCCAAAGCATCGTCTCGGCTAATTGAGTTTCTGGACCGTTTGATCTCCAAAGTCGAGCGGCGATGGCATCCTGATCGAAATTCTACACTGCTCGGTAGTCGTTCTCGGTTCTCGGGTTACCGGGCGCTGACCATGTACCCGTCATCGGGCGGCGCCACGCATGCGTGAAGTGGAAGCGACGACCGGGCCTGTCCGACCACGGGGCGGCCGCTTCTGTCGACCCTTGGTCGCCGCCGGGCCGGACTGAAGAGGTCAGACTGGATAAGAAACATAACAGAGGTTAAAAGAGTTCATTTTCCATATGTATAAGATAATATTCTAAAAAGTAAAGGAATACCTAACAAAAATAAACCGGGAAAGTTAAAAACGTTGTAGAATCGAAACCCTACATCTTTCCTCCTTCCAAATGTCTTACAATGTCTTTCTCTTGTCTTCCAAAAGTTAGTTTTACGGTGTGAAAATTTTTCCCCAAATACGAGAGCCAGCTTACCTAAGTAAGGGTTTTGCGTGATGATTGGTTTACTAATTCAATCAGGAACAAGCTCAATTCCGGTGCATTGAATAAGAGGACTTGGTGTGATTGTCATGTGTCATGAAATCCCTTGAAACAAAATCTACCAAAAGGATTTAGGGTGATTGTTTATTCGTGAATATTTCATTATGGAAAGACAAGACTTTGTTGAATATGTTCAATTAGTTTTACCTATATGTTGAATGGGTTGACCTAAGCTCTTGAACGGGACAACTATAGAAACTGTGTAATATCTTACATTACTATAAATGTAATTTTTGTACAAATTTGAATCATTTATTAGTTGAACTCGTTAAAAAGTTAAGTGAAGAAAATTTCGCAAAAAGGGTTTTAGTACAAACATAGACTTATTTCATCGCACTCTTCTGTATGTACATAAGTGTATGTTCTCTCTTATTATGATACTGTAGGCTACACTAACAATATTTAAAACATATTTTTAATTAATAATTGTGAATTTTAAACTTAAGGAAAACTGTTCATACTTCAAAGAATAAAATAATACACAAGACCAAAATCGTAGTTTCTAGAATAATTATCTCTCAGTCTCTGTTTCTCGGTAACACAGTTTTCATAATCTATCTTTTCGAGGCGCAGCGCCTCCGTTGTGTGATGGAGATGTCTGTAAAAAGCCTTGTGGGGATTACGTTATCAACTAATGTACAGCTTAGAACACGGCTTTATGAAGAATGGGGCCTGAGTAGAGCTATACAACTTTCTATGTTTTGTGTCGTCTGCTGAATGAAAATAAAAATAGTGTAAATAGTGTTTATGAATTATTTAATGTTAAAATCCAGCATTATTAAAAATTTAGTAAAAAACAAATCAACAGATAGGTATTGGTTATTTATTTTAAATGTAACTGAAATTTAATTTACGTAATATTTTTTTAAGTCCTTAATGTTTTATATAAATGTAAAACCTCATTACTTGATTGAAATGGAGTAAGAATTAGACTGGGCTGGAAACAATAACTTCCAATATAGGATTTAGATTTTAATAGTAGTAGAATTATTATATAGTTAGACAAATTAGTATTTACTTGGTGTGGGGCTTATTTTTTTGTATCTAAACTGTATTGGTTTCTAGCCTATATTGAAAAAGATAGCCTGTTTATATATAAAAAATTTAATTGCAATTTTTGCAGGTAACCCAGTGTTAGAAGTGCCAGAGATTATTTGAGGGATAAATATGTATTGTCGTAATCCATCGCATTTTCTGACGACCGGTGATGGAAGTGAATAATATTTAAAAGGTACCCATTTAAAAGGTAAATATGGGTATCCACACTGGATTTCGTTTGCCCATCTCTAAATTTAAAATGGCCGCCATTCTGGTTAGGGGTAAGATACCGACCTCGGGTTTACGGCATTGTATTTCTTTTGACAAACCCTTCAAAATGAGGGGTCACTCAATAGGGGTTGCTATTTAAAAATATTAAGTTATCCCCTACCGCTACCCCCTCTGAGGGAGTGAAAAATTTTTCTGATGCAAAAAATTCCGGAACCTTGGTTAACAGTCAATGCCACAAACCAAATATTTCTATCTATTTTAGTTTTAAAAATACAGATTTGTTTCCATACTTAATTTACACACTGTATATACTGTGTAACCTAAAGCTAAAGTGTTGGACATCACGCAGGGATTGTATGTAGTACGGTATATATTGTATAGCTCTGGCACAAAATTATCTGCCACTGAATTATAACTAGCAGCTTCCGTAATTGTCTTAATGATTAATACAAAATTATATGCTAATTACCATGATAATTTTTAACAGTTTGAAATGTGTTCATTTATTATTTGTTTATCTATCCATAGTTAATTTCACTGTTTCTTACTAGTTATATACTTTTTCAATTCACTGGATGAAGTGGCCAGTTAATTTCTCTTTGATTAAATGTAGCTTTTGTATATGATTGTATTAATGAGAAATAAATTCATTTATTCAGTTTATCTTATCCATATGTTTATTATCTGTAATTTATTATATACATGTGTTATTTATTATTTGTAAATCCATTCATTGAAAGCATATAAGTTTCTAAAGAGAGTGTCTAGAAGTGGAATTTACTTTAATAAAAACATGTAACACTGTAAGTTAAAGGTAATTTTTTTAAATTTTACTGATTATCAATTTCTTTAAGTGTCTATTATTGACACTAAGAGTTTTTAGTTATAAAATTTCCAGAGTATCAATTCGATCCTGAGAAAATAAACGCTTTAGACCTCATATTACACCCTATTTAAATTTCATAAGACTCATTCTTATTGATAATACTTAATAACGTGTAAAATAACGTGTAAATAGTAGTGAAAATTGAAACAAGAGACACCAATAAATATAACCATCCAGATCTTTTAAACTAATAAATATTATTAACTTTGCCTAACCCAGGTGAACTTATTAATGTACCAAGGGTAATGAGATTGAGAATTTATTTTCTAATGCCTTATTTTAACTCCTAATGTACCTTAAGTGTTATGTAATAATAATCTACTATTAGTCTACATAGCATTAAAAGGTCAATGATAGAGAAGTATAAACGTATCTACATACAAAAATATAAAACATGTTTTGCCTATCGCAGAAGAGCCTAAAGTCTTAAAGAAAACATATTCAAAGTAAAAGTAATCTTCATTTATCTAACTATATAACTAATGATTATTTATAGTAATTTATAAATAATGAACAGTTTTTTTTACAGAGTTTTGTAGCTGGACAATTATTACTTTGTAAGAAATAAACCTTATTTTACATACTTGCAGGTTTTCAGATCAGCACATTTAAGGATTTTCCAAAAATATTTCCTGGTTTGTTGGATACAAAACTTTAGTGTAATATTTTTGTTAATACTACCATAAAATGCTTCTATTAGCCTATACCTACAAATTATAAAAGCAATTTATTTTAAAAAGTATAACAAATAATAGTTATTTTAAAAAATATAAAAAGGAATCATACTATTTAAATCTCTCAATAACATACTTTACAATTGGTAGTCAGTTGGTATAATATCAATCGATCGAAAGTTCACAACGACAACATCAATACAAGTTTTACAGCTGTCCTAGCGATAAATAATATATGTACCAACATTGGAAATGCTAGTCACGCACTGATTATAACTTTATCATTCGCTAGTTGTTTGCTCACTACACTACTTGCCCCCTCAAATATATCCTTTTTGACTATCTATAGAGGAAAAAATCCTGGTAAATTAGATTATTTTTAGACTTCAGTTATGTGGATTATTGACACGAATATAGTATATTTTTAAATTTTGTGACAAATAAGTATGTGACAAATTTGAAAGGAAATTTTCATAGTTTTGATAATAAATAAATCTAAACTGTTAAGTGGCGCGTGGTATATGGTTTAATCTAGTTGCTAGTATAACATGTCGGGTCCAAAGTATTTCACTATATGGATCCCCAGAGGCGTGCGGTTTAACCACAGTCCGACTGTGGCGATTTGGCATCCGATACATTCTCCCACATATTAACCTTTCCGGGAACATTTTCAATCAACTTCGAGCATGCTGTGTTTTCATTTTAGAACGTTTCTAAGCGTTTCATATTATTTAATAAATTTACATCCTAAACTCTTGAGCTATAATATAGTGAAGATTATTGTTCTGATTTCGAAAGCTTCTATAAATTACATTCTAAACTTTACAGAATTATTATATTTGTCTTAAAATAGTTTGCTATCTGATTTTGACGGAAAACAACGAAAATTTAACAAGAGTATGTTCCCACAGTTTTATATTTACAAGTGTAATATTCCTGGTGTTTATTTTTCTTCAGAAACCGTCAGCTTTCACATAAAAACCAAGAGGTGTTATCATTTGGGTCATATAAAAAATATATAGTGCAATAAAATAATGTAAGTACTTCTATTATTTATGTTTTTCTAGTATATAGTTTATATAATTACTTTGTTTATTTCTTCCTCTTATTATTTATTAATTTTTTCCCAATTTCCAATTGTCAATTTAGTAAATATAAAAGCAAAAAAATATTCCTCGAGGGAACATTTAAGTGCTTCGATAACAAACAAATCACGCTTCGCAGTGGGTGTTATAAATGCAAATTTTATATATAGACAAGTAAAAAAAAAAAAAACTTTATGTTATTGTTTCAGCTTATACGCCTAGTAGAGGACTGTTAAATTTACAACATATCTTTTGGGGGTTTAAGAGCAAAATTTGATAGAAGGCTGAAAGAGGCCTCGCGAGTCGTGTTTTGTCGACTAACTCCAGGCTTACCGTGATAAAAATACTACAGGCTTCTGTATTAACTAAAAGTGCTCGAGGTATTTGTTTCCATTGTAACAGTTTTTTCACACTATTCTGTCTGTAAATAATAAACTGTGAACAAATATGATTAGTTAATATGATTTAACCAAATTTATAACGTTTAAAAGCTTGTCATGAAATATTGAGAAAGATTTCACAGGTTTTATGTTTACTACATGAGGATTTTATAAAAACTACATATAAAATGGAATCATCTTTTAATCTTTTTTCATTAATATGTCAAAATACAAAACACAAATAAAAAACCGCTTTAGATTATTTAAAGATAAAACCATTGTTAAGTTATTTTAGTTGTGATGTATTTTTCACACCCCTAGACTCATAGAGGGCTCCATATAAAGTCTAGCCCTAAAACAGAACCAACTAGATAACTATAACACCCTAAGAATTATTATACTGTATACACATTTTTGACTTTTTCGTGTGGATTTATATTTGTATGGGCAAATTTGGTACAATAATTTAAGTTCTATCAAGTTGGCACCTTCCTCTACCATAAAAATCAATTTTAAAACTATAGAATTTCACACTACGTAACTTACACCTTTTCATCCTACCAGTTTAGCTCGCTGGTATACACCATACACATGACAGGGCGGGACACGGAAAGAACACAGACAGGACATTCGCCGTGTCGGATGGATCGCCAGATGAGCATTCATTCGCCAAATGACGTGTACCGTCCGTAAGTAATATGTAGCCACCCCTTCTGACACCATCAGAAAATTCGGTATCATGGTCCCTATGATTCTGGCGAGATGTAATATTGTTCAGCGCCTGACGGGTTTTTGGGCACACAACTTACCGCTCAGAAATGTCCTGTCCCTTTCCCGATATTATGTGTAGGCCTATCCACCACATTAGAATTTAGTCCGTACCCCGTCCGTGTCCCGTCTGTGTCCTTTCCGTATCCTGTCCTTTTGGTGTAGCCCGCATCTTTAATAACCGATGTACAATCAAAACGAGATACGTCTTTAATTGATTCACATAACTTTAACATTTTTTAATATAGAAAAGTGCTTTATTTTCAACTTATAACCTTATAAACCATCGCAAGATTATTTAGTTTATAATATTCTGGCCCAAGGGCTACAGGCCACCGCGGTTTAGGATCTGATAAATATTTCCATGAATCAATGAAATCTTGGATTACATCTACACACCATCCGCGCTTGTGGGGAAATGCCTTTAAGGAAATAAGTCCGTAAACACATCTCTAACAATGTCAGTGAGTAAATAGTTATTTATACAACAAGTGCGGAAAGTGCCGATTTGCTGCACTCGAGAGAAATGTTTATGCACGAGCCGCAGGCGAGTGCGGAATAATTTCTCTCGAGTGCAGTGAAGGCACTTTTCGCACGAGTTGCATTTTAATTTTTCCTACGACTGCCAAATATTTCTTAAATAACTATAAAAGTTTATTATTCATGTTAAAATACCTACTATGTGAGGTCCCTATCTCAAGATAGTGATATATTTATGGTAGCCTGTATTATGCACTTCCTACATTTAGTTAAATATTCATTGGATTTTTCATGCAAAAGATTTAACGCCACTGTTTTAGCAGTCTTAGCAAGATCGTCAGGGAATAAGTCACTTAAATAACTAAAGTCACTGTCATAGTTGATCATTGCGCACCTAACTTACGTACCGGTAGCTCACCTGTAGCTGGTTTGTAGGTTATGTTTATGTCGATTCAATAGAAAACGACCACATGGACAATAGATCAGATGTTTATATCCAGTGTTGCCAACTTAATTCCTGACTAATCAACGTTTCCTTGCTGGCTAATGCAAATTGTTTTGTGTTCTGGTGTTTAAACACTGGAGTGCGCAAAGTAAATATAGCGTGCGCAAAGTAAATCTAGCGTGCGCAAAGTAAAATGGATACGGCAATCACCTGTTTTGCGACGAGTATTGAGTGCGTAAACAACTGTTTTCACGGACAGTCGTAGGAAAAAATTATTAGCTTCTTAATGATCATGAGTGTTAACTCCGCTTTACTAACACGAAGCTAATAATTTACATTCGAGCGAGCTTTATGTTTCATGAATCTTAGTGCATCGGTCGCTTTATATAATTCAATGTAAATGCTGCATCACTTTTGTTAATACAAATAAATAAGTAAATAAATATTTATTATTTTATAAGATTTATTTAATTTTTTCATTCCTTTAAATAAAACTGAAAAAGTTAAAATCGCAACTAAGAAATGTTTTTGCAATAAGAATATACAACAGGTGACTGATAACTGGAAGTTACAAAATAAAATAATGATTTTGATCTAAATTTGTATGGGTGTTTGTAAAATGTTAATCAACTAACGTTTTCTCCCAGAAGTTATGTAAATAATGAATAAATTAACCTCACTGATAAAAAAAGAAGTTCTCGTGACTTCCCTGTTATCACTACCCTTATCAGCAACTCTATACTTCGCCTTTGCAAGACCTGTGCCGTAAAATCTCTGAATGATTTACTACTTTTCTTAGAAACTTCAGATTTTTCCATTTTCCAAAATATAAACTTTTAAGTATCTTGAAAAATGAAAAAAGTAAACCTTTTAAATGAAGTATGTTTATGAATGGGAAAATAGTTAATATAACATTATTAATGACTTAAATTTTGAAATATTCATGTGACTCGTTATAGTGCACAATGTACAGGAAACATTGTGATATGGCGTGAACAAAAGGAAATACACTTAAAAAGTGAATAATTTATTTTTATAAATGAGCACAAAAATACATAACCAAAACAGAGTAAATAAACATTCAAAAAACAAAAATATAATAATTTACCATATGGTTGAAAGACCATATGACATCTCCCCGCTGAGATTGGTTACAACCCCAAAAACTTTAAGTTCTCTTTCGGAGCTGGTCAGCGTGTTTTTTAAACACTTGCCCCCCGGCTTCAATTTGCCAAATGTTCGTTCCTAGTCTTTTAACGACTTTGCCAGCGTTCCAGCGAACCTTGCCGTTCCTCACTTCAGACCAATAAATAAGTTGCCCCACAATTAAATCTTTAACGTGAGTGGGTCTTCCTGTTTCAAATTTTTTGGCGTGGTTTCTTGAACATTCCGTTTCTTGCTGTTTCGGCCGCATTGAATCAAATTGACACCTTAATTTCCTGCCCAAAAAAAGTTCTGCGGGAGATACCCCAGTTGTTGCATGAGGCGTCAACCTGTATTTGAACAAAAAGTTATTCAAATCGGCCTCCAAACCCTTCGGTGAAACTTCATGATGCAGCTTTTTAAGAGCATTTTTCATAGTTCCAACATACTTCTCAACTTGTCCGTTTGATGATGGGTGATTCACTGGTGTAGTCAAGTGTTTTATATCGAACTGCTTACAGAAATCGGAAAAGTCTGAAGAGGTAAAACATGTTCCATTGTCGGACACAATTGTAGTTGGTATTCCATAACGGCAAATCAATAGCTTAAGCTGTTTGATAGTTGCTGCAGAGGTCATGGAGTTCATAACTATTATTTCTGCCCAGCCCGAGAAAGCATCCACCACCAACAGAAATGTTTTGCCAAGAAATGGGCCAGCAAAATCAACATGTAGGCGTTCCAAGGTGTTTTACAGTGTGGCCAAGAGACGAGAAACTTCTTTTGCGGTTGTTTAGGTGCAAACGTGTTGCATAGAGAGCAAGATTGTGAAATAAGTTCAATAGATTTGTCGATATCTGGCCACCACATGTACTCACGAGCTAAGGATTTCATTTTCATCATTCCCATGTGAGTGTCGTGTAGATTCTCCAAGACCTTACTTCTTAATATGGTTGGTATGACGACTCGTATACCCCACATTATAGAGCCGTTGTGAAGTGTCAATTCGTGCTTCTTTGCTTTATATGCTTTCAACTTAGGATCAGTGTTGTTTGGCCATCCATTTACAATGTAATTCTTAACCTCCTTTAGAATAATATCATTATCAGTTTCTTTACTCACTTCCTCACATGTTATTGGGAGGGAAGATATGCTCCCTGAAAATATGAGGTTTACCACAGTATCATAGCTTTCACCAGCTTGATCGAAAGTTTGATCTTCTCCGAGTGGAATGCGACTTAAACAGTCTACTTTGGAGAACTTCGTAGTGGACACATATTCTATTTTGAATGTGAATTGTGTGAGATATAGGGCCCACCTTTGCAGCCTGCATGAGGTAGCAGAAGGAATTCCTTTTGACGAGCCAAAAATAGATAGGAGAGGACGATGATCAGTTTGGAGAAGGAATTCAGTTCCCCACAAATAGATTCGAAACTTTTTCAAAGCGTAGATTATAGCCAATGCTTCTCTTTCTATTTGGGAATAATTTCTTTCTGTGGATGTCAAGGTCTTGGAACAATAAGCAATTGGCTTGTCCTTACCATCAGGATATCGGTGAAAGATTGCTCCGCCGATGCCTACAGATGACGCATCTGCTGCTACTACGATAGGCAGAGTGCTGTCAAAAGGTACTAATACTGGGGCAGATACTAAAGCTTGTTTGATTTTGGTCACAGCTTCAGAGCACTTATCTGTCCAATTCCATGCAACGTCTTTCTTGCGCAGAGCATTAAGGGGAGCACAGATGTCAGAAAACCCGCAAATAAACCTTGAATAAAAATTTGCCATGCCAATGAAAGTTTCCAATTGTTTGACATCCTTGGGTTCCGGCATATTGAGGACAGATTGAATTTTATCAACATTAGTTGATATGCCTTCTTTGGATACACTCAGGCCCAAATAGTTCACTTTATCTTGCATGAACTTACACTTAGATCGATTCAAACAAAATCCATTAGCCTTGATTCGTTTTAATACCTCTCTCAAGGTCTTGAGATGTTCTTCATTATTCTTTCCAGTCACAATTACATCATCTAGTAGAAAAGCGACACCTTGCAGACCTTCCAACATGGCATGCATTCTCCTTTGAAAAATAGCAGTCGCTGGAGCAATACCAAAAGGAAGTCGGTTGTACCGCATCAGCCCGAACGGTGTGTTGATTACTAGAAGTTTCTTTGATTCCTCTTCCATGGGAATAGTCAAGTAGGCATCAGTAAGATCTAGGGTAGTGAATTTGTCACCACCTCCTATTTTTGTGAATAGCTCGTCATGAGTGGGTAAAGGAAAAGTTTGTATCTCCAATGATTGGTTTAAACCTGTAGAAAAATCTGCGCAAATTCTTATTTTTCCATTAGGTTTTCTAACTAAAACACACGGAGCGGCCCATTCAGAATGATCGATTTCTTCGAGCACACCATTGTTAATCAGACGGTCTAGTTCTTCCCTAACCTTATCTCTAAGAGCTAACGGAATAGGTCTAGCCTTCTTAAAAACTGGGACGGCATCCTTCTTTAAGTAGAGCTGAGCAGGTAGTTTTGAACACTTATCGTCCCCCGGTGTGAAAACATCTGAGTACTCATTACATATCTCAATCAATTCTTTTTCAGGGCTTTGAACCAGTAAAGCAGACTGAGTTTGATTTGAAGACAAATCATGCAAACTTACAAGTGACTGGTTTTGTAAGTTAAGTTGAAATATCCAGTCCATTCCTAATATGTTGTGCCGAACTCCAGATGCAACATAGAGATTAAGTATACGCCTGATTCCCCCAAGTGTTACTTGTACACTTACTTTGCCTAATAACTTTACTGTCTGTCCTGTAAATGATGTAAAACATTTTGAGCTTGTATGAAGGGTGGGTTTACCTATACATACCCAGGTTTCTTCAGAGACTATAGTCACACAACTGCCAGTATCGAACTGCATTGATACCGGGCGCTCATTGATCATTAGTTTAAGGAATAAGCTTTGAAAATTCTTAGAGGAGTTATTGACCGACATGACATCAAGAACACCGCCTACTGAGTTAAATGTGTCAACAGGTAAATTCTGATCCAATTCGGAATCATTGAGGTTTACGGATTTAACAGACTTCTTACTTTTACAAACCCTTGTGATGTGTGTTTTACTTCCACACTTGTAGCAAACGGGATTTTTTATTCTACAGTTACTTTTCAGATGCTTTCCTCCACAGATGAAACAAGGGCCTGCGGAAATTGCATTACACTCCTCTGTTGTTTTATTGACAGTGAAGTTACTTGTTGAAGCAGCCTGAACGCAGGAGAGGGTTTTTGCTAACTCTAATACCTCAGTAAATGAATCATAATCTCTTTTAAGAAGATTTTCTTTAATACTTGGATTAGTTATTCCCATAACAAAAGATGTTATTAATGCCTGTTGATAAAATTCGTTTGGGAAATTACATTTGTTGATCATTCGTCTGAGATCGTTAGCAAACTCTGTTAATGATTCAGAATTCTGCTTAAGAGAAAAAAATTTTACTCTCTCAGCGACAGCAATTGTTTTTACTTTATAGTTGGAGGACAATTTCTCGTATAATGTCTCAAAAGAAAAGTCATTAATACAGTTTGGTTTACATAAGTTTATGAGGGTCTCTAAAACTTTTGGACTTAGACAACTGATAAAAAGCAACCTTTTTGTAACATCATCTTTAATCTGAGATAGAGTAAGACTAGTCACGAGTTTGATGTGCCAAACCTCAATATCCATTTTCTCCGGGTCGAACTGTTCACAATTGAACCTCGGGAGTGCAGGCTGCTGCTCCCGCCCTTCGTCCGGACCGTGCTGGTGTCTCTTAGGCATTTCGTTGGTTCATAAAATTTCTCGTCGCCACTGATATGGCGTGAACAAAAGGAAATACACTTAAAAAGTGAATAATTTATTTTTATAAATGAGCACAAAAATACATAACCAAAACAGAGTAAATAAACATTCAAAAAACAAAAATATAATAATTTACCATATGGTTGAAAGACCATATGACAGTCATGAAAGTCATGCTATTAATGTTCTTCACTGACTAGTTTCATCTGCCCTTGTTTCAGGGGGATGTTTATTTTGAGGTAACCACCAAAAGGTTTCCGCGGTTCAGGTTAAGATCAAGCGGTGAGGAGGGTGGAGCGCGAGAGAGGGGTGGTTTACCACGAGTTCGATAGAAAATTCCAAAATTTCGAGAAAGTTAATGACCACAACCACCCCTCTCTTCAACCTGAACCTTTGATCACCGATGTGTAAAGAGGAAACTTTTATTCCAAAACTTACATTTCAACTTGCTGGCTGACTTCACGATCCCCATACACGGACAAGTTACTTACAAAGATTTACTTTCTGTACCTTCTTAGTTAAGAACAAATATATCCTTATTTTCAATCTGAAAAAGAAAAGTTACCAGTAGGGTCTATGAACATGAATACGATCTTCATGGCTTATTACTGCCCTGTGCAGAAGTAAGACACACTTATAAAATGTGTCTTACTATCGAATCTGTTGCTTTTAGATTCAAATTACTTATTGACTGTAAATTTTTACAATTTGGTTTCTATGCACCGGAACACAATTTCATGGCCTTCAAGAAATACACTGCCCTAATTTCTTCAGGTACCACGACAAGGGTATTAAAGCTAAGAAAACAACGTAGTCCTCAACGTACCTACGACAACGTACGTCAACGAAATTAATTTGATCTCTTCTATAGTTTCCCAAGAAGTACCTTTTGTCTTGTTATACTATTTTTAGTGATGTATAACCTATTAATTAGAATAGGATGAAATAAAAGCTTTGCGATGGTTCTATTTTGAGGTACCATTGGTCTGTGTTGCATTATATTCTTATACCAAAATTAATCCAACATAAAATATTGCCTGTACTATTGTTTGTTTTACATAAGCCACTATGGTTCTTTTTAGGTGATTTTGAATTGCGCTCTTAAAAACACATCAATTGAAAGAAGACTATTTACTGAACATTGAATGAAAGTTACAACTTTCTAAGTTTAACAGTTTTTGAGGTGTGCTTGCTTAGTCAGCCATGTCACCGGTGATGGCGGCGAACGCATCTCCGCCCGAGGCCGCGACGTTGGGTTAGTTATTTAACTACATAGTCTTTCGTATGACTTAGTGCTAGGTACCGTGAGATTTGTTTTGAGTTAGTGAAAGTATTTTAGACCAATATTAACATTTCAATAACACAATTAATAAACGCCGCAGCTCGCTGTAAACTTGGCTGATTACGCAAGTATCAGGCAACGTATCGAGGCCACGGACGGAGATGCGTTCGTAGCGATCATCGATGCGATCATCGATGCGATCATCGGCTTTCAAGGAAGCAGAACTCAAAAATTGTAAAATATAGAAACGTGAAAGTTTTATACGATGCTCAGAATCTATTTCTTTCAATTTATGTTTTTTTAAAGATCCCAGTTCAAGACAACACAAAAAAGTAACTGGCTTATGTATAAAACAAACAAGTACCAGATTGCCTCAAAAGAAAACATGATAATAATCAATCGCGGCTGTTGGCGCGGCTGTTGGCGGACCCGTCGGTTAGTGTTTGCTCGGCCTGCCCCGCGATCGGTCACGTATCGGTGGCGTGTACCACGGCAGCGTGGTTTGGTACCGCGACCGCGACCGTTGCCGGTGGTTCCATGTCCGTTAACCAGCGACAATTACCGTTCCGCCTAGGTGACGTTCATGGCTCTATCCACCCCCGATCCCCGCTGCACAACTACCTTCCGTTCTCACTTCCTAGTTTTTAAATAATCGCTTGTGATTAATTGTGGAATGGTTTTGAAGTTTCTCTTACTATCTGACATACACAGGGTATTGGGTAGTCAGTGTCAAAAAATTCTAGGTCTTATAATGCAGTAAAAGTCTTTTTTTTATTTCTTGACATTCTTCAAAATCTCTTTAGTAACACCAAACTTATTCGTGACATATTTAAAAATGTACGATACATTTTCTATTAAAATAAGTACATTTTACCCAAATTAAGCCCTTGTAATTTTTTGTAAAATATAGTTTAAAACAAATATATGTTAAATCAAGAAAATGGACACTATAACTTGCTGAAGAATTATTCAGCAAGGGACAAACTGTCAAATATCTCAAAAACTTCCCCAAATTCTAAGCTTTAAAATGATATACTATAAGTGACATTTCCTATTTGCCTAAGGGACAAGAATCCGCATTAAAACAATTACTGCCCGGTTTTACAATAAATAATTATTATCATTGTGGCAAGTTCTTGCACAAAATACTGGGCGATAATTAAGGCTGGAACTAATTTCATAACCTTTATACCACGACAGATAAAAATATTTACTTCCACAAATCATTACTGACAATAGTAACCTCCTTATCTCTGCCACAACCTACATACAAGGATGGCCCCTCTGGGGAACGGCCGCCTAGAAGTCAGCAGTCCAAAATCTTAAATATGAGCATAGGTTGTTATACACATCAAATTAAAGACCTAACTTGGTAGAGTCTAATGGCACAAACTGAACTTCAAATGGATGACCGAGGCGGAAATGACAGGCAATGAAACATTCCATTATGGAATAATTTCACAAAAACTTAACGCAATATCTCGAGATACATTTGAACTTTTGAGGTGGGGTTTGGAACATGCTGCTCTAAATTTTAATGCGTTTAATCTTATGTGTGATATGAGAAAAACCAATGAAGTTTTCCTTCAAACTTTCTTGCGGACGATCTTCAAGGAAGTTTTTTGGAAGCTGTAAAATTCTAGAAAATGATAACGAAAATCAGGTCAAAAGTTTAGTTTAATGCCAATTCCCAACCCTCGGACAAATAAGAAAGGTCTCTTATAGTATATCATTTTAAAGCTTAGAATTTGGGGAAAATTTTGTGATATTTTACAGTTGGTAGCTATCAAATTCTTCAGCAGGTTATAGTCTTATTATTATTATTATTTATTTTTTAAGTACATTTCAAAAGGATTTTCATCACACTACATCGATATCACCTGTTTTCGACAATCGTTTCTTCCGTCGAAACAACTGTTTTGCCGGCCTAGGCCGGCAAAATTTTCCGGCCTATGCCTGCAAAATCAGCTGACCTAGAACTTACATAAAAACATTCACAACACGTTGTATCACAAAAACATGTGACTGCAACAATGAAATGAATTGGTTGCCTAGCAACCGAAAACACATTGCATCCCGCTAGATTAGGTTAGTAGTTATGCTTGGCTTAGTTGTTTGGCTCTGAATAAAATATTTTTTTCATTAGTATAATATTTATTGCATTATGTAGTGTGATGAAAAATATCGTTCGTAACTCGGGCCGAAAGCGTTTTGCCAACCCTCGATCGTTTCAAGTTCTCGACTTCGTCTCGAACTTGAAACACTATCTCGGGGCCGGCAAAACGCCACTTTCGGCCCTTGTGACGAAATATACTAATACGAGGGCTTAATTGGGACAAACTGTACTTATTCTAATAGAAATTGTTTGGTACTTTCTTATAATGTCATTAAAAGTGAGAATAAATTTGCTAAAAGTCAGATTTTGTAAATAATGTCAAGAAATTTGAAAAAAATTACTGTTACTGGAAGGTGGAGTGAGATTAAACTTGCGTATTTTTGTTGCATTTTACAAGGATTATAATAGGATGAGCTTCTAGATGGAATATTATCTTCTAAATTCTCCAACCAAAACCAAATAATTATTGACGCCATAAATCCAAGCACTTTTATTTTCTTTTTGCAACTGTCACATTGCTTCACTTTTTACTAATCGAGTAAAACGAGTGTTAAACCATCGTGTCAAACAAGATCTATCTCCGTTTGACAAAATCGCTTAGTGTTTAATACCATTATTCTCTTTAATGCAACGGTATTGGCTATAAAACCATTGTGTTTTGTACCACTGTACTCAATAGTACACTATTAAGAGCGGTTTGCACCATTTAACTTTAAACCTGATCTTCCATTTCAACCTTTGTATACACTGAAAGTCATTTGCACATGCATAGTTTAAACTTACACCTCCAGCTGATTTTAAGGGGTTTAAACTGGATTATATTATATTTAATCAAATTTATAATGTATTTGTGCAATTGGCTCTAAATTGTCTTGATTTCATTTTGGTGAAAAGTGTAAACTTCAATATAACAATAATAGAGAAAAGTTAAGTTTAAGTTGCACGTACATTTCACCCGCACATTTCAATTGTTATCTTTTAAGAACGACTTAGGGTAAAGCAATAAGCTGTTTAGGTTAGTTCCCCTAAAAACATTCAACTATAATTGAGTGAAAGATGCCGTGCACAAGCCACGCCGATGACGGCATGGGCAAGTCAGTTATAAAATTAGGTACAGGAAGCGCCACTGGGCACTCATTATTCATCGGGGAGTGACCAGCCATCAATAAATGTTAACTCCCAAGCACCCTTCCTCAGCTTCGGCTGTCTTGCCTGATCCGCTGGAAAATTTAAAATAACTTAGTGAGAATTGAGGAGGAAGTACAGAAAGATAATGATCTGTGTAGTTGCACGTTCGTTGCAATCCGGTTAGTGTTATTAACTTTGTAAACGAATTATTTATTGTAATTTAACTTATTAGTAGTAATATAAAGCCGAAATAATCTGTGAGATTACTTGCATAAAACAGTTTTAAATTCATTATTGGTTTTTAAACCCATATATGATATACGCTACCATTTTTACAAATGGCCTGTGAAATGGTGTAAAAATTCGGGTTGAAGGTGAAAATGGATTGTACACCCCGATGCTGAATCGTGTTATAATTGATGAGGCAAAACAAAAAATTATTGAATAAATTAGATGATTATGTAAACTTAGCGTTATTTTGTTACATCTTATTTTGATAGTTCAAAGTATGAAAACACGGTTGAAAAAATATGTTGTTTTAGATACACCAAGTGCTAAAATTGGAAATATTTAATAATGAAAAACTACTGTCCAGGTCCGATATCAATTAGTAAACGTACACGGTTATACAGGGTGTCCCTCTTCAACTTTTACAAACTTTTCCAGGTTATTGCCCACGTCAAAATAAGCAAAAAAGTTCTTGTAAACATATGTCCTAAAATGCTTCGTTAACCTGCTAGCCGCCATTTTGTTTTTTACACTAAATAATGTTTATTTCCGTAACGGATCATTGTATTAAGTTAATATTTGGCATGAACCTTCACTATAACAATACCCATTTTCAGTAAAAAAATTATTTTTTTCCAATGTGTATTTTCAAAATGGCGGCCATTTTAAAACTTTAAACTCAAATATCTTAAAAACGGTAAATTTTATAAAAATGTTACAAGACACAAAAAAGTTGAAAAATTACATTTTCTAAACATTGATACCAAGTTTGTAAGGATCCGGCAATAAATAACGGAGTTATTGAAAATTTTCTCTGAAAATAAACTTAATTGGCATAATCATACTGCAAAATCAGTGTTTTTCTGCAGTAAAACCACAATAACTCCATTATGAAATTGAGTCAAATTCAGTTTCAGTTATAATGAACGCTGCTAAAATGGAATTAGTACTACACAGTACTAATTTTACATTCCATGATCCCCATACCACAGAGAAGTAATATCTAACAATCTTGAATGGGGAAAAATACAATTAAACACCACAATAAGCATGAACATATAATAATAATGCACCTAAAAATTATAAAATTTTAGCCCATTGGAAGTCTTTTAATGATTAATTGAATTTCTTCAATAAGTAATGTTTCTTTAGTTTGAAAAGAAAAATTTAACTAAAAAACAAATTAAAAATATTGTAGTCCTGCTATAAGTATTTTTATTCATATTAATTGTACTTAAACAAGTTTAGAAACATTTTTACATTACATACATTTTATGCTAATTTGGAGTTTGACGAAAACCTTAAGTGAAACAATTCTTCAGCAGCATCGGAAAGCTAATTTATTTCAAAGGGCTGAACCCAAATACTCAGTCAGAGGGGAGTAATAGCATTGAAACATTTAATAAAATGACCGACGCTCGGTCAGCCGCAAGCCAGCGCGTGCATCAATCCTGCACCAAAAGCCTCTGGCGCTCCTTTCGGACCCGGGCTCAACATTAACACATTTAAACATGACACTTTAAAGCATTTTGTGTTTATTGGAAGATGAAAGTAGTTAAATTATTAGTACACCCAACTAATGATAACGTTTAGGTGATGTTACAAGTAATATAACATACTATAATGTTTCATAGTTTCTCAATTTTATGAAAATAGTTCTAAGAAATCGAACTTACTCTATAATTTATTAGCTTTTTACTAACAAAACTATAAAAAAAAAAATAAAATCGGGTTCTAAAACTTTTAACTTATTTTACTTCTGCAAAATATCAGTTATAGTACTGTTTTCTTCTGACATTTGTGTAGTTTAAAGTGTTACTTTCAAGTCATTATAGGTTTGTAAAAAACTAGTTTATAAAGGAGTTTTTATTGCGATGGCTGTGCCATACCAACCTCGTACCAATGCTTCGTATATTAAATATTACATATTATGGTGTTTTTTATTTTTTTCTATTTATTTGTTTATTTTTTTACTAGCACCTTAATTTATTCCAAAACTAAAGGAAATATTACTGTCCAGTTTGCTGAAAACGTCTAACAACGTTGGGAGAAGAAAATTTAAGTGTCAATTTTACTGCTTAACATTTTAAAAAGGTAATAAATCCCTTTTCTAGCAAATACTTAACATTTGTACGTTATTCCGCTTAAAGTTTAAAACATATAATTAAAGTTAAATGTTACTAAACCAGTGAATGGTTGGTTTACAGTACAGCGAGCATAGAAAATGTTTGTAGTTGCTTAGTTAAAAACCCCTTTTATTCCTAGAAAAATCTACTGTTTATAATATGGAGGGACCACATAAAATTGAAATGAAAGTTTATTCACTTAAAACATGTATTGGTGTGGCCCCCAGTGCAACGGAGGAACTTCATATAAATTTCCCTAGGGGCGGACTCGTTATCAGGGATTTACCCTTAACTTTGTTATTGTTAAACCAAATTTAAACAATAACAATTGCAACGTTAAAAAAGTATTCCAGGATTTAAATTAAATACTTAAAAAAATATTATGAAATAAAAATCCCACTCTTTAAGAGTATACTATTGTTAAGAGTTTTTATTTTGATATTTATGACATTAATTTAGGTTTGTGGACGTTGTATTTACTCCATTGTATTCTGTAAAAGAGAATAAAAATTTATTTTTGTACTTTAACATGAAGACCTTCTAACTTAATATGCTGTGTTTTTCTCTTCATAATGATTTCTATACAAAGATTGAGTTAATTAATGTTATAAATAAATAATTAGAATCAGGAAATTAACTACTGGCACTGTATAGCTGAGTGGTTATAGAGCTCGCCTTTGAATTCAAAGGTTGCCGGTTCGATCCTGAGAATAGTTACTAGCTTTTTACAGATTCGTCCAGGACCAAGTTGCCATTTGTCTTTGAGGTATTAGGCCTATTTAATGATGCCTTCTAACAACTGGTCGATGTTAGATAGTAACAAGACCCTTCTCCGTCAAAACATTAAAAAAGTCACTGGCGTATTACACTAAAAATATATAAAATATAAGACTTTAAAACTGTTGAATTTAATGGGCTTGTCGTATTGTAATTCCTTAATTAATTTATAGCAATAAACAATACAGCAAATACTTTGTTGATTTTACTGTATCTGAAGAAATGATCATAGGTAGGTTAAAACTTCCCAAATTAATGGCTTGCAGTATAAGCTAGAAGTATGATGTACATTTATTAAAACGAATAACTTATGCAATAACTCAAAATGGCAAAAGAAATACCAGAGAAGTAACATTTTATATGTTTCAGAAAATCAGATTACATTCATTTCCTATCATTCCAAATTATATTATACCACTACAATATCTGATATTGTTGGAATCCTAAGTACACAACACTAAACACTGAGAGACAGTTGAATAGATCACAACAAAGCTGATTTGCCGACCGAGGCGAAATGAATTCTGGATATCTGGCTGTACAGATTACATTCGTTTACCACAGCTTTCGGTCCTTGTTGGGAATTGAATATCGAAATTCATAATTTTAATAACAATGACGTCGTTTTATGAGCTATCAACTATATTAATGATGTTTCTACGAATTTATTCAATGGTTCACATAACCCAATAATTTGTAAACTAAATATTTGTTGCAATCAAACAAAAACTAGGAGCTTGTATTATTTAAGGGTTTTATTACTGATCATATTTAGATATGATTTAAAATACATAGGTAACAATGATATACCTTACAATTAGCCTACCAACTGTTGCAAACATTGCTAATCAATTACAGTTTGAACTGTTTATATTTTATCACTTTAGACTTAGTTTACTATAGACAATAGTCTATTAGTCTTTATATAAGTTTCTTTTGTTTTCAAATTAACATCAATGTTAAACTAAAATAAACATGATAACTGATTTCAAAGGAATCACTGTGTAAGGTTTTTAGAAGAATTTCAAGGCGATATAATACTATTTGTATAATTATTGCATTGATAAATAACTAAGCTATATTATATACTCTAATACGAGTAAGGCGTATTTTGTATGTATGTGTGTACCTACATCTATGTATACACATAGATCTCGAAAACGGATTGAAGGATTTTCTTCAAACTTTTCTAATAATTTAATTCTGGGATGAAATTAATATAGGTCTTTATGCCAATAAACATTTAATTAATAATCTTGAATTGAAATCCTACAAAATAAAACATTGTAGTCAGTAATTGAATAACTGAATGAGATCATTAATTAAAATAATCTATTAGTTATTAAATGGAAGAATATTTTATCCTGGCTATAATGAATACTTAGGTAAATAAAAGTAAAGTATAAAGATAAAACAACTAAGCAGTTTTTAGAATTGCAATTTGTAAAAACAAAAGAATTAGAAACAATTATGAAATCTGCTGTTAACCGTGGTGGCGACGTCCTGATGTAATCCAGCTACTCGAATGTCACGAATTGTGGAAATATATAAGCGATGGCTTGCTGTGAATGCGATATTCCCTAGTGGGGATTAACGTCCGCACTAGTGAATACTAGTTCATCCTTAAAAACCATCCTCATAATTAGACCAATTCGTCTATATAAGGTCAAAATTGTGGTTCGGATCCCACGTTAATCTGTAGGTCCCTAGATACCATTGGCTTTTGGGCTATGAATTAACAGTCTTGTCTATGGAGAATGATGGCTTTAGTCAGTAACAAGACTACAAGATCGCGTCACAATCATCCTACACTCATCTCTCATTCATAATTAGGCCGCCATTTCAATAAATTTATTAAAGAGGTAATATCCACTTGTTGAGAATTAGTTAATTGAACGAGCTCCTGATAAAGGAAATGAGCTTTTTTCGGCTTAGCATTTTAGAGTATAATCTATTACTGATATGACCATATGACTACAAAGACTAGTGGGGGTCTCTTAAACTCTCCTTAAACTCTTTCAATTAAGGAGCAAACGCTCGGCTCTCAAGTACTAGTTAACTAAAACAGTTATGTCATTCTTTTTAGTCAACAAATTAATGTTGAACCGAGTACTAACATACAATCATTGTTTTGAATTTAAAAGTGTTAAAACTCTAATGTGATATCATGGTTGACCGCTAAAGTCAATAATTATTTCAAACATTTTAGTTGAAATAAATGCGTCGGATTGCCAACGAGTTGGCGTTTCATTACAGTGGCACCTGTTATCGGTCTATGCCTCTGATTACGTTACCCGGGTTGGTGTGTCACGCCACGCCGCTTGCGTGACGGCAAATATCATATGTCAACCCGTGATTTCGCTGGAGCACCGTCGCGTTGAGTTCCTCTCGCACATTAACGGCACATGCAACCCAACGATCTGCGACGCCGAGCCGTACAGACTTTCTCTGTCGTTAAAACTTGGGGTGTAAATGTAAATACTACATACTTCTTATTCTATTTCCATAACTGAAATATAGTCAATTGTCTTTAGTTTTTCCTCTATATATTGCAAAGATTGTAATTTAAACAATAACCTTTTGTTTCTTTTATGTAGTAAATAGGAGAACAACTACGTCTATTATAATTGTTAGGTCATCCGAGCTATTAATTAATGATACTGACAAATGAATCAATTGTTATGTGTCAGTCACAAAGCTACACCAGCTACACCTCATCTGATTTATTACAATCATCAAATCATCACCTCACCTTAAAATATAAGCACCGAAGAGTACGGGTATTTCAATAAAATGTAATATCTTAATGTATTGGAATTTTACCCAAATCTGTAGTTTGTGTCTTTAGTAAACATGCTCTTAAAAAATTCGCTGTCGCAACTTCAAAACTTTAAATAAAAATAATGGTAAGTTTTCTTATTGGTTTTTTAATGTTATTTTATGGTGACGTTTCATTAAGGAAACTAGAGTTAAGAGGATGTCTTTCCTCAGTCATTAATTAAGGTAATATTAAAATAAAATTAATTAAACAAATATCAAATTAGTCCTTCACCAAATATCACTACTAGATACTTGTATCTATAGCCAGTGCTACAGCCCTACGCGGTTCCCACTAGAGGTCACTAGCTGTTTCTCGTCATGGCTTGGCCCGTGATTGAATTTGTTTCATAGGTAATTAAGCTCGTTTGCTACACGCCCTCGCTGTCACGCTCACCTTACATATAAGAAATCGCTGAAATACCTAAAATTAGAATTGTTCATTAGTAGTGGGAAAAAGCCACTTCTAAACCGGAAGTGACGTCAGCTGCCAGGGCAGCTGCAGGGGTCAGATGGTGTCAGCTGCCAGGGCAGCTGCAGGGTGCAGATGGCGAGAGCATATGCCCTGAATTTGAAGTAGAATTGGGCATGAATGAAGAGTTAGTTGAAAAGTAAAATTCAACTGTGTTAACTAAACTCTAAAAGTTGAACAAAAATTAAGAGTAAGATGAAAACTGAAATTCAACAGTTATAACTGGGGGCCTGGAAAGTATGTCAAGGTCATCCAGAGTAAGTTTTAAAAAAGCCTACCCAACTACCACCAGAAATAGTTCAAAGTTGAACTAGTTGGTGATAGTGGGATAATTAATTCATTCGTGCCATGGGAGAGGTGTTTATTGTTTGAAAGTTGGCGATTGAATGAGAAGCGCCGCCTAGGGAGAGGGCTTATAAAATGGCAACCTTCTCCCCACCACCCCTTCCCCCACTCCTTTAGACCAATAACCGGTCGCCGACTCTATGTGGTGAAACTGAACTAGACATTGCGGCCGCCATGGATAAGTCTAACCTCAAACCTTAGCTTAGCTGAAGAGAATAGAGGAGCATGAAGTAGGAATTGTGGTGACAGCGCTTATATGAGGAATAGTAGGGGTAAAATAAAAAAACTTGTTGAACACAGTCGATAGGTGTAACAAGTTCAAAGTTGTTGAATTGTAACATAGAATGCAAAATGTTGTAAATAACATTATCATCAACATTAACCTGCGAAGTCTTTGAGTATAATGGGTTAAAACTGTACTTCTTTCTAACTCTATTTAAATTAGTTTTACACTTTGAAATTGAAGGTTTAGAAGTACTTCGTAATATGTGTTGTGTTCGCAAAAGCTTTAATTTTAAACATTGTGCACTCATCATAACCGATGTGTTAAGTTTAGAAGTTAAAATAAGACTGAGATATAAAATGAAGTGTAAAAGAAATTGAAACAGAAAGCCAGAGTAGTAATTTTATAGGTTAGAATTTACGAAGGCTATTCCATGGATAATTCTAACCTCAAACCTAGTAAGTGAAGTAGTCATAACATAAAACTAACGAGAGATGATGACCGAGCGGATGCGAGGCAATGAATGTTTGTAGCGCGATAAACTACCCACCTTTATAGAGGCAATAACTCCAGCCAGATGGCGGCAGATGGCAAGCAAATGACTGGTTGACCGACTTTCACCTGAGTAGTAAGAGAAGTAGGGTTCTGTGTCTATCCCTACTCCTTGGGGTCAATGACCGACCGGAAAGGTCAATGACCCCCCCCCTCCCCCCCTCCCCCCCCTCCCCCCCTCCCCCCCTCCCCCCCTCCCCCCCTCCCCCCTCCCCCCCCTCCCCCCCCGAAAAAATGGAGCCCCCCCCCTTCCCCCACTCCTTCCCCCACTCCTTCCCCCACTCCTCCAGGTCAATGGCCGGTCACCACCGGTTGTTGACTTTATGTGGTGAAACCAGACTAAATATGGCAGCTGCCATGGATAATTCTAACCTCAAACCTGCTGCGCATGCAACAAGTTCTCCGGATCGGAATGAGTCTATGCTATGCGCATGCGCCTAGTCCTGTATTACTCACTTTAGCGCTACTGCACATGGATAATTCTAACCTCAAACCTTGGATTTGTGTTGTTGCGCATGCGCCGCTCCCCACTCCTTTGCCTTCCTTTTACACTGGTGCGAACTGGACTGGATTGAACACTGTACTGGAGTGAAACAACTTCCCCCACTACTCGAGAATCCGAGGAGCAATACGAGCCTGATCTTAGCGTCAGTCGTCAACAAACTTTCATAGCGAAAGGTTGTTGGCGACTCAGCAAGAGGTTTCAAATATATAGTAGGCCTATATATATTTGAACTTCTTCTACTACGTTGCGTTTTTTAATGCAATGTGGTATGTGTGTGTGTGTGTGTGTGTTTAGTTTTAAGTTGTATTTAATTTAAGAAATAATTTGCGCATTGCGATGTTAGTTATAAGTTGGGTTTAGCATTAAGGTGTATTAATTTTAAGAGGTGTTTAGCATTAAGGTGTATTAATTTTAAGAATAATGAAGGTATTTGGTTGTGTTGAATTATTTGGTTTTTAATAATGATGTGTTGTTAGTTTTAAGTGTTGATATTAATAATTTATGTCGTTGTTTTGCCTTTCAGCTAGATGTTAGGGGGTAGATTAACTGTAAATTCAGAAGTTCAGTTGAACTTCACTTAGAAGGGGTGGGACATCCGCAAATTGCGGACTAGGTTTTTTGCATTTTGTTTAGGAATATGATGGGTGGGATTAGTTTGGGTGGGGTTAGAGTTGCGTTTCTGCATTAGGTGTTCCAGTTTCCCTTGGAATTCATGGTTACGGTAGACCCGGACCGGACCGTTACGGTAGACCCGGACGGTCCAAACAAAATTGCGTCGATGTCCCTTGCAGAACGTAACTAGTGGGTTGGGAGTGGGAACCGTTAGGCAAACAGGGTGGTGGGAACAGTATTACTGTTCCCATCACCTTGGATCATTATAAATCTTGAATGACCTTGACCCACTTTTGGAAGGGTCAATGACCCCCCCCCCCCCCGAAAAAATGGAGTCGATTCCCCCCCCCCTTCCCCCCCCCTCCCCCCCTCCCCCCCCTCCCCCCCCCTTCCCCCACTCCTACCCCCACTCCTTCCCCACTCCTTCCCCCACTACTCCGGGTGAACGACCGGTCATGACCTGAAAAATTAAAATGGCTATAGCTTGATAACGGATTGACGGATTTGGACAAGCGATACATCATTGAAAAGGTCTATGTAAGACAAACATTTTGGTAAAAGAAGAATTTGGTTATCTTATTTTAGTCAAAAGTTATGCGAATTATTTTAAATAAATACCTTCTCTTTTCCCTTTTCCCCCACCTCCCAGGTCAATAATCAGTCTTGGCCAGCTGCTACCCCTCTCATTTGCATATTGTTATAAAAGACGCACCGACTGCGGCTAACATTTCATTCTGATTCCAGACGTTACGCTGCGAACTTGGAGCCACAACCATGTCATCTCTGCCAACTACAACTTCTACTTTAACTTCTACTTCAACTTCTACTACGGCTGTTACTGCACCAAAGAAAACTCTTCGTCTGAAAAATCCTCCTGACTGGTACAAGAAGCAACTTGGATCCAAACCTTCAACTTCTGGCACTATTCTTCCGCCTATCAAGACTTCTAAACTTCGAAGCATTTTTTCACCGCCTTTGCCTTCTACTTCGCTTTCAAACGACTCCACACCGCCATCAACCATCATGCCGCCTCCACAGAAGCCAGCTCCCCGTCTTAATACCCCTTCATTTGAAACTTTGCTTCATAGTCTTAGTACACCTATCATTCCACTGTCACCATTGCCTCCTACCCCACCACTTACTATGCCTGAAGACCACACCTATCATAAAACTAAATCCACTAAGCCTACTCCCAAACCTGCTCCTAAGCCTGCTCCTTCAGAGCAATTTCAATTATTACAAGAAGAGCGTCGTAGGGCATTTAGCCGTCCCACTACTTGCCCTGAAGTGCTCACTAGGGGAATTAAGAAAGGATCAGCTTGTGGAGGAAATGTGTTAAAAATGAAAGTTTTTGCCGTGTACATATCGTGAAACATATTTCTGAACCACAACTGACAGAAATCCCCACCGTTGAAGACGATCCTAAAATAATATCCGTCAGAGGAGAGAGGCTTAAGAAAGGTTTGAAATATTTTTTTCTAAGTGTTGTTGACCACCAACACATTTTGGCAAAATGTAACGGCTTAAAATATAAAATTAGAGTTTGTGAGAATTTGTGTAAAGAGAAGAGATTTAACACTTTAGATTCTCAAGACTTTCTCCTCAGGGATAAAAAGGATCGTATTACAAGGTGGGGGCGTAAACAGTAAATTCACTTAGTTTTTTCCAAATTGTTGCTAAAAAAATAATGGGGGAGAAACACAATGCGTTATAGCGTTGTGTTTCTCCCCCATTATTTTTTAACACTCTAAGTCCCGTGACCTACTAACCTACTTCCATTTGAGTAGTAAGAAAAGTACTTCCCCCACTCCTTTGGGTCGATGACCGGTTAAGGTCAGCTCTTACCCCTCATTTGCATACTGTTATAAAAGCGGAGCGAGCGTTGGTCACTCCTTCATTTTGCTTCTACAAGCCGCTCTTGTTGTTTCGTCTCTGCTGTTTACAATATTACCTACTTCAAAATGCCTCCTCATGTGAATGACCATATTAATTCTTCCAAAATTTCCGATGTTTTTCTACAACCTGAAGACATTTTAAATAATGATAGTGAGAGTGAGGATGATGATGATTATACTGTTGAACTTAGTGAAGAACGTAAGGTTATAGCAATTGATCCACAATTTCCATTTGATACAATAGAAAAGTTTATAGTTGAAGCTAATAAATGGTTAAATTTAGGATGTTATGTACGAATTGACTCTTTTATATTGTATGGTGATAGTCATTCTTTCCTTGTCACACCAAATAACAGAGACCGCATGTTGCAGTGGGCACAATCTATGATGGAGTGCTATGAACAAGGTGTGGACACTGGCGGCTATTTTCTTGCACAACTAGTGTAATAACAAATTACCCTTCCCCCCATGTAGTGAAAAAGGAAAAGAAATATTAGGAATCTAATTATAATACTTCCTTCCACATATAAAGAAGAGGGGGAAAGGAGTGGGGATTATAAAGTGGTGGGGGAATGTGTATAAATGCAGGTTGTTTGAAGAGACTTTTATTATTATTGTGGCTTTAGCAGAAACAACATGGAGTTTAAATCTGCAGCAAAAATAAGGAATAATATAATAAAGAAAGAAATTCGCAAGAAAGAAAAGATTGAACTTATAAAATTACAACTTATAATACCTTCCATTGAAATTGGATGTAGCAAACTAAAGACTTTGGTGAAAACTAACGAATATTTATTACAATTGCTAAAAACAATCGAAGAGTTGAAGAGAAAGAATGGACATTCTACATAGTAAAATTTGAACATTTTAATATAAATAAGTAAACTGAAAAAAGTAGATGTAGAATAGAGAGCGAGGAATAGATCACTTTGTGGTAATGGACTAACATGCCACTTAGTGCTCTATTCCTCGTTCTCGCGTTAAAATTGGATTACCTTGACCTATTTGTTCGACTGTTAGAATTTGGTTAACACTGTTGAATTTCAGTTTTGAACTAATGTTTATTCTTGTTCAAATGTTAGAGTTTCTTAACACTGTCGAATTTTAGTTTTGAACTAACTTTTAATTTATGCGAATTTTTAGTTCAACTCTAGTTAATTTATGTGCAAATTTAGTTCAACCAAGTGCCTGTGCTCTAGCCATTTCCACCCTAACATTTGTTTTTTCAACATCTGTCCCATAACATCTGTCCTAATAGATGTTTGGAGGGCAGGTGTTTGGTTTTAAAAGTAACTAAAATTAGTTGGGTGGGGGAAAGTTAGTTAAAGCTTGAATATAAAGAAGTATATACTAAAACTCCAATGGGAATAAAGAACATAAATGAACAATTAGTTTGTAGAAGGTTAATATTTTTATTTAAAAAGTTTGATTTCCTTGTATAGTGAAGAAGATGAAATAGTGGTGGGGGGACCGTTATAAAAGGAGGAACGCGAGAGCCCATTTCATTTCTTGGCAAAATTTCGAAGAGTAAACATCTCAACATGTATCGTTGCGATAAATGTTCGGAATCGTTTCACGATGAAATTCTATTAGACTGTCATAAAGAACTAATTCACAACAACCCAGAAGAAAAACAAGAACAACAAGAACAAGAACAACAAGAAGAACAAGAACAAGAACAAGAACAAGAACAAGAACAACAAGAAGAACAAGATGAAATAACAGCAACATCTTCAACTACTTTACCGAATCTACAAGTATTTGCATTACCCGGTAAAGTAGTAATGCATCATAAGATTCAAAATGAAAACTTGAAGCTAGAAGAATTTATTAGAGAAGCAAAACCAATCGTAAGTAAAATTTTAAAAGAAGAATTGAAAAGATTAAACTTTCTTAAATTTGGTTTACTACTAGAAGCTATGTTTATAAATGTACAAGAAGAATTATCACCAAGAGGATTCATAACAAAAAACCGAACCATTATGGAAAGTTCAAACATTGATTCAATAATAGAAAATTGTATAGAAGAAATATTAACAAAAATTCAGGAACACGAAGGAAGAGGATCCGGATGGAGTCTTACAAGTATTGAAGTATTAGATATAAGAGTTCACAAACATGGATATGGACTAATGGGATCTAGTTACATTCCTTTACCAAAAAGAATTGAAAATACAAAATCTTGTGTTAATGTTAAAAATGAAGACAATGAATGTTTTCGTTATGCAATGACAGCTAAATTTGTACCACCACTTCATGTGAATAGACCTAACCAAGAATATGAAAATCAAAGATTTAGATACAATTTTCAAGGAATCACTTATCCTGTATCACTGAAAGATATATCAAAATTTGAGAAGAAAAATCCTGGTACGTCTATCAATGTTTTTGCATTAGATAGTTCAAACAAAGTGTATCCTTTACGTATTGCAAAAGAAGAGCTACCAGATCATACGGATTTACTACTACTAACGCGAGGAGATGTGTCTCACTATGTGTACATAAAGCAATTTGATCGTCTTGTTAATAAGCAGCTTTCTAAAGATCGACACAGAAAGTTAATTTGCAAGAGATGTTTCAATTTTAAACGAGATGGGCTACACTCAAGAGAATGGTTACAAGAGCACAAAAGATTATGTAACAATAATTATGAAGCAAAGATTATTTTACCTTCGGAAAGCAGAGCATTTGTTACATTTGAAAAGGTTCATCATCAGTACCGTATTCCTCTAGTTGTGTATGCGGACTTTGAATCAACACTTGTTCCTGTTGAAGATGAAAATTGTGAAGCTAGAAAAAGTGTCAAGTATCAAATGCACAAACCAAACAGTTTTTGTTTAATGGTTAAATCAACATTATCAGAAGAACATTTAAACAGATATGGATTAACTTCAGAACCTCTAATATATCGTGGTGAAAATGTAGAAAAAATATTTCTTGATCACTTATATTCAATAGCTGGAAATGCACAAAGATTATATACAAATATTGTACCAATGAAACCGATGGAGGAAGAAGAAGAAATTCAACATGAAAATGCAACTCGATGTTTCTTATGCAAAAATGATTTTACTATTGAGAATTATAAAGTTAAAGATCACGATCACCTCACAGGTTATTACAGGGGTGCTGCTTGTAATAAATGCAACTTAAGCTATCGTTTACCACTATTTATTCCTGTGGTTCTGCATAACCTCAGTGGGTACGATGCTCATTTTATAATACCTGAACTAGGAAGAGACGACGGTAAAATCGATGTGTTAGCTGAAACTTCAGAGAAGTTCATAAGTTTTTCCAAAGAAGTTGGAAACATGAAACTAAGATTCTTGGACTCCTACAGATTTATGCCGTCGAGTTTGTCCAAACTTTCAGAAAATTTAAGGAAACAAGATTTCATCGAAACAAAGAAGATTGTAAATAACGACAAACTGGATTTGGTACTTCGGAAAGGTGTGTTTCCATATGATTACATAGACAGTTTAGAAAGATTTAATGAAACATCACTTCCGGCTAAAGAAGAATTCAAAAGTAAACTTTATGACATGGACATATCTCAAGAGGACTATGATCATGCATGTAAAGTATGGAACGATTTAGGATTTAGAACATTGGGAGAATATTCAGATTTTTATGTTAAATTGGATGTAACTTTACTATGTGATATAATGGAAGAATTTAGAAATACATGTTTTGCAGCATATGGATTGGACCCTCTTCATTCGTACACTTCACCTGGATTAGCATGGCAAGCTATGTTGAAAGAAACAAATTGTAAAATACAACTTCTTACTGATATAGATATGGTTATGATGTTAGAGTCAGGAGTTCGAGGGGGATTGACGCAAAGCGTTACACGACATTTCAAGGCGAACAACAAGTATCTGCCCGATTATGATGCATCAAAACCAACAACATTCCTGGGTTATTTTGATGCAAATAACTTATACGGATGGGCAATGTCGAATCCCCTTCCATATGATAATTTTAAATGGATAGATCCAGAATCGATTGGAAACATAATGGATATACCGAAGCATGGTGAAACTGGTTACATTTTTGATGTTAATTTTGAATATCCTGAACATCTTCATGATCAACATTATGATTTACCACTTCTTCCTAAGACTGAAATTTCCCCTACTGGAAGATGGCCAAAATTAATGATGACTTTAACCGACAAGTCTCGATATGTTGGACACTACTGGATGATACAACAAGCTTTAGACTTAGGATTGAGAATTACAAAAATTAATCGAGTACTACAATTTTCTCAATCTTGTTGGTTAAAACCTTACATCGACAACAACACAAGAAGAAGAGCCACCGCTACATCAAGTTTTCAAAAAGATTTTTTCAAATTAATGAATAACGCAATATTTGGCAAGACTTTGGAAAACAAAAGGAAACATAAGGATATCAAATTGGTAACTGATCCAGTAAAATTACAGAAATTGGTGCAACAACCAAACTTTGGTTCATCTATAATTATTAATGAAAATCTAGTTGTTATTTCCATGAACAAGAAGTCAGTTACAATGGATCGTCCTTTGTATCTTGGAATGTCAATCTTGGATATTTCAAAAACACATATGTACGAGTTTCATTATAAGAAGATGGTTAACTATTATGGAAGAGAGAACATTGGTATTGCATATATGGACACGGATGCACTAATTTACTGGATTAAAACAAATGACATGTATGAAGATCTACGCACCTTTATATATAAAGATGATTTCGACTTTTCCGATTATCCTAAGGATCATCCAAATTACGACTATGACAGAAATAAGAAAGTATTGGGAAAATTTAAAGATGAAACAAATGGTGTGCCGATGATGGAAATTGTAGCATTAATGTCCAAACTGTATTCATTTCAACTGTACATAAACGAGAGGAACGAACATCAAGTCACGAAGAAGGCCAAAGGAATAAAAACTTCTTTCCTGAAAAAGAACGTACAGTTTGAACATTATACAAGATGTTTGTTTGAAAATGTTGAAACAACTGCAACGTTCAACACTATTAGAAGTTATAATCATCAACTATTTAGTGTCAAACAAACAAAGTGGGCATTAAGCTACAAAGATGACAAGCGCCATATTTTAGAAGATAAAATTAATACTTTACCATTCGGCCACTACTCTCTAAACCCTATCGACCAGTAAACCTATTCTTCGTCCTCTACCTTCTTCCTTTTTCCTTTCCGTAAAGAAGAGGGGACATGGCAAGCCCAATGCCATGTTCCCTCTTTTTTACACTAATATGAATTGGCCTTGACCTATATTCAAACTATATAAATGAGAATAAACTATTCTATGGATCAGTATTTTTACATGCGGTGTACAAGCAACATCTGAAGATGGAAAGTGTGAAGGACAAGATTGTAAATGAACTACATAAACCAGCAAGAAGAAGATTTCCAAGAAGAAGTACAATCATTAAAGGGATGAATGATCTTTATCAAGCTGATCTCATTGAAATGATACCGCACAGTAAATTAAACAAAGGATTTAAATATATTTTAACAATTATAGACTGTTTTACTAAAATAGCTGACGCTTTACCATTAAAGGATAAGACTGGTAAAAGTGTTACAAAAGCTATGGAAACCACAATACAAAGAAATAAATTTAAAATTAAACATCTACAGACCGATGATGGAAAAGAATATTTTAATAAAGACTTTAGAGCTTTGATGAAGAAATATCAAATAAATCATTATTCTACAAATTCTGAAGTTAAAGCTTCAATAATTGAAAGATTCAATAGAACATTGAAAGGTGCGATGTATAAACAATTTTCAAAACGAGGATCATATGTGTGGTATGACATATTACCACAACTTATAAAACAGTATAACAACAAATATCATCGTACCATTGGAATGAAACCTATCCAGGTAAACAGTGCTAATGCGAAAATTGTATTACAACGCATTAAAAATAATACAACACCGAAATTAGAAAAATTGCAACCAAAGAAGTTCAAGGTCAACGATAAAGTTCGTATAAGCAAATACAAAGGTGTATTTAGTAAAAGATATCTACCAAATTGGACTAATGAAGTATTTACAATTTATAAAGTGCAACCAACTATACCTGAAACCTATTTATTAAAGGATAACAAGGGTGAATTACTTCAAGGTGGATTCTACGGACACGAATTGTTGAAATCAACAGTTGGTGATGTATATCTTGTCGAGAAGATTTTACAAAGGAAAAAGGATATGGTTAAAGTCCGGTGGTTAGGGTTTGATAAAAGTGAAGACTCTTGGATTCCTTCAAAAGACTTAGTATAGTTGTTTAATAGCTCATTGTGTGTTTAACCTTTATACAAGATGGAGATTGTACAACAAAAAGATCGATTTAATATCAATAACATTGATGAATTGACAGTTGACAATGATAAGTTAAATCATGGAAAACATGGTGAATTACTACCAAATACGATAAGATGTCTAATAACTGGTCCTTCAAATTGTGGAAAAACTAATGTTGTTTTTAACCTTATAACTAATCCTAAAGGATTGCGTTTTAATAATATATACATTTTTTCAAAATCATTGCAACAACCAAAATATCAATTATTGGATAAAGTACTTGCAAGTGTACCTGAAGTGAATTTTTACAAGTTTAATGCCAGTGAAACAATTATGCAACCGAATGAAGCAAAACCATTTTTTATTTTTATATTTGACGATGTTTCTTGTGAAAATCATGACACAATAAGGAATTATTTTGCTATGGGAAGACATCATAATATTGATAGCATTTATATTGGTCAAACATACAGTAAAATTCCAAAACAACTTATAAGAGACAATGCAAATATGTTGATCATCTTCAAGCAAGATGAAACAAATTTAAAGCATATATATAATGATCATGTAAATGCGGATATGCCATTTGAAAAATTTAAAGAGATGTGTGGCAAAGCATGGAATGAGAAATATAGCTTTCTCGTTATTATGAAGGAAGAAGATATTAAAAATGGTAGATATCGTATAGGGTTGGATAAATTTGTATTTATGCGTTGAACTACCGATGCTACATCTAGTTACACGTTGAACTTCACAGTGTAAACATGGTGAATCAAGAAAAACTATTGAAAGAAATAAAATCACTCAGTGATTCTATTAGGATGAAGAATCGTGCATTGAGGATGGGTTTAAGTGAAAGAGAAGAATTTCTAGAGACTACATTTAAACCTATTACGGAACCTTTAAAACAGATATCAGAAACTATTGGTAAACCTCATTATGAAGGAGATGTTTTACTACCAGTTTCTAAACAAGAAGTACAAGCATTAAAAAAAGAAGAAGATGATGATTCATATACAAGTGCTAGTGAGCAAGAAGAAACAAAAGAAGAAGAAGAACCAATTGTTGAAAAGGAAGAAGAACAGCCAATACCAGAAGCAGAACAATCTATTCCAAATTTAACTCAATTGAGTAGCGATATATTACAACATGGACCTCTTGGAAGAAAATATATAATGAAAATGCTACATGACATGAAATCAAACCCGAATTTGAGTAGATCACACGTATACGGAGCAAGAATTGATGGGAATGAATTGAAGATTGGCGATTCAAAGCTTGAAATAACACAAGACGATTACATCATTATTGGTGAGCATAGATATAAAGGAACAAAAGGATTATATGAATTAATTTTTAAAAACATACCACTAAGATATTCATCCAAAGATTTAAGTGTTTTTAAGGAGATTCTACAAAATACTAACGCTCATAAAAGAAACTACTCAAAGGATGCAATGATTAATCGTTCACGTGCAACAAAATATAACATCGTTATAAAAAAGTTGTTTCCTCCACGAAAATTGCCAACATTACGTACTGCACCAGCGGTGAGACAACCACTGAAAAGAAAATCTTTATCACTTATGGATTTATCACTTCTTAAACAACATGGTAAAAAGAGTAAAGGAGATACTTCAACATCTGGTAAAGGATTGATGAAAAATCTATACAATACGAATGTGATTTACTACAATGATATCAATAAATTGGTTGATAGAATGAGACTATTGCATGAAGCCATGGAAGCCGGTCATACAGGTTTGAATAATGAATGGGTGGCTCTAGTTGATGAACTTAGGAATCGCGGTATAGTCGTATAATTGTCCGTGGATATAAAAGAGGTGCAAGCATAAGACGTATCAGTTCTAACATGAGCGTCGACAAGTTCGGACGGTACTCCGCTTTAGGAGTGCAAGTTGGAGAAGACAGAAAAAGAAGTGGATTACCGCAAACACCTGAAGGTGACTATAGCATAAGTAATAAACGTTTAAAACTAGTTAAAGATCCAGAAGAAGATACTGATGGAGCAAATTTGAAGACAGTAAAAGAAGCTACTTCAACATCATTGAAATTACATAAGAATACTTATGATGTTGAATCACATAGATTAATTAATGTTGGTAAACCAACTGAAGGTTCTGATGCAATTACTAAAGAGTACTTATCATCTGAACTTTCAAATACTTTAAAATTGCAATGGGGTAACAACTTAAAAGATGGACAAACATATGATGCTGGAAATTATAGAATAACCAACGTGGGAAATCCCAAAAATGATAAAGATTCAGTTAATAAAGAATATTTACATTCTATAATACCGGAAAAAACTGAACATGGATATTCTTTTTATAAATTTATTATAAATGACATTGGATACCCAAAGGAAGACGGTGATGCTGTAAACCTAAAATACATCAAGGACAACTGTATTTTACAAGATGTTAATGAAATCGATTGTCATGGTAAAACATTGACAAATGTAAAGTTTGGTTCTCAACCAAAAGATGCTGTTACTATAGAACAATTATCTAAAGAATTAAAAAAGGAAACATCCAATTTTGTAAAACATGAAGATGCCGTGTTAAAGCGGGGAGATAAATTTATACATGGAAATGAAAAGTTTAATTTAATGCAAGGAAATAATGATGAATGGGATGCAGGACGTAAAACAATAACAAATGGAAGATTTGGTATAAGAGATACAGATGTACCTCTAATGGTGCAAACATTAATTGCTACTGGTGGTACATTAGGTACATACAATGGTCGTAATAGAAGAATAAAAGATATTTATCCTGGTTACGAAGCAAATGATTGTGTTACAATGAAACAAACAATAACTTGGGATAAACACTTTGGGACCAAATATGATGCAAAGATGAAGAAAATAATTAATATTTTACCAGGCGAAGATTCAAATGATGCTGCTACTATTGGACAAGTCATAAAAACATCAAAAAGTGATTCAACAGCTTACACATGTAATGATAAACGTATTATGCAATTACATGATCCTCAACATCCAAAAGATGCTGTAAATTTAGATTGTTTAATAAGAATAGTGGGCAATTTACTTATTGATACCCATAATCATATAGCTAGTACAACGAGTCATGTGATAATTCAACCCGATGAACGGGAAGCTTGGATTAAAAATAGAATTATAAATCAATATATAATTAATTTGAATAACTAAGTGTTTAAATATAAAAAATTATACATAACTTATTCATTTATGTAATGTATCTTGTGGAGTAAACACACCAGTTTATATAAGACTACATAATGAAGGCCGTATCACTCAGTCATCATCAAGACAGCAACAAGAGAGGACGTGGTATAACTTCAACTGCGTTATCCCTGCTTAGACGGATACCTATTGGTGCTGTTGTAAATCGAGCAATAGACGCTTTACCATACGAATTACATATTCCTGGAGGTTATCAATATTGTGGACCTGGAACTAAGTTGGCAAAACGTTTAGCAAGAGGAGATCCTGGAATTAATAAATTAGATCAAGCTTGCAAAGAACACGATATAGCATATTCAAAGTATAAAGATTCAACAAATAGATCAATAGCAGATAAAATTCTAGCGGAAAAAGCTTGGCAAAGAGTAAAATCAAGTGACGCAAATATTGCAGAAAAAGCAGCAGCTTGGGCAGTAACTACAGCCATGAAGACAAAAGCAAAGTTAGGTGGTGGAAGACGTCGCAGAGGAAGACCTGCAAAGAGAGGCGCTCCCAAAAGAGGTGGAAACATTAAAAAAGGACGTCGTAGAACTCATAAGGCAAGTGTAAAGAAGACTTCTGTTTGGCAAATGGTAAAAAACGGAGCAGGTTTATACCTAAGACCATACCGTGTGTACTAAATAAGAAGAATCAATTGATAATTCCAAATAAAGCCTTAACAAATCATCAGTTAAATGATTATGTAAAATGTTTGAAAATACCATTCTTTCGAGGAGTTTTTATGAAAGATGCATTACCAACTAAAATATGGAAAAATGAAACTGGAATAGTAAATTTGGATTCCACCTATGGTCCAGGCACTCATTGGGTATGCTATAAAAAACTCGGACAAACCATTTACTACTTTGACAGTTTTGGCAATCTACCACCGCCAAAAGAACTGCAACATTATTTTCGAAACTCCAAAAACATTTTTTACAATTACAAAAGAGAACAACCTAACAATACTGAAATATGTGGGCATTTATGTTTGGAGTTTCTAGCGAAGAGTGTCAGTCAGCTTTAAGATGTCATCGTATACAGTGTCACTGAGTGGAAATTCATCCACATTGAAAAGTACGCTGTTCCCAGCATTGCGTCTATCCAAGGAAAGATTATGGGAAGCGGCATTACTTGATTTGACTACCTACAATTCAATTCCTAATGTTACAGAAGGAAAAAACAATTTACTACATTATTATGAAACTAAGGATGCTGCAGGAAAATACTCAGAATTGAAAATAATTACATTTCCTACTGGAGCTTATGAAATTGATGATATAAACCAATTATTACAGAAACAACTCGGAGAAGACAATATCACCGTTAAAGGAAACAATAATACTTTAAAAGCAGAAATAACTTCAAAATATTATATTGATGTCAGCTTGGAACAGTCGATTGGCAGTTTACTTGGATTTACAGATACAAAAAAGAAAATCTTAACTCCTGGAACTACTCATTCAGGTGATTCAACTGTAACAATATTGAAAGTAAATAGTATTGATGTCACGTGCAACATTATACACGGATCGTATAGAGATGGAGTTAATCAACATATTTTACATACATTTTATCCAACAGTGGCTCCCGGTTTTAAAATTGTTGAGAAGCCACAAAACTTGATATACCTACCGTTAAACACCAGTTTCATTTCAGACATCGTACTGAACATATTGGATCAAGACGGTCATAGTGTTGACTTTAGAGGAGAAACAATTACTATACGGATACACATCAGAGCAGCAACATAAAAGTCAACATGGGATTATCATTTAAACCGCAACGGAAGAGTCGGGAGCTCAGTAGCTCCTCGACATTGGAAGAGTTAACATCGGAAAACATTCGTTTTCTACAGAAGATTGGATTGAAACTTAACAGCGATGGATATCCTGGATATATCTCAAGGACCAACATTCGACGAAACACTATGGGAGAAGGAATATCACACGCACAACCCTTACACTTCATCAAAATTAAACAATAACGATGAAATAAGGATCCCCATTCAACAACAAGATATTTACACTTTACCATGTGAAAGTTACTTGTACATCGAAGGACGGGTATTAAAATTGGATGGAAAAACTGCTTCAACAGTTCCTTTTATAAATAACCCGATGGCATATCTTTTTGATGAAATAAGATATGAAATATCAGGGGTGACGGTTGATTCAACAAAAAAGGTTGGTTTAACAACGACATTGAAAGGATTAACATCATTAACACCGCATGAGAAGAATTCAATAGTCACTGCCGGATGGGTTGCCCCCGATAAAGACACTATAACACCAGCTTCCAATGGTCACTTTGATTTTCATGTACCTTTACGATTGCTTTTGGGATTCGCTGAAGATTACAAACGGGTAATAATAAATGTCAAACAAGAATTAGTATTACTCAGATCTTCAACTAATAAGGACTTAATACTTGCAGACCCAGCAAATACGGAAGATAAACTGGAATGGCAACTACAGTTGGATAAAGTTGTTTGGAGAGTACCTCATGTAAGATTGGCCGATGAACATAGAATCATATTATTGAGAAAGTTAAAATCTGACCGTGATATTGTGATGCCATTCCGAAGTTGGGAATTTCATGAATACCCTACACTACCTCAGACAGAAAGACAAACATGGACCGTCAAGACATCAACTTACTTGGAACGAGCAAGGTACATAATACTCGGTTTTCAAACTAAGCGAAAAGATGTTATCACTGCAAATGCTGGTCAATTTGATCACTGTAAAATAAAGAATTGTAAAGTTTTCCTAAACTCTCAATTCTTTCCCTATGACAATTTGAATGTCATGTTCAGCAATAAACGTTTTTCCATTTTATACGATATGTATGCAAGATTTCAATCATCATATTATGGAAAGACTAATACACCACTATTATCACCTGACCAGTATTATTCCAAGGCTTCAATAATTGTAATCGATTGTTCAAAACAAAATGAATCGGTAAAATCATCAAGTATGGATATAAAAATTGAAATGGAATTTGAAGAACCAATAGCGGATGGAACTTCGGCATACTGTCTAATTCTACATGATAAAATAGTTACTTACACACCGCTGACCGGAATTGTGAAGAATGTACTTTAAGAAGAATTGTACAACAACTGCAAGTTTTTGAGGTTAGAATTATCTGCTTTAATTTTTGAGGTTAGAATTTCATTTGTGAAAGACAAGTTGAAAACAAACAATTATGTAATTGTATAAATTTCAAGGATTTACGGAAAATATAAAAGCGAGAAAATAATTAGTAGAAACTTCATTCTATCTTCAACCGTCGTATGGGAAACATCATTCGCAAGATGAATTCTACTAACGGAGAAGAAAATACACCTCTAATGGATGATAATAGTTCAGATATAGAAAAACAAGTTGAACGAGAAATGGACGAATTCCTAAAATTCAACAAACATAAGAAGAGAGAAGAAGAAAAAGCTGAAAAAGAAGTAAAAAGGAAGAAGGTTGAAGTTAACATTACAACCAATATTTTAACAGAAGTATTTCTTCGGATTATCTACCCAATTTCTTCATGCATGACAAAAAGTATATCAGTTGGAATTTTAAAATCAATGGATTATTCACCAATTGTTATTTTAAATCATGGAAACAAAATGGTTACTTTCAGTGAAACTACTTGGGAATCTCTCATGAAACATTTACATCTTTTGGAGTGCTATTTAAGTAACAACACATTTGGAAGAAGAACAAGATTAAGTTTATTGGAATCAAATATTGAAGTTGATATAGTAAAACATCGTGGAGGACAAATTGTTCGCTTCAGAGATTTAACTACACATAATGTTAAATTATATTTCACTAAAGAAGAATTTTACACTTTAAGTTGTACTACCGGTCCCGTCACCAGATATTTGAAACAACTAATATTTTCAAGTGCAATAATTAAAGACTATCTAATTGATACATTGGACAAAAAACCATTTGTTCCAATTTTATACGGTCCCGTGGATACTTCAATCTTTAATAGAATACCTCAAGAAGTTGAAATGTGGAGACAATTAAACAACTATCACACCAATTTTAATATTGATGAAGTGGCACAAGAAGTGAAAGAAGAAGAACAATCCTGTCTGTTATAAACATCGGCTCATTCAATTTTTAAGTCAGTTGTTAGTAAGACTTCATCATGAATAAACGGGTTTCGTTTTCTAATGCGCCACATATAATGGAAGTTAAAAGAGGTATAATTGAATTTCAAGCTTTCCGAGGAAATGATGGTAATTTTATTATTAAAGAATTAGTAATCTTGGACATGAACACATCAGTAGTTTATCATTATTTGTTCAAACCTCCAGTACCATTTAATAGACTAACAACTAAAGCGAAAGTTACAAACAAATGGTTGAACAAACATTTTCACAACTTAAGATGGGATGAAGGTTTCATTAATTATAACATGATGCCGCACATTATGAATCATTATTGCAAAGAGTTTAAAATTATCTACACAAGGGGATTAGAAAAAGCAAATTGGATACAATCATTTACAAGCAACGAAGTGATTAATGCAATAATTGATAAAGATTTCCAATGCTACTTCAACGAACTTTGTATTTCATCAAAAAGTTTTAAACATCGAAGGTCGCAGTGCGCTTTAAAGAATGCCTACCGCTTGAATAATTTCCTTCAACAAACTGGTGGGGGTAGTGTCAGTGGTGGGGGTAGTGTCGATTATAAAAGTGAGAGCGCTACCATGACACAGCATGAGTATTACTCAAACCTCCGAAGAGACAACATCTCCGACGGACATTCTTATTAACAAGAAGATTAACAACAACATCAATATGGCATCACAGAACTTACTTCAAAGTTTAGTTGATCAGTTCAACGCTCATTCTAAATCATCAATTCTACCTACAAAGAAATGTTCTGAACTAAAAGAAGAAAAACACTACATCATTCATACTATTAAGAAAATGGAAACTTCAGTAGGTGATGCTATAAATTGCACTTTGAGCGAGGCACCTTATACAATTGGTGATGAAGCAAAATTTCAGATCTTCTTACCAAAGCGCTTCGTACAACTACTTCAAAATGAAGATCTTCGTATAATTCAACCCGGCGCACTCTATTTGGTATCACATGGACCCAGTGGAAACAACTCTACTGAACTTACAATTCATGTAACACCTACTACTGATTAATTTGTACATAACATTATAAATATTTCTTTGTATTTGTTTTTTCAATAAATATGATATAAAACAAAAAAAATAAAAATAAAAAAAAGCAACATATTGTAATGTCTTTGTACATTACAATATGTTGCTTTTTTTTAAAAATTCCACAGGATGACCTTGACCCAATTTTGTATAATTATAAAAGGGGAAATGTACTTGCAAAATTCATCAGTCTACTGCTACCTTTCATACCGTACACATCTCGCTCTTAATCCCTGAATATAAAACTGCAACATGTCCCTAAAGGTCAAGTGTGCATCTTACGATACTAACACCATAACAACTTTTGAACAACTCGAAGATTTAACCAACGAAATGCGAGTTTTACTTACCGGTGGTTATCACTTAACTGTTGATGTTAGTGCTACTAATACAAGAATGTTCACTAAAACAAAATATTGCGATGATGAAATATTTATTTCTACACAACCTACAACTTCTTCATCGCCAACTGGTCAACATAACATCAAGTTCCAAAAGTATTACCAATGTTGAATAACTTTTGACAGACAAAACTACAACTAAAGAATCACATGATCAATGTGAGTTAATAAAAAGGATGTAATACTTGTATAAATAATCATTCGCTTCTTAGCTCTCACCACGACAAGACCTATTTAAGAAAATGTTGTACAGAATGATGATTCAACTTGATGGAAAAATCTATGGAAAAGATTACAACACTGTTGAACAAATGACTAAAGATATAGATGTATTAGCTAAAGAAGGATACCAAGCTAAATTAATTTTAAAATTCCCTGAAGTACATCCACTATCAATAGAAGAACTAGTTGCTATGGCTAAAGCTGAGAGAGATAAAAAGTCTGAAGAAAACAAAGAGAAACAAACTTCCTAAATTTTAATAATCCTTACACTTGTAAGGTATAATTTTTTAAAACTCCATTTGGATGACCTTGAAATTACCCCCACCACTTTTCACAGTACATAAAACTCACTATTCAACACTATACACTCTTATTCTTTCACTGGACTCCGCAGCGTCAACATGGAAGAGCAAAAATACAAGTACAAACCTCGTTACTGTTGTGAACAACAGTGTACAGATTTAGGACCAATGATGGTGGATGGGTTAGCTTGTACTAAATGTGAATTCTTCGGATCTTGTTATTGCAAATGCAAAACAAAACAACTACCACCACCGGAATTGCGAACTTTCAAATTTTACAAATCAAGATATTTTCATACATGTTGTCCTCAAAGATGTTTCAAATTTCACCCTCTAGATCTTGCTCATTGTCAACGCACCAATTCTCATCAAGATGATTTTTGTACACATATGATAAAAAGATGTAAATACAGGTCAGATTGGTATTCCGATCCTGTAGAACCATCAAATGTGTAATTTCAGTTTTACACTCTTTTTTAAAACTTCATTTGGATGACCTTGAGATTTCCCCCACCACTAGTTCTAATTTTTATATAATATTAAATCATTCCACTTCCAACACTCTAACTAACAACATGGAAAACAAATTTATCAAATTTGAACATATAATAACTGACAGGGAGGAGATGGAAGAATTGTTTCAAAACTTACTTTCTGTCATTGACGAATATCCTATAAGATGGTTCAGAATTGTAGTTCAATATTTAAATCCTGGTGAATTGTTTTCTTCATCAAGTGAAGAAGATGAAACAACTACTTCGGTTCAAATAATTGAATTAAAAGATGGAGAAGAAGAACTAAACGTTTTATTCAATCATAAGCTCAAGGTTCCCTATATAAAAGCCCCCTCCCTAGACAGCCCCCCTCCCTAGACGCCTGCTCAAGGTCACCATTATATAAGCCCCCTCCCTATGCGCCGATCCTCATTCCATCACCGACTCTCCAATAATGAACAACTCTCCATTGGCCCGAATGAATTCTAGTTTTGAAATAAACTCTAAAGAAGAGTTACAAGACATTTTTAATATTTTACAAGAACTTGTAGATAATTTTACAACCATCAAAATGAATTTGGAAATAACATACGATTGTCCTATTTGTGATAAGATTGAAAGTTCGGACGAAGACAGTTTACTAAATCTAACTCCTGCACCATCTGACACTACTGATGGTAATAATGAACAGCAAAATATTTCCCCCACCACTTCTTTGTAATTCTTCGTTCCCCCCACCACTTCTTTATTTAACTAACATTTCTCGCTTTCACTTCTCATTCCGTCTTCAACTTTTGAACTATCAACATCACTTGTTTTAAAATTTCAAACACTACAAAATCATGATGGATATGATGGATGAAGTTCCCTTCATAACTAGAATGGAAGAGGATAAATTGAAATTGGAAATTAAACGATTGGAAATGGAACGGGAAAACCAACTCGAAATGTTACGTTTGTTCAAGCTTTTCAAATACATCATCTGGGGACTCTGCGTTTACCTTCTCATCGTCGTTGGTGTTTGCATTTACAACTCTGTAGTTCATCACAAAAGTTCAACTTGTTTAAACTCTGCTGTTGCACATTAATTATATGTTCACAAATAAAATTCAAAATTTACTTCAGCCTATCCCACTATCACCAACTAGTTCAACTTTGAACTATTTCTGGTAGTAGTTGGGTAGGCTTTTTTAAAACTTACTCTGAATGACCTTGACATACTTTCCAGGCTCCAGTTATAACTGTTGAATTTCAATTTTGAACTAACTCTTAATTCATGCCCAATTCTACTTCAAATTCAGGGCATATGCTCTCACCATCTGCACCCTGCAGCTGCCCTGGCAGCTGACACCATCTGACCCCTGCAGCTGCCCTGGCAGCTGACGTCACTTCCGGTTTAGAAGTGGCTTTTTCCCACTACTAGCCGGCATCCCCCACCACTTTAAGGTGCCGCCGCCGCGCCGTGTTGGCATCGTTATTAGCGAATTTCCCATAGGGAATAAGCTTTTGCCGTAGGTCTCATGGTAAGACCTAAGCCCGGGACCATGTTACTTTTTCGTTTTGACGTGCCCAGAGACAAAAAATAATAGTCATTAAAAGGGTGTCCAGCTTCCACCTTTACAAACTTTTCCAGGTTATTAAGCATGCCAAAACAAACAGAAAAATCATATAAACATATGTCCGGAAATGCTTCGTTAAGCCGCTAGCCGCCATTTTGTTTTTTACACTTAAGAATTTTTATTTCCGTAACGGGTTGTTGTATGGAGTTCATATTTGACATGTACCGTAATCACACCAATGCGCATTTTTAGAAAAAATATTATTTTTTTCTGATCTATATTTTCAAAATGGCGGCCATTTTAAGTTTTTAAACTCAAATATCTCAAAAACCGTAAATTTTATAAAAATTTTACTTGACACAAAAAAGTTGACAAACTAAATTATCTAAACAGTGATACCAAGTTTGTAAGGATCCGGCAACAAATAACGGAGTTATGGTGGTTTTCCTGTAGAAAAACACTGATTTTGCACTATGGTTAATGCCAATTTAGGTTATTTTAAGAGAAAAATCTCAATAACTCCGTTATTTGTTGTTGGATCCTTACAAAGTTGGTATCAATGTTTAGATAATTTAATTTGTCAACTTTTTTGTGTCTAGTAAAAGTTTTATAAATTTTACGGTTTTTTACATATTTGAGTTTAAAAATTTAAAATGGCCGCCATTTTGAAAATATTGATCAGAAAAAAAATAATATTTTTTCTAAAAATGAGCATTGGTGTGATTAAGGTATATGCCAAATATGAACTCCATACAACAACCCGTTACGGAAATAAAAATTCTTAAGTGTAAAAAACAAAATGGCGGCTAGCGGCTTAACGAAGCATTTCCGGACATATGTTTATATGATTTTTCTGTTTGTTTTGGCATGCTTAATAACCTGGAAAAGTTTGTAAAGGTGGAAGCTGGACACCCTGTATATACAGGGTGTTTTTTTTAACTGTGCCACCATTGGGATCTTGTAAACTATTGATTTTACAGTAAATTTTAAATGGGGGACTTTACCTTAATTTTTATGACAATCAAAAATATGAATTCCATATTTTTGTAAATAGCCGCCATTTTCCAATATGGCGGCCAACTTTGAAATTTCTTATGGAACACCCTGTATTTTATGATGTTTTTAGAATCTACATACAATTTTAAGCCTTTTTTATTCTTGTGTAATTTTTGATATACCCAACCGTTTACGAGCTACAGAGAGATAAAGGTACTAAATTTTTTATGTTTTTCTTAACTATGCTACCATTGGGATCTTGTAAACTATTAATTTTACAGTAAATTTTAAATGGGGGACTTTACCTTAATTTTTATGACAATCAAAAATATGAATTCCATATTTTTGTAAATAGCCGCCATTTTCCAATATGGCGGCCAACTTTGAAATTTCTTATGGAACACCCTGTATTTTATGATGTTTTTAGAATCTACATACAATTTTAAGCCTTTTTTATTCTTGTGTAATTTTTGATATACCCAACCGTTTAGGAGCCACAGAGAGATAACGTTTTAATATAATTCTGGCATGCCTAGGTGTATTAGTTTCAGTGAACTAGTGGCTTATTCTTATTTTACTTGGTGCTTATAATAAGAAAATAATTAAAGTTATCTACAGAACACACAAAACAGATTTTTTTAATTGTAACAATTTCATTTTTGATACAATAAACATATTTACAATAGGTGTTCAAAGTGGCCACCATCTGTATAAATACAAGCAGTCGCCCTTTTCAAAACATCATTTACAGACTTATTGAGTGTGTTGTGGTGAATTCCTTGAAGGATTTCTCTGACTCTGGTTGTCATATCTGCAACATTATTGTATCGTGCTTTGTACAATTCGTCTTTCAAGTAACCCCAAAGAAAGAAATCCATTGGAGTTAAATCAGGGGACCTCGCTGGCCATTGTAATGGGCCATTTGTACCAAGCCACCTTCCAGGAAAGTGAGTGTTCAAGAACTCCACTACCACTCGATTGTTATGCGGTGGGGCACCGTCTTGTTGGTACATCAACTGGAGTCTTTCATTTACAGGTACATCCTCAATTGCGTCAAATAAAATGTTCTCTAAAATCTGTAAATACAAATGTCCTGACAAATTACCCTCATAAAAGTGTATTGCTATTACTGCATTATTCAACACAGCACACCAACAGTTAATCGAGAATCGAACTTGATCATGCCCTTCTCTCACTACTAACGGATTTTCGTCAGCCCAGTAATGGTTGTTCTTCCGATTCCACATTCCCCTATTCGAAAAGTTAGTTTCATCAGTCCATATGATGTTCGATAAAAAACCTGGTGTATTAACAGCCTCCTGAGCTAGCCATCCACAAAACTGTAGCCTCCTATTTTCATCACCCGGCAGCAAAGCTTGAACTTTCGCATACTTATAAGCGTGGTACTTGTTTTTTTTTAGTACTTTAAAAATTGAGGAGGTTGAAGTTTGCAAAATGGATGCAACTTCTCTAATAGAAGCATTAGGAAAAGCCTCAAAGTATGCCAAAACATCAATTTCAAATTCATCAGTAACAACTGTGCTTACTCTCTGACGTGGCTTCGCAAAAGAACCATTGGCTGCCAAGTTTACAATAAGTTTTTTGAAATACCTACGATTCGGTACATGCCTATCAGGATACCTCTCTTGATATGCGATATTTGCTGCACTACAGTTTCTGTTACACAGAAAATACACTTCGACCATGTCAAGTTTTTCACTGTTTGTAAATTCCATAGTAAGAACACTTTCACAACAAGCAGAATTATAAAAAAAAGAAAATAGACAAGTTAATAACTACATGAGTTGATAAATAAATTACACGGTGAACGACAAATATTCTCAGACTGCAAGTTTACAGGTTAGTGATTATTGTTTATTATTCCAACAATGCTAGTAAACAGCTGGAAATGGAAATGGTCGATACAATAATAACAGCTGTTATGAGAGCCTTAAGCCTGCCTAAATTAAACCTTTATCTCTCTGTGGCTCCTAAACGGTTGAGTATATCAAAAATTACACAAGAATAAAAAAGGCTTAAAATTGTATGTAGATTCTAAAAACATCATAAAATACAGGGTGTTCCATAAGAAATTTCAAAGTTGGCCGCCATATTGGAAAATGGCGGCTATTTACAAAAATATGGAATTCATATTTTTGATTGTCATAAAAATTAAGGTAAAGTCCCCCATTTAAAATTTACTGTAAAATTAATAGTTTACAAGATCCCAATGGTAGCATAGTTAAGAAAAACATAAAAAATTTAGTACCTTTATCTCTCTGTAGCTCGTAAACGGTTGGGTATATCAAAAATTACACAAGAATAAAAAAGGCTTAAAATTGTATGTAGATTCTAAAAACATCATAAAATACAGGGTGTTCCATAAGAAATTTCAAAGTTGGCCGCCATATTGGAAAATGGCGGCTATTTACAAAAATATGGAATTCATATTTTTGATTGTCATAAAAATTAAGGTAAAGTCCCCCATTTAAAATTTACTGTAAAATCAATAGTTTACAAGATCCCAATGGTGGCACAGTTAAAAAAAACACCCTGTATATGTATGTGTACATGTATGTGTATATATATATATATATATATATATATATATATATATATATATACAGGGTGTTCGGAAAAAACGTTTCAGGAATTCAGGAGGTTATTGCCCACATCAAAATAAGCAAAAACGTCCCAGTAAACATATGTCCTAAAATGCTTCGTTAACCCGCTAGCCGCCATTTTGTTTTTTACACTAAATAATTTTTATTTCCGTAATGAATCATTGTATTAAATTAATATTTAGCATGCACCTTCATCATAGCAATACCCATTTTGAAGAAAAATTTTATTTTTTTCCAATGTGTATTTTCAAAATGGCGGCCATTTTAAAGTTTTAAACTAAAATATCTCAAAACTGGTAAATTTTATGAAAAATTTATGAGACACAAAAAAGTTGACGGATGTAATTATCTAACCAGTGGTACCAAGTTTATAAGGATCTGACAAATAACGGAGTTATTGAGAGTTTTCTGCATAAAAACATTGATTTTGCATTGTAATTAATGCAAATTAAGGTAATTGTAATTGAAAAATCTCAATAACTCCGTTATTTGTTGTGCGATCCTTACAAACTTGGTAACATTAGTTAGATAATTAAATTTGTCAACTTTTTTGTGTCTAGTAAAATTTTTATAAAATTTACCGGTTTTGAGATATTTGAGTTTGAAAATTTAAAATGACCGCCATTTTAAAAATATACAATGGAAAAAATTAATTTTTTTCTTGGAAATGTACATTGGTATGATAAAGATTTATACCAAATATGATCTGAATACAACCATCCGTTACGGAAATAAAAATTATTATGTGTAAAAAACAAAATGGCGGCTGTGTGAGTAACTTAAGACTTCCGGACAATTTAAATATGATATTTAGATATTTTTTTAACCCAGGAACAATGCCCTAAAATATTGGTAGGGAGTTCTGAAACACCCTGTATGTGTCCCTAGACACGTTAACTCTCGTAAAAACGGTCCGATCGAGACAAATTTGGTAGAGACGTGTAATCCTACGTTTATTCGGATGAGTTCATAAACCAGACATATCGTTCCACCAGAAGGGGTAGTTTTGGGGGTGGGGGGTTTGTGCCCAAAAATGGGGTTTTTGCATTTTTCATACGTAATTTTTTTTAATTTTAAAATTTGATTTTCACAACTAGGTTTATTAAAAAAACACAGAATTTAGAATTTTGAAGCTTTCCTCTATCTTTATTGGTTACCGAGATATTAGAAAGTCTAAAGACAGTACATTGTATTTTGGGGCTCCAATGTTAATTGTATGGAGTATAAGGATGTATTAATATTTCACTCATTAACCAATATTTTTGGATGAAACTTGGTATTTAGCTTCATTTGGTTGAGATTCGACCATTTATGTAAAAAATCTTAGTTTTTGTACTTATCATGGCAGCAAACCTCATACCATTGATTTTAGAAGTAGCATGTACTGAATAGTATCAAATCGTTTGTGGGACAAACATGTAGGCTATCTACAGTGTGTTCATTTTTTATGCTCACCATTGGGATCTCGCAAACTATAAAAGCTACAGGAAAGGTCAAATTAGCAAAGTAATGCGGAATTATAAGCTGAACAAAATGATGTGTAAAAATCCCAGATATTTCTACTGGTTCGTTCGCTGTGCTCGAAAAACGGTTTTTTGCTCAAAACTTCTTTTGCCTATAACTTCGTTATTTGTTTAAATACAAAAAAACTTTTTGGATAAAACTTTACTGAAATTTTACGTAAATTCTGAATAAAAATTAAAATTTTTTACTTCGAACGGTTTTTGAGATATTTTAGACAAGTTGATTATTTGTAAAGCAAGTATGTATTTTTTCATCATCATAAAAGATAAATAATTTTTCTGATCACGCGTAAATACCAAATATGGCGTATTTATTTATCATAATAATTATTTAATTATAAAAATGTGATTGATAAGCAACCCAGAAATGCTAATAATGAGGATGCTTCTAGCATGCGGTGCAACAATGGTGTAAATCAGCTGTTTTTAATTTTGTGTTTCATATTTTGTTGCTTACATTGTTGATCAGCTGTTTACCGGCATCCGCGGTTCCCATGTAACAGCTAATTTACACCATTGTTTTATTTTTATTTTATTTTATTATTCTATTTTATTATTTTAAATGACACAGAAAAAATAAAACTAATGAAATAAGTAGGCACTAACTATAAAATGAATCTCACACAAGATACAATGTGTGTTCTCTTCGCCAAAAATCCCTTACGAAACCCAGTATTGAATAAATAGCGCCAAAAAACTAGTCCTTACTCTCAAACAGATTATATAACTTAAGTTCAAAATAGTTTTTTTTTTAATTGTATACGAGTTTTAATTGTTCAAGGAGGATAAAACACTAAGCAGAAATATAGCTCCCTCACCACGACCCGAGAGAGCCAAGTGGTTAGTGATTAACACTTTATAACTTTTGACTTCCGAACTCTCTGACATGCGGGATGTTTGTTTAGTAATAAGTAGACCAATAAAAACCGAAAACCCCTCTACTAACAACTCAAATTTGAAAATACAGTAATTTTCCTTTACAAAACTTAACCTCTACTACTGCATACCAAAACCCTGTGCGTATCCGGGTGGAGAACAAAGAGTAACTTAACAGTAAAATTAAATGTATTGATAATTTTTTATTTATCTCTATACAAATTATTGTGCTTTCTTTGTATCTCAAGCACTTAACTAATCAAAGATAAAAATAAAATAGGGCACGATGCCAGGGAGAGACAGTCGGACATCAAGAGGCGCGCTATCGCGTAATAAAGGCTAGGAATGTCATAATGAAATTCCTCCGCCGCCGCCGCCGCCGACCGATCGTATTGGCATGGCGGGTCACATCTCAGATGTGATCTGTGACCACCAAATCCCCCTTCTGAGTCACTGCCACACAACTCTATGCAACTGGAATGCCCACTCAAGGTAGGGATCGCGATCGTTCCGGAACCCACGACTGCTGGTCTAGCTGGAGGGCAGACAAATACAGCATCATCAGTTACCTAAGATTTTACACGCTCCGCTACTGATTCAAATTCATTTAATCATGGTTTATTAGCGAAAGAGCGGCTGATGCAATTGTCTTGACCATTGTATTCCAGTAATAATAGGCCTAGGCCAAACTAAACAAAAACGTAATACATAACATGACGTTATTTGCGTATTTTTTTACAAGAAAAAATTTTATGCAACAAAGTTGTAGATATAATGAAATACTTTAAATATTTGACTTTTAAAATAATTTTAATAATTGAGTAATAGGGGTTGAGAGAAAAAGGGATGTAGACTAACAGACGAAACTCTTATAGAATTAATCCGGGCGTGCATAATTTGCGCATCTTGCGGAGAGCCAGGTAGAAGGGATGCTTGTTTTGCGCATCGAGCTCCAGGGGGCTCTCAGTTATATACATCGTTTGCGCATCGCAGGGTGGTGGAAGCGGCATTATTTTTATTTACAAAGTTATTGAAAACTCATGTCCGCGTTCAAATGGTCTTTTGAATGATTAAACGTGTTTGGCATAAGACATATAAGTTTAAAAATTAGCAAAACAATATTCAACAGAACAGAAATAATGGCAAATAATCGGACACAATATCACGGCCTTGACCCGTACATTAACACTTGGATTTCATGTTTACCATTTGGAGTTTGTTTCTATTGCAACAGTGAATTTTATGAGTGGTTTTATTTTGAGGAGTTAGTATAGGAGAGGCTGCTATCTACAGTTAGAATAGAGTCAAACTTGCCATAGAAACAATTCGTACAAAACATTTCAGCCTGAGCAATTACAGTAATACAATCCTCACCAACCATTGAAAGTAAAATAAGTAAACACTCGATGTATTACAAAAAAGGTTTATACATTACATACTTAAATTATTCATGAATGTGCGATACACATGTGTTGCCGTCCAGTGGCATGTGTGGGGGACGACTGTTTGCGAATTGTTGTCGACAGGCTGAGGCTACCTGGACGGGAGAGTGCGCAAATGATGCAAGGGGATTAGGCGACCCTTCGAAATATTTTACAGAAGGATTAAAAAGTGCGCAAATGATGAACGACCATTAATCCATTTATGCCCACTTTCCCTTTTTTGAACCGTTAGAATCAAGACTGGTGACGTAAATTTTATATGGAATCATTAGAACGAATTCATTTGACATTTTGGATTGAAAATATGGTTATCTTTTAGATTTCAAAGAGTGGCACAAAGCAGTAAACAGTAGTAAAAAGTTGCAAAATCAGTGTTGATCAAGGCGCAGCTCTCAAAGAATTAACCGATCCCATCAACTTCCACGCAAGCCTGCTACCGCTTATTTTATATCCCTTTATTCTGGACTCTGTGCGTAATTCTTTTTATAATCGTAGCTAATTAAAAGATCTTATTTTTACCTGCATTCACCAAGTGTGCTGAAACCCCCTTAACCCCTAACTAAGCCTAAAGCTGCTGGTAGGATAAACGCGATGTTGTCTAATCTTAATTGCTTCAAAACAAATAAAATTACAATTTTTTTTAACAAATTGTAAAAGTGGTTTCCTTTGAAGATATAAAATATGACTGTACGTAAAAAATTGAGAGAGAATGATGTTACCAAGACTCATTTGGTGAAATTTAAACCTCGGACTGCTAGAGGAGCTCATGACATATAACACTCTACTCTATCTATATAAAAAGAAACCCTTTTTAACCATCTGTTATGTCTAGCACTCACATTTCCTGCGACATAACGAAAAATATATGTTTACCAAATTCACTGCGGTTTACCATATTCCGCTATCGCAGGCAATCAAATTTCTACATGATGCTTAGAGAGGGTTCATTGTTTTTATTTTCAAGTGCAATTATTTTACAAGTAATCACTTCATTACACTGCTTTATCGACCCTTTCGTTTCCGGAAACTTGAAATTTTGACTATATACAAAAAATAATTACAGAATATTAAAAAAAATTCATCCCTCTAATGTTAGCATGTTTTTATCAAATTCACTGACATATATTATAATAAGAGACTCGCTCTATTAAATGCATTAGGCCAAACATCAGGAAAAAACCCTAGGGTAAAAGTGTCGGAAAAGGGCCCCATACAGCTTCTATGGTCACACTATTTTATTCTGCTGATCTTGGAAGGAAATCACAAAGTCAGGTTATTATTTTATATAATTATTAGATTAGAGTTTAGTTTGTTTATTAAAAATTTTCACATGATTTGCTTTAACGATTTTATTAAAGTCCTAGTAGACCTATGAAGATTCTATAAGGAGTAGACATATAAGATTGTATGAATTGATCGCCGGTCATGTATATGGTGAGTAAAGTATATTTGGTTAACTGATACCAGATCATTATTTGTATGTTTTGCCTAAACACTTACAGACATTGACAGCTAGCTACTGTATATCAGATTTGACAGTGATGATAATCCTCTGTATGGTACAGTAGCTTGTATCTGTGAGCGGTCGATACAACCACATAGCGGCCCCGGGATACCATAATTAGCCCATACTCTATACCGCAGAGATCATCCCTTATCTCTGTAATTATACTTCGGGTTCAGCTCTACGTTTTTAAAAATTTACTAAAGGTAAAATTTATTAAAAACGCTTTAAAACATTTTGTTTCATTTTGTCTATTAAGATACAGTATTCATACAACATTGATCATTTATTTTTTGACAAATACGTCATATTTTTCAGCAGTATCTTTAAGAAGAATTCGTTATTTCTATAACTTTCCCGGTATTGATACAGTTTAAATAGGCCTACCAATATTAAACTCTTTAATATTTACGTAATACATAATTCACGTCTCTCACTCACCTTACAGTATTCGACAAGATATGAATGATAGATAAAAAAATAACGACTGGACCTTTGTTGGTCCTCATCCATTGTAAGACAAGAGCACTAAAATCGTAAAATGAGGAGAACAATAAAACCCAGGAAACCTTTGTAGTGCCAAAATACTACTTGTTTGACTGACTTCTTCATAAATAAAAGGAGTTGAGTTAATGGTTGCTCTATTTTCATCCTGTGCTCCGGGAACCGCAGATCCATTGTGAACGTATGGCGTCGTCGTCGCTCGCTGTTTCGCGTATACAGGGTGTCCAGCTTCCACATTTACAAACTTCTCCGGGTTATTAAGCATGCCAAAACAAACAGAAAAATCATATAAACATATGTCCGAAAAATGCTTTGTTAAGCCGCTAGCCGCCATTTTGTTTTTTACACTTAAGAATTTTTATTTCCGTAACGGGTTGTTGTATTGAGTTCATATTTGGCATGTATCTTAATCACACCAATGCTCATTTTTATGAAAAAATATTATTTTTTCCTATCTATATTTTTAAAATGGCGGCCATTTTAAATTTTTAAACGCAAATATCTCAAAAACGGAAATTTAATATAAATGATACAAGAGACAAAAAGTTTACAAATTAAATCATCTAAACAATTACACCAAGTTTGTAAGGATCCGACAACAAATAACGGAGTTATTGAGATTTTTCTCTTAAAATAACCTAAATTGCATTAATCATAGTGCAAAATCCGTGTTTTTCTGCAGGAAAATCACAATAACTAGATCTAACTTAGAGTTAGATAGTGTTACCCGATTCTGGGTAAAAGTCCAGGAAAAATCCCCGGAAATACCCCACCCCACTAGGTCAAGGGCCTACCGCAACTGCATTAAAATATCTAGACCCTATATATTTAAAACAGTAAGGTAAAAACACCTTTGGACAGTTCGTCTGAGACTACTGGGCCGATTTACATGAGAGATGTATCAAAACAAACGTTTTCAGTAATATATTAGCAGGTTTTATTTGAATTTCAAAATTGTTTACGTTAAATTGGTCAAAAAGTAAAAATAAACTTTTTTAATGAGATTTAACATAGGGAAAAGTGAACTTTTAAATTCTTTGGACAGTTCGTCTGAGACTTTCATTGGACCGATTTACATGCACTTTGTACCAAATAAAAGCTAAGCTTTTCTATATTAGCAGATTTGATTTACTTTGACATTATCTTACTTCCTTTACTTACAAAAATAGAAATATTCAAACCCTTGCAAATTAATTTATTTTACAACCTTTCAATCAGCTGATTGTAAACACAAGAACACATGAGGCATTATTTGTCTAGGCCTAAATACAGTGGAAGAGCAAACACGCAAGAAAGATTTGGTTTATTATGGCCAGTACTTAAAACACATAACTATAAAGTACGTCTATTATTTTAATGGAAATAAATATATATTGTGGTTTATTACTTACTTGATAGATAAACAACTCTTCCCACACCTGGGCTTTATTTTTCTGGTTACAATATCTATCAAAATGTATTATCGCATGGCAAAGACAGCCTGCTAAATAAGAAGGAAGAGTTTACCGACAAAATCACATATCAGCTGTTCAACAATATAGATAAAAACTTCGTATCGAACAACCACCGGTCAGCTGATAAGGTTACGTCATCCTAACCTCCGACCAAAAACTCCAGTAGGCCTACAGCATGTCAACCGGTATGCACCCAAGGATAATAGAATATGGGGAGGTTGTCTCATTCACAAATTCAACACATTTGTGCTACGTCATCGGCCGACCCATCAGCTGGCTGTTTTAAATCAGATGTAAACTTTCTTTGTTTACATTTTCTTTGTTTTTGTTTCCCTTGTTAACTGTTAGTATTGTGGTTAGGTTATAACGATAAAGAAAGTAATACAGATTAAATTTATTAAAATTAATATCAAAACTTTGTTGTGTGAAATGTGTAGGCTGTTTTAATTATTACAAATCCTAAAAGAAGAACAGGTCTTAAATTGTTATTATTAAGATTATTGAATTTAATTTAATATTTTATTCGGTTTTGGCGTCCCGATAGTCCACTGTAATGAAGGTCATTAAACACGATAACGTGCTACTGAGGCCGCTTTTTTTCATTACCACGGTATCACAGTTTTGGACAGAAGATATTATACAATCTTTGGTCCGAGTTTTAGGCCATTTAACGATGCTTAATCTGTACTGTAGCGATCGCCTTCCTGCGGTCCGATCTTCCTTTGAACCCATGTTTCACGGTCTGATCGAGTATAGGCCTACGGCAGATTAGTGTAAGCTCCGCAAAACTTACATCAAACTCGACTAGTCTACATTGAGTCGTCTTTGTGGAGTTTTACTGCAATAAATTAAAGCGCTACGATTGTAAGTGGTACAAAGGGCTAAAAAATAAATGCACATGGAGACCCAAAAATCAATCACGCCACTGCCGGCATAGTGTATTTTATTTCATTTCATTTCTGGTAAACTATCTTCACACAAATGACACAATGTATAATAACCAAGAAATCCATACCCAATATCCCCGTAACGACCTGATTTTTGCAACAAACATCAATTTTATGAAATTTTTAATTAAAATACCTAAAAAATTCATTTAGACAAACAAATATTGTTAAAAAATTGCCTGAGTTAACCATAAGTGCACCGAACTCCTAGATGTTTTGGATGATGCTTTTTATCTAGGCCTACTGCAATGAGTTGTAATAAACTAAGGAAATGATTATTGTTGGATAAAATAATCTAGTTATTAAACCTTAAAATGTAACATTTATACATTTAAATTAGGATTTAATGATGAGTAGTTTTTCCCTGCAAATATTTTGGCGACCTCGCACCTCCAGATTGGCCCCGTCTGGATACTAATCAGACTAAGACTAAGACCTAAATTCACCCATGTAAACTCGTGTAAGTTTGAAGAATCTGAAATAAATTGTACGGTAATCAAAGTAAACAATCTTGAAAATATGATTTAAAACCTTTTAAAATCATAATTTAGATATAATGAAATGCGACGGAAAAAATATGATATTATTATTAAATCTGTGGTCCCCGATAGAATCGCCCGTCTATAGCAATTTTAGTTCCTGCTGATTAGTTCCATTTTTTCTCACTAGTATCGCTAGGGCGGACAGGGTCGGCCGGTGACGTAACGATTCCAGCTGTTACTGTCTACATAGGCCTTATGGGAATGAGACAACCTCTTCTGTTTCTTATTTAATAGCCTTGGTATGCACCCACGTGTCCGGCGCGCCGCAGTCAAATCTCGTTTCGTTTCGTGTATTGTTAAGTGTCGTTTGTTATATGTGTGAAGAGTGTAATTTGTGTGTTATGTATCAAAAACTGACAAACATCAAGATATGGGCTTATTTTACAAGAAACTGACCGCTGCTGATGATGAACGGTAAATCGTTCGAAACGCGTACAGCGTGAAGAATCTCTTTTTTTGACACCTCAGGCTGTATTACGTAAGTAATAAACCACAATATATATTATAGGTGTCAAGGCTGTAAATGAAAGGAAATAAATAAATCCTTATAGGCCTATACTATTTAACTACAAAATTTTATAGTTGGTGGATTAAAATATTAATAAGTTGGGATTGTTATATCTTTTAAAGTTACTTAATTATGGAAAACAGCTAATTAATTGGATGGAAATAGCAATTTTAATAGTACTGCTAAATGTATAAAAGGGAAAGCCCTCACTCATTCATCACTAATTCTCCAACTTCCCAACTAGCTAGAGTGCTGATATTTGGTATACTCATTCTTAAGGCTTAAAATAGGAAAGTGCCTATTTTCATATTAATATTCACAGAGGGCTACGCCCTAGACGTCCTCAAAGTTAATATGTTATTCTTATGGAGGCAACATTTTAGTATTCTAATACGAGCAATGTTTGAATGGATGTGTGTTCTACTCGAAATCTAGCGAGTAGATTTTGCTTATAAAATTTTCATTTAAGAGTGTTTTGGCCCAAAAAGTAAGTTTAGAAAGAGCCTCAATCCCAAGAAAATTCAAATTTGGTCTAAATTAAAGTTTAAAAATCGTAATTTTTAACATTGGTCTTATGGGTTGCTATTTTTGTAACGAAATAACAACTAAAAGTAAACAAAAACAAAAGAACATCAATTTTAAGCAGTTTTTAACTGCTGTTATCTGTGAAGAGTCTGGTGTAGATTTAATAGCTTGACTATAACCAAATTGAATTAAAACCAAGAGCAAGGCTGGGTTGACCTGGTACTGATTACTTAAAGGATCTTTAATTAGCTGTTCTCATTTAAATTAGTGAGGGAAGATTGGTAATAAAACAACTAGACGATATTATAGACTTGCGGAGAGTGAGCGTAGCGAACGAGCTCACGTGGAGGGCAAAAATTTCTTAAGTTGGCACTATGCGAAGCATGCCGGGTAAGCTAGTTTTATATACATTTTTCTCACATCTGCCTATGGCGCTCCACTGGCTCCACTCACCATGACTGGAGCTGTATCCGTCGAGTATCGACGGGCAACGACTCGTAAAGTTAATTGTAAGGCAAGGGGACTAAAAATGTAAAACTTGGAGATAAATAAAATTCAGGAAACTCATAAGGCATAGAGCCTTAATTTTTGAAAACTCCATGGATTTAATAGACCAATGCAAATTGTAACAAAAATACCTCTAGGACTGTTTTCCCCAAGTCAGTTTAAACTTCAATCAAACTCAAATTAAACCTTATTTATTTGTTATTTACTTATTACTGGTTGACCTTTTTTAAATATTGAATTAAGCCTGAAATAAGTTTAAATTAAACGTGTTTAGATAAAGCGGCCCTTACAATAAGATATAAGAGTTAAAGATTTAGAACCTATATATGCGATCTTACAAATAATTTATTTAATTTTTATTGCACAGGGTAAATACAACCAAACCTAAATACATCAAGTAAACAATGCAAACTACTAGCCTACATTTCTATAGGTCTAAATGTGTTAATGATTTTAGAGTTATAAATTTAAAATATTGATAATACTGTAACGGGATTTTCACAGCATAATTACTGATGACCTGAAGGGAAAGCAGTAACCGATATTCTACTCAAATGCGCAACAATGAAACTGAGAAATTCAGTGTAGCCTAAGCGATTATCCTCGGTGGATTGCATGATGTTATTGCCGATCGGTGGCGCTCGGTCGTCGCGCCGGTGTTCCAGAAGTAGGCGGTTATTGCCACCTCATTGTTGGCACCGGTCGACCGCGAGTTTTGAAATGGGATCTGCGCACGTAGTGAACCAAAACAAAGCAAGAGATGCGCGCGCAGCTGCCTCCCATGCAACACTATCCGACCGCGCCGCGCGACACCGCACCACAACCACAGGGCGATGCGCGCTACGCCCGACACCGGCCCCGACCCGCTCATCGACCAACCACCGGGTTTTACTTTTCTTTTCAATTTCCTAACATATTTCAACAGAACGATAAAACAGAATATATAGTTTTGTCTTTAAAACCAGACCACTAAAGATCCAGATGTTTTTATGTAATCTCTTTTACCGCTCCCTTTCCTTTCACCATGAATTAAATTTAACGTAAACGATTTTAGTTAGTACAATGTGTTACGATATTTGATTTATTTCTTTTTACTTTTTTATTATTTTTTTTTTACTTGCAAACTAGGTTTCGTTAATCGTGAATTGTCTAACAAGTTATTAAATAAATATTCAACTTAAATGTAAAAAAATAAAACTACAGTGCAATCTCAGTGATTTAAATATCCACAGTTGTCCCGTTGGAATAGTGCACTTGGATATCAATCGCCTGCTATGAGGAGAGTGTTTGTGTTGTGCGCGTGCTTGCTGCTCGCCACCTCGGCCACGTGTTCCGCTCAAAGGCAACCTTGGACGATCGGTATGTAAACGTATGCTTTTATTTTTTTATGAATAATTTATATGCGTTACTTAATTGCCGTCAGGATTAAGCTCGTTCGCTACGCTCACTCGCTGTAACGCTCAACCTATATATATAAGAAATCGCTGGAATACTTTATATTGGGATTTTCATTGAATTTCAAAGAAAGAAAGGGTGCTTTATTATTCTTTACACAGTTTTACAAAGAAAAACATACAGACGCTTCTTGTGATTGATAACCAAACTTAAATTACTTTTGCTCCTGCATAACCACAACATAAACTATAAAACAATGGTCTTAAGACCGTCTTGTTTGGTTGGCACTAACTGAAACTTTTCATTGAATTTATTGCTTAGCAACAAACAAATTTTACTATTTTATTTACAATTTTCCATTTTTGTTTATTACAAAATTTCAATTTCTCATAAAAAAATAAAATAAAAAGTATCCTATGTTACTTTTGATACCTCCAAGAATATGTGTACAAAGTTTCATAATGATCATGGTTGAGTAGTTTTCGTGTGAAAGTCTAACAAACAACAGAACATTCACATTTATTTTATAATATTAGTAGGATCTCACATTTAAGCCGGAGGGAGCCTTGGTCTTTATAACCAAATGGTGTGCCGATTCAGAATTTCGCAATCGCAAAGCCAGTTTGTTACATTTTGCTTTTTGATGTGGTTTAATTGTATTGACTGCTACAAGCGCAACACAGTCTTCAAAATTTTGGTTAAGTGAGCAGCGTGGTTATAAATTGGTTTTCTGATATCTTTATATGAACCACATCAAAACGATGGCCAGTCATTCGTAGGAAGAGGGTTTGATGTCTGACCAATGTAACCTATTGCACAGTGTTTACAAGATAGTTGGGAGGTCACATTATAGTTTCACCATTGACTATATACACTTATGTACACTAACGTGAATAGACCTCTCATCCAATGCATTTAGTTTGAGGCAAAAATTTGGAAGTACAGTGGACGCCGCACCAGAGTCGCTGCCATCGATGTTGTTATTATTCACCTGAATTTACAGTGCTGCTAAAACATTTTACCAAAACATAAACATAACTTTCAGTTATAAAATGTTTCATCCTTGGTTGAGAAGAGTGGTAATACTGATTTATCTATCATATGTCACGTGTACTTCGATGGACGCCACACGAGGTGGCACCACCGTCAATATGCTTCACACACGCCTATGCTATGAGAAGTCTACTCACGTAGTGTACAAAGTCAATGGTTTCACTATGAAAGAGCATAGCCCAAAATCATATGTTAATAATTGTTTATTATACAAATTCATTTCATCTATCTTCTGTGCTTGAAAAAGTTTTGTATTAAAAACGAAAACTAGCAAAGACTTTCTCATTATTCTTTATTTTTTTATATTTTATTAATTTTTAAGTACACATGGTAGTTGTCAAGGGGTGTCTTTGACATCAATTGCTTGGTATTCGTGATTAAAAATTCAACATTTTCCTATTACCATGACAAAAACTTACTCTAACTTGATGGCTATAAGGATTACTATATAAAGCAAATAAGAGATGGCATGAATAAAAAAGAGATAAAGAGAATGAAAGTAACACAAAACGATGATGCTTTTCATTCAGATCGCCTTGCAGCTTCTCCACTATTAATAATTGTTAATTGCAAACTGATATTAATAAAACTCACTAAAAATCACAGAAAAATTAATAAAGAAGAAATAAAGTCAATTTACCGCCTCTCAAAGACCAACCAGCAAATTTGTTTATAAGTTTATCTTCCAGTGAAAATGTACTGTTATTACACCAATAATGAGCTCTACATCTGTGCTGCATTCTGTATATCTATACTTATTTAATACGCTAAGGGTTTTTTTTGTCTTGAGAACTCCTCCTACAATTCTCAACCGATTTTCAAGTTTTTGATGTCGTTGGATAGGGCTTAGTCTGAAGTTGTTTCCCCCAAAAATTGATGAAAATCGGACTTAAAATAAGGGCGCTATCAACACCTGCTACTAAGACACTTTTGTGTTCTAGGTGGTGTTGGCGCTATCCACAAATTAAATATGAAATTTTCCCTTTAGAATAACATTGAGATTGGTTTGAGCATTTTAAACATCTGTTTACATACAGCTGTAGTTTTTGGTGATCACTGATATTCACAATATTGGATTGGTCGGATTTCATTAATCTAGAACTAAATGTAACTTTTGTATTGTATGAAAATAAATTGCTCGATGTTGAGCAACACGTGCACTAGTATTTATTTCAACACCATTGACAATCTAAAAAATTGCATAGGCAGCTTATCTCATCTTATCTTATCTTATACTCTAAAACAAGCTCCGTTTGTCCGGGCAAACTTTTTTTTCGCTCCAAGGATTTTTGATTTTTTTATTGAATATGGGGGTTTTGACCACCAGAAATCGATTGGAGCAGGTCCCATAGCTGGGAAAAATCCGGTTTTCGCGCTAGAGCACTTCAAAGTTCCCATGTTATCCTTATGGAGATTTTTAAATTGAACAAAAATCAGCTGATAACTGTAGATAAAATAAACCAATGTGTTACATCTTTGACCTGTGGTTTTAGGAAAATCATACCAATGTGCAGCAAACCTTCCACCTGGCAAGTGAGCGGAGCGAACGAGCTTTGTGTGAGAAACGAAAGTAATCATTTTACCGAGCTTAAGCTCGGTCCCCCTGGTACTAGCTAAATAAACACAATAATTTAGAACTTTTTTTGTAAAGTGTTGTTTTCTCATTTTTGACGTCTTCTATCCCAGAAATTGTTTCCTCATAATATTTTGTTGCATTGTAAATTCTTATACGGTATTTAATCTTCAAGATATTCTTTTACACTGTAGTAGCACTTCTCTTGAAGCAACTTTTTTATTTTTTTATTAAAATTGTATGAAATTTTTTCTTCTTTAATATTTTGTGGTAGCTTGTTGTAGAGTTTTGTTGCAGTATACATGAAATGATTTTGATAAAAACTTGTGTTATGTTGTTGAAACGGGAAATTTTGAGTGGATCGTAAGTTGTAAGAATTTTCATTTATTTCTAGAAAGTTTTCTGTTTTTGATGAGACATGATATCAAAATATCAAAATGAAAAATTTTCACCCGTTTATTTAATTATGTGGCTTATAAAATTTGTGTTCATTAGAATTTTAAGTTTCAATAAAGCCAGTGGGCCGCAGCCTGGAGGCCAGATTGGGGTGAAAATTATTACAAGTACTTCTAATATTTTGGACCCAAAATAAGTGTGAGCATTTTCAGTGCTATATAGCTTAACGGGAAGTCGGAGGAAGGAATTGTGGTTTTGCCTTTTGTAGATGTAGGTACTGTATATCTATCTATATATTAATAGGCAAGCATGTTTTGTTTCCTCCTTTTTTCTCAGCTTGTGTGCAAAATAGGAGAAATCCAAGCATACCGTTAGAAAGGTTTAGTCCTGAAGATGAGCAGAATCCCATTACAATTCACATCGGACTCCAGGGCTGCGCCCCACAGGCTTTCAAAGTTCCAATGTTAATCTTATGAAGGAAGGATAATTGTTTGATCATTAGCTGTAGTAAAAACAACTGCTAGAAAAACAGGAAGAACAGATGTTTTACCTATATATTTTTTTTATTTTACTTCTTGGGTCCAGATCAACTGAAATTTTGATCGAATTTCGATCAGGAGGCGATCTCTAGTACTTATTTAATACGCTAAGGTTTTTTTTTTTTTTTTAGAGAACTCCTACAATTCTAAACCGATTTACAAGTTTTTGGTGTCGTTGGATAGGGTTTGGTCTATAGTTGTTTCTGCTAAAAATTTATGAGAATGAGACTTAAAATAAGGGCGCTATTATCAAATTAAATTTGAAATTTCCCATTAGAATATCATTGAGATTAGTTTGAGATTTTTAAACATCTGTTAACATACAGCTGTAGTTTTTGGTGATGACTGATACACACTATATATTGAATTGGTCGGATGTCATTGATTTAGACGAACTACATGTAACTTTTGTATTATATCAAAATAAATTGCTCGATGTCGAGCATCACTTGCACTAGTACTTATTTAATACGCTAAGGGGTTTTTTGTGTAGAGAACTTCTCCTACAGTTCTCAACTGATTTTCAAGTTTTTGGTGTCGTTGGATAGGGCTTGGTCTGTAGTTGTTTCGGCCAAAAATTGATGAGCATCAGATTTAAAATAAGGGCGCTATCCACAAATTAATTTTGAAAATTTCTTATTAGATTAACATTGTGATTGATTTGAGCATTTTAAACATCTGTTAACGTACAGCTGTAGTTTTTGGTGATCACTGATATTCACAATGTTATTTGATTGGTCGGATAACATTGATTTTGAGCTAAATGTAACTTACCGTATGTATTGTATCAAAATAAATTGCTCGATGTCGAGCAACACATGCACTAGTAATTATTTAATACACTAAGAGGTTTTTTTTATGGTTGAAACCCTTCCAAATATTTTTAAGTGTTTGGTATCTTGGATAGGGTTGGTCTGCAGTTGTTGCTGCTAAAAATTTATGAGAATCGGACTTGAAATGGGCGTTAACCATAATTGAAACAAACAATAAATGTTTATTGTTTATCAACTCTAGAGTAACAAAACATAAAAATATAGTATGTTTTGTCCACAAAACATTTTACAAGATCCACACTGTTTTCCAACATACTTTTCAAACACTGTTTAAGACCACTAACAAAAAAAGTGTTAATAATCCAAATCACATAAAAGGTATAACTATAAAACAAAGGAAAAGAGAGTGTTTTTATCTATTTAAAGCCCATGGCTGTCTGCGGGTTCAAGAATCCCGATGGCCTAAGGAATTTTGCCAACAAGAGCAATAAAACAACAGTCATGCTCTAAATATAAACTGCTTTATGCTTTGCTTATAAACTGAGTGAAATGTAAATATACAACACTGTTGGAAATAAATTACTCTGGTCGAAAATGCACTTGAGGAGCAATGTCAGTCAGTGTGGTAAACAGACAAATGCACTTAGTTAAGTATACTTTCATTACGAAATAATGATTATTATCTTGATATACTCATACTGTACCGAGTTGAAATAGATTTTTTATTCTTACAATTTTTTAAAAACAAGTTTTCTGATTGTAGGTGGATTATTTGAAGAGGATACAGGTTTATCACAAAAAGCTTTTGAATATGCTGCAGAATGGGTCAACGAGAAGAAAATTTTATCCCACTTTAATTTAGTGACCGATATACAAGAAGTGGACTATTTTGATAGCTACAAAATATCACAAAAAGGTAGGAAAAACTAAATTTCATAATATCTGACAAATCATGACATTCAATATATTTGTGTGTTGATTATAATTAAATGATACACTCATAAATTGCAACATTTTAATACGACAAATCACTTTTATAGCCCTGTAAAAATTGTATGCAAATAGTTATAATAATGTCAATTGTCAAGGGGTGTCATATTGATTGCAGCTAAATAAGGGGCATCCACGATTTGTGACAAATGAAGAGGGTATTCTAGGTTGTGAAAAATATTGAAAGTCAGCTCCGGTCACGCGGAATCTCAAGGGACACCCCTTATCATCAAATTCCAAGGAGTAAGCAGCTGATAGTGCGATAAAGATTACTCCCGTCTGGTGCTGAGACCCTGAGGCACCATGTGTCGTGAATTTTAGATGCCTAATCGGTGCCGAATTTCGCTAGAGTGGTGTTCCCGATTGTGTCAAAGCTTTGAGGGTGTTCCCAATTGTGGCGAGGCTTGAGGGATGCCCTCGATCGGTGCGCTGTTTTAGTATCTCTTTCAATCTTGTGGAATCATAAATGGTGCTTTTAGTCATACTGAATCCTAATAGATACACCATATTGTGACTTAAGGGCACCCCGATCTTCCCAAATCCACAGAGGTGGGCCCAAGTTTGCCAAGATTTGAGGTTCTCCTACTATTGTGTTGAATTGAGTAGCGCCACCACAGTTAAAATCTGTTGCGGAATAATATTTTGGTCTAGACCACCAAAAACTCTTGAGACAACTCTGCTTTTGTATCACCTTTGTAAGTACTATGTGCAACCACATTATTTACAGAATGGCATTTGATAAAAATATATTTAGCACGAATAAAAAAAGGTAAATACATTTTAATTTTCTCATCCTTCTCCGGCTCAAAATTTAAAATTCCGTTTTTTCCTTTTGCTAGTATGTGACATGATGGGAGAAGGGGTGGCGGGGGTGTTTGGGCCGCGCTCTGTAGACACCAGTGATCACGTACAGTCCATCTGTGATGCCATGGAGATTCCCCACGTGGAGATGAGATGGGACTCGAGGCAGCGCCGCGGCTCGTGCCTCGTCAATCTCTACCCCCACCCTTCAACTCTGTCTAAGGTAACTACAATAGACATGAGTTACTCACAAAATTTATCATTTTGCAAAATTATGCAGTGATAGTGTATTTTGTGGCATTGGTGCCATGGAGATTTACATAGGCAATGCTCCTCCTTTTTCCATATTTCCTCCTTTTACATATTTCCTCCTTTTTTCTCAGCTAGTGCACATCGGAAGAGAAAACCAAGCATTTTGTTAAAAAGGTGGTTTCCTGTAGATGAGCAGAATCCCATTATAATTCACATCAATCATCAGTTCTACGCCCTACAGGCACTCAAAGTTTCAATGTTAATCTTGTAGGAGAAGAATAATTGATTGAATCAATGGCGGATCTTATAGGGTAAAAAAAATCTCGATATTTGGATCGTGATCCTGGATTGACCGTGTAAGATCCCCCATAAGGCAACCGTTTAATAACAAATGCTGGCAAATCAGTAAGCATCGATGTTTCAGTTATGAAGCATTTTGCATCTTTGGCTCAAGATGAACTGGATTTTTGGTCAAATTTCGACCAGCAGGCGGTATCTGGTTTGCATAAATGCATTTACATAACTGATGGTGTAACATTTTAAGGACTGTACTGTGCTTTGAGATAGATGAGGAAGTGAATGAGCCAAAAATGGAAACATTGAGAGGAATGAACTAATTAACTAATTAACTAAAATTCCTTAAGCTTGATTTTGTAATAGCCTAAAGGCTGTCATTGATATAAATCATTATTACACATTTAACCATTACTAAAATTCTGTTAGTCACTTCAGATTTTGAATGATAAACGTTTACAGAAATACTAATTTTAACTACCCAATATCCTGAAGGATATCCTGTGGTATCTTCAGTATTATGTATAATCAGTACATATATTCAATCAATCAATCAAATCAACTTTATTAACTTTTGTACATGGTACAATAATAGCGTCATTGGCTTAACTAATAATAGTATCCTACAAGTACATGAATGGTTTTACATTGACACAAAAATTAAAATACAGTAACTAAAAAAATAATAAAACAATAAATAGCCTTGGTCTATAATTCTGAGGGAATAAACAATTTTTTACATGCGCATCAGTTGTGATCAGTTTGAAAAAACTCCTCAAAGGAGTAAAATGGAAAATTTAATAAATAGCCTCTCAACTGTTTTTTAAAAGAATTCATATTTGTTTCGTCTATAAACTTTTTAGGTAAATGATAAAGGAATTTAGTGCCTAAATATGTTGTTTTTTTCTTAAAAAATTCTAAATTATGTGGATCAACGTGACGATTTTGTCGTGTGTTGTATGTGTGGAGGCTACTTTGTGCAACTGAATAGGGAAACTGTTTAACATAGTAGACAGTTTCAAGAATGATTAAGTTATACACAGTTAGAATACCCAATTCAGTAAATAAATGTTTCACAGATTCAGTATTTTTTAACTAGGGGGCCCGTGCAGCGCTATGCGCTGCATTTATTAGAGTAGGTGCCGGGTGATCAAACCTTGTTCCAGCATGGTAATAAACCGAGTTACTTTGGAAATAAAAATTAAATTATAGTTAAAATCAGATAACACCATATTGGTGTTTCATCAATCGATCTTCTTCACTACTTTATTCTCCAACTTCCCATTGTGATAGTGTTGAGATTACGTGGTTGTTCTTATGCCGGTATCTCTTTAGTCCTCTGTCTAAACACTCTTCTAAAGTTTAGAAAAAATCACAGATTCTAGATCTAGATAGTTCAGCACACATAAAACATAAATGACAACAGAATAAAAATCTACATTTCATTACAGCTAATCCCCGTTGAGTTATGCAGCACTCACTGCGGCTGTTTTGTACCGTTTGAGGTAGTCGTCGACATAGTGAATGAGTCCACATCACTATTTATAAAGAAGTAAATCCTCTTTAACTTAATTTTCCATGGCATTAAAAAATTGTAATAAATAAATTACAAAAATTAAGACATTCTACATCTTTGTGGGTGTGGTCCATTTTGATTTATGAAGCGATACCGTATTTATATTTTGGTTAAACATTTTTCTTTACACAAACCATTTATGTAATAAAAATGTTATTTATAATGGAGGTAAAAATTTTTAAATTTTGTCTCTTTTTAAACTGGGTTTAATATGTGTAGCATTCTGCATTAAATTTTGTTATAGTATCATAGTTAACAAACAGGTTATTACACCGATAACCTATCCCTTTTCCTATATTTCATAACAGTCTGAAAACCCATGCACACAATTTTAGTGTTTCATTTTAATATTTGTTGAGTTTCATTATTGTTTCAATACCAAACGGACAACCTAAATAATACCCATGTCAAAAATCTCAATTTACAAACTTGCTTTCTTACAGAGAAATTAATTCGTCTAGGGTTAAGTTACATTGCACTATCATATTTTTATGACATAGATCTATCATCATATATCTTTGATCAAAAATATTACAGTGTAATGGGTCAAATATTATAATAGTTACCTATAGTCAAATGTTAATGACATATTATCAAATAATAGATATATGTCATAGAACTATGATAGTGTAATACCGTCCTAACATATTTTTGTGCCCAAATACGCGTAAATAAAAAGTTCAACTAAAATCTACCCGCTACATTTTCAGACAAAGTTCAAACATCACAAAAGACACTCCTCATACTAAAGTATGATATTTATTGTGTTGATATTACAGTACAATTTGTATACAATTAATAGTTCAATTTCTTCTATTTAGCTATTAACATGTGTTTCCAGTTTTACTATCAACAGCTGTTTAATTTTCCAATTCAATATAAATTGTTTCCCATGTTAATCTTATGGACAAAAAATGAACTTTGAAGGCTTCCCGTGGGCTTCAGAATTAAAATATCAAAAATCTAAAACCTTATTGCAAAACTACAAACTGAGACCATTCTTTTGACACCTCAAACTTTAAAATTGGTCCATAAATAAGGGAGGAGTAGCGTTAACAAAAAAAGGGCATCACGTATTATATATATAGATTTTAAAATTATTCTAATAGATCTTTTTTGCAGTAAAAGTAATCTATCAATAATATATATCAATAATCTAATCAAGTAATATATTACTTTCACCAACCTTAAATAATATATTTAAACTAATAACAATGAATAAAGTGGTGTTATGTTACCTTAATCGTATCCAGTTCTTTCAGAGTTGTGTGTCTAGAACCAGGTTTCAACGCTTGTTTGTGCCATGATCACGTAGATAGTCTGGAGAAGTCAAGCTGTCATTAAAATATTCGGTCCGATGGACGTCGTTAAGAGTTTTAAAAGTTTCACAGATACACAAACACACACACGTAGACAAAATGCATATCGACACCGGGTTCGCACGGATGGTCAGCGGGCGGTCGTCAACTTGCGCGTACGTTAGGCCTATTCGTGTCGTCGCGGTAGCCGGCTCGAGGACACTGGAGACGACGGCGGCGAATGTGACTTGACCTCTGTACCCCTAATGGACTCGTCCTGAGGGGGTTATCAGCTGTCATTGATAGACTCATCCGTTGAACTTGGGATGTTTCAATAATTCTATTAAAAATGATGTGTGAACTATAATTTAATTTTTCGTTCAATACCAAACTGTCATCTTGTTTATGGGCCTTATAAATGTGGAATTCATCTAAGGTGTCGAGGGTAGGGCCTTTTTACAAATTTCAATTATTTCTGTATTATTTTCGATTTTTCCGACACCATGGCTTTCGTCAATTATGTGTTGAGCGAAGCTTGATTTTTGAGGGTTTATCCGAGGATTTGGTTTATGTTCCTTTATTCTTTTTGAGAAAGAGCGGCCAGTTTGTCCTATGTAGTATTTATCGCAGTCATTACATTTTATCTTATAAACAACAGTTTTTTCAAGCGGATTTTTTTGGATTTTTGGTTTTGGTTTCAATAGGCGTTCAATCTTATTTGAGGTTTTTGGAGCAGGTACGATATTAAACTGTTTCATTTCTTTTTGTAGTAAATTATGGAGTCTATGCCCGTATTCGACTGGAACATATTTTGGCGGCGTTTCATTGGGTGAACAGTTATCTTTGGTAACTTTATTTGAATGTTTTACAACAAGTTTATCCATCATTCGGGTTTCATATCCGTTGGAACGGGCGATATGTTTTATGGTGTTCAACTCCTTGTTAAAATCCTCTGGTGTTAATGGTATTTTAATTAACCTATTTACCATGCTATTGTAAGCAGCTAATTTATGACTGAATGGATGATATGATGTTATGTGAATAGTTTGGTCCGTAGTTGTTGGTTTCCTGTGATTAAGGTAACAGTACCAGGTTAACCGAGCCTTGCTCGTTGGTTTTAATTCACTTTTGTTATAGTGTCATGGTAATCAAGCTATTAAATCTACACCAGCCTCTTCACAAATAACAGCTGTTAAAAAAACTGCTTAAAATTAATTTTCCTTTATTTTTGTTTACTTTTAGTTGTTATTTCGTTACCAAAATAGCAACACATAAGACCAATGTTAAAAATTACGATTTTAAAACTTAAATTTAGACCAAATTCGATTTTTCCTGGGGTTGAGGCTGTTTCTAAACTTATTTTTGGACCAAAACACTCTTAAATGCAAAGTTTAAATAAAATCTAACAGCTAGATTTCGAGATCGTGGAACACACATCCCTTCAGAAATTCCTCGTATTATAGTATAGGATAACACCACTTTATTTATCACACCAGTTCAGGGGCAATAAATACAAAATGAAATTAATAACAATGGTATGTTTTTTTTTTCTTTACTCGTTTCTTACGGTTCAAGGTATTTGTGGATTTGGTTGACGTATACGAATGGGAGAGTTTCACAGTTGTCTATGAAGATAACGATGGACTTATAAAACTGAGTGGACTTTTAACTTACTATGATCATAAGGGGTATCCTGTTACAGTGCGACAACTCGATGAAGGAGGTAATTACAGGTAAATTTATAATTGAAACTTTTTACCAAGCAGTGAAAACTATTTGGACATTTGTCTAATTTTAATGTCTTATTTCTTAACTGAAATACCTTACAATGTACAATACAATTACAATATTGTGTTTCAACAGGGCTATAAGTAATGTTTTGCTGGCCCAAGTTCTTGTTTTATGACTATTTTATGTAATTTTTAACCATATTATAAAATATTTATAAACTATTTCAACAGTAAACAGAAATGAATAAATCTATATATCTCTCCTATATACAGGGTACGGCAAAAAAACCAATCTATTTTCTTTCGGGCACCATTCAGCAACAGGACGTCTGACAGGGCCGTATTTCTAAATAGGCTGAAAAGGCTGGAGCCTATAGCGGCAAAATTTGAGGGGCGGCACTTTGGCAAATTACAAAAATTAAAAATATTTTTATTCATTTTGTAACAGAAAATTCTTTAAGCCCATTGGACTGATTGTAAGTGTATTAATTTGAGGAAACGGAAATGTGTTCATTCTTTTCGTACTAATTTACTCCATTTTTCATGTAGGGTAATTGTAACGACACTCGTAGTTTGTATAAATAGACCCGTAAAGAGGGAACTAGCTCTCCCAGTGTTTACATTCGCAACTAGTCATTTCCTTTCTAAAATTTGTTTTATGAATTTACGAATGGATTGGCCACAAAATAGAGCAAACGTATGGTTTTGATTTATAAAATAAACTCCCTCATGAAAAAAATAATTTTTTTATGAATGGAACGAAAAATCTAACTACTTGCCAGGTGTAGATGTTCCGACAAACAACCAAACTTTCGCCAACATCACAATCGTAAAAAATTGCAGTTTTGAGTTTACACACCAGGGACTTCTACCAAGCTTCTTCTACCAGAGACTTTTCACGTTAGACTGTCACAACTGATGATGTTAGGCAGGTATGCTTCCTCTATGATGTTAGACTGTGACGCTGTCACAAGAAATAACCTTTTCAAACTTCTACTGCTTTTTCGGTAAAAAATGTTTCAATCGGTGATGACATAGTTTTTGGTATATTGAGTCATAGATGTAATCTGCGGCGTTATTTAAAGAGTATGCTCCTATAATTGACAAGGAAAACGATGTATGTGTCTGTCCCTAAGTAGCGGGAGGGGGGCGGCAGAAAATGAATAGCCTACAGGCGGCAAAATCCTAAATACGGCCCTGACGTCTGAGGGTGATGGGGGTGCGCTTACTTTAAAGCAAATTTTATGCCATTTCAGTAGTCATTGAGCAGTGGTCGCCTAACCTACATGTTTACATTAAGCATGTCAAATAACACACTTTCGTTATCGGGGTGTATTTTGTGCTTCTCTTTAGTAAACATTAACATTTATTTATCAGCATTTAAATCAATCATTTGTTTGTCAAAAATGTTTTGCTTTGCATGGCCAGTGGGCTTTAATTACTGAATAATAGCCAATTAATTGGTATGGATGGGGATTAAGATTGAACCACAAAATTTGCCAAACCGAATGGTCAGTCATGTTCAAGGCATTTCGCTAGCCTACTGGTTGGTGTCTTGGACTCTGGTTCAAGATGTCACCGGTTCGATTCCCGGGGTGTCCACAAACAATGTGATGGGTTTGGAATACTATCCATTAATAGCATTTAGTGTATATAGTTCAATTATCTTAACAAAATTCTTCTGGCGTAGACCCAAGCAAATCACTAGCTTGTTTTGTAACGGGCCGACGAGGACTGTTTTCCACACAGCAGCAAGGACTCCATCCATGTTCTCTAGCGTCCGCGCTGACCTTGGATGGCCTGTTCGCTTCGTTTTCAACTCAAAACAAATTGATCTTAGTAACCCACTGCATAATTGTGCTAGGATTCAGAAATCTAAATGTTGACCTGATTGAAAGAATGCACGAAACTGCCGCTGAGTAGCAATGATTGAACCACCAATATTAAAATACATCTTGATAAGGAACCAGCGTTGTTCAAGCGACCGCTACTCCATAACTACTAAAATGGCATAAAATTTGCGTTCCAACAAGCCTACCCCCAACTTTCTCAGATGTTCTGTCGCTGAGCGGTGCGCGAAAGAAAATAGGTCGGTTTTTTTGCTGCACCCTATAAAGAGGGTGCTCCAGGTCGTGCCAAATATGAAAGTGTCACCTCCGATCATGCGTAATCTCAAGGGACACCTCTTATCATCAAATTCCGAGGAGAGGCAAGCATGTTTCTTTTCCTCATATTTTCTCAACTTGTGCACAACGTAGGAGAAATCTGTGCATACCGTTAGAAAGGTATAGTCTTTTATATGAGCAGATTCCCATTCTATCACATAGGAAAAACAGGAAGAACAGATGGTTCAATGATAAAATGTTTAAACTTCTTGGGTCCAGATCAACTGAAATTTTGAACAAATTTTGATCAGGAGGCGATCTCTAGTTTTTATTAATATGCATAACACTTAGCACCCTTTTTTTTAATTATAATTAGAATCTTCTACACATCAGGAAAGTAAAGCTTTAAAGTGGTGAATTAAGTTTTGGCCTTAGGGTTACAAAACTCTACTTAGGGTTTTGAAATTAGATTCCAATAATTGTAATCACAGAAAAGTATATTGAAAATATTTTATTGCCAAAACTAGCTCACCGGGGGTTATAAGTTTTAGATCAATAATGTGACAAATTCCAGGCCCACCTTAAGGCGCATTAAAAATGCAAATCAGAAGAACATAGTTCTTGATTGCTCTGCAGACGTGTTGTATGACGTGTTGCTGCATGCTCAACAAGTGGGATTGATGGGTTACGACTACAGCTACATCATAACTTCTCTGGTGAGTACGTTGGAGCATTGTTATTTGTTAAAAAAAATATTCTTTATCGCACAAGCTGGATATGGAGGGACATTACAATATTTTAGACTCAGATTGAAAATTGATTAGTTGTGACTTTTATTTGTAACTGGTTTGATTAATTGATAATTTTAATATTTTTAATTTTGTTAATTTTGATATATTTTAACACAGTTCTCCATATAGCAGAAACTTAAACTCATAAAACTTTGAAACTAAAATAGTATTCTAATGAAAGTTTATTACCGTAAAGTATTCTCACAAGCAGAGAAGCCATAAGCTTTCATGTCAGTTCAAATGTAAAATGACAAATCCTGCTGGGGTTTTTAGGATTTTCAAACTATCGATTGGGAGCCATTTATGTATGCAGGGACTAACATAACCGGCATCCGGCTGTTCAATCCAAACAGTAATGAAGTGCAAGACGTCATCAGCTTCTGGCTGGAGAGAGACAGTGAACTCAAAATATCAGGGGAAACTTTACGAGTGAGTAGTCCTACACAGACAGATCTATAATATATTTTGTTAAATTCTATAGTGTATTCTTTCAGATCTTTTTCTTTAAGATATGTGTTTATACGCAAGCATCCTTTAATATCAAATTATGCTAAAACTGTATAATTATAATTTAAAAGTTAGAATGAGGTCCCTTTTTATATTTTAGTTTTGTCTAAAAGTTGGTCAATCACTTAGCTAGTTTTCATTAGCTGTTACTGCGATTGAAAGGAGTCTGCCAAACTGAACTGCAATAAATATCATAGAATGGGAAAAAATTATATTAAATTTTATTTTGAAGTCTTCTTTATGTTAGAAATAGGTTAAGGTCGATGACAACTAAACAGATTATGAGGCAATCTTATATATATATATATTTATTTTTGAACAATGTGCTATTTTGTTAATAATAGCGCTTTTGACTAAAGTTGACACAAAACATACACTCTTACTTCTCTGTAAACTAAACAAAGAATTTATTATCAATGATTTTCGATTGATTATAAGTATATTTCAAGGAGTGAGTGAACTAACGTTTTTGGAAGATCTCAACTTAAAAATGGCCTGTTTGAGTAACAAAAAGCTTGTTGTAGAAGTGTCGATTATCATCCGTTTTGGCTCAGCCAAGAGGAAGTACAGTACTCCTAGATGCTGTGTGGCCATTCCTGCAGCCTCTACTCTCTACTTTGTATTGTAATCCTTCTTTGATAACACTAATTTTATCTGAATTGATTGTATGTGAGTTATATATATTAAGACGAGTATAACAATTTTTAGCAAAGCAGACCATCCTAATAAAATGTAAACAATATCATAGTGCTATTACATATCTAAAAATCATTGTTTGTTAGTTTTACATTTTCTATTTTCTTGACGGCTGCACTTTCAAAGGTTGGGGTGTTGAAAGTCCATTTTAAATCCAATAAGTTTTACCTCTGTTAAATTCGTAATTCGTGTTTTACTCTGGAAGTTAAAGGAAATAATCTTAGTGTTTTTAATTTTGACCAAGTAGGTGAAATTAGATTAATTACTTTAGGTGTTCCATCATCTTTGAAGTCACGTGGCTTCAATTTTGTGATTTGTATTAACTCTCCTTGGGTAAGTTCACAGTCACAAGGCATGGTGATTTCCAGAGTTCCAGTAGAAATTGGAGCTATATTACGTGTTGTGTTGTTAGCTTCACATTTCGATCCAAAGATCTTAAATACTGAATTTTTCTTAAACTTGTACCTAATGACTTTATAGGCTGAGACAGCCCTGATCCATGATGCTGTACAATTGTATGCCAAATCTGTAAACCAGCTTCTGAGAAGCATGGAAATCCAGCCCAAGCCTCTGAGTTGTGACACTAATGACAACTGGGAGCATGGCTACAGCATCATAAACTACATGAAAGTGGTATGTGCCCCTAGTTTTGTCCACAAATTAAAGACTCATAGGTAACACAAAAATAGGAAGTGGTACATATCACGTACCCTCGATATTCAGACTCCAGACTGATCATCTATAATTTAAATGTAATTTTATTTATAATCGTTAAGGAGGATTAAATTTTTCCATAATTTAGTGTCAGTACCACCAATTCCTAGAGTATTTTTACTGTCACAAAGTTCTTTAAAATTTACAATAATATCTGTATTATGTTTAATTTCTTTCTTTTTACCAATTTGAGAAACCTTCACATATTTATGAATTAATCAAATGGAAATTAATATATGCTACCTAGAGCAGAATTTTCGCACATTAATCACTAAGTTATGCATGGTTCCTGTTGATAGAACAATGAATTAAAAAAATAAAATGGATTAGGTGAAGATGATGGGTTGATTAAATTTGATACCATAATATATTGAAATATTGTAATTTTTATATACTTGAATTATAGGGTTCCCAAGGGGTCTAACTGGTCCTACCATATTAATGTAGAGTGATGACTTGATGGTTAATTAAAGGGGGGGGGAAATACCCCCACAATTATCAGCTATTGTGGTATATCATTGGAATTAAAGTAAACAAATGTTCCCGGTATTGACTAATAATAGATCTAGAAAAGACTGCTGTGGTGGTAACCTCCCTTTTACTCTTTCTTCCCTAGCTGGCTAACAAGTTGGCGCTCTCCTAAAAGTAAGTAGCTACATTAAGTAGTGACCTAGATGGCTAAAATCATTATCTTTAAAAAAAAAAACACCTTGTTTTTTAAATAAAGTAGGAAACAAGATGGTACAGCAAAGAGATTCCTACAGAACCTTGCAAGCACAATATGTCATTTAAAATATTTTAAAGATTTGTTTAATTAATTATTTTACCTTAACAATTTCCTACAAACTTGGGATTATTGTTCTAATCTCACTCCCTTTACCCCTTTTTTATTGAATTTTTACTATATGGAACATAGAGTATAAAATTCTATACGATCGACTTTAAATTTCACTTAGGCGAATTTTAGACCCCCAAAAGGCTTTTTTATTACTAATTTGATTTCAATGAAATTCTCAGGTTAAATTTTAAGTATTTTAAACTAGGTAATTAACTATAATCGAGCAATTATTTTCAAGTATTAAAAAAGCTTATTTTCCGGAAATTTTGACAGAACTTTAGTTGTTTAGGCTACATGATTTGACTAATGTAGTTGCTATGATCAGTTTATATTTCCCCATCGCAGCTGAGTTGACGCTGTTTGTGCTGAAAATAACATAACCTTTTCTTGTTTATATCTGCTCGCCGTTATAAAAAAAAAGTTAAATAAAATTAAATTGATATTTTGACAGACCTATTTGTTAAATTAAATAGATCAACACTGATGTTTACTTGTTGAAGTTATAAATTATACCAAAAGATAGGCATGTTGATGTAGAATGAATTGCTGTCGTACGGAATTATGCGATTTACTAATTTATGGGATACAACTAATATCTATTTGGGAGAAAGATTTAAATTGAACAACTAATTAGAATGCGTTGTGAAATTGTAGCCTATGTCTCAGGTAACAAAATATGCATTAAGTGTTAAGTAAGCGTAATTCTACAATACTTACATTACTTGATTTTTATTAATTTGCAATCATGGATTTTAAATTGTATTGTTTTTTTCGCTCTACAATCTATTTACCTTTAATATTGTAAGCATAATTATTATTAAGTTACTTGCTTGTTTTGAGGTCTCAGCTAAAATCATTCTTTGTATGTATTTATTTGTAGACTAGGCCTAGGATGTACGCCGGTTGACTTTGGACGGTTAGATGACGTTCCACTCTTCACATTCGAGGAGATGGAAACCTCCGTTCTCTCGCTAAAGATCAACAAAGCTCCTGACCCGGACGGGATTCCCAGCGAGGCTTTAAAGAAAGTATTTTCAATTAATGCTGACTTGTTGTTGAGAATGTACAACGCCTGTTTGGTAGAAGGGGTGTTTCCGGCTCCCTATGGAAAACCGCAAGACTTGTACTGATCAGCAAGGGCAAAGGTGATCCCGAGCTGTCGTCCCACAGGCCTTTCTACACGTTGGACACGGCTGGGAAGCTGTTCGAGAAGCTGATCCGTTCCCGCCTGACCTCTGCCGTGGAAGCTGCCGGGGACTCATGCCCCCGTCAGTATGGCTTCAGAAAGGGACAATCAACGATTGACGCTATCACCGAAGTCCATGGATAGCTGTGAAGAGAGCCGAGAGCCACAACCATTTCCCTCGCTGAGTAGTGCTTCTTGTTACACTTATGTCAAGAATGTCTTTAACTCGGCGAGGTGGGTCGATATGTTGGATGCGCTTCGCAACACCTTTCGCGTTCCTGCATATCTGTTGCGACTCATCGAGGATTATCTCCGCTCTCAAAGCCTTATTTACGACACAAGGAACAGAAAGTGGACGATGGAAGTCACTTCTGGTGCCGCGCAAGATTCAATACTCGGCCAGGATCTCTGGAACGTTGTCTATGACATCCTCCTGAGGTCGGAGATGCCTGAGGAAACCACTTTGGTTGGGTACGCCAATGATGTCGCAGCTCTCATTGTCGCACGCAACATTGAGCTGGCCCAACTAAAGTTGAACCGAGTCATGTGTGTGGTCAACACATGGATGTCCGATCACGGTCTCTCGCTTGCTCTCCGTAAGACGGAGACTGTGATCTTTACGAAGAGGATAGACACCGTCGTTCTGTTCCGAGTGGGAAGGGAGGTGGTCCAATCAACTCGTGCTGCTAAGTACTTCGGGATTATGGTGGACACCAAGTTAAGCTGGAGGGATCAGATCTTCCGTACGGCGGGCAAGGCCGCTAAGGTAGTCACTTACCTTAGTAGGCTGATGGCCAATGTCGGGGTTCCACGATCCAGCAGAAGACGTCTGTTAATGTCCGCGGTTCAGTTCGTGCTTCTTTATGGAGCAGAGGTGTGGGCAGACGCTCTCGATAAAGAGTAGTACAGGTTGCAACTCGCCCGAGTTCAACGTCGAGCGGCGCTCGGGGTGTGTTCCGCCTACCGGACAGTGTCCGAGCCTGCCGTCCTGGTGGTCGCCGGAGTTATCCCTGTCAAGCTCTTGGCAATAGAAGGAAGGCAATTTATCAGAGACAAGGCGAGATTGGCAAGGACACGGCAAGAACAGAAGAGCGCTCCCGAACCTTCCAGCAGTGGCAACACAGCTGGGAGCACGACACCCGAGGACGATGGACTGCGCGACTTATTAAGCACGTCCAACCATGGGTGGAACGGCGGAAAATTCTTGACAATTCACGGCTATTTTCGGTCATACCTGAACCGGATGGGCAAGACCGGTTCACCGGACTGCATTTATTGCCCGGGCGTTCCCAACGATGCGGAACATACATTCTTCCGCTGCCCCCGTTGGGAAGGGTCCCGCCTGAAGGCCACACAAATTTTTGGTGCATTTTCGGTAGACTCGGTCTGCAAAAAGATCTTGGAGGATGAGGACAACTGGGATTGTTTATCACAGTTCGTCCGGGGCACCCTCCTGGAAAAGAAACCCGATCTGGACCGCGAAGTGGCCCAGATCCCTTGATCGAGAGGCTGGATAAGGAGTGAGCCCCACGGGCGTTAGCAAATTTAGGCCTAGCCTGACGTAATGTGATAAACAATTCCAGGTTAGAATCGTAAAGAGTAGAGGAGGTTTTTTAGTAGGTAAACCCGTTTTTTTAGGGGAGCCCCACACTACAGGCTTGCCACCTGTGTGCGTAATGCATTTTTCTCACCTCTCCCTAAAAAAAAGAATCATAAAAAGCGTCACCTAATAACTTAAAAAGTGAGTAAAAATTCTCGTACGGGACGGACATCGGAGCGTATTCCTAGTTACTATCACACACTAGATTCGATTTTCTAGGCCTGAGGCCAGAGGAGGTTTTGCAAAACCTTTTTACTACAATTATGCATTTTATATTGGCAATCCAAGTGTTGTTGAATAATATTATAAATTTTCTATAATAGTTTAATTTGTGTAACCTTTAAGATTATTGTGTTCAAAAAATAATTGGCTTGGATTTGATTATTTTATTTTTTTACAGAGTGAAATGAATGGACTGACAGGTTTAATCAAGTTTGACAACGAAGGTTTCCGAACAGATGTTATGCTAGACATCATAGAACTTACAGCAGAAGGTTTAGAGAAGAAAGGAACCTGGAACACCACGGAGGGAGTGAACTTCACTCAGACTTTAGAACCAGATGGTGAAGTCAGCGCAAAGATGGATTTGAGAAACATGACTTTTGTTGTGATGATTTCTCTGGTAAGTGAATAAACACAGACTAGTAAACATGTTGCTTGAAATCGAGCAATTTAATATGGACTATCCCATGCAATTAATTACTAAAAATGTTAGCCTACCATACATTTAGTTTTGAATCAATAACACCCTACCAATCCAATAATTGTGATTAGAAGTACATAATTTCCAAAAATACACTTGTTTTCAGCTGTACATTAACAGATGTTTAAAAAACTAAACCCAAGCCCAGTGTTTTTAGAATGGGAAAATTTCAAATTTTAATAATGGATAGCACCCTTTATTTTAAGTCCGATTCTCATAATATTTTGGTGGAAACCACTATAGATCAAGTTCTATCCAACGAGCAGCAGTGGTGTAGTGGGGCAGGAACGTGTGGGAACGACGTTCCCACACTGGTTTTTGAAAACCCGGGAAATCCGGGAAGTCATATCTTTCTTTGTAGGGAATTTGACAAATACATCAAGCGTTCCCACACTGTAAAATGTGCCACTACACCACTGACGAGCAGTACTGATTTTCCAGGCTCAGGGAGGTAAGAGCCAAGGGGCGCAAGGGCTCAGGGGGCAAGAGGTTTTTTAGGTTTGTTAGGAGCGCAAGCGAAAGAAAATATTTTTCCTACAACCGGCACGTGTAAAGTGTCACTTTACGCACTGAAAACCAATCGTAGAACAGCTGTTTACTGAGGACCAATCGATAAAGTCCTTGAATGTCTTTGGAGCGAGCGTAAAAGTCTTCACACTCGCCACATGATTACGCACGACAGCTGATTGCATTTTTACTTGGCGTTACAGCGCTCCATTCCCCTTCAGACTGAGCTCAACTTGTTTATAACCTCAAACTGGCGCATTATTGTTTGAGAAATTATAACTGCAATTGTATGAAAAACTTTAAAATGTATTTTGCGTGTAAAGGGTTTTTCTTGCTTCCACTAAAATTTGTTAAAAAAAGTTTAGCTCAAGCCAGAAAGACCTACTTTACACTCTTAATAACTATAACATTTCATCAAGCCCATTTTGATGTTGAATTAAATCCTATACCTGCAGGATTTGCCACATTAGAAAACACTGAGTAGGACATACCTATCCTTTCAAGTGATGGAGGTATGTATACCTGCAACCAATCCATCCAAGCCTGCCGTCCTGGTGGTCGCGGGAGTCATCCCTGTCAAGCTCTTGGCAGGAGAAAGGAAGACGATTTATCAGAGAACAGAAGAGCGCTCACGAACCTTCCAGCAGTGGCAACACAGCTGGGAGCACGACACCCGAGGAATATGGACTGCGAGACTTATCAAGCAGGTCCAACCAAGGGTGGAACGGCATGGGGAGGTGGACTACTACCTGACCCAATCCCTGACAGGTCACGGCTATTTTCGTTCGTACCTGAACCAGATTGGCAAGACCCGTTCACCGGACTGCATTTATACTGCCCGGGTGTTCCCGACGATGCGGAGCACACCTTCTTCCGCTGCCCTCTTTGGGAAGGGCCCCGCCCTTTCGGTGGACTCGGTCTGCCAAAAGATTTTGGAGGATGAGGGCAACTGGGATTGTTTATCACATTTCGTCCGGGGCATCCTCCTGGAAAAGAAACCAGATTTGGACCGTGCAGTGGTCCAGATCCCTAGATCTGGTGCTTGATAAGGAGTGAGCCCCAAGGGCGTAAGCCAAATTTAGGCCTAGCCTGACGTAATGTGATAAACAATTCTAAGTTAGAATCCTAAAGAGTAGAGGAGGTTTTTACCAAGCCTTATTCAATGACACCAAAAAGTAGAAAATCGGTTGAGATTTGTTGGAGGACTTCTCTTAGAAAAAAGCCTTAGCATATTAAATAAGTATAGATTATTTAAGGCATAATTACAATTATATACAACAACTCGATGTGGGCAGATTTGGGTTTGAAGACTATACAATAGTTATCCAACGGTTCATGTCCCCAGATTGACCCTCACGCCATGTTCAAAGAGACAACCACCCAACTGGAGGGCAACGACAAGTACGAGGGAATGGCAATAGACGTGATCCACGAACTGTCGCTGATGTGCGGCTTCAACTACACGTTCCGGGAACAGAAGGAGGGCGGCAGCGGCAACCCTGACCCTGTCACTGGCGAGTGGAACGGCATGATCGGCGAGGTCATCTCTGGGGTCAGTTGTAGTTAGCGGTGGCTGGCTCAGATAAGATTTTAAATTTTAGTATATTATTCATTTCACATAAAAATATTTCTTTCTTAAATCATTTTGGGATATAAATTTAAACTATTCTTGGAGATCGGAAGAATGATTTATTTTTTAATGCAGGTAGACCAACAACTTAGACCAACATGAATTCCAAAACATGGAAAATATTAAAATTTTTTTTGTTCAGAGCCAATAAATGAACACAAGCTTGCTGTGCTGGATGACAGTCCAGAGCTCTCTACTGCTCAGACCATAACATGTTTAAGGATCTTTAATCTATTTTGATGATTACCATTTGCAGAGAGCAGATTTAGCTATAGCAGATATCACTATAACTCGAGAAAGGGAGAAAGACGCAGACTTCACCTTACCATATATGAACCTTGGTGAGTAATTAATTCGTTAATATTCAGATATTTGATCATGTATACTAAGATTTATCATTTTAATAGGGTAAACATAAACATTGTTGTATTTTTAAACTATGTTATTTCCTATCGAAACAGTGTTGGTATTTTCCAAATGTTTGTTTCTTTTAGTCGCCCGATACTAGAAATATGACAAGTAGTAACTTGTTGTAAATATTAAGCATAAATCAGAGTTTGAATTTGAAATAAGTAATGTTTTTATCACGTTTGTTTAATTAACTAATAAAGTATGAAAGTAATCTATTGGCAGATCACTTTAGTTTTACTTTCAAATGTGGGTACTCTAAATAATAATCAAAGAAAGTAAACACAATAAAACTATAGTTCTGTCATTGTTATGTTACCAATGTGTTTGTCAAATCATCAAATGCCTATGACATTTCTCAGTCCCATATATAACGCTTCACTTCACATACAAACCGCGGGCCTGTGCAATACCTGTAAACAACTAATTAAACTCACAAACGTCTAATTAAACTGGCATTATTGAAATTGAGTTCAATAAAAAGTCATAATGGACTACAGCTTGGTAAACCACATTTTTGTGTTGACTTTAAAATTAGACTTTGTATGAGGCATAGCATCTAAAATAGTTTAAAATACCTGGATTTCTGCCAAGTGATCCTGTAGTTTTGTTGACTACCAATAATTTCAAGCACTTACATGCTCATTTTCAAGTCTTGAAACACGAAGCTTAGCCTATCTTAGCTCAACCCTAACATCAAGAGGTAAAAATGAGTTACTTAATTTGACCAGAACAGTGTTAAAACAGAACTATTTCACCTTTGAAAATAACTACTATGTCCAGAAAGAAGGTATGGCTAAGGGGTCACCATTGTCTAGTATATTAACTGAACTATATTTTTGAATAAATTTGAGAATGATTTTTATGGTCCGATGTAAATAAACACAGGAGTAAAATAGTGTTCTACTATCGTTATGTAGATGACACTATTGCAATTTTTAATGAAAACAGAGGACAGTTGAATATCATAAGCTCTTATCTGAACTCATTCCACAGTGAAATTAAATTCACTTTAGAAGAAGAAACTGACAATAAATAGAATTTTTTGGATTTAACTATAAAAAAATCAAGATAAGTTCGGGTTTAGTATTTACAGAAACCTCCTTCAACCGACCAAACAATTCATTCATCATCTCATCACCCATGCACATAATAAAAAAATAGCAGCCTATAACAGTTTTAGACACCGTCTATTTTCCTTCCCACTCAGTCAAGATGGTTATAATTCATAACTTAACATAAGGTTAATTAAATATATAGCTGTCGCCAACGGTTACAATAGCAAAATGATAGATAAGCTATTAAAAAAACGTATAAACAAAACTAACAGAAATTCAATAACTAGGCCTAATTATAAAAAAATATCTCTGTGCTGAATTTGGTATCACTTTAAAGAACACATTGAGAGCAGAAATGAACAAAAACAAATGTGACAGTATCATTCAGAACATCTAATAAGTTATCGTTGATTGTAAAACAAAATGAAATACCAAAAACAAAAGATACCGAAAAGACAAGTGTTAATAAACTTAAAAGTGATGACGACTGTTGGAGCTTATATTGGTCAAACAACACGGTCATTCGAAAAGAGATTCAAAGAACACCTCCTCAGAAAGTCAACCAAGTCCGCTTATGCCACACATTTGATAGATTCCAAGCACAACTATACAAACTAGAGATCGCCCACTGGTCGACATTCGACCAAAATTACTGTTGCTCTGGAATCAATTTAGTTTTAAAAATATTTCACATTTGAAACATCTGTTCTTACTGTTTTTTTTCTAGAATTTGTTATTACAACAGCTGTCTAATGATTTAATCAAATTACAATTCTTCCATAAGATTAACATTGGAATTTTGGAAGACTGTGGGGCGGAGCCCTGGAGTCCGAACGGAATTAGAATGGGATTCTGCCCATCTACAGGACTACCGTATACCTCTCTAACGGTATGCGCGGATTTCTCCTACGATGCACACGAGCTGAGAAAAAAGGAGGAAACGAAACATGCTTGCCTATTAATATATAGATATAGATAATAATTTAGGGATACTCTATTTTTGCAGGAAAGGCCATTATTTAAACATCATTGAGGAGTTTTAAATCTACCGTGCATCCAAATTAAGCCATCAAAACCTATTAAACGACAAGTTAACTTTCGAGTCAAACTCGCATGTTCCGATTACTGGTCAGTTCGGTGTTTTAAATCAATGTTTAATGTATTGTTTTTGTGTTAAATGTTATTTTTGACTTTATGACAATTGATCTACATTTATGTAATCATGAAATCTAAGCTGGTGTTTCAAGACTTGAAAATGGGCATGTAAGTGCTTGAAACCATTGGTAGTCAACAAAACTACAAGGATCACTTGGCAGAAATCCAGGTATTTTAAACTATTTTATTTATATTAAGGGATCCGGAGGCTATTCCACGTAGAATCTTATGTTTACCAAACAAAAGCTTGGCCCCAGATACTAAAAATAGATTTTTCTAGTGCATAACCATCAACCAAAGTAGAATATATAATGTACTCGCCTACGGCTCGATGGGGCTCCGCCCCATGCCCCCTTAGGGGTTGCCCTAAATTCGTAAATTAATAAGAAGTCTACTTGTTAAACAGGTTAGTTCCAACCGAAGAACGGGTCAGCCAAGGCAGTAACAAAAGTGTCTTATATACACTACTAACAATCAATAATAATAAAACGCTTTGAAAATCGTCTACGGGTTTTTAAACCCCCTTCCTAATTCATCTTAATTCGTTAAAAAAATATAATTGATAGTTGTGAAATAATAAATAACCATGTAAATAATTTAGGTATTATGCTCAATATCGGTACTGTAGAAAATTTTTGATACGCATATGACTGAATTAATTGGCGTATTATGAAAAAAAGAAGTGAAATAAATATTTCAGCTTCAATTTAAGTAGGTTGTACTAAAAAAGGCAAAAGAAGCATATTTGTAAGTACAAAAATATAATTTAAGTCAAGATTATTGTAGCTGTGTTTAATGAAAAGAAGTTTAAAAACAAAGAGTTTGAATGTAGTTGTGGTTCTTGCTATAAATATAATTAGTAGTGGTAGTTACAGTAATAAATGTTTCTCTGTTATTTAGCCAGCTCTTGGAGTTGCAATCGTGGAAGAAGTGACATAATCCCCTGAATCACACAACTCAAATGAGAAATTAAAAACTTCAGGAAATAGATTACAAAGGTTTAAATCAAAGAAACAACGAATAAAATTTAAATCAATGAGTCAAAACAATAATTAAATAACATGAAAACAAAATTAAAGTAAAATAATAAAAACGGGGTGGATCCGCAAAAGACCCCTACTATTAGAAAACATTTTACTGTTTGTTTTTGAAAAGTTAAGTTTTAAATTACGTGTAGCTCTACTACAAAAATGTGTGATACTAACTCCTCCACGTTACCAACCACTTGGTCTGGAACGTCAACGATTTTAGATGCGGCACAGAAAAATTGCAATGGGGCAAAATTAATCCAAATTAAGTATCTTTAAATTAAATTTTCATAGATAAAAAAATGTAATGTGCCCACTATAGTAAAACAATAATGCTAACAAATAGAAATAATTGACTATGTGAAAATAACTATTAAAATAATCAAATAATCAAGCTATAATAATGCATAAACTAAAGAAATTTAAAGTAACACTTAAACCAAATCTAGCATCGCCAACCACGATATTAAAAGAATCGGAAAATAAAAACTAATAAAAATCGAAGTATTGAAAAGCTAAGTTATTAATTTACTTGTAACTCTACTAAAATGTGTGATGCTAACTATTCCACGTCACCAACTACTTAGTCTGAAACGTCAACGAGTTAACATGCGTCACATTAAAATTGCAATGGGTCAAAATTATTCCAAATTAAGTATTTTTAAATGAGATTTTCGTACATTAAAAAAAATGTAATATGCCCATTAGAGTAAAAGAATAATGCTAAAAAATAGAAAATAACCAATAATAAGTGTGAAAATTGCTATTAAAATAATAAAAAATCAAGCTATGCTAGAACTTAAGAAATTAAAAATACAATTTGAACTAAATATAGTATCGCCAACCACGATATTAAAAGAATCGGCTGATACAAACTAATTAAAAATAAAAACTTGTAAATTTCAGGATATAGAAGAAAAACGTTTAAATTACTGAAATAGCAAATAACATTCAAATCAATAAGCGAAAACAAGAATTAAATAACATGAAAACAAAATCATAGGAAATAATAAAAACGGAGTAGATCCGCAAAAAACCCCTACTATTACAAACTACTAATTATAAGAATATAAAATCTAGACCTGTGAAATAATAATTTATTCATAAAAACCTGTTAGTTTTGTTCAATAGCCGTTTAAAAATTCTTAAAACATATTTTAAGTGGGTATTAAAATAAAATATAAAGCACTGAATATAAATAATGCAGAAAGATAATAATTAACTGTCTATTAAGTATCATACTAAGTAATAGAAGTATATAACGTTAAGATCACGGCACGAGCTACACAGAAAATTCATTGAATGCGAAATTCGGCTGAGAGGTTCACATGGGGTGAATTTGAATAAGTAATCTAAAATAAATTGAAATGAAACGAGAAACTAGCATTTAAATCTGTTCTTTTTGTTCACCACTTATTTAAACATTCTAAAAAAAAAATTTAAGTGTGAAAAAATCTAATATAAGACACTGAATATAAATCAAACAGAAAGATAATAATTAACTATTAAGTATTTTACAAAGTAATCGAAGTATGTTGCGTTAAGATCACGGCTCAAGCTTCACAGAAAATCCATTCGATGCGAAATTCGGCCGGAAGAATAATTCCGTGTGAATTTGAATAAGTAATCTAAAATAAATTGAAACAAAACGAGAACCTAACATTTAAATCTGTTAATTCTGCTTAACAGTTATTTAAAAATTCCCTAAGACATATTTATGATGTGTGTAAAAATATAAAAGAAACGAGCTTTCAATGCAGCACAAATTAGAGTGTATCCATCGAACACGGGTGTAGTTGAAAAAGATCATTTAAACACGAGCGAGAACTAAACCCGAAGAGTGATCTACGATACCACGCGGTGATATAGGCTGATACGGCTGAACTACGTTACCGACAAATCTATATTTTTTACCTTTTTTATAGTTTAAAATTAAATAAAGTTGTAGTTTTATGATTTTCCCTAAATTGAAACATCTCAAAGAATGTCCATGCCAAATTTCAAGTCTCTATCTTAAACGGTCGCTTCAGGAATTTAAGATCATCAGTGAGTCAGTCAGTTACACATGGGGCTGTATATATTATAGACTCGCCTGCGGCTCGATGGGGGCTTCGCCCCCATGCCCCTTTAGAGGGTTGCCCCAAATTTGTTAATTGCTCTAAGTCTCAAGTACCGACAGGCTAGACCCCCCCCTCAAAGGGTTGCCCTAAATTCGTAAATTAATAAAAAGTTGAGTTTAAAATACGTTAGTTCCACGAAAGAACTGCACAGTCAAGACAGTAACAAAACCGTCAAATACACAACGTTGGTCTAAATTTAAGTTAACAAAATCGTTATTTTTAACATTGGTCTTATAGGTTGCTATTTTGGTAACGAAAGAACAACTAAAAGTAAACAAAAATAAAGGAACATAAATTTTAAGCAGTTTTTTAACAGCTGTTAGCTGTGAAGAGTCTGGTGTAGATTTAATAGCTTGATTACCATGACACTATAACAAAAGTCAATTAAAACCAACGAGCAAGGCTCGGTTAACCTGGTACTAAATAGAGATACAATTATGGGAAAATTGACATAATCCAATGCCTCACCCATCTCAAATAAAAACTTGTAAATTTCAGGAGATAGAAGAAAAACGTTTAAATCACTGAAATAGCGTATAACATCCAAATCAATGAGCGAAAACAAGAATTAAAAAACATGAAAACAAAATAATAGGAAAGAATAAAAACGGGGTTGATCCGCAAAAAACCCCTACTATTACAAACTACTAATTATAAGAATATAAAATCGAGACCTGTGAAATAATAATTTATTCATAAAAACCTGTTTGTTTAGTTCAATAGTCATTTAAAAATTTTCAAAAACATATTTTAAGTGTGTATTAAAATATAATGTAAAACACTGAATATAAATAAAACAGAAAGATAATAATTACCTGTCTATTAATTATCATACAAAGTAATAGAAGTTAAGGTCACGGCACGAGCAACACAGTAAATTCATTGAATGCGAAATTCGGCCGAAAGCTTAACTTGGGGTGAATTTGAATTAGTAATCTGGAATGAGGTGAAAATGAAACGAGAACCTAACATTTAAATGTGTTCATTTTGTTCAATACTTATTTAAACATTCTCAAAAACATATTTATAAGTGTGAAAAAAATATCTAATATAAGACACTGAATACAAATCAAACAAAAAGATAATAAATATCTGTCTATTAATTATTGTACAAAGTAATCGAAGTATGTTACGTTAAGATCACAGCTCAAGCTTCACAGCAAAATTCATAACGTTAAGATCACGGCACGAGCTACACAGAAAATTCATTGAATGCGTGATTCGGCTGAGGGGTTCTCATGGGGTGAATTTGAATAAGTAATCTAAAATAAATTGAAATTAAACGAAAACCTAACATTTAAATCTATTACTTTTGTTCAACACTTATTTAAACATTCTCAAAAACAAATTTTAAGTGTGAAAAATTCAAATATAAGACACTGAATATAAATCAAACAGAAAGATAATAATAAACTGTCTATTAAGTATTGTACAAAGTAATCGAAGTATGTTACGTTAAGATCACGGCTCAAGCTTCACAGAAAATCTATTCAATGCGAAGTTCGGCGGAGAATAATCCCGTGTGAATTTGAATAAGTAATCTAAAATAAATTGAAACAAAACGAGAACCTACATTTAAATATGTTAGTTCAGCTAAACAGTTATTTAAAAATTCCCTAAAACATACGATATTTATGATGTGTGTAATATATAAAGGAAACGAGCTTTCAATGCAGCATAATCTCATTGCTATTTTGAAGTCAAATGGATAACGGTTTGTTATATATGAGGGATACTAACGTTGCCAACAGCAAGGAAGCAGGTGTAGTTAAAAGACATGATTTAAATACAAGCGAGAACTAAGCGACTATTCACCCGCCATGGGAAATTAATTCATAGTAGGAGAAGAAAATTCACCTTTGGTAAACATTCAAGATAGCGCATATGCTGCATAAGCTACAAATTAGGGAATTATCACTGTATATATTATCTAGTATAACCCTGGGTCCCTGGTGAAATAACCCGCTCTCAATACAAAATAACGCCGTAGTTTACAATATATATTAGAGTCTATCCATCGAAGGATACAATGAGTATATCAAACACGGGTGTAGTTGAAAGAGATCATTTAAACGCGAGCGAGAACTAAACCTGAAGAGTGATCTACGATACCACGCGGTGATATACGCTGATACGGCTGAACTACGTTACCGACAAATCTATATTTATTACCTTTTTTATAGTTTAAAAGTAAAAAAGTTGTAGTTTTATGATTTTTCCTAAATTGAAACATCTCAATGAATGTCCATGCCAAATTTCAAGTCTCTATCTTAAACGGTCACTTCAGGAATTTAAGATCATCAGTGAGTCAGTCAGTTACACATGGGGCTGTATATATTATGGACTCGCCTACGGCTCGATGGGGGCTCCGCCCCCAAGCCCCCTAAGAGGGTTGCCCCAAATTTGTTAATTGCTCTAAGTCTCAAGTACCGAACAGGCTAGACCCCCCTTCTAGGGGTTGACCTAAATTTTTAAATTAATAAAAAGTCGTGTTTAAAATACGTTAGTTCCACGGAAGAACTGCACACTCAAGACAGTAACAAAACCGTCAAATACACAAAATTCACAATCAATAGTAAACAAAGCTTTTAAAAAACTCATATGAATCGGTTTTAATACCCCTTCGTAATTAGAATTCGTTTAAAAGTTTTGAGCTGTGAATTTATAATTATTTATTTAAATATTTTAGGTGTTATGCTGGTAAAAAAATATACTTTAGATTAGACGATTGTTGTTGTGTTAGATGAAAAGAAATTTCAATTAAAAGAGTTATAGTTGTTGTTGTTGCTATCATTATATTTAATCGTAGTAGTTATGGTAACAAATATTTCTCTGTTATCCTATCCTATAATATAATACAAGCTATGTCTGAAGGGATGTGTGTTCCACGATCTCGAAATGTAGCTGTTAGATTTTTCTTAAGCTTTGCACGAGTGTTTGCCCACAAATAAGTTTAGAAACAGCCTCAGTCCCAGGAAAAATCGAAGTTGGTCTAAATTTAAGTTTAAAAATCGTTATTTTTAACATTGGTCTTATAGGTTGCTATTTTGGTAACGAAATAACAACTAAAAGTAAACAAAAATAAAGGAACATAAATTTTAAGCAGTTTTTTAACAGCTGTTATCTGTGAAGAGTCTGGTGTAGATTTAATAGCTTGATTACCATGACACTATAACAAAAGTCAATTAAAACCAACGAGCAAGGCTCGTTTAACCTGGTACTAAATAGAGATACAATTATGGGAAAATTGGCATAATCCCATGCCTGACCCAACTCAAATAAAAACTTGTAAATTTCAGGAGATAGAAGAAAAACGTTTAAATCACTGAAATAGCGTATAACATTCAAATCAATGAGCGAAAACAAGAATTAAATAACATGAAAACAAAATAATAGGAAAGAATAAAAACGGGGTTGATCCGCAAAAAACCCCTACTATTACAAACAACTAATTATAAGAATATAAAATCGAGACCTGTGAAATAATAATTTATTCATAAAGACCTGTTTGTTTTGTTCAATATTCATTTAAAAAATCTCAAAAACATATTTTAAGTGTGTACTAAAATATAATGTAAAACACTGAATATAAATAAAACAGAAAGATAATAATTACCTGTCTATTAATTATCATACAAAGTAATAGAAGTTAAGGTCACGGCACGAGCAACACAGTAAATTCATTGAATGCGAAATTCGGCCGAAAGCTTAACTTGGGGTGAATTTGAATTAGTAATCTGGAATGAGGTGAAAATGAAACGAGAACCTAACATTTAAATGTGTTCATTTTGTTCAATACTTATTTAAACATTCTCAAAAACATATTTATAAGTGTGAAAAAAATATATATATTATAGATAATGTATATATTATAGATTCACTAAGGGAATTTGTGCATAAAAAGCTTTGCAAATATTTATTAATTGTATTAATATATTGTACTGTGCATAAAACAATAATTACAAAAAAGCAACTGTAAAAGTGTCACAAATTCTGAGTTCATACGGTATATCTATGACAAAAGATTGTACTTCTATTAAAATCTCGTATTACCAACTTAGCTTAACTTATCAACATATACAAGATGTTCAAAACAACTCCTATACGACTAAACAAAACTCATAACACTTAATAACAGTAAAATTAGAAATAGCTTTTTCCTACCACTGCATGGAAATAATTGCATTGCCACACCTGTAACCCCTATGCAAAACAGTTCATTTCCGGTTTCCGGTTTCCGTTTCTTTCCCGCTCTAGAGCGGCAATGATTCTTTACCGCACGCCAGATCAAACAGCAATTTTAAATCAGCTGTTATTACAAACCATGCTACAGCTGTTGTTCATTGTTGTCGTTTAGTAATTGCTTTTTTTTTAGTTTGAGGTTATGTTTGATAGTTAACATTATGTTCCAACAGAAACAAATAAAAAATAATCTAAATAATGACATTTTGTATACAATAAAACATGTAATATGTAACAATTATGTTGGTAGGAAAAATCTTGTGTGTATTACGAGCGCAAATAGTCATTGCCGCTCTCGAATTGTTTGGCCGCACTCAGCTGACGCTTCGTTTGGCCATCTACAATTCTCGAGTGACAATGACGTACTTTATGCTCTTATTACACAAATAGCTATTTAAACCTTAACGTAGTACTTATATTATAATTATTTCATTAGCTAACTACCTTTTATTTCTGTAAAATAGAAAGTAACCCATAACCTCATAGATTAAAATTAACACAATTAAAATTACTCTTTCCTCCTGAAATACCCAAACACGGGAATACCCGTCTCACCCTCTTTCTTTCCCCCTCCACTACAAATCACAAAAAATCCAGCAATTAGCGGTGAAGTAGTGTACCACTGAGAAAATGTACCACTTAGACCGATTTTGCAATCCGTCTCATAGTGGTACGTGTACCACAGAGAAAACGTACCACACAGAAGGGATCCCGTCTAGTACAGTACTTATCTATTTTCTTCTATTATAAACGTCACTTGTATGCTTGTTTGTTTCAGGGATAAGTATATTGTACAAAAAGCCAACAAAGTCCCCAAGTTTGTTCTCATTCTTGTCTCCATTCAGCAATGACCTATGGTGGGCCTTAATTGCTGCCTACGTTGGAATTTCTCTTCTTATGTATATCATAGCTAGGTAAAGTTTTCAAGTACTATGAAGTCCAAAAATGTTTAATTTAAATGTAAAGCAGGAAAAACTTAAATTTTACTATTATTTAAAAAAAAAGAAACCAAAATAAAACCCCAGCAGCAACTGTAAAAATAAAGATAAGTTTTTTAAAACTTATCAGTATTTTAAATGGAAGATTGAGCCATTATCAAGACTTTGTTCTGAAGAGAAAGCGTGGATAATATACAGTTGAATTTTTTAACTGGAAACAATTAATGTTATGTGGACTAAATTTGAAAATGAGTTCTTTTGTTCGTAGTATAATCATGTGTTTTACTTGTCAAATGTTGAGATTCAATCAAAACAAACAATCAATGTACACAACAAACACTGTCAATGTCCCCGTCTATACAGGCGACTTTGTCGAGTAGCACACTCCAGCACCATTTGACAGCGACAGAAAAACGCGCTGGAAATGACGCCACACAATCCCTACTCGGCCGTTCCCGGAGCTGTTTTTTACAACATGAAATTTTATTTTCTGTTCCTGCTCTTTTTTTCTGTAAATCTATTTTTAAGTAATAACTGTTTTACGTACCACTAAAACGTCTGTTATGTTCTCAATGAATATAATTAAGTTTTAATGCCTTTTTCAACTGCTGTAGTAGATTTATAATAATTATGATGAGAAATGCTACTACTAGGAAACAGAAACGACAAACGATAAATCATGAAGAACTGGAATGTTAATAGTTAGTTCCAGTGCCACTAGTTGCGCTGGCAAGCGCTTGTTTCCAGTTTACGCAACAAAACGCGCCACAAAGATGCTCGTATAGAATGTGCCGTTAGAATTTCGTGTATCCAGTCGAACCAAGGAATCTAAAACAAATAAAGACAAGGTAGGTGTCAAGACATGCAACACCCTCTATACATCAGATGTTCTTTTACACCTATGGCATCATCATTATCATTACCAGTATTAGTAAATTTTGACGTCATTGGCACAAAAGAACACCTGAAGCATAGAGGGTGTTGCATGTCTTGACACCTACCTTCTCTTTGTTTTATTTTTAATTCCTAGAGTCAAACACGTTTTTGTGTCACATCCGATCGGCGCGACAAAGTCGCCCGTATACACGGGGCCTTACATTTGTTTACATGTTGTGTTGATAAACAAAAATATTACATGATTGGCAGGACACATGCTTAAGCTACAACAGTTAGAAGGCAAATAAACAAGTCTTGAGTTAGATTTATTTTAAAATTCATTTCTCCAGCCAGAAAAGCTATTTGCAAACTTTACCTTAAAGAAGGATTCAGTGGCACCCCCAGCCTTTGCGCCATACTTGACAAAGACAGGAGCATCAAGTTCAGCGTCAAAGATAGCCAACCTAAACTTGACCCCTTCAAGTTAAAAAAATTTAACTGTATTTCATCTGAAATTTTAATACTGGGGTCTTTTCATAGAATTGTTTCCAATGGGTTTCAGACATTTCAGAATAATCTTCAAACTAATATTACTAGTTATTCACAATAGTCACAGATCAATAGAATATAACGTGAAGTTCTCATTATTAAATGGTTTTTGTATACAAATTTTCAGGATAAGTCCAAAGGAGTGGACGAACCCCTACCCTTGTGTGGACGAGGATGAGATAGAAGAGCTGGAGAATCAGTTCAGTTTAAACAATTCCTTCTGGTTTGTGACTGGATCTATCATGCAACAAGGATCTGAATTGGCACCTATGTGAGTTCACCTTGGCTAGTACCATTGACTATTGATATACATTTGTAAATTCATAGTCAATGCTAGTACCAAACAAATAACAGCTGCTACTCTGACTGGTTCAGGATATCAAGAACGTTCCATTTTATTGAGTATAAATATCACAAATAAATACTCGTCAGTATTAGAAACCTAGTTTAAATATTATGGGTGTATAGTCTAGGAATGATGAATATTTTATAAATTAAATAATGTATTGATTTGAATACAAGATTTACTAGTTATAATAAATGCCAAGACTCTCTAATATAAACAATAATAAATTCAATATTTACAAAATTAGCTGTTGTAAAATAAAAGTTGATTTCCATTCACATGTAATTCGTAATGTTTTAAGAGCACCACCAGATTTTTTATACTTAAGGTCAACTGTAAAAAATCGGAATATAAACCAATTGTACGAGAAAAGATTATACCTGTGCTAAAATATATAATATTACTGGGTTGTCCGAGCCTTGCTCGTTGGTTTTGAGTTACTTTTGTTGTGGTGTCATAGTTATCAGCCTTATTCAGTTCACAACAACAACCAACTATACCTCATCACAGTTAAGAGCAGTTCTTTTATTTTTGTTTACATTTTGATGTTATTTTATTGCAAAAAATGGTAACTTATAAGACCAACAAGGGGGCCCGTGCGCAAATTGTGCATTTTATGATTCTGTATGAGTGAAACTCACCTACAGTACATGAATGTTGATTATGAAGTGACAGAGATCTATTTTTGTTTACTATCTGGCTTTTAAAATTCATCTGAAGGTAATGAGCTGTTAAATTACAATTCACATTAAAGAACTTGCAATAAAAGTTGGATGGTCAACATTTTAAAGCGCCCTCTAGAAATAAATCAAAGGCAAGGGGGGCGAAGCCCGAAACAATATGACCTTTTTAATTACGATTCGTCACTGCGGTATATCCTAAGCTTTAAAATGACACCTCAATCTTAAAAATCGGTTCAGTAGGTCGAGATAAAAAGGGAAGTAACAGACGAATCCCTTATAGAAATAAGAAGATAGATATTATAAAACTATTGTACTTGTTTCTTGGAAATCGAGCAATTTATATTCATATTTATATTATCTTTCATATTATAGTATAGGATTAATACTAAACTGCAATTTGATTACTGTCAAGTGGTCAAGTCTCAACAGCTTGACACAATGCTGACATGTAAAATTCATAAAACTCTATATACATCCAGGTGTAAGATACCTGGAATTCTGGAACCTGGAACCTTCACACAACGCATAAATCTCACCAAAAACTGCGGCTCCCATTCTGAAGGGTAGATAAAAACGCAAATTGATAAGTAAAGCTCTTGTGCATACACTGCATTTTACACTACATTTTTCTCTACACCGTTTGCTAATTATGAAAATTCATTGAAGAATTAGAGAAAGAAATCATTGAGTCTGAGAAAGACTCAGAGAGAAGAACTGGCAACCCCAAGGTACCCCAGCTAAACTGTGGGTATCTTCGTCCCCACAGTTTTTTCATAATTTATGTGCTAATCTTGCCTAACTCTACTTTTCTTTAGACCTCATCCGGGTGTCTTTCATTCTTTCTTCCTTGGCCCGGCGAGGTAGTGAACGCATGGTCTATCTTCTGCCATGGCAAATGGCCTTGTTCAAAGCTCAACCCTTACCTTGTTTTGAGCCCAGCCCCAGCACTCTGATTGGGGTGCTTGTGGCACGCTTAGTGGGGCAAAGTTACTTCTGTGATCTTCAAGCCCCTGCTAGAGGCACCTTCTGAGTTAAATTGGCCTCAGGAGGTGGCAGTTAGCAGCCTCACTATGCTGAAAGCAGTGCATTAAAATTGAGCTACCTCAAGAACGAAGAGCATATTTCCCCAACACTGTGACTATTCTATGTGGCTGAGGGGTGTTTGATGTTTGAGGAGGTTTGGCTAACATCTTTTCGTCTATAGGGCCGTGGAAGCTCCAATAAATGGACCTAGGAATTTTCAAAACAACAATGGAATCAGATTGGAACCATGACTAAAGCAAAGCAGGCAACTCAAGGCGAATGAAAATGATAGCTAGACTATTAGGACGGGGAACAAGCATTCATCCTTTGTCCAAAGCTCAAAAATCAAGAGGACCTCACCTTCACCACTTAGAGCAAGAGACCTCTTGTCTGCAAGATAAGGGGAATAACAAATCTGTGAACCCGTGAAAAGCAGTGGGGGCGGTCATAAATACGCCTCCAACTGCCCCTTTCAAGTAGCCAGAAAAGTCGACTGTCATGACTAAAGCACTTGTATACCTAAGCCGCCATCAGAGTGTGACGTTTCACGCACCGGTACTCGATATAGTACGCTAGCCAGCCTCACTGGGATGTTCGCCGACATCCTTTCCGGAACAGACACAGGGAACCGAGAATCGAATTGTCGAATTTTCCAATCCGAATCTCTCTCTTGCTCGCCTTCAACCTTCAATCTCGACCTTCAACATCGTTACGGTTTTTCAAAGAGGGACATCCATCTTGGGGGGTTTTCATGTAGGGAAACGGGGTAGATAGGGGTTACTCGTATTAAATATTTTAGTGTTAAAATGCCAGATTAGAACTTAGAATTGTTGGTTGCAGCCATGTGCTCAACCTAGGCGTCCATGCTTATACAAGTTACCGAACACCCCTTCAGGGCCAATGGATAGGATGGGATTAAGTAAAAACTTTTATTAGATCATGTAGCTGCATTAAAATTATCTTCTGCAAGCTTATCAAAACTGGCTGGTTTTTGGCTGGAGCTTGCCGACGATCGTGCCTCTGGGCATATCACCCTGCAACTTCCAACAACTCAATTTGCAATCAATACTAGGCTATTCTCTCTTTCTCTCTTATTACCAATATCACCTCAATATCACGTTTTCTCAGTTAGCACCAGTTTCCCTAGGCACAGCATCCTTTTACCTATTTCCTACCATAGCCCCTCAGATCAAGGTAGCAGTCAGTTTCCACTAACCAATGTCCCGGAATAGAAAGCATGCTTCAATTATTTAGTTTGATCCTTGCATTAAATACCCAGTTCAATATTCAACCAACAATCAACCCCATGAAGCCCTCAAGAGGAAGTGATCATGGACATAAAAATGCCTACAGGCTTGAAGGAAATGGGTGTCAACCGCACCCTCAACAGCCCATGGGAAGAGAAGCTTTGCCGCCTTTAAATGAGTCTGACAGGCTTTTAGACACGATTAATAGGTCATGACAGTGATTTTGCTAGGGAGGAGCAAATCACAGCTATCAAAATGGCAATCAGGCTGATTTGTAAATGGCCGTTCAACAGAATATTATCAGTAATGTTCAAACAGCAATCACTCAAGTTGAGGAAGCCTTGAGTGTCATAAATAGGGTCAGACCACCCGAATCGTTGCTCTCAAAGAGGAGCATTGGCTAGTGGGCCTAGAAAACCCTCATGTCACCGTTGCAAGATCCAAGGAAAAAAAGCATCTACAAATGGCTTCAGTAGGGGGGGGGGGGCAGTGAGGAAATACAGTGAGGAGCTGCAATGTCTTCTCCAACCTCAAAGAAAGGAAAATAGAAAAATGTAATGGGTGTTCCATTAGGGCTTGCAAATGTGGCTGTGAATAACCCACAAAAGCATTCAGTTCGTTTCCTAGAACTGAAGGGCAATTGTGCCATTAAAAAGGAGAAGAAGAAGGAACCCCTTGCTAAAAAAGCATTGATCACGCACAATAGTTGTGACCTTAAAGATGGTCAAAAGAAATTGAAGGTGACTCCAACAACACTGGTGCGAATAAGATAAGGAACGTCCTCATCATTAAACCAGGGAAGGTAATATTCCGACATCATGGGGATAATAAGGAAAGATATCCATTCTGAAAATTGAAATGTGGAGATCTGCCGCCTCTGGAAGACCCACATTGGTGAATGCTCATCGAGCTTGGCTCCAGCATTGGCCACGAAGAATTTGCCAGGCAACGATGACTGCACTTGGAGGGCCAAGGAAACGTTCTGAGCTAAGGAGTGTTTACTCCCTGTCTTCGCTTGGAGGTAAGAGTTTGGGGATGGTCTAGGAGATCGAATGCAAAGTCTTCTTGACCAGGCCTGACATCCGTGAGCAACGGTGAGCTGTGGCCTCTGAAGAAGCCCTTGAAGAAATCCAAGATCATGGTTGGTATTCTGCTCTGTGAGAGAATGGTAGGCGAACCACGCTGGTTTCATTGCCTGGATTATGGCCAGACTTGCAGAGAGTGCAATGGGCCAAACTGGAGTGAAGCACATATGTTGGAAATGTGAGGGTGTCAATCTGTCAAATGTTACACATTGCTAAGTCAATCAGACCTTTTAACTATTGTCTGGAATAGAAAAATTATCATAACAATATGTGCAACGTTAATTTCACGGAAATCTGAGTTTACTACTGGGATTTTATCACACATATTTTTTTTATTAATATAAATATCCATACCGTACATTTTGTACTAGAAGGTTCTGATGAACAAGAGTTTTTTTTAAGAACAAGTTTTTCGTCTGAACTGTATAAACTTTTCAGCAGAGTCTGTGGCTTAGGAATTATATAAATTCTGTATCCTGCCTTGTGTCCTGTTATTTGCTAATTTCACCTAGATGAATTTTCAATACAGTATAGTTACAGTACGACAGACCACCGTTAGACAGTGATCTGTCTAACGGTGTAAACATTGATAGTTTTTGTTGTTGAAACAACATTTATTGATACACTTGTAATTTCCAGCTCGGTTTCCACCCGCATGCTGGCATCCGTGTGGTGGTTCTTCACTCTGATTATCGTCTCCTCCTACACAGCCAACTTAGCTGCCTTCCTCACTGTTGAGCAAAACGAGGAAATTTTTAGTAATGTTGAGGGGTTGGCCAATCAGAAGCCTGATGCTCCTGTTTTTGTCAAGTATGGCGCAAAGGCTGGGGGTGCCACTGAATCCTTCTTTAAGGTAAAGTTTGCAAATAGCTTTTCTGGCTGGAAAAATGAATTTTAAAATAAATCTAACTAAGGGGTTCTTTATTAGCGAATTTCCCTATAGGGAATACGCTATTACGGTAGTAGCCATGGTAAGACCTAAGCCCGGGACCACTTTACTTTTTCATTTTGAGGTCCCCAGAAGCCAAAAACACCATTCGTTCATTTTCATATATATGTATATATATATATATATATATATATATATATATATATATATATATATATGTCTGTGGTACCGATAACTTTTGAAGGGAACCTCCGATTTTGATGAAATTTGGTATGAAGGTGTAAGACCAGGTCTATTTTCATGAGTTCGCGAACCAGCATTGTCGGGTTATGGGAACGGGGTTTTATGGGGTTTCAAAGGGGTCAAAAATGGGTTTTTGGCATTTTTTGACCTCAAATTTCAAAATTCATCAATTTTAATTGATACCATTTAAAAGAGCTTAAAAAAAACAAACAATTTGGTATTTTGAATTTTTATCTTAGCATAACTGGTTACGGGGAAAATCCAAAAATGTGTTTTCCATGTTATTCTTATGGGAAGTCAAGAAAACCCTATATCTTGCTTATTTATTGATATAACTTAATCAAATTTGGTATGTACATTATATAGATAGGGCTTAACTTATAATTGCTTACAAAACCCATATGGCGGCAAACCTACATACTCACCCCCATGGGGTTTATGGGGAAAATAAAAAATTGCCATAGCTTGATACAATTTTGTGTTTACATTCACCAATTAATGATTAACTTAGATTTTCTAACAACACCCCATGGCAGCAAACCTACATACTCGATCCTATGGTGTTTTTATGGGGAAAGTAAATAATCTGAAATTCCATTGAAAATTCGCTGAGTACGCAGGTCTGTTGCGACGGGGGTATTTACCTTCTAATTGTTGTAATTTCCTAACAGTCATCAAACTTCTCGACATATCAGAAGATGTGGGATTATATGAACGCGAGCTACTCCGATGTGATGATGGAGTCTAACCGTGATGGCGTGAATCGTGTCCTGGGAGACGCGGAGGAGTATGCATTCCTCATGGAATCTGCATCCATAGACTACGAGGTGCAGAGGCACTGCGAATTGAGACAGGTTGGAAACCCACTCGACAGCAAGGGCTACGGCATCGTCATGAAGAAGCGTATGTATATATAATATGTACACATAAAAACTGTTTCTCCCTTAAATGTTCTGATACAATATTCAACTGAACAGTTTTGTAAGGAACTGTATTGTAATTGACAATCAAATTTATTAAGAATTTATTTATCTTTGTCATTTTAGGTTCCTAGGTTTTAGGTTTTAGGTTTGAAAGCACATCTTCGTAATCATACACAACTTTACTTGTTCACTTGCTCTTAACTGGTCACCTTGGTACCAGACTGCAGCTGGATTACGAAGTGGCCAATTAAACTGATTAACCTTTAAAAATGTCAAACACTACAGTTTCCTAAGCCCCAAATACAATAATAAGTTGTAGAATTTATAATTGCCTACTCAAAATAGAATTTATATCTCCCATGAAACAAAAACAAAACATAGTCGGATAAGCACAATCACAATTAAGTCGTTACAAAATACGCTTGACAACATTGAATAAAAAAACTAAAGGTAAAAATTAGAACAAAACTATAATTCTGTAATTTTGTGGTTAAAAAAAGATTTTTACTTTTTCATTTATTTTATACCCTACTTAGCCTTTTTTCACAAAAACTATGACCACCTAAGTTAATGAAGCGCACAAACAATACATTTAATGCACTAAACTTTATTATTACAATTCTGGCATTAATCAGTGCAAACAGTCATAACTTGTCAATGTATAAACAACAGTAACAAAATTTTAAGGGCATCTGACACCCATGAGATTCACTCATAACTACAACATAAAATTGCTATTACAGCCTAGTGGAAAGAATAATTATAAATAAACGCATTCACTTCCATCCAGAAGAGTTTACTTTAAGTGTTCACTGGGAATGACTGGGAAAAAGTCAGTTTAAAAGTAGTTGTTTTTGGTATATAGAAGGCCTGTTAAGAGTTATATATAATTTACCTTTGCATGAGTAAATTATTACAGTATATCTAAATATGTAAGTGTTGATAGTCAAGGCAGATCAGATTTTTCCAAAAAAACTTTATGAACTTTGATTTACAATCAGTGATGGAAAATGTTCATGATAATTTCTTCAACAATAACTTGAATGAATATTAACATTTTTATTGCATTTTAATTACAAACTCTGTATGGTTTAATTACAATACATTTTTTTAGGAGCTTGGTTTAGGAACATACTAAGTAGCAGTGTTATAAAACTCCAAGAAAAAGGAAAAATAAATCAACTCTACAAAAAATGGTGGAGAGAGAAAAGAGGCGGAGGAGCCTGCTTTGTAAGTACCGTGTATTACGTTAACATTACATTCAGTAAATAGCCAGAGAACATTTTTTTCATCTAGAGTTGGCAAAATTTGTTGTGAGATAATTATTTAATCATTGTATTAACAAGTTACTAGAGATCGCCTCCTGATCGAAATTCGATCAAAACTTTTGTTGATCTGGACCCAAGAAGTTAAAAACATTTTATAACTCAAACATCTGTTCTTCCAAATTTTCAAGCAGTTGTTTTTACAACAGCTGTCTAATGATTCATTCAATTCTCCTTTCTCCATAAGATTAACATTGGAACTTTGAAAGCCTGTGGGGCGTTGCCCTGGAGTCCGATGTGAATTAGAGTGTGATTCTGCTCATCTACAGGACTATACCTTTCTAACGGTATGCGCGGATTTCTCCTACGATGCTCATGTGCTGAGAAAAAAGGAGGAAATGAAACATGCTTGCGTATTAATATATAGATATTGTATATTTTTGTAGTTCGGGATCTTTCTACAGACCTCTGACAAAACTTTTTAGGTAGATATGGTAATTTTAATTGCAATTAAACTGAATGTTAATGAATAAAACAAAAAGATTTCTTTCTCACATGGAGGTTCTTTATGTTAATAGTGTACTTAATAAAATTCAGTTAAAAATAAATAAACGCTCAAGGAAAAATGATTTCAGTAACTCTAACCTCTGACTATAGCAAACACTTAAAGCAACAATATACAATAACTAAACAACATTCACTGAGTATAGGCAATATATTTACCATTATAGCAACTATACTAAGCCATTTAATAGTGGAATATTCAACATAAGAGTTGGCAAAATCATTCTAGTCCTGTTTATTTAAAGAAATGGTCATAGTCCGGCAGATATGTAGAAAGATTAAGCGTTTTATGATAGAGATCTAAAATTTGGAACACATATACTACATGTACAAAGGCATAAATTTAGATAGGAGGCCATCTTAGATTTTCTTTATATGGGGTTTCAAAGGGGTTTTCCAATTTCTCTCCATTTGATTTCAAAACTACATAATTTTAACTTACAAATCTTGCAAGAGCTCAAAATAATAAACAATTGAGTATTTTCAACCGTTAAATTATCTTGAGTTGTTGCAGAGGAAATTCAAAAAGAAACTTTTATCTGATCCGATATATTGACATTTGATCCGTTGTGATATATCGATAATTTTTTATTCTGTAGTATTATTCACATAGTACCTGAAATACCATTTAAAGGAAAATTAATTCTTCAATACGATCGATATATGACATTGGATCAAATATCAATGTATATTGGATCAGATCAGATTTTCTTTAAGGATTTTCTCTGCAACAACTCAAGATAATTTAACAGTTTATATACCAAATTGTTTATTTTTTCAAGCTTTTGCAAAATATGTAACTCAAAATTATGTAACTAAAAGATGTTATGGTAAAAAATGAAAAATTGGTAACCCCAAATTGGCAACCATTAAGACTTTTTCCAAATCTCATTAAACATCATTTATTTTTATAAGTCTAACCATATTTTTCTAATATTATTTGTAATAATATTTTTTTCTAGTAAGTGCCTTAACAATTTTTTTTTTTTTTTTTTCAAACAGGAAGATGGCGACGGGGGAAATGCTTCTGAGCTGAATCTTGACAATGTTGGTGGAGTGTTCCTGGTGCTGGTGTTTGGAACTTTGTTCGCCTGCCTCATCGCTCTGGCAGAACTCATGTTTGAAACCTTCATCAAAGAAGACAGAGTAATATTTTTTAGTTTAAAATATATTTTTACAGTAAGAACAATACAACGTTAACCAGCTGAAATTTTAGGTTTTTGTCTTTTCATCATGTTTTGGGAAGTTGCTAAAATTTCTCTACAGTGTGATAATTTTTATATGATCACCATTGGCATCTTGTAAACCATAAGGGATACAAAGAATTTAAATGAGAAAAGTAATGCCGAATTATAAAGCTAAATAAAATGGTGGGTAAAAATCCTAGATATACCATCAGCTTCATTTGCTGTGCTCAAAAAACCCAATATCAGGTATTGTAAAAGTCAATAAAACCTGCTGATATAGAGAAGACTAGCTGTTGCCCGCCACGGCTTCGCCCGTGATTGAATTTATTTAATAGGTAATAAAATCTTTTTAAAGAGTAACGAAATCTACTTCCTTAAGAATGACATTGAAATAATGAAGTAGTGTGAGTGGAGCTCTTAAGGAATTTCGCAAAACCTCTTCTTAGTGAGAAAAGGTTTCTTAAATAGAAAAGGCCCTGAGAAAATATAAGCAAATAGGATCGACCACGTCAAATTTCAACCCTGTAGGCCTTACAGTCACTTTTAAGTCATGTGGGGCGGAGCCCTAAAGAACATAAAAAACTATATTTTCAAAACTGTTTCTTAGTGAACACCTATTAGCGAAACGGAACGTTTACATTAAATTTAAACCCCTAGGATCTAAGGTGGTTTTGAGAATTTGTGGGTAGGAGCTCCAAAGGAAATTTGCAAAATCGTTTCTTATTGATCACCCATGAGCAAAGAGGAACGTCCATGTCAAATTTTAAAACCTGTTGGCCCTGGATTAATTTTGAGTCATGTGAGGTGGAGGTGGAGCACTAAAGATTTTCATAAACTATATTTACAAAACAATTTCGTAGTGAGCACCTGTTATCAAAACGGAAGATCCACGTTAAATTTATACCCCCTAAGATCTATAGTAATTTTGAGGTTCTATGGGGCGGAGCCCTGAAGGAAATTTGCAAAATTATTTCTTAGTGAGCACCTAAAAGCAAAGAGGAACGTCCATATCTAATTTCAATCCCGTGGACCCTAGAGTAATTTTCATGACCTTTGGTGCGGAGCCTTAAAGAAATTCTAAAATTATATTTGCAAAACCGTTTCTTAGTAAGTAACTATGAGCCAAGAGGAACGTCCGATTCAAATTTAAAACCCTGGAGACATAAAAGTAATTTTGAATCCTGTGGGGCGGAGCCCTAAAAAACTTTGAAAACTATATTTGCAAAACCATTTATTAAGAAGCACCCATGAGCAAAAAGAAACGTCCATGTCAAATTTAAACCCTGGAGGTCCTAAAGTAATTCTGAAGTCCAGTGGGGCGGAGCCCTAAAGTGCTTCAAAACTATATTTGCAAAACAGTTTCTTAAAGAGTATGTATGAGCAAAGAGAATCGTCCATGTCAAATTTCAACACAAAGGCTACACAGTAATTGTGAGCTTCTGTAGGGCGGAGCCCTAAAGGGGATGTTCAACGCACTTTTTTATTGAGCACTTAAGAAAAAGAGCTCTCTCAAAATTTCAACCCCACAGGTATCTAAATTTGTATTTAAATTTGGGGATTGAAATTTTAGAGCCCTGTGGGGCGGAGCCCTGAAAGAATTTTGCAAATGATTTTTAGTGAGCGCCTAAGAGGCAAGACGAACCTGCGTTTAAAGTTTCAAGTAAATAATTTTGTAGTTCCTGAGATTTCGTGATGAGTCAGTCAGTAATCTCTCCCCGTCAGGTTTAGCTTGTTCGCTGAGCTCACTCGAAGCAATTTTATAATATTCTCTAGTTTTTTCTTACCAATCTTCCCTCAATAATTTAAATGAGAACAGCTGTTTACAAAAATAATATTCCTTAATGTAATCATATGTTCCAATACAAAATGTTGCTTCCATAAGAATAACATGGTGACTTTGAAGACGTGTGGGGCGGAGCCCCGAAGGAATTTTGCAAAACCGTTTTTTAGTGAGCACCTAAGAGGCAAGACAAAGCTATGTTCAAAGTTTCAAGTAAATCCGTTCGATAGTTCCTGAGATTTCGTGATGAGTCAGTGAGTGGGATTTCGCTTTTATATATATAGATTAGCTTTTATTTGGGACAAATTGCAAGTAAATTGTATCAGTGGAAGACTTAGACAAAATGTCCAAAGAATTTAAAAAGTTGTCTTTTTCTCTGTGTTAAAAGAAAAGTATATTTTTTATTTTTGACCAATTTAACCTTAATATTTTTTAAATAAAGCCTGCTAATATGGACCCAAACCCTCTATTTTGGTACAACCCCCATGTAAGTCAGCCCAATAACTCAGAGAAACTGTCCAAATTTTGTTGTTGCTGTTTTAAATATAAAGATTTAACTAAATGATAAACCACTCATACATTTATAATTTAATTCTTGTAATTTATTTCCATGTCTTTGGGGTTTAGTTAAATTTTATAAAACATATAAATTCCAAATTAAAACAAATTATAAATTATAAAAAATGATACAGCTAAGAAACTGATTACCACCTTCGCCCCTCCCCCCACCTCTTGAGTGCACTACTAAATTCATTAACCAAAATTAGTATTTTTACCACATCGCTAAAACCTTCATTATATTATTCCAGGGGCCATTTGGAAAGAGCTGAAAAAAGAACTGATATTTGTGATAAGTTGCAAAGAAACAGTGAAAAAGTTGAAATCATCATCTGAAGAAAATGCCTCAGAAGACAACTCAGATCCTGCCAAGTCATTCAGAATTTCATATAAATAAATAACATAATGTTAAATGTTCTTTTTTAATGCAATAAACAATTTGTTTTAGTAACAGTCTCTTATTCATTGTACAACTCTGTCAAAACTTTGTACAAAACAGGAGGCCTGCAATAATTTGTTTACCAAATTCTGATAAGATTTACAATATTTTACTTCAGCATAGAAGAGTATGTATTTAACGAGGTAGCCCTTGCGCAAATTGCGCATTTTATGATTCCGTTTGAGAGAAACTAACCTAAAGGACATGTATGTTGGTTATGAAGTGACAGAGATCTATTTTTGTTTACTATCTGGCTTTAAAATTCATCTGAAGCTAAGTTTAATCAGCTGTTAAATTACAATTCACATTAAAGATCTTGTAATAAAAGTTGGTCAACATTTTAAAGTGCTTTCTAGAAATAAATGAAAGGCGAGGTGGACGAAGCCCAAACGATATGACCGTTTTAATTCAGATTCGCCCACGCGCTATATCCTAAGCTTTAAATGACACCTCAATCTTAAAAATCGGTTCAGTAGGTCGAGAGGAAAATGGACGTAACAGACAATTTTTTATTTCTAGGAAATTTAGTTGATAAGCAAACAATTTGAGCCTAACTTTCAAAATATATTTGTGTGTACAATAATTTTTTTGAGAAATATTTTTAAAAATAGGCTACTTGGTCGATTGGGGCTAAAAATTGTAAGTTTGTTCATAACTATGGTAGAATTAACATTCGCCTGTCGCAACAAGATCTGTGATTTTGGTTATTTCTTGATTGTTACCATAAAAACTGTATCGTTGTTGAAGGAACAATTCTGCCTATCTGATATATTACTAACTTTACAGGTAAGAATAAAAACTGATTTGGTTACTTTTATCATTGACTGTCATCTATAGTTTAATGCTTAATATACCAATTATAATCACAAATGCAATTACAATGTTTTATTGCTAATTTCTTGACATAATAACATTATATAATGGATTTATTTGGAGTGTAAATATACATTCACGATGTATTTAGGCTATATTGATCTTTAGTTTTTGCAGTTTGCATTCAGAAAGGTGGTATTCCACTTGTAGTTTTGCGGTATTACCTTCAAAGCAATTATGATATTCTGTCACTTAGACGGTAACTTATTTAAGGTATTTTCTTTAAAAATCATGACCGTTGCAAAGGAACGGTATTAGAACATTGCTATTCTAACACTATCCCTTAGATTTTCAGTAAACTACGACCGGCATTACATTAATCACTTTGCTGTTGCTGAATAAAAAAAACTCAATCTCAGGAAAATGGTAGATAGGCAGTATTGTTCCTTCAACGACGGTATGTAGGTTTGATGCCATGGGGGTATTGTTTGTAAATACAGCATAGCTTAATCCCTGAATCGTGTATCAAGTCCAGGTATTGTTTATTTTACCAAATTTTACCCATGAACGAGGGTAAGTACGTAGGTTTGCCACCTTGTGGGTTTAGTAAGCAACGAGTCGTTGCCAGCCGATACTCGACGAATACAGCTCCAGTCTGAGCGCTAGGCAGATGGTGTGTAAATTGTATAAAATGAAAATAAAATACAATCACATAATTAAATAAACTAATTATTATATGTTATAGGGTGAACTTGCTAAATTTTGTCTTATATTTAAAATACGTGGAAACTTTAAAAGTCCAATGGGGCGAAGCACATTTAACTGAGGGCGACAAAAATTATTCCATGACCTCTACAGAGAATTCCCTTTAGTTTGACACCTCAATCATAAAAATCAATTCATAAATGAAAGAGTTTTGTTGCTCACAAGAAATTCCTTACGGAATTAGTAATATAGATAAGTTTTTTAAAAAAATTTTTTGAAAAATATTTGCCCCCCCCCCATTTGGTATGAATTAACAAATAAAAAATACCGTAATGCCATAGGCATTTTACAATTTGACACACACATTCGCCAATGTGAACCGTCACTAAAATGAGAGTTCTACTTACATTCATACTTTATTATCAAGGACAATCTTTAAATGGTAGAATGGGTTTAGATATAAAAAAATTCTCTCGCTTGGGAACAAACAAACTGACAAAGAAAAACAACATTGCAAAGACCAAATACAAAGACGCAGGGCAGGACACAGGCGGTGATAGTGATGAATCATGAGCTTGGTCGCTGGTCATGAGTGAGACCAAGAATATGGGGAGGATTCAATTGGCCCGCGATTTAAATTTTTTTTTATCTTGCTTGTGCCCCCAACAGACCTAAAATCTCTGTTGCCCCTGGGCCCATTTACTAAATCGGCCCTGCACTGTCCACTTTACTGTACTGGCTGTGACTGTGGCTGTTGCTACGACCCGAGGGTGTGGACGAGTTGGGGCGCATGCGATGATGTGCTTGTCGTAGTTTTGCACTGTTACCCTACCCGTACTAGCCATAAGTATGAATGTCAGTTTCAATTGAGTTTTATTAGTTTTCAATATAAGTACCCTTAACTTATAAGAATGATTATGAACAATTTTTATTTTAATTGGTTGTTTATGGAATTCTATACTTATTCATAATGCATTATTGATTTTTAAGTTAATAAAATGAAGTAAATCAAAGTTATTTAACTCTCTTTTGGTAAGCATATATTAATGATTAAAAACTTAATTTAGTCTATAGGCGTTAATATGTAATTTACACTATGTATGTAGGAACACTATGCATTTTTCTTAAAATAGTATACCATAAACATCAGTAGCTTAAAATTGTCCAAATTCTTCAGCAAATGGCCATTTTAATACAAAAACAGGAAAAGTAGAAGAGCAGAAGATTGAGATTATCATCCAATAAATAATTTGGCATCTGGGGTATGAACCTCTAGATATAAAATTAAATATTATACGTTAGATTTGACTCTAGCACAAGATACATCAAACAGGGTGTCTGAACTCAAAAGGATATGCCCCGGGGCGCCATTTTCAATTCTGTCATTCTTTTCTTGGCCCAGTGAATAGTGTGATTATATGATTGTTATATAACACATATGTTTTAATCTAGCTATTTAAAAAAAATATAGTACAAATAAACATGATAAAATTTAGTTTTCAAAAGAGTGAAAAAAATGTGGCAGTGTTTTAAAAAGAATTCACGGAGAAATAAAAATGGGGCGCAAAAAATATAGTGCCTAGGGGCGCTTGATGTGTAAATTTTATGAGCCGGAATAGTAAAAAACATATGAAAACCTCAGCCAATCTCAAAACAAAGGTTTTTAAACTGTTTATGGTGGGTTTTTAAACAAACCTCCCATACCACTTCTGTTTTACTCCTTTGATCTAAAAAAACATTGTTAATAACCAAAGACTTATTTTGTTGCATGAAATGGTAAAAAAACTTTGATTTAATCATGATTTAATTTAACTTTAAATCCTACCTGAAATGTGTCTTACTATAGTGAACTTCTTTTTAGTATAATTAGCCGTCTTTCAATGTTTTTAGCGAATTTCCCTATAGGGAATACGCTATTACGGTAGTAGGCATGGTAAGACCTAAGCCCGGGACCATGATACTTTTCGTTTTGCGGTCCCCAGAAGCCAAAAACACCGTTCGTTCATTTTCATATATATCTATATATATATATAAATATATATATATAAGAGTATATATATAAGTATATATATATATATATATATATATATATATATATATATATATATATATATATATATATATATATATATATATGTGTGTGTGTGTGTGTGTGTGTGTGTGTGTGTGTGTGTGTGTGTGTGTGTGTGTCCGTGGTACTGATAACTTTTGACGGCGACCTCCGATTTTAATGAAATTTGGTATGAAGGTGTAAGACCAGGTCTATTTTCATGAGTTCGCGAACCAGCATTGTCGGGTTATGAGAACGGGGTTTTATGGGGTCTCAAAGGCGTCAAAAATGGGTTTTTGGCATTTTTGGACCTAAATTTTCAAAATTCATCAATTTTAACTGAAACCATTTAAAAGAGCTTCAAAAAACAAACAATTTAGTATTTTTAATCTTTAAAATAGCTTAACTGGTTAAAAAAAAAAATTCAATCAAGTTTCCCATGTTATTCTTATGAGTAAATCTTTAAAAAGTTATAAATCGCTTATTTATCAACATATCTTAATAAAAAATTTTATGAACCTTCACTAGGTGGCGAGTAATTAAGATTAAATCTTGATCAAATTTTGATCAAAAATCCACATGGCAGCAAACCTACATGCTAAATCCCATGGTATTCTCATGGAAAATAAGAAGTGTATAATGGGAGCAAGAGAGAAGGAGATAATAAGGTGTCTGTTCCTAATCAGCTGATCAGCTGTCTTCTGCATATTTGTCAAATTTGAAATGTTTATGTTTTGTTATTTGTAAACAAATAATTCCTTTTGCATGGAAGCTTTGGATATGCACTTCTATTATTGTTAAAAAGTCATTTATTGCAATATGAATATTGATATATAAACTAGGAATACGCTCCGATGTCCGTCCCGTACGAGAATTTTTACTTACTTTTTAAGTTATTAGGTGACGCTTTTTATAATTAATTTTTTTTCTGAGGGAGAGGTGAGAAAAATGCATTACACACAGAGGTGGCAAGCCTGTAGTGTGGGGCTCCTCTAAAAAACAGGTTTACCCACTAAAAAAACTCCTCTACTCTTTAGGATTCTAACCTGGAATTGTTTATCACATTAGGCCTATGTCAGGCTAGGCCTAATTTTGGCTAAAGCCGGTGGGGCTCACTCCTTATCCAGCCACTCGATCAAGGGATCTGGGCCACTTCGCGGTCCAGATTGGGTTTCTTTTAAAGGAGGATGCCCCGGACGAACTGTGATAAACAATCCCAGTTGCTCTCATCCTCCAAGATCTTTTGGCAGACCAAGTCCACCGAAAATGCACCAAAAATTTTTGTGGCCTTCAGCAGGAGGGACCCTTCCCAACGAGGGCAGCGGAATAATGTGTGTTCCGCATCGTCGGGAACGCCCGGGCAATAAATGCAGTCCGGTGAACCGGTCTTGCACATCCGGTTCAGGTACGACTGAAAATAGCCTTGAATTGTCAAGCATTGGCCGCCGTTCCACCCATGGTTGGACGTGCTTGATAAGTCGCACAGTCTGTCGCTGTGTCGCCACTGCTGGAAGGTTCGGGAGCGCTCTTCTGTTCTTGCCGTGTCCTTGCCAATCTCGCCTTGTCTCTGATAAATTGCCTTCCTCTCTCCTGCCAAGAGCTTGACAGGGATAACTCCGGCGACCACCAGGACGGTGGGCTCGGACACTGTCCGGTAGGCGGAACATACCCCGAGCGCCGCTCGACGTTGAACCCGGGCGAGTCGCAACCTGTACTACTCTTTATTGAGAGCGTCTGCCCACACCTCTGCTCCATAAAGAAGCACGAACTGAACCGCGGACATCAACAGACGTCTTCTGCTGGATTGTGGAACCCCAACATTGACCATGAGCCTACTAAGGTAAGTGACTACCTTAGCGGCCTTGTCCACCGTACGGAATATCTGATCCCTCCAGCTTAACTTGGTGTCCACCATAATCCCGAAGTACTTAGCAGCACGAGTTGATTGGACCACCTCCCTTCCCACTCGGAACGGAACGACGGTGTTTTTCCTCTTCTTCGTAAGGATCACAATCTCCGTCTTACGGAGAGCAAGCGAGAGACCGTGATCGGACATCTATGTGTTGACCACACGCATGACTTGGTTCAACTTTAGTTGGGCCATCTCAACATTGCGTGCGACAATGAGAGCTGCGACATCATCGGCGTACCCAACCAAAGTGGTTTCCTCAGTATTGAATCTTGCGCGGCACCAGAAGTGACTTTCATCGTCCACGTTTCGTCCCTTGTGTCGTAAATAAGGCTTTGAGAGCGGAGATAATCCTCAATGAGTCGTAAACAGATATGTAGGATCCAACATATCGACCCACCTCACCGAGTTAAAGGCATTCTTGACATAAGCGTAACAAGCACTACTCAGCGAGAGAAATGGTTGTGGCTCTTGGCTCTCTTCACAGCTCTCCGTGGACTTTGGTGATAGCGTCAATCATTGACCGTCCCTTTCTGAAGCCATACTGACGGGGGCATGAGTCCCCGGCAGCTTCCACGGCAGAGGTCAGGCGGGAACGGATCAGCTTCTCGAACAGCTTCCCAGCCGTGTCCAACGTGTAGAAAGGCCTGTGGGACGACGACAGCTCGGGATCACCTTTGCCCTTGCTAATCAGTAAAAGTCTTGCGGTTTTCGATAGGGAGCCGGAAACACCCCTTCTACCAAACAGGCGTTGTGCATTCTCAACAACAAGTCAGCACTAATTGAAAATACTTTCTTTAAAGCCTCGCTGGGAATCTTGTCCGGGTCAGGAGCCTTGTTGCTCTTTAGGGAGAGAACGGAGGTTTCCATCTCCTCGAATGTGAAGAGTGGAACGTCATCTAACCGTCCGAAGTCAACCGGCGTACATCCTAGGCGTAGCCTACAAATAAATACATACAAACAATGATTTTAGCTAAGACCTCAAAACAAGCAAGTAACTTAATAATATGCTTACAATAATAAAGGTAAATAGATTGTAGAGCGAAAAAAACAATACAATTTAAAATCCGTTATTGCAAATTAAAAAAATCAAGTAATGTAAGTATTGTAGAATTATGCTTACTTAACACTTAATGCATATTTTGTTACCTGAGACATAGGCTACAATGGCACAACACATTCTAATTAGTTGTTCAATTTAAATCTTTCTCCCAAATAGATATTAGTTGTATCCCATAAATTAGTTAATCGCATAATTCCGTACGACAGCAATTCATTCCACATCAACATGCCTATCTTTTGGTATAATTTATAACTTCAACAAGTAAACATCAGTGTTGATCTATTTAATTTAACAAATAGTTCTGTCAAAATATCAATTAAATTTTATTTAAAAACATAACATGGCGAGCAGATATAAACAAGAAAAGATTATGTTGTTTTTAGCATACAGAGACAACTCAGCTGCGATGGGGGAAAATAAACTAATCATAGCAACTACATTAGTCAAATCATGTAGCCTAAACAACTAAAATTCTGTCAAAACTTCCGGAAAATAAGCTTTTTTAATACTTTGAAAATAATTGCTCGATTATAGTTTATTACCTAGTTTAAAATACTTAAAATCTAACCTGAGAATTTCATTGAAATCAAATTAGTAATAAAAAAGTCTTTTGGGGTCAAAAATTCGCCTAAGAGAAATTTAAAGTCGATCGTAAAGAATTTGATACTATATGTTCCATATAGTAAAAATTCAATTATTAAATAAAAATAATTTACTCAGAAATATAATGCCATTAAATATATTATATTTCCTTGTAAAGATTATTAATTATATAAGATAGCTACAAAGTTCTTTGATGTTAAACAATAATTCTTTGGAAATTCGCTGAGTACGCAGGTCTGCTGCGACGGGGGTATTTTTTTTATTTTTAGCGAATTTCTCTATAGGGAATACACTATTACGGTAGTAGCCATGGTAAGACCTAAGCCCGGGACTGTGTTACTTTTTCATTTTGAGGTCCCCAGAAGCCAAAAACACCGTTCGTTCATTTTCATATATATGTATATATATATATATATATATATATATATATATATATATATATATATATATATATATACACCTATGTGTCCGTGGTACTGATAACTTTTGAAGGGGACCTCCGATTTTGATGAAATTTGGTATGAAGGTGTAAGACTAGATCTATTTTCATGAGTTTGCGAACCAGCATGATCCGTTATGGGAACGGGGTTTTATGGGTTTCAAAAGGGTCAAAAATGGGGTTTTTGCATTTTTGGAGCATAATTTTTAAAATTGAACAATTTGAACCAAACCATTTAAAAGAGCTCAAAAAACAAACAATTTGGTATTTTGAATTTTTAACTTGGCTTAACAGGTTACGGAGAAAAGCCAAAAATAGGTTTTCCATGTTAATCTTATGGAAATCAATGAAACCCGGTATCTCGCTTATTTATTGGAATAACTTGATAAAATTTGGTATGTACATTCACTTCATAGGATTTAACTGATATTTGCTTACAACACCCACATGGTGGCAAACCTACATACTCACCCCCATGGGGTTTATGGGGGAAATTAAAAAAGTGGCGAAATTGTTACAGTTTGACATTTACCTAATGTAACTATTACATTTCTTAACAAAACTAACATTTTCTGACAATATCCCAAGGCAGCAAACCTACATACCCATTCCTATGGTGTTTATGGGGAAAATACATTATCTCAAGATCATTTGGAAATTTGCTGAGTACGCAGGTCTGCTGTACGGGGGTATTTGTAAATTATGACTGTGATGTAAAAGAACATAGCAACCAATGCAAAACTGTTATGTACTTCAAATGAAACAACATATACTTTAAATT
>CM061534.1:127243591-127317115 GCA_030545055.2 Neoaliturus tenellus
CGCCAACCTCATTATTTACAAGAAAAAGAAAGACTTTTAAAAAGAAAAAGTTGAATGAATTTTGCATGAAGAATCCTTCACAATTATATTAGAGCCTTTCATGCAAGATGGATTGTGAAATTTGGGTAGCAAGTAACTATGCTGGTTAGAAAAGTTACATGTCAGAACTTACCTAAATTAATTACGTTCTTTAAATTTGATTATTTGAGTTTAAAATTCATTATTCAATAATATAATACAGTGTTGCTCAACCTTTTCATGCCACGTACCACTTGATGTTTTTTTTTTCAATTTTTGGCCTAGCACCCAAACTTATATCTACCCCCACCTTCTATTCAGAGGTACCGTAAGGCCAGAGAGAGCCTAGGATATTGTTTGCTTTCTGCTGTTGCTAATTTGATTAGTTATACTTAATTAGCTATGGAGGTGTATATAAAAAGTGAAACATAAATTAATTTAGAAACATTTAGAAACACAGCATTCTATTTTAATTCAATAAACATAAGTTTGAATGAACTTTATAGTTCAGAGCTACAGTATATAAATATAGATGTGATTATAAATTTACATAATATTATAAGTAAACTAAATTTTCGAGTTTGAAACCAAAAACTGCTAGTTGCAGATTGTATACAGTAAATAAAGTTGAAAACAATAAAATTGAAAAAATGTTTGTTACTTAAAAAAAAACCTATTTTGACTAGAGTTTTAAAATTATTATAAATTTATATCAAAATAATTTTGATATAAGTTTGATTGAATTATATTAAAATAATTTTAAAATTATCACAAACTTATACTACCTATCATAATTTTAATATAAAACTTATTACAACCTTACTATAAACTTCTTTTAAACTCATTTTTATGCTACTTGGGAAGTATTAATTTTCATGATAATTTTTCATTAATGTGATAAATGAAAATTCTCTGTGGACATGACCAAATAAATTTTCCCTCATGTTTAATTTCATCTGTGGAGTGTGTCTTGTAACTTTAAATAGTTCAAGATAAATTTTAAAATTATTATAATTCAAGTTTAAATGAGTATTGGGACCAAATTCATTACTTTCGTTAATAGAAATGAGCTTGGAAAACGGGAGTTTTAAAAATGTTTACTTTGTCAAGTTTCTTTGTACGAAAGTTCTTTGGCTAGTCAAAGGTGCCATTTTTGAGTCCCTCAAACTAAGTAGAAACACGCTTTCAACGCAGAACGGAACTGACCAAAACAGTCGTCGTCGTCAAGTGGTTCAGACAAATTTTCCGTGAATTTAATCTTTTATTTCTTCCTTTGTTCCTCAAGGACTACCTGAAATGCTCTTGCATACCACTGGTGGTACGTGTACCACAAGTTGAGAAACACTGATATAATACCTCAAGTACTTGGTAACAAACTAGAGTTAAAATTATTTCAAAATTATAATAAATTTCAACATCTTTTTCAGTTTTTAAATTTTGATACTCCAAAAAAACTATTACAAGTGGGAAAATTCTCATAAAATTAGTTTAAAGTCTGAAAAGCACTGCCTTGTACACTTGTGCAGCAGACACGCGTATCCAGTAGTCCTTAAGTCCTGATGAGTCTTTCTAAGTGTTTATTTGTTGGCTACAGCCTTTTTGGTTCAACGAAACGAGGCTTTACTTACGGATAAGTCTTGATTTACCTCCAAAGGGTCGTCCGGGTCATCGTAGAGGGTAGGGCTCCTCATCCGGGGGGCACGGGGCGAATCTGTAGACAGACAGGGCTTAAGTTAAAATAATATGAATACATATGGTTAAGTTGTACATATGGCACTACAGTGGACCCCCCGTAAGCCAACACATATGGCACCCAGACCCTGTCAGATTACAGTGGACTTCCGGTAAGCAACATGTATTGCACCCAGACTCTGTCAGATTACAGTGGACTTCCAGTAAGCCAACATGTATGGCACCCAGACCCTGTCAGATTACAGTGGACTCCCAGTAAACCAACACGTATGGCTGGCACCCAGGGTGTGAGTAACAATTTAGTTTTAAATGTACAAAAAACACAGGATTTGCAAATTAATTTGAATGCTAAAGAGGAAAAGAGCTTTGTTAAATTCTTCGAAGTTTACATAGAGTCTGATTTAAAGTGGAAAGATCATATTGATTCTGTTGCCAAAAAAGCAGGTAAAGGCATATTTTTGTTGAGTAAATTAAGGGATATTTTAGATTTTACTACATTGAGAAGTGTATATTTCGCTCATGTAAATTCACATCTTAATTATTGTTTATTGTTATAGGGAGGCTGTAATTACAAGGAAAAACTTTTTACATTACAGAAAAAAGCAATAAAAATTATGTTTAGTGTTAAGATGACAACACACTGTAAACCATTATTTAAAGAAGATAATATATTAATTAAGTCTTCAAGCTATGTATATTTTTAAGTGTTTAATATTTGCAAAAAATAATTTTTGTACTAGGGACACCAGTGTATTTGTTCATGGATATTGGACGAGAAGTAGGCATAACTTAAGATTTAGTCAATGTAAGTATAGCACCTTAAGTGTAGCTTTGTTGAGCAATCAAAGCACGTTTTTAATCTTTTGCCTCAGTACATTAGATATTTAAATGAAACTCTTAAAAAAATGTATTACAGTACTGATTATTTACTAGATTTATGTAATTACAAGGATCAGGATTACATTGATGATGTAAAAACTAGGTTTAATTCTTAGAACTAGTTATAGAAATTGTTCTACAAATTGACCATGCCATGCTTGTTAATCGTGTAACGGCAAATAAAGATATTCTTATTGGTGGATAAGGAGACCCCAGCCGAACTGTTAAGCCCGTCTGCTTCTAACGGGCATTTTCTGCAAGCCATATATTGAAGGAAGAGAAAGGGTAAGAAACCGGACAGCCAACTGAATGTCCATTCATGTTCTTCAGCTAGAGGTTTCCATCTGGACCACATTTCTTATGAATCAAACTACCCAATATTGACTCTCACATGACGCTATCACTACCCTGTCTTTCACCAAATAAAAACAAACTTACACTCTTAACAGCTCTCATTAAAACTCTACAGTAGCGGCCACGAAATCAGGCGGGTGACTGAAAACGCGATGTTGTCACATGGAACCAAAAGATTAAAGAGATTGTCGAAAATTGCGTACGTTGATGCATAAACTGGCAACACTGATCATCCAGCGTTGCCTAGACCGTATGTTGAATGCACATTCTATAAAAATGATCAAAATAAGTATCATCTAATAAAAGAGATAAAAACATTGACATAAATATAAAACATATGATTAAATTAATAAACACTGGAAATTTGGCAACGTTGCAAAATCATTCACCCGCCTGATTTCGTGGCCGCGACTATAAATAGTTATTATAACTCCATGTAATTCATAGACTCTAAATAACTGAAATCTAACTTCCAATTTGAAGCTATTTGTATTTTCGACTCCCGAGTGTAGAGTCTACCTACTCGCCTACAGCTCAATAGGGGCTCCGCCCCCATGCCCCATTAGGGGTTGCCCCGAATTCATTAAAACACCAAATTTATTGTTGTTACTTACTTATAGATGATGTTATAACTTCGAATGCCATAGCTCAAGTACAAGATTTTATAAAACTTAGAGATAAAAATAATCTTTGGTCACTGGAGATTTATTTATTTATTTATTAGGACAGTCAGATACGATAGTTACATATATTGTGTTGACTTTTTGCAGCCCTAAACAGATAGAGCCACCAGTTTATTAAAACCCATCAAATGATTCGGCAAAGTGCACTTTATTTAGGCTATAAAACTATCAATTTAATTCAAGGTTTCACAGCAGGTGTTTGCAAGGGTATGATTTATAAACTCTACAATACTATAAAAAGCATTATTTAATAAATATTCTCTTAGTTTTTTGTAAAATAGTTTGATATCATTAATTTATTATGCTTTCTGGGTGATGGTTAAACAGTTTAGCTCCCGCGTCACATGGCAACTTATGGTAATTTTCGAGTTTGTGGAAAAAACTTAATTGTCTGATAAATATATAAACCTTCTTCTGTTAAAATTTCCATACTACGAAAGGCTGGTCGGCATGATTCTCTTCTGCCTATCTTTGCTAGGATTCGTACATTAAAAGTAAGAAAGCAATAATTAAAATGCTTTCAAATGATCAATTGTTCTGGTATATGGATACATGTACAGCAAAGTGTCAAGTAACTCAATTTTCAGGCAGTTATAATATCTTGCTTGTTTAACACTATTTAAGACGCTATGTAAAATATTTTAAAATGACCAACATTTTCGTTAGAGCGCAAACCTAAAATATCATTTCACAACAATCTGACTGTAAAGCTACCGTCACACACACATTATATTTACATCCATAACTAACCCTCAAGGACGTGATCACTCTCGTAATTGGCAGAAAAGTAAAATTCAGACCAACACCGCAAACTCCTCAAGTAGGTTAGGTATGTTAGCCGAGAACAATATTTAAATTGAAGATAATTTAGTTAGTCATGTTCAAATTTGGCAAAACAATTAATAAAAGTTGTTTTAAGTTAAATGGAAAATATTGTGCTGTAACTTCTTATTAAATTCGACTTTCATTTGTAATAACAGGGTAGGAATTTAAAAAAAAAAAAAAAAAATCAGAACGAATTCAGATAGTTTTCAGTGTGGTAGGAAATAAAAAGCTTTATAGTTTAAATGAAAATACTGTACTGCCACCTTTTTAAATTCAACATTAACTTAGTGCGCACTAATAGATCGTGTAATAGATCGTGTAATCAGCTATTTTGATACATTTTATGCGTAAAGTAATCATTTTTATCAAAGTAAACAATATTGACGTATCATGCTTACACCATAATGTTTATGAAGGGGATCAATAAAGTAAAATCTCTATGGGTTACAAAAAAGAAATGCTAGGTTCTTATTATGCTGATCCATCAAAAGTTTTGCGGACATACCTCATAATCATCATCAGAAATATTTATTGTATCACTGTCAGGTCTATGACCTCTGGTGCTGGTCTTGGGGTAGGACGTCTGGCGTCCTCCCTGCAACATAGAATTGTCATGTTTATAGGTGGCATAGTTACATGACAATAAATGGTACTCACTGTAATAATATTATTAGTTGAATTTCCTTACAGGGAATACTCTATTACGGAGATGATGTATCTGTCCATTTTTCTAAAACTGTTGGCCAAGGATCTTTATTATGTTTGAGCCAACAAACGCTCTTTTCTATTTCTTCTACATCCAAATCACCATCATGTTCAGTTTCTTTGGATTTAATTCACCTTTTGGACACCTGAGCCGGTTCACAAGCCCACTTTCTCTTAAGATTCGCCGATGGTTTCTGTACTTGTCGGCAAGTTTGCCCTTTGACAATTCACTCGCAGAGTTAGGGGCAACATAGTAAAGTTCCTAAAAAATTAATTTTTAGGCTTTTTAACAAATAAATGTTGTTATTTAGGCAACAAGTCAACTTTACTCTATTCAATAGAAATTTTTCTATAATTTTTCTATAATAATGTTTCTAATAATTACTATCAAGTGCAGTGAGGTCACTTTGTTCAAGAATATAAAATAAAATTTTCCCTTCGACTGCCAAATATGTAATATTTATGATGGCCTATATGATGCATTTCCTACACTTAGTTAAAAATTCATTGAATTTCTCATAAAGGAGAAGATTTAACGACACTTTTTGCAGCAGTCACAGCAAGGTCATCAGAGAGAATATAAGTCACTTAAATAACTGAAGTCACAGTAACAATTAATTGTTCATGTGCACTTAAGCACAGTCTCATCTTAAGCTGGTTTGTAGGTTATGTTTATGTATATTACCGATCGAATAATAGGGACAATAGGTCAGATTTTTATATCCAGTGTTGCTTACTTAGTTCCTGCTTAAAAAAACGTTACTTTGCTGGCTAATGCACATTGTTTTGTTTTCTAAAATTTGAACACTAGAGTGCGCAAAATAAATTTAGAGTGTGCAAAGTAAAATAAATACAGAAATCACCTGTTTTGCAGTGTGTACCGAGTGTGAAAACAACTGCTTTCTTGAACGGACATAGGAAAAAGTATTTTATATAATAGGTAATTAATAGTATCAGTTTAAACTCGAAATTTTCACTTATTCTTACTCAAAGCAATCAGAAGACAAAATGATTTTATTTATCTACCGATGGTGTATATTGATCGCTAGCAGTTTTATTCAAAGAGTTTTTAGTGCAATATTCTTCAAAAAAAGGTAGGCCTAATTTAAAAATATTCTAACGTTAACTCAAAGGTATAACGTAAAATTTTCTACTAGGGTTTCCGTCCAGGGAAACGGACACTGTGCCAGCTCATCATTATCGGTTGGGGCCATAAAAATGTCAAAATCCATCTCGCGGCTACTGAGCCAGTTGCCAGGTAGACCCGCGTTGGGGTTGGGGGAGAGAGAGGACGACGCTGGGAGGGGGGTTGAAATTCCCAGTGTAATGCGTTTCTTAGAAGTACCCCGTGCCCATGACTAAACAATATAAGGGAAGTTGACACGGATATGAGTCACGGAACCCGAGACTGAGGTTTTGTGAATATTAGAGATTTGTAAGATATGCATCACTTCCTTTTCAGCTTTTATGCGACTGTATCCGGACAGGAAGTTGGATCCTAATTTCTAAATGTTACAGTGAATTGTACGAGTATCTTATAATATACTTATTTCTATAAGTGTTTCGTCTGTAACACCCATTTTTCTCTCGACCTAACTGATTTTTAAGATTGAGGTGTAATTTTAAAGCTTAATAATGTAGCGCTTGGGCGAATAATGATTAAAAAAATAATTTAGTTTTGGGCTTTGGCCCCCTGTCCGTTATTTTTTCTAGAGGGCGCTTTATAATGTTGACCAACTTTAAAACAAGATCTTTAATGTGAATTGTAATTTAACAGATGATTACCTTCAGATGAATTTAAGCCAGATAGTATGCTAAACACATATAGATCTCTGTCACTTCATAATCAACACTCGCCTACAGCTTGATGGGGGCTCCGCCCCCATGCCCCCTTAGGGGTTGCCCCAAATTCATTAAAACCCCAAATTTATTGTTGTTACTTACTCATAGATAATGTTATAACTTCGAATGCCATACCTCAAAGTACAATATTTCATAAAACTTAGTGATGAAATAATCTTTGGTCGCTGGAGATTTATTTATTTATTTATTAGGACAGTCGGATACAATAGTTACATATTGTGTTGACTTTTTGCAGCCCTAAACAGATAGAGCCACCAGTTTATTAAAACCCATCAAATGATTCGGCAAAGTGCACTTTATTTAGGCTATAAAACTATCAATTTAATTCTAGGTTTCACAGCAGGTGTTTGCATGGGTATGATTTATGATGCTTTCTAACAACTGGTCGATGTTAGATAGTAACAAGACTGGGGTTTGGACCGTTCCCCGTCAAAACGTTAAAAAATGCCACTGGCGTAAATACGCTAATAAAATGTCATATTTCTTTTGGGTAAAAGTGTTTGGTCGCTAAATTTCAAAATCAGATAGTTTTCTGTATGGCAGGAAATAAAAAAGCTTTATAGTTTAAATGAAAATACTGTACTGCCACCTTTTTTAACTAAACGTTAACCTAGTATGCACGAAAAGAGAAATAATTGTGTTATCTGCTATTTTACCTGAAATTTTTGTTGAGTGTAAAATTTAAATTAGCATGCAATCACGTTAAGTCAATGATGTATTTCCTATTGAGTTGTTTAAATAAATAAGTGCCATCTCAAGTAAAGAACCAATTTTTGGGAGCGCTATCGTCCAAATATGATACTGTCTTACTTGGTGTCCCATACCACTCGTGCACCTCTTTTAAAATTGTTTCTAAAACAAATTGTGCCGTTGTAGGTAAACCAGTTGACACTGATTTCATTGTACAGGGTGGACAAGACATAATTGCAAGGTGACTTTAAAATTTAATATTTTAAACCCTGATCCTAACAATTTAGAAGAATAAAGAGATTGGAATTATTTTTTTCTTAAAAAAAAAAAAAATGGGAAAATTATCACATCGATTATATCTGAACATTTTACATAAAACAGAACTTTTTAAGCATGAAAATATCTAAGAACCTCATTTTAAATAATGTACCATCATGAAACATCAATTATCAAGTGATTAGTTTTACTAATCTTTTGAATACATTTTCACTAATCTCCGTCATGTTGTATATTTTACAAAAAAAAAAAAAAAAAATAAATAAAAAAAATAAAAATAAAAATAATTAAGGACGAAACTGAAAATTTATTTTGGAATCATATTTAAAAGAGTGTAAGACATTTTTGTGCTGAGACATGTTTGCTTAACCAAATATGTTAAGGGTATATTTGGAAATTTTTTCCATGTTATTCTTATTGGGAAAATCCAAATTTCAAGCGCCAATTTTCTCTAAACCTTCAGAATTAAACGTACAAGATCAAATTGTAAAGTTGTCTTAAAATTAAGTGTCAAATTCAAAGATGAAATTAAAAGTTGGGGTTTGTATTTGAAATTAGGGACTTCCGGTCTGGAAAGGTGATTTCTGGTACACACTGTACATTCAAATTAATCTCAGTTGAAAGACAGCTTTACCTATAATGACACAATTGGTTAATGTTTTAAGTTAGTTCTGTAATTTTTAAAAGGGGTGTTCGGGTGGTCTGCGCTGCGACAAACAGTATGTTGGCTATTTTCATTTTGTCACAACCAAGGTACTATTTATGTAGCTTTAACTGTATTGCACATGTAATGAATAAATGAAATAGAGTAATAATTGTAAAGGTTGAGTTGAGAATAAACAGAGAAGTTAATAACAATGTTCTGGCCCGGACTGGCCCACCGGGACACCTGGACGTGTCCCGGTGCGCCCTCTCCCTTGAGCGCCCTCGCGGTAGGGTGCCGAGACGCCCGACCTAATAAAAAAATATTCACAGGTCACACCAAATATTTTCACGCCTTAGTGGAAAAATATTAAAATGTATACATAAATAATAAGTAAATCACAAACTAATAATTCAGTAAACATCAACAACTAATAATAAACTATAAACTTTTTATTGATTTACAGTTGATTCAAATTCAATGTCTTACTGACTACTATTCAGTCGATGTCTTTAGGATGGTGTGTACCGAACAGCATCTTACAAGAGCCAACAGCAGACTGACAATGCTGCGCTCTGGCGGCGAGTGGGCCGTGGGCGTGCATGCGCAATAGCCTCTTTTGCTCCCGCGCATCTCATCTCACGTCTCGTACCGCCTTTGAACCTCGCCCCTCCACTAACCCGCTACACCACCACAAAACAAAACCGAAACCAGTCAGTGACATATGGAGGTGGACGCCATTGACTTGGTGGGGCGATTATTAATTACGGCGGCAGTGGTTTACTTTATCTAACCAGTTTAGTTTTCAGTGTTATGGAGTTAAAATTGTGTTTCTCTAAGCGCTTTTTCCTATTCAATTAATCTCCTCTCGTCATTAAATAGGTAAGGAAAGAGCTACGTTATTATTTACCTTTCATGAGTAAAGTTTGATTATAAGCAGGTGCCAAGCTCAAGTTTGTTGCTGCCAAAAGCATTTTATATGGCATGTTCATATTAACAAAGAAAAATAAGTCTAAAAACTACATTGTATAGTTAGGGCCTACAATTGAGTTTTTGTTTTTACTTTTCTACCCTACAGTTAACAGTTGATTTAAAATTGACCTAACAATGGCATATTTGGACTTGTTTTACTCAGAATTTGATAAAATTTCCGAATCTATTACCAATTAATAGAAAATTACTGAATCTGCAAAATTGAAAAAGTGGTCAAGAAGTGGCGGCGTTGGTTATCATTGGGCCGGCGGGGCCGAGGCTGCTCTGCGCCCTGCGCCGGCATATATAATTAATATTACAGTGCCTAATAATTCTTGACACATTAAAATAAATGAACAAATTAATTCAAGTTCATTCTTATTAAAATAACATAATTACAATTTATTAGATTAAGTATTTCATAAATTATTTTTTAGTCGCTCTGACGGGGAGGGCGCCCCACCCCCCTTGCTTTTATTGACCATGGTCAAGCCGCCACTGCTTTTAGACCATTTAATTTTTTCACCATATTGGGTCAATTAATTAATCAATCAGTCAAAATCATTTACTTTGTTGCATATATTACATAAATAAAGCGTGCCATATATGCCCAACGCCTGTGCTTGGCTTTGAGTTCATTATATAGACAGAGTGTCGAAAAAATTTTCAGAATTTTAGAAGATGATTATTTAAACAAAAATTAAGAAAAAGATCCGATAAATATATGTCATAAAATGCGTCGTTACGCCGCTAGCTGCCATTTTGTTTTTTACACTTAATAATTTTTATTTCCGTAACGGATCACTGTATACAGTTCATATTTGGCATGAACATTTATTACAGCAATGCTTATTTAAAAAAACATCGGAAAAAATCATATTTTTCCAAAAATGAACATTAATTGGTGCGATAAAGGGACATTCAAAATATATACTCATTACAACTACCTCTTACGGAAATAAAAATTATCAAGTGAAAAAAATCAAATGGCGGCTAACGGTTTAACAGAGCATTTTAGGACATTATACGAATTTTTTTTTGTTCATTTTTGCTTGCTGAATTACCTGGTAAAGTTTGTGGCGTAGTCTTTTTGTACAGGCCTAATGGTTAAATCTGGACGCACTGTATATAATAACTCGCCTACGGCTCGATGGGGGCTCCGCCCCCATGCCCCCTAGGAGTTGCCCCCTAGTTTGAATTAATAAAAAGTCAAGTTTGAAATAGTTTAGTTCCACACAAGATCTGAACACCCAAGACAGTAACAAAACCATCTAATACTCTAAATTCACAATCAATAGTAAAAAAAAACTTTAATAATCTCCTATTAGTAGGTTTTAATACCCCTCCTTAGTAAATAGTTTAAAAAAATTGAGCTGTGACATAAATACTATTTATGTAAATATTCTAGGTGTTATGCTTGATGGAGGGTCCAACCCAATAATTGGTTTCCCCAATTCCGTAAATTACTGTCAAAACCTCATACAATGAACAGGCTAGTTGAGGTCTCAACTCCAACGACAGTAACAGAAGCCGCCAATACACACTACTCTCAATAAATAATAATAAGCTTTGAAATTTCCCACGGCTCATAGTTTAATCCCACTCCCTAGTTCCCCTTAATTCGTTAAAAAATATAATGGAGTTGTGAAATATTAATGAACTATGTAAATAGTCATGCTCAAAAGTTGTTGTGTAAAAATTTGGAGATACGATTATGATTGCACATGATTGAGGTAATAGCTGTATTCTGAAAAGATAAAAGTGGAATAAAATTATAAGTTTATATAGAGGATCGTTGTATGTAATAGAAGAAAAATGGGACAAAATCAAGATATTTGCAATTTAAAAAATATGGTATAGGCTAAGATGCTTCAGTTCCGCCATGGGGTGGCCAAGAAACGCAGGAATCATATATGTACCATATAGAGAAACGATAACAATTTTATCATTCAAAATCAGCAATTATTAATTTAACAATTTTAAATGATATATATATATATATATATATATATCTGCTGAAATACTATATATACTATATATATATATATATTAGTTCAGACAATTAATAAAAATAGAGCCCTAGTAGTATGTAATAGATCACACACAGGGTATTAGGTACTATAATCATGAAGTCTTTATATAGTATTAAAATGAAGAAAGTTGCAACTTAAGAACCATAAAATCGGCGTACATTATGCATTTTCAACCAATGGTAGTAAAAAAAACCAATATTGAAATAATAGCCAAAAAAGGATTATTGGTTAAATTAAAATATACTGAAAGAGTTACGATAGTTGATAAGCATAGAATAGTTTTCAATTACAACAATAATAGGGTTAATCGAGACTTTAGGTGAGAGCACTGCATTGAGGAAGTTTGACGGACAAAGTGGCAGCGTGAAAAATTACTATTGAGTTTAATTCAATTGGTTATTATAATATTTCTCAGCCTGATGGGTCATAAGATATGTATATGGTCTTAAAAAAAAACAATATTTCTATCTGGGGATTCATATAGAGATACAGCATACAAATAGTAGAAAATTAAGTTATAATTACTGTATTAGGTAATTTTTTGTGCGAAAACCTACAAGAAAATTTCCAGCATGAGAAAACTAAAGTCTAGAAATGTAATAAGACCTAAAATATTTTTAGCAATTAATATAGAAATCAAAGCGGACATCACCTGAATGTAAAGGTACGCTTTCGATTCAGTAAACTTCATTTTCAATAATAACTACAATAAATAACTCATTTATTTATTGTAGGTACTTGGTGAATAGAAAAAATCAATAAAAAGGATGAATAAACCATACAAATGATAAAATTAATCAAGCAACTACAATAAATAAATGAGATAAATTAAAAATACTATAAAACTAAAAGGAAAATGCAAATAATATCAGAATACCAATAATAGCGAAATAATACTCGAAAGAAGAACTATATCATTTACAACTATTATTAAAGTAACAGTAATATCATTTACAACTATTATTAAAGTAACAGAGATATTTTTGAAACGTATTATGTGCAAATAGAAGTCATACTTTTGGGTCTGGGTTTAGTTATTGTTATTGGTTTTAATAAAATTACCCTGTCTGCTGAACTGGTCAAGCATGAAAATGTCTAAGAACCTTAGTTTAAATAATATTCCATCGAAAAACATCCAATTATCACTTCATTTTCAATAATAACACAGCAATCAGAGAGAAAACCATACGCAAACAACTGTGCGCCCGATTGAGAATAATTATCGGGAAGAGGTGTAGTTAAAAGATATCATTTAAATACAAGCGAGAACTAAGCGACTTCGATAGCGCTCCAAGCGACATCTTTAAGAACCAACGTACTTCCTAACTGACACCTCGAAATAGATTTTTATAATTTGAAAGTTGAAAATTTGAAGTTTTGGGGCATTAATACTGTAAAAATCAAAGCGAGTATTACCCTAGTGAAATAACCCGCTCTCAATGCATCGATACACTGTCGTTTACACAAGACATTCATGTTTATATAGAATACAATGTTTGTATCAAACACGGGTGTAGTTGAAAGAAATCATTTAAACACGAGCGAGAACTAAACCTGCAAAGTGATCTACGATACCACGCGGTGATATACGCTGATGATACGGCTGAACTACGTTACCGACAAATCTATATTTTTTTCCTTTTTTATAGTTTAAAAGTAAAAAAGTTGTAGTTTTATAAATTTTGCTAAATTGAAACATCTCAAAGAATGTCCATGCCAAATTTCAAGTCTCTATCTTAAACGGTGGCTTCAGGACTTTAATATCATAAGTGAGTGAGTCAGTTACACAAGGGGCTGTATATATTATAGACTCGCCTGCGGCTCGATGGGGGCTTCGCCCCCATGCCCCTTTAGAGGGTTGCCCCAAATTTGTTAATTGCTCTCAAGTACCGACAGGCTAGACCCCCCCCTCAAAGGGTTGCCCTAAATTCGTAAATTAATAAAAAGTTGAGTTTAAAATACGTTAGTTCCACGAAAGAACTGCACAGTCAAGACAGTAACAAAACCGTCAAATACACAACGTTGGTCTAAATTTAAGTTAACAAAATCGTTATTTTTAACATTGGTCTTATAGGTTGCTATTTTGGTAACGAAAGAACAACTAAAAGTAAACAAAAATAAAGGAACATAAATTTTAAGCAGTTTTTTAACAGCTGTTAGCTGTGAAGAGTCTGGTGTAGATTTAATAGCTTGATTACCATGACACTATAACAAAAGTCAATTAAAACCAACGAGCAAGGCTCGGTTAACCTGGTACTAAATAGAGATACAATTATGGGAAAATTGACATAATCCAATGCCTCACCCATCTCAAATAAAAACTTGTAAATTTCAGGAGATAGAAGAAAAACGTTTAAATCACTGAAATAGCGTATAACATCCAAATCAATGAGCGAAAACAAGAATTAAAAAACATGAAAACAAAATAATAGGAAAGAATAAAAACGGGGTTGATCCGCAAAAAACCCCTACTATTACAAACTACTAATTATAAGAATATAAAATCGAGACCTGTGAAATAATAATTTATTCATAAAAACCTGTTTGTTTAGTTCAATAGTCATTTAAAAATTTTCAAAAACATATTTTAAGTGTGTATTAAAATATAATGTAAAACACTGAATATAAATAAAACAGAAAGATAATAATTACCTGTCTATTAATTATCATACAAAGTAATAGAAGTTAAGGTCACGGCACGAGCAACACAGTAAATTCATTGAATGCGAAATTCGGCCGAAAGCTTAACTTGGGGTGAATTTGAATTAGTAATCTGGAATGAGGTGAAAATGAAACGAGAACCTAACATTTAAATGTGTTCATTTTGTTCAATACTTATTTAAACATTCTCAAAAACATATTTATAAGTGTGAAAAAAATATCTAATATAAGACACTGAATACAAATCAAACAAAAAGATAATAAATATCTGTCTATTAATTATTGTACAAAGTAATCGAAGTATGTTACGTTAAGATCACAGCTCAAGCTTCACAGCAAAATTCATAACGTTAAGATCACGGCACGAGCTACACAGAAAATTCATTGAATGCGTAATTCGGCTGAGGGGTTCTCATGGGGTGAATTTGAATAAGTAATCTAAAATAAATTGAAATTAAACGAAAACCTAACATTTAAATCTATTACTTTTGTTCAACACTTATTTAAACATTCTCAAAAACAAATTTTAAGTGTGAAAAATTCAAATATAAGACACTGAATATAAATCAAACAGAAAGATAATAATAAACTGTCTATTAAGTATTGTACAAAGTAATCGAAGTATGTTACGTTAAGATCACGGCTCAAGCTTCACAGAAAATCTATTCAATGCGAAGTTCGGCGGAGAATAATCCCGTGTGAATTTGAATAAGTAATCTAAAATAAATTGAAACAAAACGAGAACCTACATTTAAATATGTTAGTTCAGCTAAACAGTTATTTAAAAATTCCCTAAAACATACGATATTTATGATGTGTGTAATATATAAAGGAAACGAGCTTTCAATGCAGCATAATCTCATTGCTATTTTGAAGTCAAATGGATAACGGTTTGTTATATATGACGGATACTAACGTTGCCAACAGCAAGGAAGCAGGTGTAGTTAAAAGACATGATTTAAATACAAGCGAGAACTAAGCGACTATTCACCCGCCATGGGAAATTAATTCATAGTAGGAGAAGAAAATTCACCTTTGGTAAACATTCAAGATAGCGCATATGCTGCATAAGCTACAAATTAGGGAATTATCACTGTATATATTATCTAGTATAACCCTGGGTCCCTGGTGAAATAACCCGCTCTCAATACAAAATAACGCCGTAGTTTACAATATATATTAGAGTCTATCCATCGAAGGATACAATGAGTATATCAAACACGGGTGTAGTTGAAAGAGATCATTTAAACGCGAGCGAGAACTAAACCTGAAGTGTGATCTACGATACCACGCGGTGATATACGCTGATACGGCTGAACTACGTTACCGACAAATCTATATTTATTACCTTTTTTATAGTTTAAAAGTAAAAAAGTTGTAGTTTTATGATTTTTCCTAAATTGAAACATCTCAATGAATGTCCATGCCAAATTTCAAGTCTCTATCTTAAACGGTCGCTTCAGGAATTTAAGATCATCAGTGAGTCAGTCAGTTACACATGGGGCTGTATATATTATGGACTTATATTTTACGGCCCGATTTGAACCCACATACTTTAATACTTTTCGTAACCATCTTTGAGTACAAATTTAATATTATATTCCAGACCAGTGACTACACTATCTTAAGAATTATGGATGAAAAAAAGCGGAAGAAAAGTGGACATGAATTTAGACAAGAGAACAAAAAACTGCAAATGCAGGAATCAGCTAAAGCTTGTTCAAAAATAAGTAGTTTCTTTTTAAAACCACATGAAGTTCCCACAGAATCACAATCAAGTAGCTTTAGCCAAGAAATAGTTCCAAATTTAACAACAACGACACAACAAAAATCCCTGGAACATGTATATGATTCAACCTCGGATATCGGTGACAACTCAAGCTCTACGTTTAGCAAAGAAACCAGACCAGAAATTCTATTAAACTTTCCACATTCGAATGAATTAGAATCAGATACATATGCTTCTCAATCTAAAGTATTAGAATATAAAATATCTAGTAGTCAATTATCCTCAACTGAAAATAATTACGACGATGACTGTTTGCACCGAAATATAGATTATTTTAAGGAACCCGCCCAACATGGTTTACCAGCATACTTAACCTACCATCCAAAACAACCAGCAGAAAATGAACTTCCATTCCATGACAAAAAAGCCTTGTTCAGCGTAAATGTAGATGGCCAAATTCTTTCTAGAAACTGGATTTTGTATAATACAGAAAAAAAACGTCTTCATTGCTTCATATGTATTGCTTTTACTAGTGGAAGCTCAGTCTTTTGTACAGGGTTCAATGATTGGAAATACGTCCACCAAAGAGTTGAAGAGCATGAAAGCTCGAAGTCTCACATAGAGGCTGTGAAGTCTTTTCTAGTAATAAAACAAAAGACAAGCACGTTTGAACTACTTTTTTAAAAACAGAATGATAAAAGGAAGCAAGAGGTGGAAGAAAGAAGACATGTTGTAAAAATTGTTATTGATGTCCTGAAGCTTATAGCTCAACAAGGAGTGCCCTTTCGAGGGTCAACTGAATCGGCCTACACTCTGGACGAAGAGACAAATCATGGAAATTTTTTAGAGATAGTTTGACTAAGGGGGAAATATGACCCTGTGCTAGAAAAGCATCTAAAAAATGTAAAAATTAAAAGCCAATCTTTGCATAAAACAAGAGAAGAAAAGATGAAAGACAAAGGATCTTTGAAAGGTGTCACTAAAAAGAATAAACAAGAAGGGCGAGGCAGTCTCGTGACATTTTTGAGTGAAACTACTCTGCTTAAAATAATAAAAATCATCACAGAAGAAATAAAGACTATAATATCGGAAGAAGTAAACAATGCAAAAAACTATGCAATCATGATGGACACGACGGTTGACGTAGCTAGTAACGACTAATGTGCTTTTGTAATACGATATGTAAAGGGGCAAGAAGTGTTTGAAAGACTTTTTTTCTCTACAGTGTGTTCATTCAACTACAGGGGAGGGATTATTCAATACTCTGAAAAATGCTTTGGAGGAAGCAAAGATTCCCCTTGAGAATTGTGTAGCAAATTCTTTTGATGGGGCTTCAAATATGAGTGGGAAGTATAACGGGTTAACTGCACAATTAGCCAATGTAATTCCAAACCACATCCACACGTGGTGCTATGCACATGTCCTTAACCTCGTACTCTCGGACACAGCTCAATGCCTTTCAGCAACCATATCATTTTTCGGTTTGCTTCAAGAAGCCCAAGTATTTTTAAAAAAGTCTTTGAAACGACTACAGAAGTTCATTGCGGAAAATCCAACATTCAAACTAGAATCGATTGGAGCAACTAGGTGGCGAAGTCGAAGTGATGCAACAACCAAAGTGTTTGGAAGAATTGATTACTGGACAACGAGTGATCAGGCTGGATTGGGGATAAATCAATCTAAGCCAGTTAAACATGTGTACTTTCAATTGGCGGTGGCATTATTTAAGATATCCAATGATTCAGAATTTGATTCCAAAATCAGAAATGATGCAGCAGCCATTTTAAATAAATTATTGAGTTTTGAAACCATTTTAATTGAAATGACATTCCTGCAAGTATTCAAAATTATGACCCCATTATCAGACTATCTACAGACCAAAAACTTAGATTATGCCCAAGCCTGGAGACTGGTCCACTCTTCTTTATCTCAACTGAAACTTTTAAGAACAAAGTTCAATGAGACTTTGAATGCTGCTGAGAATTTTTCTTTAAAAATGAATTAAATTGTGGATGAAAGATCCAAACAGATGGATCAATTGAAAATGTGACAATTGAAACTGAGCTGAGTGATCTGAACATGAAACGCCGCAAAAAGGTTAAGAAACTGTCAGGAGAGTTACCTGGTGATGAACGTGTTGGATAAACCCCGGAGGAAATTTTCAAAAATTCTGTATTTAATGTTGTCTTAGACACTATTATACAAACAATGGAAACCCGGTTTGTTAATCAAAAACAGCTGTACCTAGACTTAGCCTGGTTTGACCCCAACAGATTTGCCATTAAAGAACCGCTAACTCCTAATGCACTTGACAAAGTTTGTGAAGTCACACCATCTATAGACAAAGAAAAACTAAGAGAGGAATTAGCTTCGTTTATTGAAGTATGGCCGCAAATTTCAAAACCCTCTATTTCCAACGAATATTTAGAAATGAGGGAAAGAGTGCATTTAAAGTGATTGTTGACTATAATATGTATTGCCTGCAATACAAAGAACTTTCTTATAAAGTTTACAAATATTTGCTTACAATTCCATTAACCCAAGTTAGCTGTGAAAGAATATTTTCCAAATTGAAACTTAATAAAACTCGTCTGAGGTCCACAATGACAAATCAAAATCTGGAATCTTTCATAATCATGCAAAGTGAGAAGGATATTATGAATAAAATTGAGAGTGAAACTATAATAAACAAATTGTGTGACTCAAGCACAGAAATGAGGCGTTTACTAACATTTTAGGATAATTTACGTATTTTTAATGTTTGTCTTTATCACTTACTACACTAGTAAACAATGTATTGTACTTGTACGATGATTAAATACATTAGCATTAGCAATTATTAAACCGATGTGCCTCATTTATCTTAACCTTCCAATGTCAGGGGATTATGAATTAAATTAATGCAGTCAAAACCCAATTCAAAAATCAAATAATATGTGATATAATTTGCTATAATTATATATACAGTGTGTAAATTAAGTATGGAAACAAATCTGTTATTTTTTAAACCAAAATAGATAGAAATATTTGGTTTGTGGCATTGACTGTTAACCAAGGATCCGGAATTTTTTGCATCAGAAAAAATTTTTCACCCCCTCAGGGTAACTTAACCTAAGAGGTAGGGGGTAACTTAATTTTTTTAAATAGAAACCCCTATTGAGTGACCCCTCATTTTGAAGGGTTTGTCAAAAGAAATACAATGCCGTAAACCCGTGGTCGGTATCTTACCCCTAACCAGAATGGCGGCCATTTTAAATTTCGAGATGGGCAAACGAAATCCAGTGTGGATACCCATCCCACATAGCAAAAAAAGCTTGATTCGAACTTGATTCAAGCTTGATTTTCGAGGCTTGAAAGTTTGATTCAAACCTTACCAATCGAGCCTGAAAACTTGATTCAAACTTGATTCAAGGCTCTTAGTCACCGCGATGTGAAATCGATTCCAACTCGAATCAAGTGTTTCATTCAATTCTTTTTCAAGTCACTTTCAAGCCTTTAAATATTTTCAAGCTCTTTTCAAGTCTTTTTCAAGCATCTTTCGAGCCCTTTTCCAGTGTTTTTCGAGCCTCTTTCAAGCCTTTTTCAAGTCTTTTTCGAGTCTCTTTCGAGCCTTTTTCAATGGTTTATCAAGTCACTTTCAAGCCTTTAAATATTTTCAAGCTCTTTTCAAGTCTTTTTCAAGTATCTTTCGAGCCCTTTTCCAGTGTTTTTCGAGCCTCTTTCAAGCCTTTTTCAAGTCTTTTTCGAGTCTCTTTTGAGCCTTTTTCAATGGATTTTCAAGTCTTTTTCAAGCCTTTATATATTTTTAGCCTCTTTCAAATCTCTTTTAAGTCTTTTTGAAGCACATTTTGAGTCATACATACATTTTTATTCCTTTTAAAACGGGGGTTTTCTGAGTACACAATCAACATTTTTTGTTCTTCTGCAGCTGATATTACACATTAAAGTGGAATAATACATCACGTGGTTAGTGTAATTTATTTAGTTTAGTTTAAAACAGAAATTAGTTAAGTACAGATTAATTAGATTAACTACTTAAGTAGGGGGAGTATCTCGATTTTTAAATTATTTGTAGGCCTAATTTGTGAAATTGAGTTAGGCATATGTAAGTTTATTCCATATTCTCAGTAAAATTTAAAAGTAATTTTTTTATAAGTTCTTTATTTAGTTAACTTTTGATTATGTACTCAGAACCCCCGTTTTAAAACCACCGTTTTAAAAGGTATGTATGTGTTTGAGTCATATATACATTTCATACCTTTTAAATCGGGGGTTTTAAAACGGAGTTTCTGAGTACATAATCAAAAATTTACTAAAAAAAGAACTTATAAAAAAATTACTTTTAAATTTTACTGAGAATATGGAATAAACTTACTGAATATGCCTAGCTCAATTTCACAAATTAGGCCTACAAATAATTTAAAAATCGAGATACTCCCCCTACTTAAGTAGTTAATCTAATTAATTTGTACTTAACTAATTTCTGTTTTAAACTAAACTAAATAAATTACACACTAACCACGTAATGTATTATTCCACTTTAATGTGTAATATCAGCTGCAGAAGAACAAAAAGACTTAAAGAGATTTGAAGAGGATAAAAAATTTAAAGGCTTGAATAAACACAAGACAAAAAACTTACTGAAAAATCGGAATAGTAAAATACACATCCGATAACTTCGGAGTCTGGTAAGAAAGTAATGGCGTTGGCCCGTCTCGTCCCGAAAAATCTATACAAAATCGAAGAGAAATCGATCCTCGGGAGCCGCGCACTGCATTGTGGGACAGCGTTGGACGGCTTGTGATTGGTCGGGACGTCGTGCCGTGAATCGGTATCGATTCGAGTTCGATTCGTAAACGTGAATTGAGTTTAGTTGGATAATCAAATTCAAGGCTTACATGGCAACTGAAGGGAGAGGTAAGTTCAAGCCTTCTTTAACTTTTTGGTGCTTTCGAATCGGAATCGATTAGATGATTAAATTCAAGGCTTACATTGACATTAAAGGGAGAAACAAATTCAAGCCTTGATTATCTTTGGTTATTTCGAATCGGACTCGAATAGATGCTCAAATTCAAGGCTTACGCTGCAATTAAAAATCGAGGGAAAGTCAAGGCTTGATTCAAGCTTCCTTGCTATCTGGGATAGTTACCTTTTAAATGGGTTACATTGGGTAAGCCGAACTCCAGATACCATTATTAGATTGAAAAGTGGATGTTTTTATCGTATTCAAAATTTAGACCAGCCCCCAAAATAGGGGATTTTGGGGGCAGCCCCAAATTTTTAAACGCAAACCCCTATTGAGTGACCCGTCGTTTTGAAGGGTTTGTCAAGACAAAAGCAGTGGCACAAATCTTAGGTCGATATGTCATCCCTAGACGAAATAGCAGGCATTCAAAAACTTGATTGGTGAAATGGGCGCTTTTTTACCCAATCAAGTTTTTGAATGCCAGCCATTTCGTCTAGGGATGACATATCGACCTAAGATTTGTGCCACTGCTTTTGTCTTGACAAACCCTTCAAACCGAGGGGTCACTCAATAGCGGTTTGCGTTTAGAAATTTGGGGCTGCCCCCAAAATCCCCTATTTTGAGGGCTGGGGCAAAATTTTGAATACGATAAAAACATCCACTTTTCAATCTAATAATGGTATCTGGAGTTCGGCTTACCCAATGTAACCCATTTAAAAGGTAAATATGGGTATCCACACTGGATTTCGTTTGCCCATCTCGAAATTTAAAATGGCCGCCATTCTGGTTAGGGGTAAGATACCGACCACGGGTTTACGGCATTGTATTTCTTTTGACAAACCCTGCAAAATGAGGGGTCACTCAATAGGGGTTGCTATTTAAAAAAATTAAGTTACCCCCTACCCCTACTCCCCCTGAGGCGGTGAAACATTTTTTCTGATGCAAAAAATTCCGGAACCTTGGTTAACAGTCAATGCCACAAACCAAATATTTCTATTTATTTTGGTTTAAAAAATACAGATTTGTTTCCATACTTAATTTACACACTGTATATATAATTATAGCAAATTAATATATATAATTATATATATATGGGCGCCCTCCGCGACGGTTGTCCACCGCCCTTTTCAATGAGCCAGTCCGGGCCTGACAATGTTCATCCATTAATCTCCATTGTAAACCTACTATCACTATGAAACGATTGAAACCTTACAATTCTATGAGTTTCGTAACACCGGAGTGGACAATAAATTAGTACAACACAATAAGTACGAGAGTACTAAACCTGTTAAGTGATCTACGTTACCACGGCTGTACTACGTTACCACATCTATACTTAATTATTCCTTGACCTACATTACCGACATTTGACAAATTTCTGATACCCTGATGAGTGAGTGAGTTAAACATTCGGGAGTATATAATTTAGATACATTTTATGCGTAAAGTAATCATTTTTATCAAAGTAAACAATATTGACGTATCATGCTTACACCATAATGTTTATCAAGGGGATCAATAAAGTAAAATCTCTATGGGTTACAAAAAAATATGCTAGGTTCTTATTATGCTGATCTATAAAAAGTTTTGCGGACATACCTCATCATCATCATCATCATCAGAAATATTTATTGTATCACTTCATTACTTTCATTTGTCAGGTCTATGACCTCCGGTGCTGGTCTTGGGGTCTGGCGTCCTCCCTACAACATAGAATTGTCATATTTATAGGTGGCATAGTTACAAGACAATAAATGGTACTCACTGTAATAATATTATTAGTTGAATTTCCCTACAGAGAATACTCTATTACGGAGATGATGTATCTGTCCATTTTTCTAAAACTGTTGGTCAAGGATCTTTATTATGTTTGAGTCAACAAATGCTCTTTTCTATTTCTTCTACATCCAAATCACCATCATGTTCAGTTTCTTGTGTAGCAGGTTTCTTTGGATTAATTTCACCTTTTGAACACCTGAGCCGGTTCACAAGCCCACTTTCTCTTAAGATTCGCTGGTGGTTTCTGTACTTGTCGGCAAGTTTGCCCTTTGACAATTTACTCGCAGAGTTAGGGGCAACGTAGTAAAGTTCCTAAAAAATTAATTTTTAGGCTTTTTGACAAATAACTATTGTTATTTATGCAACAAGTCAACTTTACTCTACTCAATAGAAATGTTTCTATAATTTTGAATTTTCTATAATTAATTAATTTTATTATAATTAATTAATTAATTTTCTATAATTTTTCTATAATAATGTTTCTAATAATTACTATCAAGTGCAGTGAGGTCACTTTGTTCAAGAATATAAAATAAAATTTTCCCTTCGACTGCCAAATATGTAATATTTATGATGGCCTATATGATGCATTTCCTACACTTAGTTAAAAATTCATTGAATTTCTCATAAAGGAGAAGATTTAACGACACTTTTAGCAGCAGTCACAGCAAGGTCATCAGAGAGAATATAAGTCACTTAAATAACTGAAGCCACAGTCACAATTGTTCATGTGCACTTAAGCACAGTCTCATCTGAAGCTGGTTTGTAGGTTATGTTTATGTATATTACCGATCGAATAATAGGGACAATAGGTCAGATTTTTATATCCAGTGTTGCTTACTCAATTCCTGCTTAAAAAAGTTACTTTGCTGGCTAATGCACACTGTTTTGTTTTCTAAAATTTGAACACAAGAGTGCGCAAAATAAATTTAGAGTGTGCAAAGTAAAATAAATACAGAAATCACCTGTTTTGCAACGTGTACCGAGTGTGAAAACAACTGCTTTCTTGAACGGACATAGGAAAAAGTATTTTATATAATAGGTAATTAATTAATAGTATCAGTTTAAACTCAAAATTTTTACTTATTCTTACTCAAAGCAATCAGATGTTAAATTGATTTTATTTATCTACCGATGGTATATTGATCGCTAGCAGTATTATTCAAAGAGTTTTTAGTGCAATATTCTTTAAAAACAGGTAGGCCTAATTTAAAAATATTCTAAAGTAAACTCAAAGGTAACGTAAAATTTTCTACTAGGGTGCCCGTCCAGGGAAACGGACACTGTGCCAGCTCTGCAGTATTGGTTTGGGCCATAAAAATGTCAAAATCCATCACGCGGCTACTGAGCCAGTTGCCAGGTAGACCCGCGTTGGGGTTGGGGGAGAGAGAGGACGACGCTGGGAGAGGGGCCGGAATTCCCAGTGTAATGCGTTTCTTAGAAGTATCTTGTGCCCGTGACTAAACAATATAAGGGAAGTTGACACGGATATGAGTCACGGAACCCGGGACTGAGGTTTTGTGAATTAGAGATTTGCAAGGATATGCATCACTTCCTTCTCAGCTTATATGCGACTGTATCTGGACAGGAAGTTGAATCCTAATTTTCTTAAATGTTATAATGAATTGTACAAGTATCTTATAATATACTTATTTCTATAAGGGTTTCGTCTTTAACACCCATTCAGGGTGTCTACTGATATCTGATTTTAGAATTCCAGTATTTCCAGTATATTTTTTCAAAAATTCCAGTATCACTCGTGAATTATTAATTCAAACATGGAGTAACAATAATGACAATTTATTCATATAACCAATATTGAAATAGATTTTTCTATAGAGATAAAACCCTTATGATTAATAAGTACTTTCCAACAATAACATTTGTATGATATTTTTTGAAAAATTTTTTGTGAAGGCCTTTAACTCACTCTAGAGCCCTCTGTTCCTTCCACTTTGTTTTGTGTTTATATAATATGAAAAATAATCATAAAGAACATTAAACTACAAAAAATAATGAAATAGGTTAATACTTAAAAGTAAAAAAAGAAGAATACGATAAAAAAATTTAAGAAAGAAAAATGACATTTTAGTATAAAATCAAACATTTTCTAGGCTCCATCATTAAACAAATTTTTAAATTTCTTGATTAACTATTTGAAGAGAACTACAAGTTTTCTGATTTTGGTTTGCAAACATACTTAACCCTTTGAGTGCCGCAGCCATTCTCCCAAGTCATATGCATAAATTGCCGTGCTAAAACCTACAATTTTGCAAGGGTTTGGGAAAAAATGTGTATAAAAAAAAGTATTCAACAGATTTTAATAATTCTTTTTTTATTTTCTTTGTAATAAAATGGGGAACATACTACATATAAATCCTTTCTTCTAAATTTATTTATATAAAAAATTATGAGTTATAACTACAAATAAAAAATAAAAAAATTCTAAATTTTCAAGTTTGGACCAAAATTTTGTGTATGTAGTATTTTTATATATTTTTTTTAGTTACACCTTGTAAAAGAGCATGAAAAACTGAACAAAAATCATACATATTATGTTATTTTACAGTGAAAATTTACATTATAACGCACTACAAACAATAATAACATAATATAACATATAACATATATAACAAGCAAAAATAATATTTATACAACATACAACCAATAGCACTGATAAATCAATAATTTCACTAAACACAATAATAACGAAGTATTAGGAACAGTTTTTAGTGTAAAAGAACGAACGTAAACAATGCAACGTAATCAAAATACACAGCTGTCTGCAGCGGGTAACAATCAGCTGTCAAACTGGTGTCATATTTTTATCATAATGCCATGTGACTCCAAGTAAACAGTGAAAGTGAAAAACCAGTACAATACGAAAGTTTGGAACCTGTAGAATGCTGTAAAACGAATAATCAATTAAAACTAATACGTACTATATAAAATAATAATAAAATACCGATCGTCTACTGGGTAGACGCCGGCAATTTATGCATATTTTATAACGTCTACTATGTAGACGCTGCGGCACTCAAAGGGTTAAATAACAAAAATGACTTGTAAAGTATTTTTACATTATTATGTACGGATAAAATGACAAAGTCTATATATTATGCATTAAAAAAATATGCATTTTCATAAAATCCTAAAATTCCAGTATCTATTTTGAAATTCCAGTATAATTCCAGTATTTCAAGTATTTCCAGTATCAGTAGACACCCTGCCATTTTTCTCTCGACCTGATTTTTAAGATTGAGGTGTAATTTTAAAGTTTATGATGTAGCGCTTGGGCGAATGATGATTAAAAATATAATATCGTTTTGGGCTTCGGCCCCCTGTCCATTATTTTATTTCTAGAGGGCGCTTTATAATGTTGAAAGGCTGGTTGGCACGATTCTCTTCTGCCTATCTTTGCTAGGGTTCGTACATTAAAAGTAAGAAAGCAATAATTAAAATGCTTTCAAATGATAGATTGTTCTGGTATATGGATACATGTACAGCAAAGTGTCAAGTAACTCAATTTTCAGGCAGTTATAATATCTTGCTTGTAACACTATCTAAGACGCTATGTAGAATATTTTAAAATGACCAACATTTTCGTTAGAGCGCAAACCTAAAATATCATTTCACAACAATCTGACTGTAAAGCTTCCGCCACGTGCACATTATATTTACATCCATAACTAACCCTCAAGGACGTGATGACTCTTCGTAATTGGCAGAAAAGTAAAATTTAGACCAACACCGCAAACTCCTCAAGTAGGTTAGGTATGTTAGCCGAGAACAATATTTAAATAAATGATAATTTAGTTAGTCATGTTCAAATTTGGCAAAACAATTAATAAAAGTGGTTTTAAGTTACAAGGAAAATATTGTGCTGTAACTTCTTATTAAATTCAACTTTCATTTGTAATAACAGGGTAGGAATTTAAAAAAAAAATCAGAACGAATTCAGATAGTTTTCAGTGGGGTAGAAAATAAAAAGCTTTATAGTTTAAATGAAAATACTGTACTGCCACCTTTTTAAATTCAACGTTAACTTAGTGCGCAATAAGAAATAAATAGCTAGTTTAATCACCTATTTTAGTTAAAATTTTTGTTTAGTGTAAAATTTAAATTAGCAAGCTATCAGGTTAAGTCAATGATGTATTTCCTCCATCTCAAGTTGGGAACAAACTTTGGGGAGCGCTATCGTGCAAATATGATACTGACTTACCGGATGTCCCTTACCACCCGTGCACCTCTTTTAAAATTGTAATTTTTTTCAAAAATTAATTGTGCCGTTGTAGGTAAACCGGTTACGCTCTATCGATTGACACTGATTTCATTGTACAAGGTGGACATGACGTAATTTTAAGGCAACTTTCAATATTTAAATTGCAGATATTTTAGTTGGTGGTGTTCAAATTTAGCAAAACAATGAGTTCATTAGAAATTAAGTGGCATCCCAAGTTAAGAACAAATTTCGGGAGCGCTATCTTGCAAGTATGATACTGAATTACCTAGCTCAATCAATACCCTCCCTCGCTATCATGCAAATATGATACTGATTTACCTAGCTCCAATCAATAACCCCCATCCATCCCATACCATCAGTGCAACTCTTTTAAAATTGTAATTTTTTACAAAAAACAAAATGTGCCGTTGTAGGTAAACCGGTTAACGCTCAATCGATAGACCAGTGGTGTCATGGCAATTTTTGCAGTGGCGGAACGGTACACACCTGGCCCAGATTTGAGGTAGGGCGTCCCAACGCCCCGTTACCCCCCCCCCCCAAAAAAAAAAAAAAAAAAAAAAAAAATACAGTTACAGAATTGTTTATGTTATGATGTTAAATTGCCCAATTTAGTGTTTTTACTTTTTGACAAGGTTTTTGAGTTTATTTTTATGCCGTCTACTAACTTTTAACTTGATTAAAAAGAAATTCAATGCCGAACTCAAAAACTATTTTTGACAAGCGTACGTAGCCGCAGTAGGCTAGGCCTATTGTAGAAGTGGCAGATGCCATAATTGAAGCGGTATCGCCATTGTTAGAATAACTCATGACTCATGATTACAATTAATTATTTATTTACAACTTAACTATTTGTGCTTCACATTTGGTTAACTATTTAAATTATATATTCTTATTTCATAAAACTTCCAGGTCAACTATCATTAAACAAAGACGCGATGTATTAATAGGCTAGTGTGGGCCTGACTAGACACAAAGCAATCGTAATAAACAATTCAACAAGTATAGGCAAACTACGTTTATACAATGTACGTTTATACAACATCTTAACCTCTGGACGAAGAAAAATATATAATAAAGTAAAATATAGTTATTTCGAAAACATTGCCCATATTTTAAAAGCCAAAGAGGGTGTTGTAAACAAATTTAAAATTTTAGAACTTTTCTAGTTTTTCTAATTGATATAAATTCATATGAACAAACAGCTTTTGGACGGTCTTACTTTGCGCAAAGCGATCGTGTAATATTTCCGTCATGCATTCAGTGAGGTTACTTTAGAGGTTATGACATATATTTTCAGTCAGCAGATACAGTTCTCGTCACTTCTCATCGAACAACTGTCCACACTGACGATAGCGTCTATGGCGGCAGGCATTCATATCACTGTAGTTTGATGTAGTTGTTACAAAAAAAGATCTAATGTACTTGATCAGCCGCTAAGAGCGCTCTGTTACCAAAGAGAACATGATTGGTGTAGGACAGCAAATTGTATTCTTATCCGTGGACTCGGCAGTCGATGAATGCTATATCGGTAGTTAACTTGTAATCTTGTCGCTTGGGAAATATTTCTTTGTTTACAATAAAATTTAACAAATTTTATTGAATCTACACCTCCGGCCAAAACCAGTGCCGGAACGGCGTTCCGGCGCGTTCCGGCACCATGACACCCCTGCGATTGACACTGACTTCAATGTACAGGGTGGACCAGATGTAATTGTAAGGCGACTTTGAAATTTAATATTTTTAACCCTGATCCTAATTTAGAAGAATAAGGAGATTGAAACTATTTTTTTTTAAGAACAATTGGGAAAATTTGTCACATCCATTAATCAACATTTTACATAAAACGGAACTTTCCAAGCATGAAAATGTCTAAGAACCTAATTTAAAATAATGTACCATCAGAAAACATCTGGAAAGGTAATTTCTGGTACACACTGTTCATTGAAATTCGTAATTCAGGAGTGTACAGTAAATTAGTTCAATACAATAAGTACAAAATAACTAAACCTGTTAAGTGATCTACGTTACCACGGCTGTACAAAATTACTCCTTAATCTACCTTACCGACACTTGACGAATTTCTGATACCCCAATGAGTGAGTCAGTTACACATTCGGGAGTATATATTTTAGATTGGAGTCTCTCAAATTATGTGTAAAAGTGTAGTAATGCAGAACTGAGTTGACCAAAATGGCTGTCAGCTTAACATAGTTCAAAAGTGTTTTTTTATGCATTTAATTTTTTTTTTCTTACTTGGTCTTTTGCATACCACCTGAATTGCTCACGCGTACCACGGGTGGTACGCGTAACACCGGTTGAGAAACACTGGATTAGATAATTTATATTTATAAGTATGGCCATAGGGGAAATGCCTAAAAAATTACTCTACATTTTGATTTTCTTTTAACAGTATAAAATAATCTTAAATTTAACAAAGTAGCCATATGTACTCTATTTGGTAATGGTGTAAGAAAAAAGCAGTTTCCTGCAATTGACTGTGCAATTAAACATTTCACAAAAACTAAATACACATGATAAACTCCCGTTCAGTAAAGGGGGTTGGCGGAGGGAAGGGAGTTACGGCGGGGATGGAGGCACAGGAAGGGGGGGGAGCGATGGGGGGACACGAATGGATGGAAAACTAGAAATTATTGCATCCAATCATAATAGGATATTCAAGTTGAATGAAGAAAAAGTTATTGACTCAAAATGTATAGGCCTGAACCAATCTACTATAAATGAAAAAAAGATGATAGGCTAGAGCTTATTAATGACGGGCCATGATGGTTTTGCAGCTATTTCTGTGTCTCAAGATATTTGGCATAGAAGATTAGGACATTTGAGTCTGAAAGGTATGGATCTATTAAAAATGGTCTAGCTGATGGTTATAACATTACTGAATTCTGTGGAAAAACCTTATGTTCCCTGTGTGGAAGGAAAGATAACCAGGAAACCATTTCCTAAAGGTCAAAGTAAACAGGATACGGCTCTTCTAGAACAGATACACTCTGATGTTTGTGGACCAATGTCAGTAAAAACGAGGGGGCGGTTCAAGCTATTTGTTGACGTTTACAGACGATTATTCTAGAAAAACCTTTGATTATCTTCTCTAGGACAAGAATGAAGTATTAACAAATTCAATGAATCTCAGTTGGAAGTAGAAAAACAGACTGGATTAAAAAACAAAATGTTTAAGAACTGACAAAGGCTAAGGTCAAAGTAAAAACCAGTAGTTTGCAGCTTTTCTGCGGGAAAATGGTATTGTGCATAAAAAACGGTTTCCTACACACCTGAGCAAAAAGAGTTAATCGAACACTTGTAGAGAAGATAATATGTCTCCTTCAAGATTCTGGACTTGAAAAGCGTTTTTGGGGTGAAGCTATTTTCACAGCAATTTACTTGAAAAATAGAAGTCCCACCGTAGCTCTGAAAAATGCGTCACCAGAAGAAGTTTGGACTAGACGCAAAGTGAATTTGAAATATTTACAGGTATTTGGTTGCAAAACGTAAGATATGCTCATATACCGAAACAGTTTCGGGAGAAACTCGACCCGAAAACTAAAAAACCATTTATTATGGCTGGTTACTATGATCACACAAAGGGATATCGATTGATCGATCCTTTGAAGCCTACTCAAGTGTCAAAGCAGTTTATGTTGTATTTTTTCAAGACAACAGTGAAAACAATTCATCTATCTGTAACGATGAGTCAGGACGATGTTCCAGTAGTTGACGATTAGTCACATCTCCTCCCCAGTCTGCTTTCACCCACAAGATAGCAAAGTAGGCCTACTCATCATTTGCTGCTATCCAATGGGTTTCGTCAAGACAGATATGTTAAACCATCATGAACTATACTACGAGTAAGATATTCTATCTTATATGATATATACGAGTAAGATATATCAAGGGTAAAATAATTTAATCTATCATGGTTTGTAAAAGTTGACAATGTTTTCAATGAACGTATGTGTGTTTCATGACTCATCTTTTGTATTAAAAGTTATTTGTATCAAGTTACTTACTTCTATGCACATTAAACGGTATAGCCTACATTTTAAAATGAAAAATGTTTTACCTTATTATACACCTACCAGTTCCTGTACCATCTCCTCACGTAAGCCTGCAGGTGCAGGGACATGGTCGGCAGCGGGGGCGGGTGCTAGGTTGTTTTGGCCAGTAATCAAAAAATCTGTCAGCCAATGAAATTATTGAACAAAACGCCATATTTGTAGGCAGACATGCAATCTGTACATGGCCTGTAACACATAAAAAAATTAACAGTAAATAGCAGTACGGTAACCAAAATATAGTACCAGCAAAATAAGGTAGTTTTACACATTCATCAAACTTTGAAAGCCTTTAAAGTGTACCTTTGAGGGCCAATGGAAATTATAATGAATTTCTGCTCATCTACAGATCACTAACTTAGCTTTTTACCGGTACCCGAATCTGAATCACTTTATTTACAATCTTCAATATTACAAATAGTGTCGTATTACAGTATGAAAATTAGAAATTGTGGAAATTTTTTTTAATTGATATATTTTAGGCTTTTATCCGAGCCCATCTTCACAGGTTATGTCATTCAGATTTAACTTATCACAAAATATCATATAGGCCTAACTATTAAGTTAACTACTAAGTTTATTATGTAGGTGTACATCTTAGTTGTGAGAAGAAGCAAACTTCGTTAGACCTAAAATGGTGTCACACAAATACAGCCAAATACGAATCAGAAAGATATTTTTAACTATTGTAGTTAGGGAATATGCATTTTAAATGTTTCCAAACACCATTGATTTTGTTGTTAAACATCGCTGTCGATAAAAGGGACGGAGGTTTACGGCTGGATTGTTAGGTTTGGTTATTATTATGAGTATAGTATAAATAAATTACCATACCGTATGATTGTATTAACTTACGATTATCTAACTCAAAGGATTAACTTACAACTATTGAACAATTGCGAAATCTCCATATTGATAATAACGGTGGAGTCATATAACGAAGTTTCGCCTTGGTAAACAAAAGTAAGGGTACAAATTTTTGTATTGTTAGATAGTCCATTTTATCTCCTTCTATATAGGTCTAAAATCCTACACATTTAAAGTGCTAGGTCATCAAATATAATTATTACTACCTAGGCCTAAGTTAATTTATATTTGAAAGAAGGTCTAGACTATATACAAAACCTTAAAAAAATTGTGCATTGCTTCAGGGGTGTTATATTGAACAATCGGAGGGCCTACAGGTTAATATTTAAAGCATATATCATAATAGCCTAGCATATATCATATATCATAATAGCATATCATAATAGCCTAGCCTGTGTGTTATAATGAGGTTCCATCAGCTGCAAGTAGACCTAGCCTACCGTACATGGAATGCAGGAGTGTGCAGATGAACTGGTAGGCCTAGTAAATTAGATCACTTTCAATACTTAAAATGTGGCAAGGTTGGCTACAAGTTTTGTAGCCTACTGATTTGTAAAACAAGTAACTTAAGTTACTGTACGCTCAGACACAGAATTAGCTCAACAATAAATTACAACTAAAATTTTACAGTTTTTTGCAATAATAAAACAATGTTAAATGGCAGTATGAAACTCACCCAAAGGAGAATGGAGGTTATCCACTTTTTTTAGTCAAACCTAGGTTACTCCATATGAATAGGCCTAACCTTAGGTTATGGCACTAGACGATGAAGAAACACACCGACACCAAATTTTTTAGGAAGTCTTGAGATGAAATATCTCAAGTTGGGAATTCCCAACCAATTTAGTATTTTTTTGTTGGAAGTTAACAAAAATCTAACTCAAAGATAAGTTAGACGACAGACGATACTGATACTTGAGTGGAGTGGAGCGGGGCCTACGATAGGCCCCGAGTGGAGACACGTGGACGTGGGAAACACCCCCCACCCCCACCACTCGATTAACTTTTTCCTGCTGTTCTCTTTGTAGCTTTTCTATTTCTCTTTCTAAATCGAAATACTTAAATAATAGTCCTGTTTTAAATTCAGGGTGTCTAGTTTATTTCTCTTTCAAAATTCAAGACTAATTCCAGACTTTTTCAAGACTTCTTTAGTTTTTTCAAGAGTATTGCACTACTCGACATATTAATTTCTATTTTACATTTTACAAAATTATTCTATAGTTGCTGCTAACAGATTTGTTTTAAATAGTATTCACATAACTTCCGTCAAGCAGCTCAAATTTTATTGTTGAATATAATCACTACATGTTTTGCCGAGAATACGACATTGTCAAGTGATAGTATATTCTATCCATTTAAGGATTGGTCAAGAATCAAAATACAGTAGACTCCCTCTTAACCGGCCACCTCAGTACCAGGCCGCGGCTGGATAATGAATTGGCCGGTTAAACCAATGTTCATTTAGGAACGCCAACCTCCAATTTTATATGGCCTAAATATAATTTTCACTTGAAAAACAACCTTAAATACATTCCTGTATATGATTTATAGCTAACATCCGCTACCCATGAAATCCACCACAAACCTACACTAATAATAATTTGTTTCTTTGTTTATTGTGGTCTACTGCTGGATAGTAGGTCCAATTGCATTGACTTCTGGTGGCATTTACTTTCGTCCAGGACGTGACATGGTTTGAGAACGTCAATATGAAATAAAGTTGAATTAAATGATACATTAGATAAGAAAACTACGTTTCTGGCGAAACACGACCGGTTAAAACGATGTTGAGATAAAAATGGCCAGTTAAAAAGATGTTATTTTGTGTCAGGGTAGGCCGGTTAAAGCGGAGACCGGTTAAAAGGTGGCCGGTTAAGAGAGAGTCTACTGTAGACAAACTGAACTGTTTGTGATATGTTTTGTCTATTTTAATCCTTAAGACCAATCCTTCGATGGATAGTATGTTCTTATATCACTTGACAATGCTGTATTCACGGCAAAGCATGTGGTGATAATATACAACAACAAATTTGAGCTGCTCGACAGAAGGTATGTGTATACTATTTTAGTCTTCAATAGCAAATCAGCGGCTAATACAATGAATCTTAATATTTTTTGTCAAAAACAAGACTATTAAAATGAAACCATAAAATTCTACCTTATTAATAATAAGCAATATTAATTCTGCAACAACATTGGAAATTAAAATGGTTTGAATTAAAATAATGCACAAGTGTGTTAGGGCCTATTCTATTTTTATTGAATACTAGCTGTGTGCCGGTCTTTCATAGGGCTGTTTAGTTTATTATTAAAATAAATAATATAAATAATTCTACAGATTTAATAGTGATATCAAATTTATAGAACACATAAAAATTGCATATATTTGTTAATAATTAAAATGTTGCTTCTCCTCGTTTTTCATTAGCTTGTAGGCCAATAATAGTTAACACCATTTTTAGGAAATTTTTCAGCATACACTGAATCAAGAGTCAATACCAGCGTCTCCCCACGGTGGTCGCGAGCATTTACTGTCTACAGTCGCAAGCGTTTTGATTGGGGATCATAAGCATCTCCAGTTAGCAATCTTAATCGGCGATCACAAGCGTCTCCATAGTTAAAATTTTTTAGAAATTTCAAGACTAGAAGGCAAATTCAAGACTAATTCCAGACTTTTCAAGACCATTGTTAAATTCAATACTAATTCAAGACTTTCCAGATTTTCAAGACTACTAGCCGTTGAAGAGCCCCCCCCCCCCCCAACTATTGCAAAAATGTAAACACTGTAAAAAACATTTTAACTACAAACTAATCACTGAACACATCACAAAGCGCAACCGATGGATCAGGAACACACAGCAAGAACTTCACTGACGTCTATTTCCCTCAGTGCTCATTTTGTTGGAGGGCAAATGGTGACAAGGAGTGGGGGTAGCACCGACAGTGTCACCAACACTGCAAACCACGCACGGAAGGGACGCTCGGGCAATGCTGAATGAAGGCCATGTTAAGAAGAGAGACGGAGATAAACGAATGGTTCCGAAGATTGTTATAAATAATTAATTAATAAGTCTTATAAGACTTAATTAGATGAATAATTTTCCCTAACACATTTATTTGATAAATATTATTATTCTATCTAGCTAAAAAATATTAAATAATTTATTCACTTCATGAAATAATTTATTTTCCTTTAATTATTTTTATTGGTGTTGAACTCGTTCGTACCCCTCCCCCCCATCATCCCTCATCATCCTTTCGACCTCGAAGAATTCATCGTCTATTCCCGTTGTTACAAGGCTTATTTTAAATGTTGGATAATTTAAAAATTATTTAATTGTTAAGCTCGGAAGAAGAAATAGTTTTTTATTCAAGGTAAGTTCTTGGAATTAGCCTATCACTTGTAAGGTAGGCCTGGATCACTTATGTGTAGATCACTTTTCAACGATTTCCTTTAACTTCAAGCAGTAAGTTAGGCCTATGATGAAAATAGCTAGATCCTCCATTATTGGAATGGTAAGGTAATAAATTTATTTCATTTTAATTACACAATATGAATATACACAACTGCACAATATGAATATTACACAATATGAAATAATCTTGGGAAAAATTATTTCTAATTACACATACACAACACGTATACAAACACATTAACACAAAATGCCAAACAAATTATTAAAACAATAATAACAATCCGTCTCCTCTCATCTCACAAACGGAACAGACTTGACGACAAGCTGGAAAGTTGGAAAAGAATTAGAGAAGACAGTTTATGTTTACAACACGTTCTATTTTGCAGTGTTGGTAACACTGTCGGCACTGCCCCCACTCCTCGTCACCATTTGCCCTCCAACAAAATGAGCACTTAGGGAAATAGACGTCAGTAGAACTTCTTGCTGTGTGTTCCTGCGGGGCCTACGATAACTAACGGGCCTGCATATTTCCCCCCACCACCAAAGTCACGTGACTATTTGCGGCCGATCTGCAGCACAAGTTTCCATAAGGCTCCTTTTAGTAGTGATGTGCGATACGGCCGTGTATCGCGATACGGCGATACGATACGTATCGGAGCCATATATCGTATCGGCCGTATCGTATCGGTCCTGTGTATCGCGATACGCGTATCGTATCGGCCAAAATATCGCTTAAACGATATGTATCGTATCATTTTCAACAAAGCCATTAAAAATAGGTTTAGCCATTGATTTTAGATAATAATTTGCTATTATTGTAATGAAACAGAATCAAAAGTTTTAGGTAAACATCATTAATGTTTAAAATAAGTACTCAAAATAAATAAAATTGTTGTTTATTGTCATGCTCATTCATATACTGGCCGTATCGTATCTGTCAAATCTTACTTGATAAACTTGTTTTACCTCCTCCAAGAGATTGTGCAGTTTAAGTTAGAAGATAGGATATTATGCAGTTCTGTTTATTTAATGTTCAAATAAGTAAAATTATGAAGCTAAATGAATTTTCTTCCCGATATCGTGGTTGCATGGTGAAAAAAACAATATCGCGGGAAAAAAGTATCGTTTTTCTATGTGCCGATATAAAATCGAATATCGTTTTTGGCGATACGATACGTATCGTTTTCAAAATATCGTATCGAAATATCGTATCGCCCCTCCCCGTATCGCGATATTCCGATACGATACGATACGTATCGCACATCACTACCTTTTAGTCACCGCGGCATGTCGCAGCGGGCTGCCGCAGCGATTTTGTAAGTGCATTGCTCTAAATAGGGAAGTTTATTCAGAAATGAGCGGTCTCAGAAGTAGCGATTTGTCGCGGCGTTTTGTAAATTCTGTCGCGTGCACTTAGAAATCGCTGGCGACGAGCGGTTTCTATATGCATTGGTTTGTATTGGGCCGTTTATTCAAAGCGGCAGCCCGCGTTCACTCTCGCAGTGCTGCCAACCCAAGCGGCCTCGAACATCACAACACGTGCTTGCCTTTCTGTCTGAGCGACTACCAAATGTGTAGTTGGCAGCACTGTTACCCCTTCCACACGACAGCGGTCGACAGCAGCGACTTGTCGCGTGAAAATTTGGCACAGCGATCGGCCGCAGCGACAGCCCGCTGCGACATGCCGCGGTGAATAAAAGGAGCCTAAGATAACATTGTGAAAACGTGACATCCTTCACTTATTTCCGGCCTCTTAGGAATTAGATAGTAGGTTACTAGACAAGACTTATATATTTTAATCTAGATTAAATAAGGAACAAAATGATACCATTGCTGTAAAGTTAACAGTTTTTCTGATATTATTTATTACGAGATAAAGTCAAAACTTAATTTAGTTTATAGTTTTGTTTACACTTTTCATCAGCTGTTTACATAAGAGTATATTTCGTTGCAAATAACAACAATTTAGAACCAAAAAGGTACATTTTAATTTGTTTTATCGAAAATAAAAATTATAACTGGCAAACTACTGATTTAAGACGTTTATTTCATGTCTTATTCCTAGAAATATCTTCAAAAGCATTGGAAGAAATCTGTTTACAAAAAAGTCAATGCATCCTACAATGTGAGAAATTCAAGTTTTTCTTTTACCCAAAAAGTGAGTTTTAAGTTTTTTAAAGCGGAACGTTATTAGTATCATTCAATTTGTAATTTAATGAGGATTAGAAGGATATGCAACACTTATGACTTCATTTACGTGTATTTAAAAATACACGTAAAAACGGATGCCAAGTCAGGCTATTGCAATGCTTTCAAATGGAGATGACAGCTGAAATTCGGCCGCATCTGGTCACGTGACCAAAAATGTATGCAGGCCCGTTAGTTATCGTAGGCCCCGGTTCCTGTTCCTGCCAAGAAGTAAGAAAAGAAAGAAAACGCACGACGCAGTGTTTCCATTGGCCACGACCAGATCATCGTACATGCAGCCCAAAAATATCGTATTTCAGGCACAACTATCATACATATTGTCATGCCGTGCGGCGCGAGAGGGGTAGTGGGCGTCGGAGTTGACCAGTTCAAACGTTGACCAGTCAAAACTTTAATATTATTCTGTTTTTTTTTTTTTTTTTTTTTTTTTTTCAAAGACCAGATGCAACGTTGACCAGTTGCACGAATGACTAGTTCTTGGCCCCCCGAATATTGGCTATAAGCGCAATAAAAATACCCTTGTCGAAGAAGGCGTGCTTACTCAGCAAATTTCCATCTAAATAAGGTACCGTACTCCCCCTCCCACACTGGAGAGTGGAGAGCGTGAAGGTATGGTGTCGAGGGGGGGGGGGCACAGGGGTTTAGGATACAGGAGTGTACATTATTAATGGGCTAGTAAAAATTTTGTCATGTTCATGTTTTATTTATTTTATTTACTTGAGTTATGTGCTCGTCATGTGTACATGTTTAATGTTTAAACTATTTTTATTGCGTCCGGCAATTAAAATATATTATTATAATAGTGCAATTTTCTTTTTTCCACGAAATAGACTACTTACTGTATTTAATACATTAGACAATATTGGGTAATTGTAGCATTTTAAAAGTAACATTTTAAGAAAATCCAACCGTGTAAATTCATTCTAAAGCTTAAGAAGAAATATAGTGATTGTGGAAGGAGGTGATGAATTGAAACTTAATTTTGGAGATAACACTACCATTTTGATTTTTAGGTGCCTTTGTCCCTACAAGCCCCAAGTTTAGTTTAATTCCAACTGAAATTGTGACGCTTTCAGTCAGTTTAGTTTCGATCAATGAATTGTTTTAAACCCACTATACAGTGGCGGATCTAGAACATTAATAAGGGGGGGGGGGGCTAACCGGGGGGTCTGCGCCCCCCCCCCCCCCCGATCGGCGGGTCAGACCGGCGGGGGGTTCCGTGTTAAAAATAGCAGTTTCATGTCATTTCTTCACACATCGCTTTGGAAAACAATACTAAATCGCCAATCAATTTTTATTACAAACAACAGTTTGGCCAAAGTACCAACTTTCATTGCTCTTATTATCATTAATATTTAATGAGAATTTCTTTTGCATCGTGAAGTACAATGCATACACTAACCTCAAAAAATTTGGTTCGTTTTTATAGGCCTATCACTGTTGCTATCTAAATTTTCATTATCTTTATTTCGTATTGAAATGGTACACTCTCGTGTTAACACTTTTAACTTTAATATACTAAGTCGGTTATAGGTAGGTAGGTTAATATTTTAAAATCTTATTAATATAGTACGTTTCATCATGGATTAGCCACTAGATCACGTATAGGCCTGGCGCACATGTTATGTAGATCACATGTGGTGAACTTATAGCAAAAGAGTGGTTTACAATATTTGAATCGGTCATTTCAGAAACGACACATGTGACATTTTTCTAACTTTAGGAAAAATGAAAAAAACTGCGTTACTTGGGCAGTTTCCATAGTAACTTGTAATGATAATTTCTGTGTAAAAATAAACTAATTAGCAACACATGGTTAAAATTACAGATGATTTTGTTTACAAACTATTGATAAAAAAATAGCAAAAAAATTTCACATGTGTTGTTTATGCAAGGAATGACATAATCGTAATATGAAATGGTATTTTTTCGATTATTAATGAGTACCATACACAAAGAAACAATATTTAAAGTTACAAAAAGATTAAATACACACACAACAAAAGTTTTAAATGTATTACTTTGTGAGTAGTGGGGTTTTGCCGGTTCTGGCCCAGGTCAAGGCCAAGTGGTTCGAACCGGCAGGTGTGGGTGACAGTGATGGATGTGTTTTGTAAGTGGGTCAAGGCCATCCGGAGGGAGTTTTAAAAAAGGGGAGCCCCGAGGGGCTCAGTCGGGGCGGGGACTCGGGACGGGTCGGATCGGAGCGGGCGGGCCGAGGGAGGTTTTTTTTCTTTTTATTTACTTTAATCAATTTAAATGAAAATCGTGTCGTTGTTGTTGTGCAGAGAGGCGTTGGAGCGTCGTGCACCGGTGACGCAGTGGTAGACGCCGAAAGTGATGGCGAAAAGGAGGTGGACGCACAGCATGCACAGTACGCATTTGAACAGTTGCAGCAGGCGGACCATCCCTTGTTGGTTCGCCGTTTCCAATTGCAGCCTGTTGATCTCCAGTCTGAGTCTGTCCTCCTCCAATCGTGATCTGAGCGAAACGTCGTCCATCATGTCTGTGTGTGCGTGTTTTTTAGTTTGTGGTGGGGAAAAAACGGGAGCGGTGTTGATGGTCGGAAAGTCGGCGATGAAATGAGAAGCGAAGACGAATGCAGTGCATATTTATTGTAGAGTGGTGGGGGGTGAAGAAAAAAAAAACAGTTGTCTTCGACTAAACCTCATCGTCAGCTGTGTCGGACGGTGCAGCCTCGGAAGGTGGAGGAGTGCTGTTTGCAGGTTGGATGTCCTCGCTTTCCATCTCCTCGCATTGTGGACAATTGTAGGAGATCTCCACAGTCATGGTGATGGTGTTGTTTGGAGCGCTGACTACGTCACTCAAAGTTTCAAAAATATCCCGCAAGTCTTGTTGCGATTTTACGGTAAATGTATTTGTACTTGTCGCTAAAGGAAAGCCGCTCATCGTTCGGGAGTTGGCGAACAAATGGCGAGCGGCGGTGAGGCGGCCGCCTATACTCGGTAGGGGTACCGTGGTGGGGGAAGAAAAGAGTGGGGGGAGGACAGTGGTGGGGCGAAGCCTGGGTGGGGAACGAGGGAACTTCGGTCATCGCAGTTCGCCGCGAAACGCCGTCGGGATAGGTTGTGGGAGCCGTACGAAGATAAGCGCTAGCTGTAACACAATGTAGAAAATAGTAATACTTTGTTGTAAATTAAATATTAAATTTATATTTAACCAGAGCTTGCATTTATTGTTCCTCGTCGTTTAATTCAACAATTTTAACACCATTAGTTGTCTGTTCCTCTTCCTCTGCACTTTGCGACGATGAAGACATGGAGGTGCCGCAAGAAGATGATGAGGATGAAAATATTTTGGTAGGATTGACGTATTGCACTGTGATGTTGATCCATCTTAAAGGATAGGTATCAATGAGTGTGAGTAAGTTTTGGAATAGTTCTTCCATCTCTTCTCTGTCGGTAATTAAATGTTGAAAGAAAATGAATTTATCACCCATGTTGTTGTCAGTGCGAGTAATGAAATAAGAATGAGAAGCGTATCGAATGATCCGTAGAATATATGTTGTAAAAAAAATGGTGGGGGTAATCTCAAGGTCAATCAAATGGAGTTTTAAAAAAGGGCTGCAGTCAGTGACTACAGCTATACATCTGAAGCTTCAACAGTAGACCAATCTGATCTGTACTTGCAAGCACTTATGATGCATGTACAAAAGTCGTCTTTATAATATGCATTGCACTCTCGACAATTGACAAGTTTTTGCGGATGAAATTTGATACACCTCTGGGGGCAGCAAGTGTGGAAGTATCGTGATTTGTAAATCTTGAAGGTTCGCAATTCCGGTGGCGGTAGTTGGTTCGTCTTTTGCATTTGCAGTAACAGGATCCGAAGAATTCGCACTTTGTACAGGCTAATCCGTCTACCATCCATCGTCCTAAATCGGTGCATTTCTGTTCACAACAGTAGCGCGGTGCGTCCTCGTTTTTCTTCTCCTCCATGTTGCCTCCTCTAAGTGTTGGCAAGAAATGAAGTTGTACAGTGTAGGATAGCGTGTTTTATAGATTAAGAAAAGTGGTGGGGGTAATCTCAAGGTCATCCAAATGAAGTTTTAAAAAAGAACATCTTACAAATGTAAGATGGTTTTTTTTGTTATATTTATGATGCAGGTTTGTCCTTTTCTTCTTCGGGTTCTTTCTTAATATTCTGTTCGTGTTCCTGCTTGTTCGCTCTAGCCATGGCGATGAGTTCTTCAGTGGATAGCGGGTGCACTTCTGGAAACTTCAGGATCAGTTTCGGTTGGAATCCTTCTCTAGTCAATACACTGAGATCGGCGCTCATCTCTTCTACGGTTCTATAGTCCTTTCCGTAGATCTTTCCATTGAATTCAATCATCATTCGGTATAACATGGCGGCAGTGGTTGTTATCGCTGCGACCGTAGGAGAGCAAATGATGATTTTGTTGGAGTTGATCCCTCGTTTTATAGCGAAATTTTACAGCGAACCCTTGTTGCTGTCATGCTTTGTCATTTAGTAGTATTTGTGGAATTTGACATTGGTTTGAGTAGATGGAGTTGATGTTGTCGCCGCCTGTGTGGGAAAGAACAATTCTTCATCACAGAAGTTTTGTTTGGAGAACATCCTCTTGTTTGTTACATAGGTGTCAACGTTCAAGTGATAACCACCGGCAAGCACTCGCAATTCATTAGTGAAATTGTCGAGCTGTTCAAAAGTTGTAATGGTGGAGGTATCGTATGATGCACACTTGATCTTGAGAGACATTGTGCTATCACCAACGGAGATGTGTACAGCACTGAAGGTAGTCGTAGACTGAGGGAATTCCCACGGACATTGCTCCATTTATATAGTTTTTGAAACTAGGTCAAGGTCACCCGAAATTGTTTTTTATATAAAAAACAATATTTTATATTGTTTTTTATATATGTGTACAAACACATACCGATATGCTGCTTTATATTTGTTTTTTTTTCTATTGTTATTCATTTATTTAGAAATATTTTACAAAAGTTTACAAGAACAATATGAAATTACAAATTAACTGTTGGCGTTAGGCATGACGTGAAGCGTGAGCTCTGTAGAATTACTTCCGCTCGGACCGTGGGACGCCAAGTAGAGAGCTCCGGGATGGATGAGGCGTAGATCTTCGTTCTGCAGAAGTTGGACGAAGCGTTTGGGAAGAAAGATTTGAAACTTCGGTTCATCACCAGGCGAGTAGGGCGCTTCACTCAGCGTGCAGTTGATGGCGTCTCCGACAGTTGTTTCCATCTTCTTGATGGTGTGAATGATGTAATGCTTTTCTTCCTTCAATTCCGAACATCTTTTAGTGGGTAAGATTGTGGACTTGGAATGTTTGTTGAACTGATCGACAAGCGATTGTAAAAATGTTTGCGTTGCCATTTTTACTTCTTCTTTTCTGTTGATAATATTCTTAGTCTTGCGAATCTGCGTGTGAGGTGTTGACTGCTCGGTGGCTAGAGTAATACTCATGCCCGGTCATGGTTGTCCCCTCGCTTTTATACCCTTCCCATCCCCCACCACTCTGTTGGAGATACGCGTTCAAGCGATAAGCGTTCTTCAAGGCGCATTGCGATTGACGATGTTTAAAGTTTTTCGATGAAATACAAATGTTGCCAAAATGACATTGGAAATCCTTGTCCACCTGGACATTTAACACTTCGTGGTTTGTAAACTTCTGTATCCAACTGGCTTTTTCCACTCCTTTTGTGTAAATAATTTTAAATTCTTTACAGTAATGATTCATGATTTGCGGCATCATACTGTAGTGTACAAAACCTTCATCCCATCTCAAGTTGTGAAAGTATTTCATCAACCACTTGTTCGTTACTCTCGCTTTGGTAGTTAATCTGTTAAACGGTAGTGGCGGTTGGAATAAATAGTGATAAACTACAGATGCGTTCATATCTAAAACTACTAACTCTTTTATGATAAAACTTCCGTCATTACCGCGGAACGCTTGGAATTCAATTATACCTCGTCTCACTTCCATTACTTCCGATTTGTTAGAAAACGAAACTCGTTTGTTCATGACGAAGGTTGGTAAACGACTGTTTGCAAAACCGTGGTGCACGCTCTTTTATACCCGAGGGTGTACACTTATCAATTATTGAATGAGCCTTCTTCGTTCACCTCTTGGGCTTGCTCATCTATACTGTAGTTAGTCTGATAGTTGTGCAACTGTCTCCACATGTCAACTTCATGAGGTATCCTATTGAAGATGGATGTATCTACGGGACCGTACAGAATAGGCACATACGGTTGCCTATCCAATGTATCGGTTAGATACTCTTTTATAATTGCACTTGAAAATATTAGCTGTTTTAGATATCTTGTGATAGGACCGGTAGCACAACTTAGACTGTAGAATTCATCTTTTGTCAGGTGTATCTTCATCTCATGCTTGGTTAAATCTCGAAAGCGGACGATTTGTCCACCTCGATGTTTTACTATATCGATTTCGATATTGGATTCCAGCAGACTTAATTTTGTCCTTCTTCCAAATGTGTTGTTACTCAAATAACATTCCAAAAGATGTAGATGTTTTCTAAACGATTCCCAGGAAATTTCAGTGAAGGCCACCATTTTAGATCCATGATTTAAAATAACAGTTGGCGAATAATCCAATGATTTTTTAACTCCGGCGGACACGCTCTTTGTCATACAAGAAGAGATGGGATAGTAGATCCTGAGAAATACTTCTGTCAAAATATTGGTGGAGATGGTGTCATCGATCTTTCTTCTTTTTACTCCTTTTTCAACTTCCTCTTCTTTTTTCTTATGTTTAAACTTGAGGAACTCATCCATTTCTTGTTCGACTTGTTTTTCTATATCCAAACTATTGTCACCCATGAGAGGAGTAGTTTCTTCTTCGTTAGTATTTGCAGTAGGAGAGCTCATCTTGCGGACGATGCTTCCCATACGACGGTCAGAAATATAATGAGATTTTCATTCTCTTTCCCCTCTTTTATAACATTTGCGACGACCACAAAAAAAACACATGTGTTTTTTACAACACATTTTTAACAATTCCTGTTAATGGAGTGTAAGTCACTATCTTGTCATGTATAATTAAACAGTATGCCGAAGTTCCGTCCGGTATTGCTTCTTCAAACTCCATTTCGATTTTTATATCCACACTGGACGATTTCACGGATTCGTTTTGTTTTGAACAATCGATAACGACTATTGGGGCTTTGGAGAAAAACTGTTCCGGTGATAATAGCGGTGTATTTGTCTTCCCGTAATAAGACGATTGAAACCTCGCATACATATCGTACAAGATTGAATAGCGTTTTTTACTAAACATGACATTTAGATTGTCATAAGGAAAGAATTGAGAGTTTAGAAAAACTTTACAATTCTTTATCTTGCAATGGTCAAATTGACCGGCATGCAAAGTTATAACATCTTTTCGTTTAGTCTGGAAACCGAGTATTATGTAACGTGCCCGTTCTAGATAAGTGGACGTCTTGACAGTCCATGTTTGACGCTCTATTTGAGGTAGTGTGGGATATTCATGGAATTCCCAACTTCTAAACGGCATGACGATATCACGGTCAGATTTCAACTTTCTCAACAATACGATTCTGTGTTCATCGGCTAATCTGACATGTGGTACTCTCCACACGACTTTATCCAACTGTAGTTGCCATTCCAGTTTGGCTTCCGTAGTTCCAGGGTCTGCAAGTATCAAGTCTTTGTTAGTTGAAGATCTGAGTAATACCAATTCTTGTTTGACATTTATTATTATTCGTCTGTAATCTTCAGCGAATCCCAAAAGCAAACGTAAAGGGACATGAAAGTCAAAATGACCATTGGAATCCGGTGTTAAAATGTCTTTATCGGGAGCAACCCATCCGGCGGTGACTATTGAATTTTTCTCATGCGGTGTTAATGATGTTAATCCTTTCAGTGTCGTTGTTAGACCGACCTTTTTTGTCGAATCAACCGTCACTCCTGATATTTCATATCTTATTTCATCAAAAAGATATGCCATCGGGTTATTTATAAAAGGAACTGTTGAAGCGGGTTTTCCATCCAATTTTAATACCCGTCCTTCGATGTACAAGTAACTTTCACACGGTAACGTGTAAATGTCCTGCTGTTGAATGGGGATCCTTATTTCATCGTTATTGTTTAATTTTGATGAAGTGTAAGGGTTGTGCGTGTGATATTCCTTCTCCCATAGTGTTTCGTCGAACGTCGGCCCTTGAGATATATCCAGGATATCCATCGTTGGTAAGTCTTAGTCCGATCTTTTGCAGGAAACGAATGTTGTCCGGTGTTAACTCGTCCAATGTTGAAGAGCTACTGAGGTCTCGGCTCTTCTGTTGCGGTTTAAATGTCAATCCCATGTTGAACTTATGACACCGCTCTTATGTGTAACCGTATTGTAATGGTTTCTCCTCTAAAGTCAACACTGTTACCGTCCTGATCCGATATGTTCAGTACGATGTCCGAAATGAAACTGGTGTTCAATGGTAGGTATATCAGGTTTTGTGGTTTCTCAACTATTTTAAAACCGGGAGCCACTGTTAGTAGTTAGATTTGGTCACTTCTGGGACAGGTCAGCTGCCCCGGAAGCCACGTGCCGGGGCACATAGCTTCCGGTCGTATATTAAATGAGGGGGAGGTATGCATAAATTAAAAGTTAGTTCAAAACTGAAATTCAACTTGATAATTGGGTTACGGAAAGTATGTCAAGGTCATCCCGAGTAAGTTTTAAAAAAGCCTATCCCGCTAGCACAGGAAATAGTTCTGAGAGTTGAACTACCCGGTGATAGCGGGATAGGTAGATTTAAGTTTTGAACTTTATTCGTAAAAACAAATACAATCAATGTGCAAAAACAAATACAATCAATGTGCAATACAAGTTGAATTTTTGTGATGAAACACGGAGTTGTAAAAGCAAACGCCGACGACGAGGATAAGGTAAAGGCAGAGTCCCCAGATGACGAATTTGACAAGTTTGAAGAAACGTAATATCTCGAGTTGGTTTTACCGTTCCAATTGCAAACGTTTAATTTCCAATTTCAATTTTTCTTCTTTCATCTTTTCCTCTTCCATCCTTGTGACAAAGGAAACTTCATCCATCATATCCATCATTAGTGTTGTTTTTTGGTGTTTGAAATTTTGAAACAAGTGATGTTGATAGTTCAAATGTTGGAGACGGAATGAGAAGTGAAAGCGAGGAACGTTAGTTAAACGAAGAAGTGGTGGGGGGAAGTTGAATTACAAAGAGGTGGTGGGGGAAGTTGAATCACAATGAAGTGGTGGGGGAAGGAGGTTGCTCACCATTTGCTTCCGTACTTGTTGTTGTCGTGTCTGATTGTAGAGGTGTAAGTGGAGTAAGATTCAGCAAACTATCTTCATCAGAACTTTCAACCTTATCACAAATAGGACAGGCGTAAGTTATTTCCAGATTCATTTTAACAGTGTTAAATTTACTAACAATTTCGTGTAAAGTATTAAATATTTCTTGCAAATCTTCTTTGGAATTTACTTCGAAACTAGAATTCATTCGTGCCAACGGAGAGTTGTTCATCGTGCGAGAGTCGGTGATTGAATGAAGATCGGCGCTTAGGAAGGACGCTTATTTGTCGGTGAGCATGAGCTTGTGACCAAGTAAATAGCTAAGTTCCTCTTCTTCGTCTTTCAATTCAAATATTTTAGCTGAAGTAGTAGGCGTTGTTTCGTCTTCACTCGATGATGAAGAAAATTGAAATATCCTAGCTGAAGTAGTAGTCGTTGTTTCGTCTTCACTCGATGATGAAGAATCACGAGGACGTAAATAGTGAACATCAAGTCTGATCCATCTCATAGGATATCTATCCATGACAGAAAGCAAATTTTGAAATATTTCCTCCAATTCTTCTCTGTCAGTTATTATATGTTGAAACTTGACGAAAGGCGATCCCATGTTGTTAGTTAGAGTGTTGGAAGTGAAATAATTCAAAGGTGGATTCAATAAGATACAAAACTTAAACTAATGGTGGGGGAAATCTAAAAGACTTATGGTGGGGGGAAGTAAAAAAAACCAATGGTGGGGGGAAATCTCAAGGTCATCCAATTGAAGTTTTAAAAAAGAGTGTAAAACTGAAATTACACATTCGATGGTTCTACAGGATCGGAATAACAATCTGATCTGTATTTACATCTTTTTATCATATGTGTACAAAAATCATCTTGATGAGACTTGGTGCGTTGACAATGAGCTAGATCGAGAGGATGAAATTTGAAACATCTTTGAGGACAGCATGTATGAAAATATCTTGATTTGTAAAATTTGAAAGTTCGCAATTCCGGTGGCGGTAGTTGTTTTGTTTTGCACTTGCAGTAACAAGATCCAAAAAATTCACATTTAGTGCAAGCTAACCCGTCCACCATCATTGGTCCTAAATCTGTACACTGTTGTTCACAACAGTAACGAGGTTCGTACTTGTACTTTTGTTCTTCCATGTTGACGCTGCTGAGTCCAGTGAAAGAATAAGAGTGTATAGTGTTGAATAGTCAGTTTTATGTACTACAAAAAGTGGTGGGGGTTATTTCAAGGTCATCCAAACGAAGTTTTAAAAAATTATACCTTACTAATGTAAGGAATGTTTATAGTTTATTTCTGTTAAGAAGTTTATTTCTGTTTATCTTCTTCAGACTTTGTCTGTTTCTGTTTGTTTTCTTCAGCCTTTTTCTCTCTCTCCGCTTTAGCCATAGCGATAAGTTCTTCAGTCGATAGTGGATGTACTTCAGGAAATTTTAAAATTAATTTAGCTTGATATCCTTCTTTAGTTAATATATTTAAATCTTCAGTCATTTGTTCAACTGTGTTGTAATCTTTTCCATAGATTTTTCCATCAAGTTCGATCATCATTCTGTATAACATCTTTAAAATTAGGTGTTGACGCAGCGAGAGTCGGGAAGCGAATGGTTAGTTATACAAGTATCATTCCCTTTTTATCAACTTGACATTGATCACGTGATTCCTTAGTTTTATTTGTTAAAAGTTATTTAACATTGGTAATACTTGTGGAACTTGATGTTATGTTGACCAGTCGGTGATGAAGATGTTGTAGGTTGTGTTGAAAGAAATACTTCATCATCACAGTATTTTGTTTTAGTAAACATCCTTACATTAGTAGCACTAACATCAACAGTTAAGTGATAACCACCGGTAAGTAAAACTCGCATTTCGTTGGTTAAATCTTCAAGTTGTTCAAAACTCGTAATGGTGTTGGTATCGTAAGATGCACACTTGACCTTTAGGGACATGTTGAAGTTTTGTATTTAGTTATAGAGAGCGAGATGTGTACGGTACGAAAGGTAGTCGTAGACTGATGAATTTCACAAGTTGATTTTCACTTTTATTATCACACAAAATTGGGTCAAGGTCATCCCGTGGAATTTTTAAAAAAAGCAACATATTGCTATGTACAAAGACATAACAATATGTTGCTTCTTTTATTTTTTTTGTTTTATATCATCTTTATTGAGAAACCATTACAAACATATATATTTACAAAGTTATGTACAAACTAGTTAGTAGTAGGTGTTACATGAATAGTTAGTTCAGTTGAGTTGTTTCCACTCGGTCCGTGTGAAACTAAATAGAGTGCGCCAGGTTGAATAACTCGAAGATCTTCATTTTGTAGAAGTTGTACAAACCGTTTCGGTAGGAAGATTTGAAACTTCGGTTCGTCACCAACTGTATACGGCGCCTCGCTCAATGTGCAATTAATAGCATCACCAACTGAAGTGTCCATCTTCTTGATTGTATGTATGATGTAATGTTTTTCTTCTTTTAGTTCAGAACATCTCTTCGTCGGTAAGATTGTTGATTTTGAATGAGCGTTGAATTGATCAACCAAATTTTGAAGAAAGTTCTGCGATGCCATCTTGATGTTATTGTTAATCTTCTTGTTAATAATAATGTCCGTCGGAGATGTTGTCTCTTCGGAGGTTCGAGTAATACTCATGCTGCGTCATGGTAGCGCTCTCACTTTTATTACCGACATTACCCCCACCATTCTGTTGAAGGAAATTATTCAAGCGGTAGGCATTCTTCAAAGCGCACTGTGACCTTCGATGTTTAAAACTCTTTGATGAAATACAAAGTTCATTGAAATAGCATTGGAAATCTCTATCTATTATTGCATTTATCACTTCGTTGCTTGTAAATGATTGTATCCAATTAGCTTTTTCCAATCCTCTTGTGTAGATAGTTTTGAACTCTTTGCAGTAATGATTCATAATGTGCGGCATCATGTTATAATTAATAAAACCTTCATCCCATCTTAAGTTGTGAAAATGTTTGTACAACCATTTGTTTGTAACTTTTGCTTTAGTTGTTAGTCTATTGAATGGTAATGGAGGTTTGAATAAGTAATGATAAGCTACAGATGTGTTCATATCCAAAATTACTAATTCTTTTATAATAAAATTTCCATCATTTCCTCGAAAAGCTTGAAATTCAATTATACCTTTTTTAACTTCCATTATATGTGGCGCATTAGAAAACGAAACCCGTTTGTCCATGATGAAGTCTCGTCAGCAACTGACTTGTATTACAAACACGATTGTTCTTCTTTAACTTCTTGCGCTTCTTCGTCGATATTAAAGTTGGTGTGATAGTTGTTCAATTGTCTCCACATATCCACTTCTTGAGGTATTCGATTAAAAATTGAAGTATCCACAGGACCGTATAGAATTGGAACGAAAGGTTGTCTGTCCAATGTATCGATTAGATAGTCTTTGATTATTGCACTTGAAAATATTAGTTGTTTCAAATATCTGGTGACGGGACCGGTAGTACAACTTAAAGTGTAAAATTCTTCTTTAGTCAAATGTAATTTTATATCATGTCTAGTTAAATCTCTGAAGCGAACCATTTGTCCCCCACGATGTTTCACTATATCAACTTCAATATTTGATTCCAATAAACTTAATCTTGTTCTTCTTCCAAATGTGTTGTTACTCAAATAACATTCCAAAAGATGTAAATGTTTCATAAATGATTCCCAAGAAGTTTCAGTGAATGTAACCATTTTATTTCCATGATTTAAAATAACAATCGGTGAATAATCCAATGATTTTAAAATTCCAACTGAAATACTTTTCGTCATGCATGATGAAATGGGGTAGAAAATCCGAAGAAATACTTCTGTTAAAATATTAGTTGTAATGTTAACTTCAACCTTTTTTCTTTTTACTTCTTTTTCAGCTTCTCCTTCTTCTTTTTCTTCTTCTCTCTTCTTATGTTTGTTAAACTTGAGGAACTCGTCCATTTCTCGTTCAACTTGTTTTTCTATATCTGAACTATTCTCATCCATTAGAGGTGTATTTTCTTCTCCGTTAGTAGAACTCATCTTGCGAACGATGTTTCCCATACGACGGTCGAATATAAAATGAACTTTCCACTGATGATTTTCTCGCTTTTATGTTTTTCGTGAAATCCTTGAAATTTATACAATCACATAAATGTTTGTTTTCAACTTGTTTTTCACAAACGAAATTCTAACCTCAAAAAGTGAAGCAGATAATTCTAACCTCAAAAATCTGCAGTCGTTGTACTAATTCTTTTTAAAGTACATTCTTCACAATTCCGGTCAGCGGTGTGTAAGTAACTATTTTATCATGTAGAATTAGACAGTATGCTGAAGTTCCATCCGCTACTGGTTGTTCAAATTCCATTTCAATTTTTATATCCACACTTGATGATTTTACCGATTCATTTTGTTTTGAACAATCGATTACAATTATCGGAGCCTTGGAATAATACTGGTCAGGCGATAATAGTGGTGTATTAGTCTTTCCATAATATGACGATTGAAATCTTGCATACATATCGTATAAAATGGAAAAACGTTTTTTGCTGAACATGACATTCAAATTGTCATACGGAAAGAATTGAGAGTTTAAGAAAACTTTACAATTCTTTATTTTACAGTGATCAAATTGACCGGCATTTGCAGTGATAACATCTTTTCGCTTAGTTTGAAAACCAAGTATTATGTACCTTGCCCGTTCCAAATAAGTTGATGTCTTGACGGTCCATGTTTGTCGTTCTGTCTGAGGTAGTGTAGGATATTCATGGAATTCCCAACTTCGGAATGGCATCACAATATCACGGTCAGACTTTAACTTTCTCAATAATACGATTCTATGTTCATCGGCCAATCTTACATGAGGTACTCTCCAAACAACTTTATCCAATTGTAGTTGCCATTCCAGTTTATCTTCCGTAGTTGCAGGGTCTGCAAGTATCAAGTCCTTGTTAGTTGAAGATCTGAGTAATACTAATTCTTGTTTGACATTTATTATTATTCGTTTGTAATCTTCAGCGAATCCCAAAAGCAATCGTAAGGGTACATGAAAATCAAAGTGACCATTGGAATCCGGTGCTATAGTGTCTTTATCAGGGGCAACCCATCCGGCGGTGACTATTGAATTCTTCTCATGCGGTGTTAATGATGTTAATCCTTTCAATGTCGTTGTTATACCAACCTTTTTTGTCGAATCAACTGTCACCCCTGATATCTCATATCTTATTTCATCAAAAAGATATGCCATCGGGTTATTTATAAAAGGAACTGTTGAAGCAGTTTTTCCATCCAATTTTAATACCCGTCCTTCAATGTACAAATAACTTTCACACGGCAATGTGTAAATATCTTGTTGTTGAATGGGAATCCTTATTTCATCGTTATTGTTTAATTTTGATGAAGTGTAAGGGTTGTGCGTGTGATATTCCTTCTCCCATAGTGTTTCGTCGAATGTCGGTCCTTGAGATATATCCAGGATATCCATCGTTGTTAAGTTTCAATCCAATCTTCTGTAGAAAACGAATGTTGTCCGATGTTAACTCTTCCAATGTCGAGGAGCTACTGAGCTCCCGACTCTTCCGTTGCGGTTTAAATGATAATCCCATGTTGACCTTTATGTTGCCGCTCTGATGTGTATCCGTATAGTTATCGTTTCTCCTCTAAAGTCAACACTAACACCGTCTTGATCCAATATGTTCAGTACGATGTCTGAAATGAAACTGGTGTTTAACGGTAGGTATATCAAGTTTTGTGGCTTCTCAACAATTTTAAAACCAGGAGCCACTGTTGGATAAAATGTATGTAAAATATGCTGATTCACTCCTTCTCTATACGATCCGTGTATAATATTACACGTTACATCGATACTATTGACTTTCAATATTGTAACAGTTGTATCACCTGAATGAGTAGTTCCAGGAGTTAATATATTCTTTTTTTGTATCTGTAAATCCAAGTAAACTGCCAATGGAGTTTTTCAAGCTGACATCGATATAATATTTTGAAGTTATTTCTGCTTTTAAAGTATTATTGTTTCCTTTAACGGTGATATTTTCTTCTCCGAGTTGTTTTTGTAGTAATTGGTTTATATCATCGATTTCATAAGCTCCAGTAGGAATATAATTATTTTCAATTCTGAGTATTTTCCTGAAGCATCCTTAGTTTCATAATAATGTAGTAAATTGTTCTTTCCTTCCGTAAGTTTGGGAATTGAGTTGTAGGTAGTTAAATCGAGTAATGCCGCTTCCCATAATCTTTCCTTGGATAGACGCAATGCTGGGAACAGCGTACTTTTCAATGTGGATGAATTTCCACTCAGTGACACTGTATACGATGACATCTTAAAGCTGACTGACACTCTTCGCTAGAAACTCCAAACATAAATGCCCACATATTTCAGTATTGTTAGGTTGTTCTCTTTTGTAATTGTAAAAAATGTTTTTGGAGTTTCGAAAATAATGTTGCAGTTCTTTCGGCGGTGGTAGATTGCCAAAACTGTCAAAGTAGTAAACGGTTTGTCCGAGCTTTTTATAGCATACCCAATGAGTGCCTGGACCATAGGTGGAATCCAAATTTACTATTCCAGTTTCATTTTCCCATATTTTAGTTGGTAATGCATCTTTCATAAAAACTCCTCGAAAAAATTGTATTTTTAAACATTTTACATAATCATTTAACTGATGATTTGTTAAGGCTTTATTTGGAATTATCAATTGATTCTTCTTATTTAGTACACACGGTACGGTCTTAGGTATAAACCTGCTCCGTTTTTTACCATTGACCAAATAGAAGCTTTCTTTACTGTTGCTTTACGAGTTCTACGACGTCTCTTCTTAATGTTTCCACCTCTTTTGGGAGCTCTTCTCTTTGCAGGTCTTCCTCTGCGACGTCGTCTTCCAGCACCAAATTTAGCTTTCGTCTTCATGGCTGTAGTTACTGCCCAAGCCGCTGCTTTTTCTGCAATACTTGCGTCACTTGATTTTACTCTTTGCCAAGCTCTTTCCGCTAGAATTTTATCCGCTATTGATCTATTTGTTGAATCTTTATACTTTGAATATGCTATATCGTGTTCTTTGCAAGCTTGATCTAATTTATTAATTCCAGGATCTCCTCTTGCTAAACGTTTTGACAACTTAGTTCCAGGTCCACAATATTGATAACCTCCGGGCAGATGTAATTCGTATGGTAAAGCGTTTATCGCTCGATTCACAACAGCACCAATTGGAATCCGTCTGAGCAGGGATAATGCAGCTGATGTTAAACCACGTCCTCTCTTGCCGCTGTCTTGACGACGACTGAGCGATACGGTCTTCATTATGCTGTTTTATGTAACCAACGTCTTCACTCTATGAAATACTTTATGATAATGAATCCTTTTTTTGGTGTATTCCATACTTAAATATTCATAAGTTTTACTAGTATCTATCAATGATTTCATCTTTAAACCATTGGTTTCTCTGAGAATCTTCGATTTTATTGTGTTTCATCGATGCATTAATCAAATGATTATGCATATCAATAACTACATTACCTACAAGATTCATTACATACTCTACATTAGTAGCATCTTTGTTACGTGTAGGATTATCAAGATTTGTGATACGTTTACCATTACATGTATACACAGATGGATCGTTATTAGAGGTTGCTATAACTTGATTAATAGTAGCAACATCATTCGGAGCTATTCCTGCTGATATGTTAGATATTCTTCTATTTTTTCCATCATATAAGTTATTTATTTTATCTAAAACTATAGTTTGTTTCACAACAACACAATCATTATCATCTTTACCAGATTTTACATGGGTTAATCGTCTACCTCCACATATAAAGTTAACACCAGTAGCTGATAGTTGTGGCACTTGTGTTAAAATAACAGCATCATGTTCTTCCGTGCCTAAACTTATATTTGACAATCTTTTATTTTTTCCATCCCACTTGTTATTTTGTAGTTGTAGTAAGGTAAACTTTTCACTTCCTTGCACAAACTCATCACCTTTCTTTGACACCACCTGATTTTGTTTAACAAAAGCGGATGTTCCTTTCTTCAAGCTTTCATTCATTTGTCTCACAGTAGCAGCATCCGATGGAGTTGAACCATCTTTCAGATTGGACAACACTTTTCCATGACAATCAATAACAGCACCATTATATAAAATACAATTATCTTTAATGTATTTAATATTAACACCATCACTTTCTTCTTTAGGATATCCAATATCGTTTATAGTATATTTATAGAAGGAAAATCCATCTTTTTTCTTTTCTGGTATTACAGAATGCAAATAACGCTTATTGATTGTATCTGTATCCTCGGTTGGATCTGCTACATTAGTTATTTTATAATTTAAAGCATTGTACTTTTTTCCACTTTTAGTCTTTTCCAACAGTAAAGCGTATTCCATCGCAGATAGAAAATAGCCTTTATTAACAACATCTCCATTGTTGACTGGTTTTGCAACATTAATAACCCTGTGAGATTTTGCATCATACAGTTGGTTGTTGTCGAGTTTTAAACTTGTAGATGTTTCCTCCTTTACTGTTTTTAAATTTGTTGCATCTCCATCTTCTTCTGGATCCTTAACAAACTTTAAACGTTTATTATTTATGTTATAGTCACCTTCGGGTGTTTGCGGTAATCCACTTCTTTTTCTGTTTTCTCCAACTTGCACTCCTAACGCGGAGTATCGTCCGAACTTGTAGACGCTCATGTTAGAACTGACACATTATACGCCTGCAACTCTTATATATCCGCGGACAATTATACGATTATGCCGCGATTCCTTAGTTCGTCAATCAGAGCTACCCATTCATTATTTAAACCTGTATGACCGGCTTCCATGGCTTCATGCAATAGTCTCATTCTATCAACCAATTTATTGATGTCGTTGTAGTAAATCACATTCGTATTGTATAGATTTTTCATCAATCCTTTGCCAGATGTTGAAGTATCTCCTTTACTCTTTTTACCATGTTGTTCAAGAAGTGATAAATCCATAAGTGATAAAGATTTTCTTTTCAGTGGTTGTCTCACCGCTGGTGCAGTACGTAATGTTGGCAATTTTCGTGGAGGAAACAACTTTTTTATAACAATGTTATATTTTGTTGCACGTGAACGATTAATCATTGCATCCTTTAAGTAGTTTCTTTTATGAGCGTTAGTATTTTGTAGAATTTCCTTAAAAACACTTAAATCTTTGGATGAATATCTTAGTGGTATGTTTTTAAAAATTAATTCATAAAGTCCTTTTGTTCCTTTATATTTATGCTCACCAATAATGATGTAATCGTCTTGTGTTATTTCAAGCTTTGAATCGCCGATCTTTAATTCATTCCCATCAATTCTTGCTCCGTATACGTGTGATCTACTCAAATTCGGGTTTGATTTCATGTCATGTAGCATTTTCATTATATATTTTCTTCCAAGAGGTCCATGTTGTAATATATCGCTACTCAATTGAGTTAAATTTGGAATAGATTGTTCAGCTTCAGGTATTGGCTGTTCTTCTTCCTTTTCAACAATTGGTTCTTCTTCTTCTTTTGTTTCTTCTTGCTCACTAGCACTTGTATATGAATCATCATCTTCTTCTTTTTTTAATGCTTGTACTTCTTGTTTAGAAACTGGTAGTAAAACATCTCCTTCATAACGAGGTTTACCAATAGTTTCTGATATCTGTTTTAAAGGTTCCGTAATAGGTTTAAATGTAGTCTCTAGAAATTCTTCTCTTTCACTTAAACCCATCCTCAATGCACGATTCTTCATCCTAATAGAATCACTGAGTGATTTTATTTCTTTTAATAGTTTTTCTTGATTCACCATGTTTTCAATGGGAAATTTCAGTCTTTGGAAGAAGTGGTAAATCGTAATGATGATCGTGAAGATGTTCAGGATATTCAAAATCAACATCAAATATGTAACCAGTTTCTCCATATTTCGGTATATCCATAATGTTTCCAATCGATTCTGGGTCTATCCATTTGAAATTATCATATGGAAGGGGATTCGACATTGCCCATCCGTATAAGTTATTTGCATCAAAATAACCCAGGAATGTTGTTGGTTTTGATTCATCATAATCGGGCAAATACTTATTGTTCGCCTTGACATGACGTGTTACACTTTGCGTCAATCCTCCTCGAACTCCTGATTCTAACATCAACACCATATCTATATCTGTAAGAAGTTGTATTTTACAATTTGTTTCTTTTAACATGGCTTGCCACGCTAGTCCAGGCGAAGTGTACGAATGAAGAGGGTCTAATCCATATGACGCAAAACACGTATTTCTAAATTCTTCCATCACATCACATAATAAAGTCACATCTAATTTAACATAGAAATCTGAATATTCCCCCAATGTTCTAAATCCTAATTCGTTCCATACTTTGCATGCATGATCATAATCATCTTGAGATATATCCATGTCGTACAGTTTACTTTTAAATTCTTCTTTTGGAGGTAGTGATGTTTCATTAAATCTTTCTAAACTGTCTATGTAATCATATGGGAAAACACCTTTTCGAAGTACCAGATCCAGTTTGTCGCTGTTTACAATCTTCTTCGTTTTGATTAAATCTTGTTTCCTTAGATTTTCAGAAAGTTTGGACAAACTCGACGGCAAAAATCGGTAGGAGTCCAAGAATCTTAGTTTGACGTTTCCAACTTCTTTGGAAAAACTTATAAACTTCTCTGAAGTTTCAGCTAACACATCGATTTTACCGTCGTCTCTTCCTAATTCAGGTATTATAAAATGAGCGTCGTACCCACTGAGATTATGCAGAACCACAGGGATAAATAGTGGTAAACGATAGCTCAAGTTGCATTTATTACAAGCAGCACCCCTGTAATAACCTGTGAGGTGGTCGTGATCTTTAACTTTATAATTCTGAATAGTAAAATCATTTTTGCACAAGAAACAGTGAGTCGCATTTTCATGTTGAATTTCTTCTTCTTCGTCCATCGGTTTCATTGGTACAATATTTGTATATAATCTTTGTGTATTTCCAGCTATTGAATATAGGTGATCAAGAAATATTTTTTCCGCATTTTCACCACGATATACTAGAGGTTCTGAAGTTAATCCATATCATGTTTAAATGTTCTTCTGATAATGTTGATTTGACCATTAAACAAAAACTGTTTGGTTTGTGCATTTGATACTTTACACTTTTTCTTGCTTCACAATTTTCATCTTCAACTGGAACAAGTGTTGATTCAAAATCCGCATACACAACTAAAGGGATACGGTATTGATGATGAACCTTTTCAAATGTAACGAATGCTCTGTTTTCCGAAGGTAAATTAATCTTTGCTTCATAATTATTGTTACATAATCTTTTGTGCTCTTGTAACCATTCTCTTCCTTGTCTTCCTTCTCGTTGAAAATTTAAAACATCTCTTGCAAATTATCTTTCTGTGTCGAGCTTTAGAACAGTTGCTTGTTAACAAGACGATCGAGAATTGCTTTATGTACACATAGTGAGAACACATCTCCTCGCGTTAGTAGTAGTAAATCCGTATGATCTGGTAGCTCTTCTTTTGCAATTCGTAAAGGATACACTTTGTTTGAACTATCTAAAGCAAAAACATTAATAGACGTGCCGGGATTTTTCTTTTCAAATTTCGATATATCTTTCGTAGAAGACGGGATATGTCATTCCTTGAAAATTGTACCTGTGTCTTGCGTCTTCATATTCTTGGTTGGGTCTATGTGGAGTTCGTAATACAAACTTTGTCGTCATAGCATAGCGAAAACATTCATTATCTTCATTTTGAACATTAATACAAGATTTTGTATTTTCAATTATTTTTGGCAAAGGAATGTAACTAGATCCCATTAGCCCATATCCATGTTTGTGAACTCTTATATCTAATACTTCAATACTTGTAAGACTCCATCCGGATCCTCTTCCTTCGTGTTCCTGAAGTTTGGTTAATATTTCTTCTATACAATTCTCTACTATTGACTCAATGTTTGAACTTTCCATGATGGTTTGGTTTTTTGTTATGAATCCTCTTGGTGATAATTCTTCTTGCGCATTTATAAACATAGCTTCTAGTAGTAAACCAAATTTAAGAAAGTTTAATCTTTTCAATTCTTCTTTTAAAGTTTTACTTACGATTGGTTTTGCTTCTCTAATAAATTCTTCTAAGTTCAAGTTTTCATTTTGAATCTTATGATGCATTACTACCTTACCGGGTAAAGCAAATACTTGTAGATTCGGTAAAGTAGTTGAAGATGTTGCTGTTATTTCTTCTTGTTCTTTCTTGTTCTTCTTGTTCTTCTTGAACTTCTTGTTGTTCTTGATCTTCTTCTGTGTTGTTGTGAATTAGTTCTTTATGTGTATATCTAATAGAATTTCATCGTGAAACGATTCCGAACATTTGTCGCAATGATACATGTTGACGATGTTTACTCTTCGAAATTTCGCCGAGAAATGAAATGGGCTCTGACAGTCCCGCTTTTTATAACGGTTCCCCCACCACTATTTCATCATCATCCTCTTCTTCTTCTTCACTATCCGAGGAAAACAAACGTCTTGGACGAAACATTAATCTTCTACTAACTGATTGTTCATTTGTGTTCTCTATTCCAGTTGGAGTTTCAGTATGTACTTCTTCATATTCAAACGATGATGAAGATTCTGATATTACTACATCCATATCCAAATTTTCATTCTCCACATCATTTACATTTCCTACTTCTGATGTTGTTAGATCTACATCCATATCATTTACACTTTCTACTTCTGATGTTTCACTGTTATTATCATCTTCTTCCATATTAAAATCGTCTAGTTGAATTTTATACAATATTTCAATAAGAGGTTTCCTTGGATAATCGGTGTTGTCCACAGGAGCCATTTCAAGTAAATGAGGAATAACTCTTTGCGATTCGGCTTATATGATATTTTGATAAGTATGTCAAGGTCATTTTAGATTAAGCGAGAACTGGGAATAGATCACTAAGCAGCATGTTAATTCATTACTACAAAGTGATCTATTCCCCATTCTCTAAGAAGTGTCCAATCAATAACCAAAGTTCAAGTTCATTTTTGTTCAATTTCAATATTTTACTTCTTCTTTTAATACGTAGTTTATAGGTTGACAATTCGAATTTTCAAAGTGCTGTTTTATCGTTTGTTCCAACGCTTCTATTTTAGCTTCTTTTATCATTAATTCCGTAAGTAACTGATTAATGTAATCAGCTGCCATGTCCACTGTTCTTGTTCGTATTTCACCTAACCTAACCCCGGGAATCAATCTCTGTAGTCTGTAAAACTTCAACTTTATTCTTGACTCTCTTGCTTTAGCCATTTCCCGTAACTTTAGTTTTTTATTATCTTTATTTGTAGTCAAGTCCATAACACTTTCCTTCAAGTCCTTACTCGTGACAAGTTCGCTTTCAGAATAATTCGACTATAGTACACTCGTCTTTTATACACTTTCCCCCACCACTTTCAATTTCCCCCACCCTACTAATATAGGTCAAGGTCATCCGGTATTAACGCGAGAACGAGGAATAGAGCACTAAGTGGCATGTTAGTCCATTACCACAAAGTGATCTATTCCTCGCTCTCTATTCTACATCTAATTTTTTGGGGTTTTTGTTATTTTTATCTTTTTTTTGGTTTTTCTGGGGGGAATGAGTGTTTAAATATTACTTGGTAGAATGTCCATTTTTCTTCTTCAAATCTTCAACAGTTTCCAACAATTGTAACAAATATGCGTTAGTTTTTTCTAAAGTTTTCAGTCTGCTACATCCAACTTGAATGGAAGGCACTATTAGTTGCAATTTCGCAAATTCTATCTTTTCTTTCTTGCATCTTTCTCTCATTTTTAGGTTTTTCCTTAGTCTTACCGAAGATGGTGTTAATGGTTCGTACATACAATCTGGATATGGCTTTGACATTTTCAACACTGATGTTGAAGTACAATGAGATACTTGCGACCGTTGAGCTTGATAATAATTTGTTGTTGGAGTATTGCAATACATCTTTGGTTCTAAGTTTTGGTGGCAATCTGTAGTTGAAAATACTGGTGTTGCAGAAGGATCAGTCATCTTTCACTGTTGTCGTACAGAGTGAACTCTTTTCTAAAATTTTACTTCTTTTATCACATTTCCCCCACCACCGACTTATATATTCTTCCCCCCACCATAATTATTTATACTTGTTTTTTCACATTTCAAATTTTATACCATACTTCCAATATGACATCCGCATCTTCATCTTTTAAGTATTTGACAAATTCAGGCCTTCTCGACGATACATTCGGTCTGTTTAGATAGCTCATCACCTTGTGATGGCTTTCTTCATTTTCTATGTAACAATACACTTGCATCAACTTGTTTTCTTCCTCTTTCGATGATATGAAATTTGCAACAGAGGTCCACTCTTCATATTTAATCTTAAAATGGCGCACTTCGAATTCCATGATGTTTCTTCTAATGCCGCAACAATAATAAAACTCTCTTCAAACAACCTGCATTCATACACGTTCCCCCACCTAGTTATAACCCCCACTCTTTTCCCCCTCTCCTTTATATGTGGAAGGGGTATTATGGTTTGAATGCGCGATACTTAATAAATTCAAACAAACACTGTGCACAAATGTCGCAAGTGTTATTACACGTTTCGAATTTCATTATTTGACCTTTTACAAGATGAACTAACCTACCTCCATCATCTTGGAATTGTTCAAAATCTAAAACAGACGCTTTTCCACAATCATGACACATTTTTGTACCATCTTTAAAAGTATAAGCAAGATAGATAGCAAATCCATAATTGTCTTTCTTAAATTCAATGAGCATTTCACGAATTGCTTTAGGCATTTGACACTCATTTGATCTCATAATGTAATGGTAAAGAAACCCATTATTGATAATTTCTTGTAAACACAGAACCAACAACCTATCCATCGTGTTAGACTTATACTGATAGTTACATCTAAAACCTTTTTCTTATATGATTTTCCCCCCCCCACCACTTTTATATAGGTCAAGGTCATTGGATATCAAGCGAGAACTGGGAATAGATCACTAAGTGGCATGTTATTCTATTACCACAAAGTGATCTATTCCCCATTCTCTAAGAAGATTGTTGATAATTTAGATTCCTAATATTTCTTTTCCTTCTTCTTCACCTTTTTGAACTGTAGTATTACCAGACATGTGTGATATTAGTTTCTTCATTTCTCGATTTTCCATTTCCACTTTCTTCAATTTTAAATCTCTTGCTTCGATTTGTAGTTTTAAATACTTGATGTAACTTCCAGCCCAGTGTAGGGTTTTCAATTTTGGTGCTCCCATTGCAATTCCAGGTATTTGAAATTGTAGTCGATTGAACTCCATGTTCATATCTTGTCGGTCTTGTTTTTCCTTTTCTAGTCTTTTCAATCTTTGATTCTCCCTGAACGAAGAAGTTGGATCACAAGGAATATGACGAAACATTTTGGTCAACGATATCTCGAAGAATAAGCTTCTACGCAGAAAACCAACACATTTATGCACTTCCCCCTCTAACTTTAGGCTAGTGGTGGGGAGAATTACATTAATTTAATACTTATTTCCACCGTTACACTTGCTCCATTTTCAAAAAGGTATCTGTAAAATGGTTCTGGATACTGGTATATTTCACGTCCTATATTTTCCTTAAGAAAGTTGAAAGCTATTCTTTTCGAATAGTCATTATGATATACTTCTCTTAAATTAACAAGAATTCCATCTTCCAGAAATTTCACTTGAATCATTGGTATTTTGCTTACATCATCTTTGTCTATCAGAGGTAGCCTGTAAGTGAACGTATTTGGTGGTAGACGTAAGGTTCTATTAAGTCGAGAACAGAATATTTTGAACATTTTCTGATCATTGACTGCAATCTCATGAATACCTATCATTTTATAGTACGAAGGTTCAAAAGGTACAGCACGAAACGTTTGTACTCGACAGTTACTCGAAGAAGGTTCTGTAGTTGCGTTAGGATTGAACATTTTTAGTCAACAGTTTCCTGACGAATAAGCTTCTACGCAAATAACCAACACATTTATGAACATTCCCCCACCAACTTTAAGCTAGTGGTGGGGAGAAGTTTCCCCCACCACTTCTTCAGAATTAATAGCTTCAATTTGAATTATAACAAATATATTTGACGCAAATTCCCAAAAAACTGAATATGAAACAGTTTCTTCTACATCTTGAGATTCATTTTGTGTTTCAACCATTTCCATCATTGAAGGTTCTTGATCAATTTCTGTTACTTCCATTGCTTCTTCTACAGGATCTTGTATTATGTCGGTTGTTTCAATTTCATCTTCTTCTTGAACTAACATAATATTTCGTTGTCTCACAATTTCAATTAATTGTATAAAAGAAGTATCTCTAGGAGACATTATTAACCATACATGTAGCTCCAACAAATGCTGATTTACTAATGACAAAACTCACAGTTTATAAGACTTATTTGAATAATAAAGTGGGGGAACTACCTTAGTCCAATTCGGATTCGGATTCAGAAGACAATAAAGGTGATATGGGTGAATCCAACGATGAATCTAATATAAACTAGGGGGCCCGTGCAGCGCAATGCGCTGCATTCATCAAGAGTACCTGGTGCATGATCGAACCTTGCTCCATAGTAATTTACCGAGTTACTTTGAATGAAAATTAAATTGTAGTGATAATTACAGTGAAGATTACACCACATTGGTATTCATCAATCGATCCTCATCAATAATTCTTAAACTTCCCAATGAGAGGGTTTTGAGATTTGATGATTCTTATTTTAGGTCCAAATTAGCTAGGATTAATGTAATGGTTCTTATGCCGATTTGTCTTGAGCCTATGCCTAAACATTAAAAAAATTAGGGTAAATTCACAGATGTTGGATCTAGATAGTTCATCACAAAAAAACGTAAATGACAACAGAAGAAAAATCAATATTTATGTCAACTCCCCGGTCCTGTAGGCCTATGAGCTATGCAGCATTCACTGCGGCTGTTTTTTCTAGTAGTATGAGTTAGTAGTCGACATAGTGAATAAGCCAACACTATTACTAATTATAACGGACTAAATCCTCTTTAATTTAACTTCCCATGGCACTACAGAATTTAAAGAAAGAAATCATAAAAATTAACAAAATCTAGGCTACATCTTTTTGGTGTGGCCCATTTTGGCTTGATGTGGCATTCATATTTTGGTTTAATTTCTCATTATAGAAAGCACTATATTGCACTACCACTATATAGAAAACCACTATTGTTGCATTAGATTTGTTATAGTATCACAGTAAACAGGTTAATTAATTTACAACAATTTACATTCCTTTTCCTAGCTCACAGTAGTTTTAAAACCCATGCGCAAACATTAAGTGTTTTATTTTAATTTTTGTTAACGTTCGTTGTTGTTTCAATACCAATTTGATAATCCTTAAGAAGAACATAAAAATTTCAATTTCCAATCTTGTTTTTGTACAGGAAAATAAACTTTTCTGGGGTTAAGTTACTAAATTTATTTTTGTGCCCAAATAAATATAAGTACAAAGTTCAAGTAAAAGCTATACATTTTGAGGAAAAAGTAGATCTAACAATTTGTTCCACACATAGACACTAATTAAAGTATGGAATTGTTTTGATGTTTCAGTACCATTCGTTAGTTCAATTGCATCTATTCCGCTACAGGACTGTGGAGAAAATATAAACAAACTCTATTACATCACAGCAGTTTCCCCCAGCCCTGATTCAGCTAGCTTTTCACATGTGTTTGTTTGTTTTATTATCAACAGCTGTTTTATTTAGCAACTCAATATAAATTGTTCCCCATGTTAATCTTATGGACAAAATATGAACTTTGAGGGCTTCCCGTGAGCTTCAGAATTAAAATATCAAAAATCTAAAACCTTATTGCAAAACTACGAACTGAGACCATTCTTTTGACACCTCAAACTTTAAAATTGGTCCAGAAATAAGGGAGGAGTAGTGTTAACAAAAAAAGGGCATCACGTATTATATATATAGATGTATCAATAGCTTCCTTAACTATGTCTTCGTCACTATCATTTATCATTTCTTCAAAGATTTCTTGTTCAAACTGTTCCATTTCTTCTTCATCCATCGTTGAATAATTATCATTTTCGTTATAATTTTCCTCTATATTGTCTTCTTCCATTTCGTCTGTACTAATATAAACATTTTTAACTTCAAAATATTTAACAAATGGAGTATCTTTAGACAACATATTTGTTTACCACTTCTTTTACCTCGAATAACGAACTATGTATTGCTTTCTTAGTCTTATATTCTTTTACTCCCCACTCTTTTGCACAACATAAAGAAAGGTGGGGGGAGAGCGTTTCGTAGTTATTCTTCTCTATCTAGGTTATATTTCATTGCTAGCACATCTACTGTAATTTTCTGCTCTTCAACTTTATCGCGAATAAATATTGTCCAGGGAAATAGTTCATTAATATTGTTGATTGTTACTTTTATATCATACAAAAAATCAATATGTCTTAGTAATGAAACAATAACAATAACTCCTATCCCATTGTTTGCCATAATTGTTTCTTCAATTTTAATACGCAAGTTTGTTATCAAACTCCATATATTAATATCATTGGCTATAAAACCATCAAGTCTAGTACTCATCTTGACGGGGCAAGTACAGACTAAAAACCTGGAGGTTCATAGTCCGCCTTTTATGAGTTTTAAAAATGGGGAGGGGGAAGGAATAAGGATTGGGAGGGGATAGGGTGGGGGTGAGGGAAGGGTAATGTGGTTATTAGACCACTTGTGCGACAAAGTAGCCACCAATGCTAACTTCGAGCTCATAACACTTCATAACATCATCCTGCCAAGTCAACATACGTTCTCTAGTATTTGGTGTTACACAGAAGAACCTACTGTCATTATACACAATAGCTGAACCAATTATAACATTGAATCCTAAATTTAGCCATTTGTGTGCTTCCGTAATAAATCTTTCTATTGTATCAAAAGGAAATTGTTCATCGATGTAGATTGGTCTCATTTGTTCATCAAGTTCAATTACATCTTCACCTTCATCTTCACTGTCACTGCTACTATCATTTTCATTGTCACTGCTACTATCATAATAATCTATCACATCTTCTTCAGGCTGTTGGAAAACATCAGCAATTTCGGAAGGATTGAAGTTTTCACTATGGTGAGGAAGCATTTTAAAGCAAATAATAACGGCAGAGACGAAACAACAAGTGTGGCGCGTGAAAGCAGAATGAAGGAGTGAACAATGCTTGCTTCGCTTTTATAACGATATGCTAATGAGAGGGGTAAGAGATGGTCGTGACCAATTAGGTGGGGGGAAAGGAAGGAGAGGGGATATTTATTTTAAATAATTTGCATAACTTTTGACTAAAATAAGATAACCAAATTCTTCTTTTACTAAAATGTTCGTCTTACATAGACCTTTTCAATAATGTATCGCTTGTCGTAATCGAACAAACCATTATCGAGTTATAGCCATTTGAATTTTCGGGGGGGGGATTTAATCTCCATTTTTTATGGGGGGGGGTTCCACTTGGGTGCTCATGCGGAACTGATCTTCTCACGAGATAGTCGTTGCGTGATAATGAAGACAAATGTTCATCGCGCAGCGACCACTAATTAACTCGCATTTGCCGTGTTCATATCTTTCCTACTCATTATATATACGTTTCCTACTTCATTATTTCAAGACTAATTAACTTGCAAAACAACAGTCTCTGTCTTTGAATGCTGATGAGATTTCATTAGGAACCATTCTTTGCACGCTATATGAAGCTACACTGGCTATGCAAGTCAGAGCGGTCATATAACTGTACAACGACCTCTGAAAAGTAGGTCACGAGACGTAGAGTGTTAAAAAATAATGGGGGAGAAACACAACGCTATAACGCATTGTGTTTCTCCCCCATTATTTTTAGCAAAATTTGGAAAATCTATGTGAATTTACTTTGTACGCCCCCACCTTGTAATACCATCCATTTTATGCCTGAGGAGATAGTCTTTAGAGTCTAACTCATAAACAGATTTTTCTTTACGCAAGGATTCAATAACTTTAATATTATATTTTTTGCCGTTACAATTTGCTAAAATGTGTTCGTTGTCAATAACACTTTCAAAAAAATATAGACAACCTCTCTTAATCCTATTTCCTTTCACAGCAATAATTTCGGATTGGTATTCAACAGTGGGGGTTTCTGTCAGTTGTGGTTCGGAAAGATGTTTCACGACATGTACACGGCAGAAATGTTCGTTCTTAACACATTTCCTCCCACAAGCTGATCCTTTCTTAATTCCCCTAGTGAGCACTTCAGGGCAAGTAGTGGGACGGCTAAATGCCCTACGACGCTCTTCTTTTAATAATTGAAAGCGCTCTGAAGGAGCAGGTTTAGGAGCAGGTTTAGGAGCAGGTTTAAAGGATTTATTTTTTGGATAGGCGTGGTCTTTATGCATAATAAGTGGTGGAGTAGGAGGTATTGGTGACAGTGGAGTGATAGGTGTACTTAGTTCATGAACAAAAGCTTCAAATGAAGTGGTATCAGAACGAGGAACTGTTTGTGGCGGCGGCATGTTGTTTGATGGCGGCGGTGATTGTTGTTGAGATGGTGTGGAGTCGTTTGAAGATAGAGGCGGTGAAAATATGCTGCCAAGTATAGTAGTCATAGTGAGTGGAAGAAGAGCTCCAGAAGTTGAAGGTTTCGAGTCTTGTTGCTTCTTATACCATGCGGGAGCATTTTTCAATCGAAGAGTTTTCTTGACTGGAGTCGAAGCCTTAGTAGAAGTAGAAGTTGAACTTGTAATAGAAGAGCAGGCTGTAGTGGAAATTGTAGTCGGCAGGGATGACATCGTGGTAGTTCTGTTCGCAGCGTAACGTCTGGAATCAGAATGAAACTCTAGCCGTGGTCGTCGCGTCTTTTATAACGGTATGCTAATGAGAGAAAGGTTAGCGACAAGCCGTGACCGGTCATTGGACCCGGGAGGTGGAAGGGGAGATGGAAGGGGAAAGAGAGGTGGAGGGGGGGGGGCAAATCGACTCCATTTTTTTGGAGGGGGGGGGGTTCCGCTTGAGTGAACACCGGGGGGGGGGTCATTGACCCTTCCGAAAGTGGGTCAAGGTCATTCAAGACTTATAATGAACCAAGGTGATGGGAACAGTAGTAACTGTTCCCACCACCCTGTTTGCCTAACGGTTCCCACTCCCAACCCACTAGTTACGTTCTGCGAGGGACATCGACGCAATTTTGTTTGGTCCGTCCGCATTCAAGCGTAACGTCCCGGCCCGCATTCAAGCGTAACCACTAATTACAAGGGAAACTGGAACAGCTAATGCAGAAACGCAACTCTAACACCCACCCAAGCTAATCCCACCCATCATATTCCTAAACAAAATGCAAAAAACCTAGTCCGCTACCTACAATTTGCGGATGTCCCACCCCTTCTAAGTGAAGTTCAACCGAACTTCTGAATTTACATTTAATCTACCCCCTATCATCTAGCTGAAAGGCAAAACAACAACATTAATTATTAATACCAACACTTAAAACTAACAACACATCGTTATTAAATATCAAATCATTCTACACAACCAAATACCATCATTATTCTTAAAATTAATACACCCTAACGCTAAACACAACTTATAACTAACATCGCAATGCGCAAATTAATTCTTAAATTAAGTGCAACTTACAACTAATATTTACACACACACACACACATACCACATTGCATTAAAGAACGCAACGTAGTATAAGAAGTTCAAATATATATAGGCCCACTATATATTTGAACCTCTTACCGAGTCGCCAACGACTTTTCGCTATGAAAACTCGTTGACGACTGACGCGAAAATCGGGCTCGTATCGCTCCTCGGGTTTTCGAGTGGTGGGGGTAATTAATGCAGTGGTGGGGGAATTGTTTCACTCCAGTACGGTCTTCAATCCACTCCAGTTCGCAGCAGTGTAAAAATGAAACGAAGGAGTGGGGGTGGCGCATGCGCAGCGACGTAAAATCCAAGGTTTGAGGTTAGAACTTTCCGTGCACAGTAGAGCTAAATTGAGTAATACAGGACTCGGCGCATGCGCAATAGCGAGGAGTGATTCCGATCCGGAGAACTCGTTGCATTCGCAGCAGCGCTAAAGTGAGTAATACAGACTAGGCGCATTCGCAGTAGCGCTAAAGTGAGTAATACATGACTAGGCGCCGTAGCGTGAAGTTGGCTCACTCCAGTACAAGTTATAGCAGCATAAAAATGAAACGAAGGAGTGGGAGCGGCGCATGCGCAGTGACGTAAAACTAAGGTTTGAGGTTAGAATTTTCCATGGTGGCTGCCATGTTTAATTCTGTTTCATTCAAACAATAGTAGTTCATGGCTGGCATGGGATGTGAAGTGTGGTAATTAGATGGGGTTAGCAACCGGTCATGACCGGCCATTGACCGGTCATCGACCCGGCGGGGTTCCGCTTGAGTGACCACCGGGGGGGGGATTTTAATCTCCATTTTTTATGAGGGTGAGGGGGAGGGGGGGGGGGTTCCGCTTCATTAGTCACGGGGGGGGGTTCCGCTTCATTAGTCACGGGGGGGGGGTTCCGCTTCATTAGTCACGGGGGGGGGGATTTTAATCTCCATTTTTTATGAGGGGGAGGGGGGAGGGGGGGGTTCCGCTTGAGTGAACACGGGAGGTTCCACTTGGGCGCTCATGCGGAACTGATCTTCTCACGCGATAGCCATTATAAAAGGAGATTGTTCATCGCGCCGTGACCATTAATTAACTCGCATTTGTGGTGTTCACATCCTTCCTACTCATTATATATACGTTTCGCCAACTTCATTATACAAGTCTAATTGCTACTAACCTGAAATTTCATTTACATTAGCACATGTCGTCCTGTTTGAATCACCTTCGCGTGCTCGACGTTATATCTCATTCATCAGTCTTGTTCTCACTTCTACACGTCTGACATACTTCTTGTGATGGATACGCAATGTTTGAAATTGAAACTTTTGCGGACACAACATATATTACGAAATAATTACAAACCATCGGTTTCAAAGACTAAAACAAATTTAACAAAAGTGAGGAAGAAATTAAGTTTTAACCCGTTATACTCTGTTAGAACTTCGCAGGTTCACGTTGATGATAATGTTATTCACAACATTTTGCGTTCGATGTTACGTTTCCACAACTTCGAACTTGTTACACCTATCGACTGTGTTCAGCAGGTTTTCATATTTTACCACCACCCTTCTTTATATAAGTGCGCTCACGACAATTCCTGTTTCATTCTTCTATACGCTCTTCGACCGACAACTACTCCGCTCTAAATTACACACTACAAGAAGATGGATACAAACCAAGTACAAGTTCACGAAATATCGTCTACTACCCACCCGAGAGAGAATCCTCCGAGAACTTCGCCTTCACCGAATCCACAGAACCCCGTCCAAGTTTCGGATGTATCTTCGACGGCGAGGTAAGTAACTGCCCAAGCGGCTGCTTTTTCTGCAATACTTGCGTCACTTGATTTCACTCTTTGCCAAGCTTTTTCCGCTAACACTCTATCCGCTATCGATCTATTCGTTGAATCTGCAAACTTGGAATAAGCTATATCGTGTTCTTTGCAGGCTTGATCCAATTTATTAATTCCAGGATCCCCTCTTGCTAAACGTTTTGCCAACTTAGTTCCGGGTCCACAATATTGATAACCTCCGGGCAGATGAAATTCGTATGGTAGAGCGTCTATCGCTCGATTTAGAACAGCACCAACAGGAATCCGTCTGAGCAGGGATAACGCGGCTGATGTTATACCACGTCCTTTCTTGACGCTGTCTTGACGACGACTGAGCGGTGCGGTCTTCATTGTGTCGTCTTATATAGCCGGCGTGTTTACTCTACGAGATGCTTTACACGAATGAATAACTCGTGCACAATTTTTATATTTAAATACTTAATTATTCAAATTAATTATATACTGATTTATGATTCTATTTTTAATCCAAGCTTCTCGTTCATCGGGTTGAATCATCACATGACTCGTTGTACTAGCTATATGATTGTGAGTATCGATAAGTAAATTGCCCACTATTCGTATTAAACAGTCTAAAGTTACAGCGTCTTTTGGATGTTGGGGATCGTGTAACTGCATAATACGCTTATCATTACACGTGTAAGCGGTCGAATCATTTTTCGACGTTGTTATGACTTGTCCAATAGTAGCAGCATCATTTAAATCTTCTCCTGGTAAAATATTAATTATTTTCTTCATCTTTGCATCATATTTGGTCCCAAAGTGTTTATCCCAAGTTATTGTTTGTCTCAATGTAACACAATCATCATCTTCATAACCAGGATAAATATTTTTTATTCTTCTATTACGACCATTGTATGTACCTAATGTACCACCACTCGCAATCAATGTTTGTACCATTAGAGGTACATCTGTATCTTTTATACCAAATCTTCCATTTGTTATTGTTTTACCTCCCGCATTCCATTCATTATTACTTCCTTGCATTAAATCAAACTTTTCATTTCCATGTACAAATGTATCTCCTCGTTTTAGCACGGCATCTTCATGTTTTACAAAATTCGATGTTCCCCTTTTTAATTCTTTAGATAGTTGTTCCATAGTAACAGCGTCTTTTGGTTGAGAACCGAACTTTACATTTGACAACACCTTCCCATGACAATCGATTTCATCACCATCTTGTAAAATACAGTTGTCCTTGATGTATTTCAGGTTTACAGCATCCCCGTCTTCCTTTGGGTACCCAATGTCATTTATAATAAATTTATAAAAAGAAAATCCGCGTTGAGTCTTTTCCGGTATTATAGAATGTAGATATTCTTTATTAACTGAATCTTTATCATTTTTTGGATTTCCCACGTTTGTTATTCTATGATTCCCAGCATCGTATGTTTGTCCATCCTTTAAATTATTACCCCACTGCAATTTTAAAGTATTTGAAAGTTCAGATGATAAATACTCTTTATTAATTGCATCAGAACTGTCATTAGGTTTACCAACATTAATTATTCTATGTGATTTGACATCGTAAGTATTCTTGTCCAATTTCAACGATGTTGAAGTAGCTTCTTTAACTGTTTTTAAGTTTGCTCCATCAGTATCTTCTTCTGGATCTTTAACTAGTTTTAGACGTTTATTACTTATGTTATAGTCACCTTCAGGAGTTTGCGGTAATCCACTTCTTTTTCTGTCTTCTCCAACCTGCACCCCTAACGCGGAGTACCGTCCGAACTTGTCGACGCTCATGTTACAACTGATACATTATACGCTTACAATTCTTTTATATATATCCGCGGACAATTATACAACTATGCCGCGATTCCTAAGTTCATCAACCAGAGCCACCCATTCATTATTTAATCCCGTATGACCGGCTTCCATGGCTTCATGTAATAGTCTCATCCTGTCAACCAATTTATTGATGTCTCTGTAGTAGATCACATTTGTGTTGTACAGATTTTTCATAAGTCCTTTACCAGATGTTGAAGTATCTCCTTTACTCTTTTTGCCATGTTGTTCAAGAAGTGATAAATCCATAAGTGATAAAGATTTTCTTTTTAGCGGTTGTTTTAGCGCCGGTGCGGTACGCAATGTTGGCAATTTTCGTGGTGGAAATAGCTTTTTAATAACTATGTTATATTTGGTTGCACGTGAACGATTAATCATCGCATCCTTTGAGTAATTCCTTTTATGAGCGTTGGTATTTTGTAGAATTTCTTTAAAAACATTTAAATCTTTGATTGAATACCTTAGTGGTATGTTTTTAAAAATTAATTCATATAACCCTTTTGTTCCTTTATATTTATGCTCGCCGATAATGATGTAATCGTCCTGAGTTATTTCAAGCTTTGAATCACCGATTTTCAATTCATTCCCATCAATCCTTGCTCCGTATACGTGTGATTTGCTTAAATTAGGGTTAGCTTTCATGTCATGTAACATTTTCATTATGTATTTCCTTCCAAGAGGTCCATGTTGTAATATATCGCTACTCAATTGAGTTAGATTTGGAATCGATTGTTCCGCTTCAGGTATTGGGTGTTCTTCTTCTTCTTCTTTTTTAATAATTGGTTCTTCTTCTTCTTCTTCTTTTGTTTCTTCTTGCGAAAATTCACTAGCACTTGTATATGAATCATCGTCGTCTTTTTTTAATGCTTGTACTTCTTGTTTAGAAACTGGTAGTAAAACATCTCCTTCATAACGAGGTTTACCAATGGTCTCTGATATCTGTTTTAATGGTTCCGTAATAGGTTTAAATGTAGTCTCCAGAAATTCTTCTCGTTCACTTAAACCCATCCTTAATGCGCGATTCTTCATCCTAATAGAATCGCTGAGTGATTTTATTTCTTTCAATAGTTTTTCCTGATTCACCATGTTTACACTGTGAAGTCTGATTCATTACTAGACGTACCGCCGTTCAATTAATGGATTAATACAAATTTGTCCAACCCTATCCGATATCTTCCATCTTTTATAGCTTCATCTTTCATAATGACGAGAAAGCCGTACTTTTCAGCCCACGCTTTGCCGCACATCTCTTTAAATTTATCAAATGTCATATCCGCATTGACATGATCGTTATATATGTGTT
>CM061534.1:127317215-127433469 GCA_030545055.2 Neoaliturus tenellus
GGCTTTGCACTTTCAGATTTTTTCAATAATTTTTTTAACAAATGTATAAGGAGACCTATTAAAATACTATTGAAAGGATTATTGCTATTTAAAAGAAATAGGCTGTCTTTTAGGCCTAAAATGAACCATTTAAATTGAGTTCTGACGGGGAGTTGTTTGTCTTTTGGCGCGCTCGCACCCCCAAGCACCAAGACCTGAACACCCCCATGATACTACATAGCATCACACCTATTGTACACTCTTCCTTCACTCATATTCCCCTTAAAATACACCCTGGTGGCGTCAGCATCTTAGAAAGTGATCAAGTAAGTAATAAGCATAAATAAGGGAAACAGAAAGAATGTTGTCCCTACAATAACATATAACAATGTTCTTTTATTAATATTAGACTCAGACAGTATAATTTAAATACTTACTTATATTCTTTTTATCTTTTTTCACTGCATTAAGAATTTTTTCCTTCTTCATTTTCCACCTTATTTTTTCTCTGATAAGGGTAGTAGTAGAATCTATACCATTTAATGCTGAAAATTTAATTTAAAATTATAAGTTTTTAACTTGAAATTATACTAGCCTAAAGGACATACTAGATAAGGACTAGATTTTGGAAGGGAATGGTCCACACTATGGACTTGTTACTATCTAAGGTCGAGTTGTTGTCACATAGCCTCTATACAGTATATTATATAATAGGCAAGCATGTTTCTTTTCCTCTTTTTTTTCTCAGCTTTTGGGCATCGTAGGGGAAATCTGTGAATACCGTTAGAAATGTATTGTGCTGTAGAGTAGATGAGCAGAATCGCATTATAATTCACATTGGCCCCCAGAGCTACACCCCACAGGCTTCCAACATTTCAATGTTAATCTTGTGGGAGAGGGATAGTTTATTGAATCATAAGACAGCTGTTGTAATAACAAATGCTAGCATATCTGAAAGAACAGTTGTTCTACATTTTAAATCTAATAATACATAATACATTTTTAATCTAATTGGCTCAAGATCAACTAAATTTTTGGTTGAATTTCGACCAGTGGGCGATCTCTAGTTATTTTTAATAGCCTACATTTCCAGTAACTACAGCCAGGCCCGACCAGAGTGGGGGGCAGGGGGGCGAAATCCCTGGGCCACGGGCTTTGAATATATAATAATATGCAAATTAGAAAAAAAACTTTTATTGAGAAATTCAACAAAAAGTTGTATTTGCTTGTGGTCATGGTTAAAATATAACAGGCTAATTACAATAATATACTAAGCAATTGGAAAAGGAAATGCGCAAGTAATTATTGCTTTGTAGACAATTAATGAAAATAAATTGGGAAGGCATTGCCATAGCCTCTAATACAAGGCCGGCTTACAGCAAAACAAAGCAACTAAAAGTGTGTATGAGTTGAATGAAATTTATTGTAAAATGAAAAACAAAATGTAAAATTCTTTCAATATTCCCGGTACCGTAAGATGAATGTCCAATACATTACATATCTCAGTTACTATATTGAATTACTTTTCCTGGATTTCTTTTCAATTGGTGTGGGGAGGGGAAGGCGGGAGGGAGCCCGGTCAAGTCTCATCCCGAGGCCCCGCTTGGCTCTGGGCAGCCCTGATTACATCTATCTTTTACTTAGAAAATTGCTTATATTGCAAATTAAACCTGTGTGAAGTATGGTGTTTTAAAGTGGTTGTTTCATTAAATAAAAAATGAAATGAATGAAACCTAAAAAAATATAACTAAATACATCTTTCCAGTTTGCGATGGTTGTACATCTAGCATTTTCCTCACAGTTCTTAGATACTAGGCTACTTGGAGTTTAACACTAATAATCTCACTAGTAATCAGATAATTGACCAAGACCAACTACACACCAGGCCGGAATGCCCCCCCCCCCCCCCCCCCCACCACTCGTGTTAAAACATCACACTACAAGTGCGCCAGCTGATCTTAAATAATGCAATTTTGCAATTGCATTATTCCCCTAAGAATTACCTGGAATTCCCATCAAATAAAGAAATATTTACCCAACTTCCGCTTGGATCCCCGATAATTGGGTAAATTACCCGCTGTTGGCAACACCGATCAGCTGGCACACCACTTCTGTGATGTCATCTCTCTTAGCACTCCAGCCTGGTGTGTAGTTGGCCTTAATTGACACTTTGTAATGACAGTTGACAGTTAGGAGTAAAAATTTATTAAATATGATATTTTTTAAATTTGAACCTATTTGGATTTTCTAAGAGATTGGGCTCAGCACAGGGAATTTTATCATGAAGCTTGTGATGTAGGCTATGTAAAAATTTTATGGTTCTTAAGAAATTACAGAAAATGTTTTAAGACCATTTATGACTAGAGCCAATTAGGTTCCAGAGGCCCAAAAAAGATCCCACTTGAAAAGAGACTTATTTACGAGTAGCCTAAATAATATTATATGTTGATGATAATACTACCTTAAACAGGTGATCTGGGCTCTCCATTGCAAGTTTGCAACACATGCCAAGTATGACAGAAAGGAAGTGTCATAAAATAAATTCACTGTTACCTTCAGATGTTGAAGTTGCAAGTGAAGTTATTGGTGCTGGTAAAGAAGACATCCAGGGGATTTTTTTCAAGAATGATCCGGCTATAACATCTTGATTTTCATCAAAAGGAAATATTCTTCGTAGATTCATGCAAGGCAATATGTGATGAGGAAGTTTGGTTAGATAATCTTTAGTTAGTTTTCCAACACAGTAAGAAGCTACTTCTACGTCCATAGTTATCTTGTAGGCTATAAAATATTTCTTGAATCTGAAATTTTCATAAATTTATTAGGCCTAACTTTGATTTAAAATTAGATTGCCTACATTATAAAACAATCGGCGGAACAGCGTTATCCTACTCTACCTTTATTATCGATGTTAAAATTTTGATTTGGCAATAATATTGCTTTTTATCGATGATACAATTCACGATACAATCACGATTTTATCACCTGATTTAGTTTTGTTCTAAGATAGGGCCTAATTAAAAATAACTAATGACAATAAAACAAATAAATATATTGCAACCAAGTAACTAAAATAACAAAAAAGTACAAATTTTAACTAGGCCTAATGTACCCGATAACATTATCAAATAACAGCAAAAAATAAACCACTTAAGTTTATTTTGTAAATGTATCTTAATGTGAGAAGATACAGACTTCATTTGACCTAAAATGGTGTCACATAAATGCTGCCAAATATGAGTCAGAAAGGTATTTTTTTCTATGGTATTGAGGGAATATGGGTTTTTAATTTTTTCAAAAACCATTGATTTTGTTGTTATAAACATCGCTGTGTCCTTAACAGTGACGGATGTTTACGGTTAGATTTTTAAGGTACATTATTATTATAATACATTTCTTATCTCAATTGATCGTTTTTGATACGACTGTTTTCATCGCTCAGTTTTAATTGAAAAACTGAAATTTTAACGTTGATAATAACGGTGGAGTAAGTTAGGATAACAAAGTTTTTGCCAAACAATCTGATTATTGTAAAAAATCAAACCCACTCTAGATAAAATATTTTAGGCCTATATTTAAAATCTTTACACATATAAGTTACCAGTACCTGGGAGCCGAACATTTGCTCTGTAAACTTGTAGGAACTTACAATTTTTTGTAGTAATATAGTCCATTATAGACTGCTGCTGTAAAATGGCAAGTGTAAAAAAAGAGCTTGTTTTTATTCAAGACGAGCTCTTCGCTCCGCACACTTGCCTTCACAATGATCTATTTTGACATATAGGCTTAGCGTTTGATTTCATGGTGCAAAAACCCAAATTATAGTACAAAACGATTATTATCATAATACATCTGAAAACAGAGCAAACTGAACTGAATCACCGTCTGTTACATCTCCTTCGGTCCAATGGTTTACATTCTAGTTTGGTTGATTCAGTTTTCTTTGGCCATCAACGTAAATCTTAGTAGACCTAGTTATTGTAAGCGCTCGATTAATGTATCGAGAGAATGCAGAATAAGACGAAAATACGATTGGAATAATTATTAAAGGACAATGTTTCAGTGTGTTTATAAAATATAAAACTGCAAATTTAAACATTGATCTAAATAACAATTTGATGTGTTTGCAACGTTTGAAAAAAATCGTTGAGAGTTGGTTTTGAGATCCATTTTGCATAGGGCTTACATACATAATATACCTTACTTGAATTAATTAAGTGGGCCATAGGATCCCTAGAGCTTCCAAATGATTCAAATTATTTTATTAAGCCATTCGACAATATTTCATCAACAGTAACAGATACATATAAAACTTATGTAACTTACAAAATGTTTGGGTTGAAACTAACCTATACTATCTTGGTTTACCCGGTACCCAACTACTGGTGGTGAAAATTTCAAAAGGATTATCTACACATCCAACATTAATTTCAATTTAGTTCTTTTCCTAAAACAGCCCTTTACTAGGTCTAGAAAGTGAAAAGGCAAAGAACTCCAGTACCGTATATATGTGGAGATTGAACTAAAACTACAAACACAAACATAACCTACAACTGCTCACATGGATCCATGGATGACGGTCGTGAAGACAGCTATCGCCAGCTGTCGACATCGGGGAAGTGCCTCTCCCCCACCACTATACTTGGTATAGTCAGGAGTTAAATAAAACAGACCTCGGTATCTTTTGGACTTAAAATAACTATTCCCGATAAAATTGTTTGTTGATTTAAAAGACATATTAAACGTATCTATCAGAAAATATAAAAAAATCAATTTTAATCATAGGGATCATTTTTTAAATTACGTCCGTTTACCTAGCTGACTAAGGGAGTCAACATATAAAAAGCCTGTATATGAAATGTTGTCATAAAAAAACCACGACAAATTATTTTACTACCTTTAAGTACATTAAATTGTCTATCACAAAATATATAAATATTGAATTTAAACTACAGGAAGCATGGTTAAATTTACGTCCTTTACCTAGCTGACGCTGATCGTGTAAGGGAGTCAACATATAAAGGACCTGTTTATGACATGTTGTAATACAAAACCACGCCATATTATTTTACTACCTTTAAGTACATTAAAAGTTCTATTAGGAAATATAAAAACATTAAATTTAAACTATAGGGATTATTGTTAAAATTACTTTCGTTTTCCTAAATAACGCTGATTTGGTATGGGAGGAATCGTACAAATTACCTGTTTATGATCTGTTGTAATAAAAAACCACGCCAAATTATTTTACAACCTTTAAGTACATTAAGGTGTCTATCATAAAATATATAAATATTAAATTAAAACTATAGGGATCTTGTTAAAATCACGTTCGTTTATCTAGCTGACTAAGGGAGTGAACATATAATGAACCTGTTTATGACATGTTGTCATAAAAAACCACGACAAATTATTTTACTGGCTTTAAGTACATTAAAATGTCTACCAGGAAATATAAAAATATTAAATTTAAAGTATAGGGATCATTGTTAAATTTACGTCCGTTTACCTAGCTGACGCTGCTCTTGTAAGGGAGTCAACATACAAAGGACCTATTTTTGACATGTTGTAATAAAAAACCACGCCAAATTATTTAACTACCTTTAAGTACATTAAAAGTTCTATTAGGAAATATAAAAATATTAAATTTAACCTATAGGGATCATTGTTAAAATTACGTTCGTTTACCTAGCTGACTAAGGGAGTGAACATATAAAGGACCTGTTTATGACATGTTGTCGTAAAAAACCACGCCAAATTATTTTACTACCTTTAAGTACATGAAAGTGTCTATCATAAAATATAAAAATATTAAATTTAAACTATAGGGATCATTGTTAAAATTACGTTCGTTTACCTAGCTGACTAAGGGAGTCAACATATAAAGGACCTGTTTATGACATGTTGTGATAAAAAAACCACGACAAATTATTTTACTACCTTTAAGTAAATTAAAAGTACTATTAGAAAATATAAAAATATTAAAATTAAACTATAGGGATCATTGTTAAAATTATGTCCATTTACCCACCTAACGCTGATTTTTTAAGGGAGTAATCTTACAAAGGATATGTATATGACATATTGTAATAAAAACCACGCCAAAATATTTTACTGGCTTTAAGTACATTTCATTGTCTACCAGAAACTATAAAAATATTAAATTTAAACAATAGGGTTCATTGTTAAAATTACGTTCGTTTACCTAGCTGACGCTGATCTTGTAAGGGAGTCAACATACAAAGGACCTATTTTTGACATGTTGTAATAAAAAAACCACGCCAAATTATTTTACTACCTTTAAGTACATAAAAGTGTCTATCATAAAATATAAAAATATTAAATTTAAACTATAGGGATCATTGTTAAAATTACGTTCGTTTACCTAGCTGACGCTGATCATGTAAGGAAGTCAACATACAAAGGACGTGTTTATGATATGTTGTAATAAAAAACCACGACAAATTATTTTACTACCTTTAAGTACATGAAAGTGTCTATCATAAAATATAAAAATATTAAATTTAAACTATAGGGATCATTGTTAAAATTATGTCCATTTACCCACCTAACGCTGATTTGGTATGGGAGGAATCGTACAAATTACCTGCTTATGATATGTTGTAATAAAAAACCACGCCAAATTATTTTACAACCTTTAAGAACATTAAAGTGTCTATCATAAAATATATAAATATTAAATTTAAACAATAGGGAACATTGTTAAAATTACGTTCGTTTACCTAGCTGTTGCTGAAATTGTAAGGGAGTCAACATACAAAGGACCTATTTATGACATGTTGTAATAAAAAACCACGCCAAATTATTTTACTACCTTTAAGTACATTAAAAGTTCTATTAGGAAATATAAAAATATTAAATTTAACCTATAGGGATCATTGTTAAAATTACGTTCGTTTACCTAGCTGACGCTGATCATGTAAGGGAGTCAACATACAAAGGACGTGTTTATGATATGTTGTAATAAAAAACCACGCCAAATTATTTTACTACCTTTAAGTAAATGAAAGTGTCTATAATAAAATATAAAAATATTAAATTTAAACTATAGGGATCATTGTTAAAATTACGTTCGTTTACCTAGCTGACTAAGGGAGTCAACATATAAAGGACCTGTTTATGACATGTTGTCATAAAAAAACCACGACAAATTATGTTACTACCTTTAAATAAATTAAAAGTTCTATTAGGAAAAATAAAAATATTAAATTTAAACTATAGAGATCATTGTTAAAATTATGTCCATATACCCACCTAACGCTGATTTGGTATGGGAGGAATCGTACAAATTACCTGTTTATGATATGTTGTAATAAAAAACCACGACAAATTATTTTACAACCTTTAAGTACATTAAAGTGTCTATCATAAAATATATAAATATTAAATTTAAACAATAGGGATCATTGTTAAAATTACGTTCGTTTACCTAGCTGACGCTGAACTTGTAAGGGAGTCAACATACTAAGGACCTATTTATGACATGTTGTAATAAAAAACCACGCCAAATTATTTTACTACCTTTAAGTACATTAAAAGTTCTATTAGGAAATATAAAAATATTAAATTTAACCTATAGGGATCATTGTTAAAATTACGTTCGTTTACCTAGCTGACGCTGAACTTGTAAGGGAGTCAACATACAAAGGACCTATTTATGACATGTTGTAATAAAAAACCACGCCAAATTATTTTACTACCTTTAAGTACATTAAAAGTTCTATTAGGAAATATAAAAATATTAAATTTAACCTATAAGAATCATTGTTAAAATTACGTTCGTTTACCTAGCTGACGCTGATCATGTAAGGGAGTCAACATACAAAGGACGTGTTTATGATATGTTGTAATAAAAAACCACGCCAAATTATTTTACTACCTTTAAGTACATGAAAGTGTCTATAATAAAATATAAAAATATTAAATTTAAACTATAGGGATCATTGTTAAAATTACGTTCGTTTACCTAGCTGACTAAGGGAGTCAACATATAAAGGACCTATTTATGACATGTTGTCATAAAAAACCACGACAAATTATGTTACTACCTTTAAATAAATTAAAAGTTCTATTTAGAAAAATAAAAATATTAAATTTAAACTATAGGGATCATTGTTAAAATTATGTCCATATACCCACCTAACGCTGATTTGGTATGGAAGGAATCGTACAAATTACCTGCTTATGATATGTTGTAATAAAAAACCACGCCAAATTATTTTACAACCTTTAAGTACATTAAAGTGTCTATCATAAAATATATAAATATTAAATTTAAACAATAGGGATCATTGTTAAAATTACGTTCGTTTACCTAGCTGACGCTGATCATGTAAGGGAGTCAACATACAAAGGACGTGTTTATGATATGTTGTAATAAAAAACCACGCCAAATTATTTTACTACCTTTAAGTACATGAAGGTGTCTATAATAAAATATAAAAATATTAAATTTAAACTATAGGGATCATTGTTAAAATTACGTTCGTTTACCTAGCTGACGCTGATCTTGTAAGGGAGTCAACATACAAAGGACCTATTTTTGACATGGTGTAATAAAAAAACCACGCCAAATTATTTTACTACCTTTAAGTACATAAAAGTGTCTATTATAAAATATAAAAATATTAAATTTAAACTATAGGGATCATTGTTAAAATTACGTTCGTTTACCTAGCTGACGCTGATCATGTAAGGGAGTCAACATACAAAGGACGTGTTTATGATATGTTGTAATAAAAAACCACGACAAATTATTTTACTACCTTTAAGTACATGAAAGTGTCTATCATAAAATATAAAAATATTAAATTTAAACTATAGGGATCATTGTTAAAATTATGTCCATTTACCCACCTAACGCTGATTTGGTATGGGAGGAATCGTACAAATTACCTGCTTATGATATGTTGTAATAAAAACCACGCCAAATCATTTTACAACCTTTAAGAACATTAAAGTGTCTATCATAAAATATATAAATATTAAATTTAAACAATAAGAAACATTGTTAAAATTACGTTCGTTTACCTAGCTGTTGCTGAAATTGTAAGGGAGTCAACATACAAAGGACCTATTTATGACATGTTGTAATAAAAAACCACGCCAAATTATTTTACTACCTTTAAGTACATTAAAAGTTCTATTAGGAAATATAAAAATATTAAATTTAACCTATAGGGATCATTGTTAAAATTACGTTCGTTTACCTAGCTGACGCTGATCATGTAAGGGAGTCAACATACAAAGGACGTGTTTATGATATGTTGTAATAAAAAACCACGCCAAATTATTTTACTACCTTTAAGTACATGAAAGTGTCTATAATAAAATATAAAAATATTAAATTTAAACTATAGGGATCATTGTTAAAATTACGTTCGTTTACCTAGCTGACTAAGGGAGTCAACATATAACGGACCTGTTTATGACATGTTGTCATAAAAAACCACGACAAATTATGTTACTACCTTTAAATAAATTAAAAGTTCTATAAGGAAAAATAAAAATATTAAATTTAAACTATAGGGATCATTGTTAAAATTATGTCCATATACCCACCTAACGCTGATTTGGTATGGGAGAAATCGTACAAATTACCTGTTTATGATATGTTGTAATAAAAAACCACGACAAATTATTTTACAACCTTTAAGTACATTAAAGTGTCTATCAAAAAATATATAAATATTAAATTTAAACAATAGGGATCATTGTTAAAATTACGTTCGTTTACCTAGCTGACGCTGATCATGTAAGGGAGTCAACATACAAAGGACGTGTTTATGATATGTTGTAATAAAAAACCACGCCAAATTATTTTACTACCTTTAAGTACATAAAAGTGTCTATAATAAAATATAAAAAAATTAAATTTAAACTATAGGGATCATTGTTAAAATTACGTTCGTTTACCTAGCTGACGCTGATCATGTAAGGGAGTCAACATACAAAGGACGTGTTTATGATATGTTGTAATAAAAAACCACGACAAATTATTTTACAACCTTTAAGTACATTAAAGTGTCTATCATAAAATATATAAATATTAAATTTAAACAATAGGGAATTACGTTCGTTTACCTAGCTGACGCTGAACTTGTAAGGGAGTCAACATACTAAGGACCTATTTATGACATGTTGTAATAAAAAACCACGCCAAATTATTTTACTACCTTTAAGTACATTAAAAGTTCTATTAGGAAATATAAAAATATTAAATTTAACCTATAGGGATCATTGTTAAAATTACGTTCGTTTACCTAGCTGACGCTGAACTTGTAAGGGAGTCAACATACAAAGGACCTATTTATGACATGTTGTAATAAAAAACCACGCCAAATTATTTTACTACCTTTAAGTACATTAAAAGTTCTATTAGGAAATATAAAAATATTAAATTTAACCTATAAGGATCATTGTTAAAATTACGTTGGTTTATCTAGCTGACGCTGAACTTGTAAGGGAGTCAACATACAAAGGACGTGTTTATGATATGTTGTAATAAAAAACCACGCCAAATTATTTTACTACCTTTAAGTACATGAAAGTGTCTATAATAAAATATAAAAATATTAAATTTAAACTATAGGGATCATTGTTAAAATTACGTTCGTTTACCTAGCTGACTAAGGGAGTCAACATATAAAGGACCTGTTTATGACATGTTTTCATAAAAAACCACGACAAATTATGTTACTACCTTTAAATAAATTAAAAGTTCTATTAGGAAAAATAAAAATATTAAATTTAAACTATAGGGATCATTGTTAAAATTATGTCCATATACCCACCTAACGCTGATTTGGTATGGGAGGAATCGTACAAATTACCTGCTTATGATATGTTGTAATACAAAACCACGCCAAATTATTTTACAACCTTTAAGTACATTAAAGTGTCTATCATAAAATATATAAATATTAAATTTAAACAATAGGGATCATTGTTAAAATTACGTTCGTTTACCTAGCTGACGCTGATCTTGTAAGGGAGTCAACATACAAAGGACCTATTTTTGATATGTTGTAATACAAAACCACGCCAAATTATTTTACAACCTTTAAGTACATGAAAGTGTCTATCATAAAATATAAAAATATTAAATTTAAACTATAGGGATCATTGTTAAAATTATGTCCATTTACCCACCTAACGCTGATTTGGTATGGGAGGAATCGTACAAATTACCTGCTTATGATATGTTGTAATAAAAAACCACGCCAAATTATTTTACTACCTTTAAGTACATGAAAGTGTTTATAATAAAATATAAAAATATTAAATTTAAACTATAGGGATCATTGTTAAAATTACGTTCGTTTACCTAGCTGACTAAGGGAATCAATATATAAAGAACCTGTTTATGACATGTTGTCAAAAAAAACCACGACAAATTATGTTACTACCGTTAAATAAATTAAAAGTTCTATTAGGAAAAATAAAAATATTAAATTTAAACTATAGGGATCATTGTTAAAATTATGTCCATATACCCACCTAACGCTGATTTGGTATGGGAGGAATCGTACAAATTACCTGCTTATGATATGTTGTAATAAAAAACCACGCCAAATTATTTTACAACCTTTAAGTACATTAAAGTGTCTATCATAAAATATATAAATATTAAATTTAAACAATAGGGATCATTGTTAAAATTACGTTCGTTTACCTAGCTGACGCTGATCTTGTAACTTTTCTAAAAACTTTCCCATATTCTTATTCTTCCTGTACGCAATGTTCATCTTCTTTAGAGCTGTCCTTTCGAAGTCTGTCAAAGCCGTTGTATCCGGTGCGTAAAACTCTGGTGAATCAATCAGTCCGTTATCCATTGATGGTAGAAAAAAGCTCCTCTCTGGTTCTTCTAGCGTCCTTGAACAAATTCTTCTAAACTCCTCAATATCTACATCTTCAAGTGAGTCACCGCATTTCAATCCTTTCTGGCCAACTTTCGTCATGTAGTAAAGAACAAATATCCCGCAATTATAATCATCATTCTGCTTTGGGTACGTTATTGTTTGTGACATATCATGCCAGTTTAGGAGATCTATTTTATTACCTGTTCCAGAGAGTTCATTTATATTTTTTAAGAGCCTCAAAACTGTTCCAAGAATGTCAACTTTTCGTAACTGTCCTACCTTCAGCGAGTCAAAATGAAATACTTCTTTTTTCTATATTTAACACTATCAAACAATAGTGAGAGTCTCTCATAGCTGTGGAATATGGCAGGAATACATACTTTGTCTTCAAAAATCCTTCAATATTTATAAACGATGTGTCATATATCCTTCCTTCATTTAATACCATTGTTCCAATGTCTACACCTGCATAAAAGTAGCTGAAATTGGCTTGTACTCTCAAAATGTTTTCTGCCACGGCGTCCATTGCTGCTGTTGATACCCAATTATTTCCTTGTAGTGACTCGTAATCCTCATTGTTAAGTTCCAGCTGCAGTGGTCCATATTTTTCAACCCTCCCTACTTTTGGTCTTTTAAAATTTCTTTGGATGTCATTCTCATGTTGATCTTCTAATTCTTTATACTTTTCCTTTGATGATTCAAATTCTTCTATGGCCTGTCCTTTTCCAGTATGGGGAATCGGTTCTGAATTACCATCCTGAATCATTTGAACAATTTCAACTTCCATTGTACCTTCTTGAATGTTTTCGCAAGAGGTTTGTTTGATGTCCTTGTGTTTCTTCGTCTCAAATTCTGGAAATTTTGCTGAAAAGTACGTCGGTTTCTCCCTTGGTCTTTTAGCCCATTTTTCCTCTACTTCTTCATCTTTTGTGCTCAGAATTGAACTCTTATCGTCAGTTATTCTCACATCTGAAGGTTCCACGTTCGTTTTACTACCTTTGTTTTTCTTCTTTTTGTTGCATGCAGCATTGGGTATATCTAAATATATTTCCTTACAAATCGACAATATCCTTTCAGTAAGTTTTTCAACGAAGCGACCAACTTTCAGGTTTGTTAATCCATTTAGGACACTTTCCTTTACAAGTTTAAACCATCCCTCTATTGGAGCGTTACTCATTCTCGATTCCTTAGATGTTTCTCTAGATGAATGTCTTATCATGAATCCTGACCATAGTGGTGCATAAGGCATATATTTTGTCAGGAACAAATCCCAGAACTTTCTGTTGTGTAGAATATTTTTTTTATCCTCTCTGGATTGTTCTTCATTTTCTAAGCTATCTTTATTTCTCTCTAATTCTTCTGTTCTGATATAAAATCTTTCTTCAATTTCTGTACCTACTCTAAAAAAAGGACTTGATTTGTAAATTATTTGCCTACTGCTGTCTACTATGCTAGCTTCGTTTGTTTTTTCTTCAAGTGTTTCAAACAATTCTAATGTCGTGTCATCTCCTTTCAGTATTCCCTTTGCGCTCTCCAATTCAATGTTAATTTCCTTTGTTTTTGAGACAACTACTAATGCTTCAACTTTTACTTTAAATTCTTCAAAGGTTTTGCATGTGATCAAAGAGGCGATGCAGCACAGATAAAACTTTTTTACTTCTTTTGACAATCCGAGTCCATTCAAGTCTCCTGATGCCATGTGCATAAAATGACTGCAGCAAAGGTGAACTGTGACTATTCCCTTGATTTTATAGTTTGTTTTCGTGCAGAGGCTATACATTTTTTTCAAATATGCTGGTACGGACATTCTGTTCCAGGCCAAGATGACTGCAGGCAAAAGAGCTGTGCTAAAGTCAGTGACAATATGTGAAAAAATACGTCTATCTCCGAAATCCTTCTTCTGAAAATGTATATATTGCAGGAAGAAAGAAGTTATTGATGCGACGTCATGCTGACAGCTTACAAAGTCCATTACTGGTACTAGCTTTCCTGAAATGTTAACGCATCCTGAGTAATAGTAAATGGTCTTCCTATCATTTTTAAATGGCCTGACAACTGAGCCCGTGCTATCTATATGCAATACACATTTTTGCCCTTTTTTATTTAGGCAAGACAGTACTGTTTGTAGCTGGATTTTACTAAACATGTAGACATGTAGAGGTTCGCCAACTTTTTGTATAATAATCTCGTCATTTTCAGTGTTCTGGTGTTCTTTATTATTAAGGACTCTACTCTGTTTTTCATCTCGGTTCTCTCTATAACGCAGTAGCAAGTCAATTCCATCATCACTGTGTTTATCCATCATTTTTGCAGCTTCTGCTCTGGCTTGCCTAAATACATCCAAAGATCGAATTTCTAAAAGATTTCCAGATAGGACAGTTTTTGCCTCTGATTTCAGAATTTTTTCACTCCTAAATGCCAAAGCCTTTTTATTCATCAATTCCTGTTTTGCTACACTTCTCTCTAAACCACTCAGACGCGATGACAGTTTCCCCTTATGTTTCATTTCTCCACTTGCAGATATTGTTAGTTTCGTCCCATCGTTCTTTGGAGTTAACTCAAATCTGAACTGTCGGCAGCCTTCATGTTTACATCTTCCGTAGTAAACTATTGCAGGGTCGCCCTTAATGATTTTGTTCTTTCTATGTGTGGTGAAGTTTATGAGACATATTTTGTAGACCGGAGCAGCGACAAGTTTGATTAATTCTCTGACCATGAACCATGAATACTTTCCATTTTTTTCTTCTACCTTTTTCCAATCTTCTGCTGTTATCCAAAATTCCCAAAAGTTTATGTCGTCATGCTGCTCTTGCTGAGAAATAACATTTGTTTTTAGTGGTCCTCTATTAGATTTAAGTTCATTATCTTGTACTTCAATGTCATTATAGCTGTTAATTTGACATTGGGTCTGAATAAGAATACTTTTGGTAAGTATATTTTATTGTGTTAGGCACTACTTGTTTATTATCTTCTCTTTTCAGTTTTGAATTTATGTTCTTATCTTCTAAGGTTACAAACAGATTTTTTTACATTTTAGATACGGTATATTTGCATTATGCTATAGGTTACAATCGTCAATGGTTTTATGACATCATGTAGCCGCGATAGTTCCCCCATAGTAGGCCAAATTTAACTTAGAGTTTTATAATTATATTTTTTGTCATCTATATACGGTAATTATTTTATTTTATTTATGCCTATTTCATTATTTTGCAAGCAAAACTGTTTTAAACTGCAACTGTAGTTCATACGATTTTATTAATGCTAATAGTTAGTAGCCTATTATCAATAAATATTATGCTTTCGTTTTCGTTATTATATTATTTGGAATAACAAATAATATAATAACTGTATGTAAAGTAAGGAAGGTACTGTAATGTAAAGGTACTGTATGTAAAGTTTATTATTTTATCAAACAGACAATTTTTTTAGTTTCGTAATAAAATTCAATTCAGTTTAGTTAGTGTAGTAAAATTAGTCGGGAAAAATGAAATAATTTTTGGAAAGCTAATTTCTTTTTAAATGTGTTCTATGGCATCCCCTGACCTTCCTCCGAAAAGTCCCCTGAAATACCATGTGGGCATCATGCCCAAAAATGAGGGGTTGGCCTATAAGGAGTTAAAATAAATTTTGATATTAAGCATAATAAATTTGAATACATTCCAGAATGTTTATATATATCAAATTAAAGGTCTTAAAATGTAGAGTACAATGCCGTAAACCCGACCTAAATATAACGATCGGGAGAAAAATGGCAGACGTTCAAAATTTAAAATAAAATAATATTATCAAAACTTTGAAATGCAATAACTTTCGACACACTTGACCTTTTGAGGCCCGGTTTTCGGCTATGTACTCTCCTTATTAAGACCTTTAAAATTATGTAAAACATCGCTATGGACTAAGAAAATTTTTTCAAAACTCCCTCTTTGGGACGTCCATGTAGAGGGTGGTACAATGGTAATATGATGGGAATATGTCAAGCTATACCTATTTGCAAAGGTAATCGTACAAGCAAACGTTTGCCGCAAACCGGACCTCTAAAGGTCAAGTATTTAGAATATTATTACATTTTTAAGCGTTTGGATTAAAATTTGATTTTTATTCTAAGTTTGACAGGTTGCCATTTTCGACTCAACCAACCTTTTGAGATGGGGTTTGCGGCATTAAATTCTACTACTTAAGAGCTTTAATTTGATATAAATAAACCTATTGGTCGACGAAAGACTTATTTCTGACTCCACGAGGGCCATCCCATCATTTTTAGGCATGTTGCCCACAGGGGATTTCAGGGGACTTTTCTGAGGGAGGTCAGGGGATGACATAGAACACATTTCAGCAAAAATTGGCCGTCCAAAAATTTTTTCATTTTCCAGCCATATTTTGGCTTAATTTTACTACACTAAGTGTAAAGAAAACAACTTCAAACTAACTGTAAGAGTTTGTATTTTAAGGAAAGTGTTTTTCAATCACATTCAATTAATGATGAGTTTACAGGTTCTCATGTTATAATTCTGATCAAGTACATTTGTAAAGTATTTTTTAAGATTTTGTCCCATCACATAGCAAAAAGAAAAACATCAGAGGAAACAAAAAAAAATAATTTAGGATTGAGACAAAAAATTAACAACGACTATTTTGTTTTGTAACCTGTGAGCGTGTTTTAAGCTTTTTTATTACTTTTTGCAGGAGTTTATCAGTAATAAATTAATTTTTATACCTATATAGTTGTTTTATTTCATCCTAACAAATTGACTTTTTAAATACGTTAAACTTCTATTGTTAAACCACTTGTGAACACAAATATTATCAATAAAACTAAATTCATAAACTTCGAGCAAGATGTCCTGGGGCCGCGCCCGGCGAAATAAGGTCAACGTATTACTACGCGCACTATTTTCTTGGTGCTGCGCCCGGCGCGGATTAGTCACAATGTAAACTAAAATTTTCTTTACTTTCAAGATTTCTTCTTGTACTACCATTAATTTTTATTGACATATCAGGTATGAGGGGCCTACATGTAACTTTTACAAGAAAACGTAGCCTATATTTCTACCAATTCTAGCGCACTATTTTCTTGGTGCTGCGCCCGGCGCGGATTAGTCTACGTAGTTCTGCTTACTGCCGCTAGTGTCGCAGACATGCGAGAAAATTTTTGCTTTAACATCCTCTTAACAATGATGAGTCAGCTTCGCCTTTAGGAGTATTTAGTCTGCTGTTAACCATACGGCTTTTGGCTAAAACATGGTATTAGGTCCCTCATACATTACAAGTCTAAATATGTGACCACATTTTTACTTTCAAGATTTATTCTTGTACTAGTGTACTACCATTAATTTTCACTGACATATCAGGTATGAGGGACCTACAACTTTTACAAGAAAACTTAGCCTATATTTCTACCAATAAATAAAAAAATAAAAAAATTAAAAACCGCCCGATAGGGAATGGGGAGACATGTTTTCAGTGGTTTTAAAAAGGCGAAGATGATTCCAAACACAATAAAATAGAAAAAGAAAACTGAAAAAAATAATTGAGCTGCATTATACCTGTAACACAATTAATTAGAACCCACAGCCTCCATGACCAAAAGGAACCAAGTAAGATAGACGATAATTTAGTAAATTGTTATTGGGTCTTAAAAATATATATAAAATTATTACCTGGTACAGGATGCCCTCGAAGTTTCAATCGGCAAGTATAGCGGCCAATTCGGGCCCTCCACGTTGACAGGTCGACTCCCATGGTAGCAGCAAACGTAGAACAAAGATAAGAGCAGAGCAGAGCGTCAGGTTAGTCTGGGCGTTAGCGCAAGACTGACGGCACACGCCAGTGACTCAGTGGAGCAGTTGCGAGTAACCTGATACCCGAGTCTTTCCGCAGTTGCGATTGGCTGAATTCGTCCGACCACTTGGAGTGGGAGGGGGAGCCCTTCCCCCCTTCTCAAAGCCTCAGAATGATATCGTTTCTATGTTTACGGTTCTCAGTCGACAATTGTTAGTGTTTGAGTCATGATGGATGTTCGTTGTCCCATGTTCTGTCAACATGAGTTGATCGGCGACAGCATGTTGCTTCGATTTTCAAGAATATATTCAGGTTCACTCACAGGTAGGATTTTCCAATATAATAGTTAATTATTTTTAGTTTTACTTTTAAACAACTTTATTAAAAACACAGTTGAAATGAGATAAATTATGTTTTTTTTTATAATTACTTGTAGGTAATATTAATTAATAACACACCTTAAAAACGATTAAAAACCCAGTTCCGTTATTGATTTAAAATGTCACCAAAGGTAAGAGTCTAACACTTGTAAATTATGAATACTAAAAATGCTTACTTATTGACAGTTCTCGTATTATAATATAAGATTTTGTTTGCTTTCAAAGTGGCAATTTTGTTTTAGAAATTGAACGCTTTTTAGGGAAAGCAGTCCAAACCCCACAATGTCATTGGACATCATCCCGCGCATTGAACCCGTCACCTCTTTAACATATCCTAGACGCTAACCTTTAGGCGACCTAGACACATTGAATTATTAAAAATAACTTAAATATAATCCCCAATTAATTGCACAAAAACCATTATTTTATTCTGTGTTTCTTTTTTTTACTTTTATTCTTTGTTTCTAGATTCTGATGGATTGTGTAAGAGTGGACAGGACATCCATTGTCTGTCTACCCGTCTGCGAGGCTATACGCCAAAGAGAAAAGTACTTCTCTTAATCGGGACAAACGATCTCATAAGAATAAGTCACAGCAAAGAACAATTGGTAATTATTAGTGTTCGATGTTATGTTTAATACGATGTAATAAAGTTTAAGTTAAAATAGTTTTAGTCTCGTAACTATTTTTTTTAATAACTATTTTTTTCTAAAATAGTTTTAGTCTCGTAATAGTTATACGACATGCATTTAATTTTTAATAACTTGAAAGAAAAACAATTTTTTAACATTGTTTGCTTAAAAGTCAAATTAGAAAAGCAATTTGACTTCTAAAGTACCGGTTATCACACATTTTTCACAATTTATTAACAATTAACTCAGGGAACAAAAGGATGATTTAGGCGTATAACAAGTGAACAATATGTTCTATCTTCTATCTATCTTTTTAATACAATAAAACAACGGTTTCGTCTGTTACATGTTCCCCTTTCTCTCAAAACGAACCTATCCGAATTTTTAGATTCAAGTGTCATTTTAAAGCTTACGATATATAGCGCGTGTGCAAATAGTTTGTAAAATGTCATTTAGTTTAGGCCCCCAGCCTTCTATTTATTTCTAGAGAGTGGTTTAAAAAGTTGTTTAACTTTCATTCAGATTATCAAATGGGAATTAATTGTAAAGCCTGGACCGCACTGGGCGAACATGCTCGGCGAACAGTGTAGGCCTACTGCCGAACATTTGTTTTGTTTGTTGATATTTATTAGCAGTGTAAATTATATGGTCAGTAATTGTTCGTTTGAAACGATTTTTGATTTTTTGTGCTTAGCCGAACTAGTTCGCCACAAATGATCGGCCAGTGCTGATACTTTTATTTTAGATACTGATATCTCTTATATATTATATTCTTGGACCAACAAATAACCGTATTTGTTTCTTTTTACTTCAGGCCGTGAAGGACTGGTTACAAAATATTTTGATAAGGTTTAAATTTCATGGACAATCTTTAAGTGATGTTAATTTTATATGTTTCTTATGATAACATTTCCCTTTCAGTCAAGAGAGATCGGCAAATCAACACATTTACTGAGGACAGTTGTAAACTTCCTTACAAGGAAGTGCCAGTCTGTGGCGATTTGCACCATACCTCCGATACCAAGACTGGAGCGGAATCGTGACCGTGACGTTGTTCGGAGGTATGGACGTGCTCTTTATTTAATTTTCTTTATTTAAACTTTCTTGTAATGACTTCTTGATACACAATACACAAAGTATTAATAAATTAAATTACATATTCATATCAAAACATTTTTTTTTACTGAATATCATGCAATCTGGAAAAATTAGTATTTATTTTGATTAAATTAATTGCATATAGTTTTCTTGTCTTATTATCAAATACCCCCGTCGCAGCGAACCTGCGTACTTAGCGAATTTCCTAAGGAATTTGAGATTTTGTATTTTCCCCATAAACACCATAGAAATGCGTATGTAGGTTTGTTGCAATGGGATGTTGTTATCAAATGTTAGTTGTTAGGAATAATAATGGTTAGTTAAGGTAAATATCAAATTTTATCAATATTCGGCACTTTTAATTTTTCCCATAAACCCCATGGGGGTGAGTATGTAGGTTTGCCGAAATATGGGTGTTGTAAGCAAGTATCAGTTAAACCCTACCTAGTGAATGTACATAACAAATTTTATCAATTTATGCCGATAAATAAGCGAGATACAGGGTTTAGTTGATTTCCCATAAGATTAACATGGGAAACCTATTTTTGGCTTTTCTTCGTAACCCGTTCAAGCCAAGTTCAAATTTCAAAATACTAAATTGTTTGTTTTTTTAAGCTCTTTCAAATGGTTTCAGTTAAAAATGTTGAATTTTGAAAATGGAGGTCCATAAATGCAAAAAAAAACATTTTTACCCCTTTGAAAACCGTGAATATTTCAGACTTCAAGGCACCGTATCAGCGTTATTATTATTCCAACAAAGAATATTATATATGCAATCGACGTAGAATTTTAAGGGCTACAATTCTTATAAGGGCTAAAATTATCGTATCTTTGATATTAACGCCGTAAATTACAAAAAACCAAAATAACTTCCAAAGATTTTGACGAAATATTAAATTTCAGTGCACATATTGAAACTTAAAACATGATTTATACCAATAAATATGGTATTTTCTTGTACGGTATTTAATTGTGAACAATATAAACGTTTTTGGGCGAATATAAGTGGTGTGGTCTTTATGAAAATCCCATTTTAGTAAACACTTACGCTGTAATCAGCTTTTTCCGCCATTTTCCAAAATGGCGGATGTTCCTGTCATGGGAAAAGTTGGGAATTTTTACCAAATGATCAGGGACACATACCAAACTCATTCCACTAGGTCTCGTTACCCGGCCAATTTTGTCTAGGTCAAGGCCATATTTTGGCTAAATGCCCCGGACTATATGTTAATATAGTCTATTAAATATTACAGTAATATATGTAATGAACTACTTTCCTTTCAGCAAAAATCCAAATCGTGGATTTGGAAGGTCTGTTCATCAATCAAAATGGGACGGTCATTTTGGATTACTTTGAAAGGTAAGGAATCTACTATTTGAATAAAAATACTGTAACAAATGACTAATTGTGAATGGCTCTAAAATAGAATATATCGTCAGTATTCCATACGTATAAACAATATAAAGTACATAAAAAAATTATAATAAACAGTATAAAGTGCATTTTAAAGAATGATAAATTTATTGCTTTTATTATAAATACCTATTACTAAAAATATTATAAATACCAATTTAATATTAAATAATAAACTTTCAAAATAGGTAAATACCTATTTAATACCTATTTAAATACCTATTATAAATACCTTTTACTTACAAGTTTATTTTAACATTTTCAATGTTTGATTTTTTATAGAATGATGGGAAGTGGACTGCGTAAAAGAACGGATCTTATTCACTGGAACCAAAAAGGAATGGAAGTGGCTGCCGAATTTATAATGAATTTAATAAATTTTTAGTTCGAACCGATTGTGGATGTTAATTATTTACTAGAATATAATATCAGTGTTGTAGTAATGTTCATCCGGTCTCATTAGATAATATCTCTTTAGATAATACCAATATATAATATAATAATATAAGACGAATATTATAATATTAAGTCATTATATAACGGTTCCTTTGGAGAATTGCATTGGGTGTTACTAGATGCAATAATATGCATTCTATGAATGATAACAATGAAAAGTGGGGGAATGTTTTTACAACATTGAAATCGTGCCTAACATTTTAATTCAATTAGGTCCTATACTTAGCAATATTAAGCTGGGTATACGTACGTAATTCTAAAACTGATCCCTATCATTAAACGTTAATATTTTTATATTTTCCAATAGAACCTTTAATGTACTTAAAGCAATAAAAATAGTTTGCTGTGGTGTTTTATCAAAACATGCCATATACAGGTCCCTCGTATGTTGAATTCCTTACAAAATCAGCGTTAGGTGGGTACACACACGCAATTTTAACCATGATCCCTATAGTTTAAATTTAATATTTTTATACTTTTTGATAGACACTTTAATGTACTTAAAGGTAGTAAAATAATTTGTCGTGGTTTTTTATAACAACATGTCATAAACAGTTCCTTTATATGTTCACTCCCTTAGTCTGCTCGGTAAACGAACGTAATTTTAACAACTATCCCTATAGTTTAAATTTAATATTTTTATATTTTATGATAGACACTTTCATGTACTTAAAGGTAGTAAAATAATTTGGCGTGGTTTTTTATTACAACATATCATAAACACGTCCTTTGTATGTTGACTCCCTTACATGATCAGCGTCAGCTAGGTAAACGAACGTAATTTTAACAATGATCCCTATAGGTTAAATTTAATATTTTTATATTTCCTAATAGAACTTTTAATGTACTTAAAGGTGGTAAAATAATTTGGCGTGGTTTTTTATTACAACATGTCATAAACAGGCCCTTTGTATGTTAACTCCCTTACAAGATCAGCGTTAGCTAGGAAAACGAAAGTAATTTTAACAATGATCCCTATAGTTTAAATTTAATATTTATATATTTTATGATAGACTCTTTAATGTACTTAAAGGTAGTAAAACAATTTGTCGGGGTTTTTTATTACAACATGTCATAAACAGGTCCTTTGTATGTTGACTCCCTTACATGATCAGCGTCAGCTAGGTAAACGGACGTAAATTTAACCATTATCCCTATAGTTTAAATTTAATATTTTTATATTTTATGATAGACAATTTAATGTAATTAAAGCCAATAAAATAATTTCTCGTGGTTTTTTTATTACAACATGTCATAAACAGGTCCTTTGTATTTTGACTCCCTTACAAGATCAGCGTTAGCTAGGAAAACGAAAGTAATTTTAACAATGATCCCTATAGGTTAAATTTAATATTTTTATATTTCCTAATAGAACTTTTAATGTACTTAAAGGTAGTAAAATAATTTGGCGTGGTTTTTTATAACAACATGTCATAAACAGTTCCTTTGTATGTTGACTCCCTTACATGATCAGCGTCAGCTAGGTAAACGGACGTAAATTTAACCATTATCCCTATAGTTAAAATTTAATATTCTTTTATTTTATGATAGACAATTTAATGTAATTAAAGCCAATAAAATAATTTGTCGTGGTTTTTTATTACAACATGTCATAAACAGGTCCTTTATATGTTCACTTCCTTAGTCTGCTCGGTAAACGAACGTAATTTTAACAATTATCCCTATAGTTTAAATTTAATATTTTTATATTTTATGATAGACACTTTCATGTACTTAAAGGTAGTAAAATAATTTGGCGTGGTTTCTTATTACAACATGTCATAAACAGGCCCTTTGTATGTTAACTCCCTTACAAGATCAGCGTTAGCTAGGAAAACGAAAGTAATTTTAACAATGATCCCTATAGTTTAAATTTAATATTTATATATTTTAAGATAAACACTTTAATGTACTTAAAGGTAGTAAAATAATTTGTCGGGGTTTTTTATTACAACATGTCATAAACAGGTCCTTTGTATGTTGACTCCCTTACATGATCAGCGTCAGCTAGGTAAACGGACGTAAATTTAACCATTATCCCTATAGTTTAAATTTAATATTTTTTTATTTTATGATAGACAATTTAATGTAATTAAAGCCAATAAAATAATTTGTCGTGGTTTTTTATTACAACATGTCATAAACAGGTCCTTTATATGTTCACTCCTTTAGTCAGCTAGATAGACGAACGTAAATTTAACCATGATCCCTATAGTTTAATTTTAATATTTTTATATTTCCTTATAGAACTTTTAATGTACTTAAAGGTAGTAAAATAATTTGGAGAGGTTTTTTATTACAACATGTCATAAACTGTTCCTTTATATGGTCACTCCCTTAGTCTGCTCAGTAAACGAAAGTAATTTTAACAATGATCCCTATAGTTTAAATTTAATATTTATATATTTTATGATAAACACTTTAATGTACTTAAAGGTAGTAAAATAATTTGGCGTGGTTTTTTATTACAACATATCATAAACAAGTAATTTTTAAGATTCCTCCCTTACCAAATCAGCGTTAGCTAGGAAAACGAAAGTAATTTTAACCATTATCCCTATAGCTTAAATTTAATATTTTTATATTTTATGATAGACAATTTAATGTAATTAAAGCCAATAAAATAATTTCTCGTGGTTTTTTATTACAACATGTCATAAACAGGTCCTTTATATGTTCACTCCCTTAGTCAGCTAGATAGACGAACGTAAATTTAACCATGATCCCTATAGTTTAATTTTAATATTTTTATATTTCCTTATAGAACTTTTAATGTACTTAAAAGTAGTAAAATAATTTGGCGTGGTTTTTTATTACAACATGTCACATAAACAGGTCCTTTGTATGTTAACTCCCTTACTTAATCAGCGTTAGCTAGGTAAACGAAAGTAATTTTAACAATGATCCCTATAGGTTAAATTTAATATTTTTATATTTCCTAATAGAACTTTTAATGTACTTAAAGGTAGTAAAATAATTTGGCGTGATTTTTTATAACAACATGTCATAAACAGTTCCTTTATATGTTCACTCCCTTAGTCTGCTCGGTAAACGAACGTAATTTTAACAATTATCCCTATAGTTTAAATTTAATATTTTTATATTTTATGATAGACACTTTCATGTACTTAAAGGTAGTAAAATAATTTGGCGTGGTTTTTTATTACAACATATCATAAACACGTTCTTTGTATGTTGACTCCCTTACATGATCAGCGTCAGCTAGGTAAACGAACGTAATTTTAACAATGATCCCTATAGGTTAAATTTAATATTTTTTATTTCCTAATAGAACTTTTAATGTACTTAAAGGTGGTAAAATAATTTGGCGTGGTTTTTTATTACAACATGTCATAAACAGGTCCTTTGTATGTTAACTCCCTTACATGATCAGCGTCAGCTAGGTAAACGGACGTAAATTTAACCATTATCCCTATAGTTTAAATTTAATATTTTTATATTTTATGATAGACAATTTAATGTAATTAAAGCCAATAAAATAATTTCTCGTGGTTTTTTATTACAACATGTCATAAACAGGTCCTTTATATGTTCACTCCCTTAGTCAGCTAGATAGACGAACGTAAATTTAACCATGATCCCTATAGTTTAATTTTAATATTTTTATATTTCCTTATAGAACTTTTAATGTACTTAAAGGTAGTAAAATAATTTGGCGTGGTTTTTTATTACAACATGTCATAAACAGGTCCTTTGTATGATAACTCCCTTACAAGATCAGCGTTAGCTAGGAAAACGAAAGTAATTTTAACAATGATCCCTATAGTTGAAATACAATATTTATATATTTTATGATCGACAATTTAATGTACCTAAAGCCAGTAAAATAATTTATCGTGACTTTTTATTACAACATGTCATAAACTGTTCCTTTATATGTTCACACCCTTAGTCTGCTCAGTAAACGAAAGTAATTTTAACAATGATCCCTATAGTTTAAATTTAAAATTTTTATATTTTATGATAAACACTTTCTTGTACTTAAAGTTAGTAAAATAATTTGGCGTGGTTTTTTATTACAACATATCATAAACATGTAATTTGTAAGATTCCTCCCTTACCAAATCAGCGTTAGCTAGGAAAACGAATGTAATTTTAACAAGGATCCATATATAGTTTAAATTCAAAATTGTCGATCAGAAAATATTTATATATTTTATGATCGACAATTTAATGTACCTAAAGCCAGTAAAATAATTTATCGTGACTTTTTATTACAACATGTCATAAACTGTTCCTTTATATGTTCACACCCTTAGTCTGCTCAGTAAACGAAAGTAATTTTAACAATGATCCCTATAGTTTAAATTTAAAATTTTTATATTTTATGATAAACACTTTCTTGTACTTAAAGTTAGTAAAATAATTTGGCGTGGTTTTTTATTACAACATATCATAAACATGTAATTTGTAAGATTCCTCCCTTACCAAATCAGCGTTAGCTAGGAAAACGAATGTAATTTTAACAAGGATCCATATATAGTTTAAATTCAAAATTGTCGATCAGAAAATATTTATATATTTTCTGATCGACAATTTAATGTACCTAAAGCCAGTAAAATAATTTGTCGTGGTTTTTTATTACAACAAGTCGTAAACAGGTCCTTTATATGTTCACTCCCTTAGTGTGCTCGGTAAACGAACGTAATTTTAACAATGATCCCTATTGTTTAAATTTAATATTTTTATATTTCCTAATAGAACTTTTAATGTACTTAAATGTAGTAAAATAATTTGGCGTGGTTTTTTATTGCAACATATCATAAACATATAATTTGTAAGATTCCTCCATTACCAAATCAGCGTTAGCTAGGAAAACGAAACTAATTTTAACAATGATCCCTATAGTTTAAATTTAATATTTTTATATTTCGTAATAGACACTTTAATGTACCTAAAGGTAGTAAAATAATTTGGCGTGGTTTTTCATTACAACATATCTTAAACAGGTAATTTTTAAGATTACTCCCTTACCAAATCAGCGTTAGCTAGGAAAACGAAAGTAATTTTACAATGATCCCTATTATTTAAATTTAATATTTTTATATTTTCTAGCAGACAATTAAATTTACTTAAAGGTTGTAAAATAATTTTCCGTGGTTTTTTATTACAACATGTCATAAACAGGTTCTTTGTATGTTGACTCCCTTACAATATCAGCGTCAGCTAGGTAAAAGGTCATAATAACAATGATCCCTATTATAAAACGTTAATATTTTTATATTTTCTAAAAGACACTTTAATGTACTTAAAGGTAGTAAAATAATTTGGCATGGTTTTTTTATTACAGCATGACTTGAACGGGTTGTCTCTCTAAAGTCAGTCGATGACAGTTCAAACGTAATTATCTATTAATTAAAGTAATAACAATTTACAATTATTTTTTATTAATACTATTAGATTTATAGATTAATGTGCATTAAATAGTTCATCAATAATTTATCAAGTGTTAATTACTATCTATTTCAATATTTATGTGTTTTGGAGCTGAAGAGGTCTATTGTTTTGTTCCTGCGGTTATACAAAACTATCTGATTGGCTGAGAGCGGCAGAAGGGGAACTAAAGGTGGTGGGGCAGAAACGGCACGGTCGACAGCTGGCGATAGCTGTCTTCACGACCGTCCATGGATGACATTAAATGACATTTGAATTACTTCGTACTTACCAAGGAATCTAAAATAAATAAAGACAAGGTAGGGGTCAAGACATGCAACGCCCTCTATGAACCAGGTGTTCTTTTGCACCTATGACATCATCAATTACTAATACTGTTAATGCTAATGATGACGTCATAGGTGCAAAAGAACACCTGGTGCATAGAGAGCGTTGCGTGTCTTGACCCCTACCTTCTCTTTATTTATTTTAGATTCCTTGGTACTTACTTATTCTGCTTTCCCTTCCCGTAGACTCGTGAGTTTTGGGAGCGTCATCCTCTTCTCCTTCTCAGGGGGAGGGTAGGGTTAGGCCTAAGGTGGGTTGGGTTTACCCATTGGCTCTTTGTGTGAAAAAATCATCCAAACTGTAGAAACAGTTTTGGATAAGGAAAAACTTGAGCTCACTCTTAAATTTGACTATCTTATCTATTGTCTGAATCTTTTTTGGTAATGATTGAAAAATTTTTCTGCCAATGTATTGTGGTTTTTTTCATACAATTTAAGATTGTGCTGCTCTGAAAAATTATTCTTAAATCTAGTGTTGTGTTGATGTGTTAAATTTACATACTCAGGAAGAAAAGTTTTAACATATACTGCAATTTTAAAAATGTAAAGACTAGGAACTGTTAAAATCCCCAATGAGATGAAATGATCCCTACAATGTTCTCTTGGGTGGAGTTTGAGCATTGCTCCTAGTGATTTCTTTTGACATGTGAAAATTTGTTTGAGATTTGTCTCAGAAGCACCCCAGAGCGCGATGGAGTAAGGGTAATTATGCAGTTTAGGTGACACCTCTTAAAAATTGAATTTTTTTGTGTCAAATTATTCCAAATTACCCCCTGATTTTGAAAATTATAATTTTTTCCGCGGAAAAAGTCGGAAAATGCCGGAAAATCGAAAAAACCGGAAAAACATTTTTTTGCCAAAATAAGTCAAGTGGGTACTTAAAATGACGGGGAAATCAAGCTGAATACAAATGTTCAAGAATTATCGAAATCCGTACATAAATAACGAAGTTATCGCCGGAAAAGCGGTGGAAATTCGGAAACTGGTTAGTGACAATTTTATCCAAAAATAGTCAAGTGGGTACTCAAATTAACTGGGATGTTAAGCTGATCACAAATATGTAAAAATTATTTCGATCCGATTTTAAATAAACCGGAAATTGCAGGAAAAGTGTTGTAAATAATTTTTACATATTTGTGATCAGCTTAACATCCCGGTTAATTTGAGTACCCACTTGATGTATTTTTTGAATAAAATGGTGGCTAACCGGTTTCCGCATTTCCACCGCTTTTCCGGCGATAACTTCGTTATTTATGTACGGATTTCGATAATTCTTGAACATTTGTATTCAGCTCGATTTCCCCGTCATTTTAAGTACCCACTTGACTTATTTTGGCAAAAAAATGTTTTTCCGGTTTTTCCAATTTTCCGGTATTTTCCGACTTTTTCCGCGGAAAAAACTATCATTTTCAAAATCAGGGTGTAATTTTGGACAGTTTAGAACAAAAAAATTTAATTTTTAAGAGGTGTCACCTAAACTGCATAATTACCGGAGTGGGAGATGTGCGACTCGAGTAAGCAGTGGTAAACACCCTTCAAGAGACTCAGGTTCTCCAATGGCCTGAGACTTCTCAGGACAAAGGTCCCCTTTGCCATCTTATCTTTGATCGTCACCAGCTGCTCACTCCAGCTCAAACCATCGTCCAACACCACTCCCAGAAAGCTTGCTGATTTTGCCTGACTCAACTCTGTATCACCAATCTGAAGACTTGGTACTCTGTTATTTTTTGAGAGCCGCTTTTGATCTGTTTGAATACAGAGATAATTGGTTTTGTCTGGGTTCAATTTCAGTCGGTTTTCTTCGAAAAACTGGGCCAGTTCATTTATTTTGAAAAATGATTCTTGTTCAAGGGTATCCAAGTTTCTATTTTTGGTGATAAGGGTTGTGTCATCGGCGAAAATGAAAAGATTTTCTTCTGGTGTTTTGTTTGTAACATCGTTTATATAAACAAGAAATAACAGGGGCCCAAGTATCGAGCCTTGTGGCACTCCTGCTATAATTTGCTTTTCGGTGGATCTTACTGAAGTTATTCTATTAGTTGTTTCATGAAAAATTTCTGTGACTTGAGTTCTGTTCCCCATGTATGATTTAACCCATTCTATTGCTAGGCCACTGATCCCCAGACTCGTCAGTTTCCTAAGCAATATGTCTGCATCAACACAATCAAATGCTTTAGATAGGTCAGCAAAGCAGCTTATGACTGACTCTCCTGCATCCATTGCATCGATACAGTCGTTTAGAAAATCAATTAATGCCAATTTGGTTGACTTTGATTTGCGAAAGCCATATTGCTTCCCACATAGAAGGTTATTACCCTCCAGGTAGGTCGCAAGCTGTTGGCAAACCACTTTTTCCAATAATTTTGAAAAAATGGGGAGGAGTGATATCGGACGATAGTTGCACACCTCCCGCTCATCCCCCTTTTTGAAGATTGGTCTGATTTTCGCCCTTTTGCAGCCATTTGGGAAGATTCCGTCCCTCAGTGAGGTGTTTATTATATTTACCATTGGTCTTACGAGTTCCATCTGGCAATACTTCACCATTTTCATATTTATCTTATCCAATCCTATCGAACATTTAGGTTTAAACTTTTTGAGAATGTTTATTAGATCATTTTCTGTGATTTCTTTAAAGTTACTAAGGCCTAAACTATTATTTTGATTGTCTCGAGGAAAAGCTCCCATTTGCGGTGTCCTTAAATCATTAGCCAAATCTTTTGTTACATTTATGAAGTAGTCATTAATTAATTAAAAAATGGAGAAAACATCATTCAAAACTGCGCAGGATATTCAACCTACCAAAGTAAAAACACATTGGTTGATCCGAATTGCCTTGTTACATCCATTACATCCTGATAATTATTTCTCCTCGACTAAATATAGACTAAAACCAATTTTGAACATTTAAAAAATATATTTTTTATTTTAGATGCAAATATCAGTTTATTTTATTTTAAAACAAAGGTAAATCAATTGTGCTGAGATGATAATGTTAGGGAATTTTGTATATGTAACGTGGGGGAAAATCTTATTTACATAGGTTAATAAATAAATAAATAAATAAATTTATTCACCTCAGACATGTAAACATGCGTTAGGCATACTTAATCTAACTTAAATTTATAACACATAGGTTTTGTATGCTAATTTTTTCCATATGGTTTCTTCTTTTTCATCAATATAAATTCTTTGTTTTCTTCTTTTTTTCGTAAAAATTTTCAAGTGAGTATAAAGGTTCTTCCTCAAGTAAATTTTTTAACACTTTCAATTCTTTTGATGATTTTATTTCCAATTTATAATTTGTTTTAATAATATTTATAATTTTCCGTGATATTTCATGGGGAGATTTTTCATATAAAACTGTTCTATGAAATTTTGTAGGAATTAGCATTGAATTTCTGGTCTGGTAGTTATATTTACATTCTTCATGTATCAATCCTTTATTCTTTAAATAAAATTTTGCCATTTCATAAATGTACAATCCAAATACTGTTAAAATTCTGTTGTTTTTAAATAACTCGTAACAATGTTCCAAATGGTGTACATAATTTATAATTCTGATAGCTCTTTTTTGTATTCTAAAAATTTTTATCTGATTTTTTATGGAAGAATTGAAAAATACTGGTATACAATAATTTAAAGTGTTTTGGAAGTAAGCAAAATAACACATTTTTAGAATATTTCTATCCACACATTTTGAAAGGATTCTAAGACTAAAACATACTGAATTTAATTTCTTTACAATATTTTCAACGTTGGTGTTCCATGAAAAATTTTCATCAATTTTTATACCAAGGAGGGTTGAGTTTTTTACAACTGGAATCTTTTCATTTTCACAGTGTATTTCTTTTATTTCATTTAATTTATGGTTTTTATAACATATAATATTTGTTTTTTTACAATTAAGGCATAATCCGTTTATTTTAAACCATTCATTTATATTTAAAATTGTGTGGTTTAATTTCAATTTCAATTCTTCTTGACTTTCGGCTGATACAATCGCACAAGTGTCATCTGCATACTGTAAAATTTTTCCATATTTTATATTTGCTGGTAAGTCAGAAACATAGAGAATGAATAATAATGGACCTAATATTGATCCTTGAGGAACCCCTATATTGATTGCTTGCCATTGTGAGTTTGATGTTATATGGTTTTTCGTTCTTAAGCTAACTCTCTGTCTTCTATTTCTTAAATATGATGAAATAATATCACTAACAATTCCTCTTATCCCAAAATTTTCAAGTTTTTTTAATAGTATGTTGTGATTTATGCTATCAAATGCTTTTGTGAGATCGCATTGTATTGTAGAAATATAATTTTTATTTTCTATGTTCTAGGATATTATACTTACATAATTTGTTAAAGCATCTAAAGTGGATCTATTTTTTCTAAAGCCAAATTGTTCTTCATTTAAAATTTTGTTTAGTGAAATGAAGCTTACGAGTCTTTCATATATGATTTTTTCTAGAACTTTAGAGAGAACTGGAAGTAAAGATATTGGCCGATAATTATCAAGATTTTTTAATTTTGGATTTTTCTTAATTGGGACTACTGTTGATTGTTTTAGAAGATCTGGGAATATTCCAAATTGCAAACATTGATTAAATATATAAGTTAAGCAAGGTGAAATTGATGTTATACACTTTTTCAAAACACTAACTGATATTCCATCATAGCCAACTGATTTTTTATTTGGTAGATTTTGAACTATATTTTGGATTTCTTTTTCAGTAGTGGGTGCCAAATACATTGAACAAGGTATACTTTCTTTGTAACGTTTCAATTTCAATTCTGCTTTATCGATATTTGGGGAGAGGTTTAATCTGTTTGTGATATCAAGGAAATATTGATTTACGATATCAGGAGAAAAGGATTGCTCTTCATTTTCATTTTTGATGTTTTTAGTACCCAATTCATTTTTAACTATAGACCAAATAGCTTTTGCTTTATTCTTAGATTCACTTATATACACTCCATTCGCTTTAATCTTACTATCTCTAACCAATTTCCTTAGACGGATTTTAATGTTGTTATACATTTTTAAAATTTCTTTTTCATTTGTTTTAGTGTACAGTATGTAGTATTGTCTCTTTAGCAAACTTAATTCTTTTATTTCTGAAGTCATCCATTTCTTTGTTTTTTCATGTCTCTTTTTATATATTATTTTCATAGGGATATTTTCATCAAGTATATTTGTAAAAGTGTCAATAAATATTTTATACGTTTCATTAATTATATTATTACAGTTTTCAAAATTTACTGGTCTCTCATATATAGCATCCCAGTTTGCATTTTGTAACCCAGTATTCAGTTTTTCAATGTTTTTATCAGAGTAAATTCGTTTGGTAATTTTTTCCCTATGATATTCTTGTTTCTTTTCAATAGTTATTGACTGTAAATAATGATCAGATAATCCTGGGTTTAAAGTAAAAGCATTGCTTACATCAAAATTTGTGTATATGTTATCTATACATGATTCAGAATAGTGAGTTATTCGGGTCGGAGTTATAATATTGGGATTTAAGCCAAATGATGCTAACAGTGAGAGAAATTGGGTTTTTTGACTTGATTCTTGAAGAAGATCAATGTTGAAGTCTCCTGCTAGTATCACTCTTCTCTTAAATGTATTTAAACTTTTGAACATTGTCAAAAGTAAAGTTTCTAGTTGGGACATAAACATTTCAAAATTATTTTTGTAAGGAGTTCTATAAACACAAACACATAGAATATTCAATTCATTAATCTCGACAGCGGATATTTCACATACATATTTAACTGACAAGGAAACTAAATCAAGTCTTTCCAAAGATTGTTTGAACAAATCATTATGAAGAAGAATACAACTCCCGCCTCTCTCATTTTTATCACGACAGTAGCTAGATGCTAATTTTAAATCTGGAAAAGTATTGAAAAGTCCATAACTTTCTTTAGATATCCAGTGCTCTGTAAGCACTAGTATTTTTATGTTTCTAATTTCTTCGTTTAAAATAATAATTAAGTCATTTATTTTTTCAGCCATTCCTCTTACGTTGAGGTGCGTTATATCCATATTTTCTTTTTTATGGTTTATATTTTTATAGATTTCATTTCTATTTAAGTCAATTACATCACCGATACTTCCTTTTAGTTTTCCTGGCTTTTACAAAGCACAATCAATTTTTTCAAGGTTTTGTTAATTATATGAACACCTTTCCTATTTAAATGTACACCATCTCTGGCTAAACAAGAGTCATCTATAAATTTATTTATGTTAAAGTATACAAATTGTTGTTCCTCACTTAAGTTGCATATTTTGTTATTTGTTTCATTTAAAAGATTTACAGGAATGTCTCTCCTTAAAACTATACTGTTTACAATCAATCTTGACTTTGGGAATTTCTTTTTTATATTATTTACAGTGTGATACATTTCAGTCATAACCTTGTCCGGTGATTTATACCTTTTCATGTCATTCGTTCCAACATGTAAAATTATTGTTTCTATCTTATGTTGAAATTCAAATTTTAATTCTTCTAATTTCTTTGTTAGCTGTTCAGTCCCTATCCCAGGAAACACTTTAACATGTGCGTCATTGATTTGTAAATGCTTTAATAAGGAATCTCCTAATATTAGGGTGTCATGTTTAATGTTATTTTCTTCAATGACTTTTTCCATTGGGTTTATCCCTAAATAGTCAGAGTTTAAGTTATCTGGTGAATTACATTCATGGTCTGGAGGAAAATTAGAGATATTCTGCATATTTTTATACTTGTATAGTATTTGGTCACATAGTAATTTACCATATTGCTTTTTGCCTCTTAAATTGAAGTGGAGACCATGTTTTGTATAAGTACTTCTGTTCAGCTTATATAAAGGTAATAGGGATGCAAAAGGATATTTGTTGATTAGCTGTTTCAAACCTACATTTACATTTTTAATCATTCTATTTAGATACGGCTTGTCATATCGAAATGGGATCTTGCTTATAATTATATTGGTATTTGATGTTTGTTCAATTGTTTTTTTAAATGTATTTATTATATCATCCACTTCGTTGGGATGGTTCCCATCAATATCGTTTGTTCCTCCAATTATGACAAGAAAATCATTAGAATTTAGCAAATGAATATTTTTTATGTTGGCATTAATTATATTGTTTAGAGTCCCATTTGGTCTGATATCACTTTTGATTGTAAAGGTAGAGTTTAGTTTGTCACTAATTAAGTCGTTCATTGATCTGCCATGACTGTCTGATAAAATGAGCACTTTATTCTTTGATGCAGACATCCAATTTCTTTTAGAAATTTTTCCATCGGTTTTTGATTTTTGAGCTTGCAATCCATTTTGATTGTCATGTCTTATTTGGCATTTAGATGTAGGAATAGATTGTTCTGTAAAATCCATTAATGCTGCGTATTTGTTAGTACATTTTAGCACAAATTTATTTCTTGGGATTGTATTTTTATTAAATTTTGGAGATTTATTTTTGTTACTGTTTACAAGTTGGAAATCATCTTTCCTTTCACCAGGAATATTTGTACTGCACATGTTACCCAAACTTTGAGTTTCAGTTTTCTCAATGGCAATGTTACTCTTTAGTGCTGTCTTTGTTGATGCATTCAAGTTTTGTATTCGTGATCTGATTTCTTTTACAGGAACCTCTTCTATAAAGTAAGTTTGATTTGATATATTTTTGTTTTCTTTAACAAGGTTACAGAAAATTTCAATATTTCGTAGAACATGAACACCACAGTCATGTCCATTCGTTTGCTGTGTACAAAGCATATTCTTCATTTTTGGGGAATTTTTTTGTTTAAAGCCTCGGGCAAGTTGTACAGCAGCTTCATAGCCATGTTTTTCATTAAAGTTTGACAAAGAATCAAAGTGGTAGAATTCATTTTTTGACCTAATGTACGCTAATAAGCTCCAGTGTGATCCGTCTAATTCTCCTTTTTTGTTTACAACTCCTAAACTGTTATTTACTATCATTAGGATGTACTCTACTTTAGACAAAGTTGAAAATATCCTTTTTCTATTTTGCAGTTTCACTAACAGTGTTTCAACTCCATTTAGAATATGAACATTTTGTGGTATATCAATATAAGCAGCTATATATCCTGTTAGATGTTCGTCACCTAAATCTTCATCACTACAACCAAAAAGTGAGTCATTTATTGATGGGTATTGCTCAAGGTCAAACTTACACAAATTATTTGCACTTGGGTTTTTAACTTCTTTACGACATAATGCTGTAGGTGTAATACTTTGGTGTAGTTCTTCACCAAAATTTTGAGTTCTTCTTAAATAAAGCATAGTTTTTATTTCTAAAACGCTATCTTCAAGGGCTTTAATTCTTTGAAAAATAGATTTCAAGTCATCCTGATGGTTTTCATTGAGTGTTTGTTGAAGTGACTTGTTTTCTATAGCTTTTTGCCGTCTAGTCTTTATGATTGGTTCAAATTTGAAATTATTCAAAGAGGTGTTAGTATTTTTCAAAGATTTTTTGGCGTTCATTTCAGTTTATAATTTGTTTACAGTTACGTATTTTAGGTTAAGTGTATATGGATTAGATTTATACTTATAATGTTTAAAAATACTATTAATACAGTTTTAATTTTAAACTATCATTGCTTAATCTTACCAATAAATATCGTTCAAAACTAGTATACTTTCAGTATTCACTAATTAAATTAAAATTATTTCAGAGCTTTACAATTTTGAGGTTTCAAGTCATCAACATCAGCTGTAATAGGTAGACTGGTGGACCTGAATTGAATGGATTAACTTAGGATTATTTATACACGTACAACCATTATAAGAACTACGAAGTTACATGGAAATTCCAAGCCTGCCGGTGGCAAAAAAGAAAAAAAAGAAAAAAATTATACACGTCTGTGACAACACAACACAAACTTAACCTCAATTAGTTAACAAACTTAACCAACTTAATTTAAGAAACAGTAGGCTTATAACAACAACAACCGTATTATAAAATGAAAGTGATCTTGCATTTCAGAAATTCAAGCGCGATAAAAAACTTGCTCTCTTACTCAACAAAATTTGATGGTGCGAGCTCTCTATATTTTTGCAAGTGTGATAGGCCTAGTTCAACAGGAAGTCAGTTTGAGGGGAAATCAAAACAGAAAGGATTTGGAAATGAAACCTCCAAAAAATATATAATAACCTTGGGGTTTGGAGTTTTAAGTGGGATTGGGATTTTTATATCATTAAAAAATTTTAATGAACATTCTGATATATTTCACAAAGGCCGAGGCATAACTCACTTCTTGCGATGCATTTCTCCTGTTGTTAATGCAGCTAAACCTGTTGATACCTTGCCTCCAAATAAGGATAGTTTGAGGATGAAATTCAACTTTATAGCTGAAGTTGTTGATAAATGTGCTTCTACAGTAGTGTATATTGAAATACAAGATTCTAGGAGGTGAGTCTGTTAAAATCTACCTAGCCTAGGCGTAGGCTAAGTTAGGCATACTTTGTTAATTTAGCACTTTCTCTGTTAAAATAAGCTTATCGAATCGTCATGATTCAGTTTATAGCCCGCCCTGCAATACTATGCCTACCTTGGATTCAGATTGTGTAAACACCTTCATTTTAGCGAATTTCCCATATAGGGAATAAGCTATTACTGTAGGTCTCATGGTAGCCTAAGACCTAAGCCCGGGACCATGCTACTTTTTCGTTTTAAGGTGCCCAGAGACCCAAAATAATAGTCATTAAAACTTATATATATATATATATATATATATATATATATATATATATATATATATATATATATATATATATATATATATGTATGTGTCCCTACGCACGATAACTCTCGTAAAAAAGGTCCGATCGACACCAAATTTGGTAGAGATGTGTAATCCTACGTTTATTCGGATGAGTTTGTAAACCAGACATATCGACCTACCGGAAGGGGTAGTTTTGGGGGGTTTTGTACCCCAAAAATGGGTTTTTTGCATTTTTCATATGTAATTTTAAAAATTTTTTAATTTTTATTTTGACAATTGGATTTAGCTCAAAAAAACACACAATTTAGTACTTTGAAGCTTTGCTCTATCTCCATTGGTTACCGAGATATTAAAAAGTCTAAAGACAGTACATTGTATTTTGAAGCTCCAATGTTAATCTTAAATGGAGAATAAGAATCTGTTAATATTTCACTCATTAACCAATATTTTTGGATGAAACTTGGTATTTAGCATCATTTGGTTGAGATTCATTAATTTATGGTAAAATCTTGGTTTTTATGCTTATCATGGCAGCAAACCTGCATACTCTTTTCCCATGTTAATCATATGGAGAATAGGCAAAATCCTTTAGCAATGGACAGATATTGATGAAACTTAGTATATGGCTTTATATGGTTGAAATAAATTGTTTTTATGCTAAAAACCTACTTTTGGTGTTCCCCATGGCAGCATACCTGCATACTCTTTTCTATTTATCATAAGGAGACTAGACATTTATTTCCCTATTTATGAGCATGTGATGACGTTTGGTTTACAGGTTTATCTGGTCAAAATTAATATTACTAATTAGGAAATTCGCTGAGTACGCAGGTCTGCTGCGACGGGGTGTATTAATATTGGAGTAGGCCTACAGTAAGTTAGTAGTAGGCCTAGGCTAAAGCAAACTACAGCCCCTAAAAAGGCCTAGATATGAGAACATCATCGTCCGAAAGTTAGGGTTAATCCTACCATATGTTCTTTTAATCCCTGGATACGTCCTCTTTTTAGAGCACAAACAAGTTGGGATTGGATTCTAAGATAGCCTCCAATTTTCGGGCTTTTTGGAAGCAGCAAAATGAATATAGGCCTAGGCCTAATCTGTATTATTTATGTTTGAACAATATCCAGTAACCAACGACTGCTCAAACAAACAGCTATTAACTTTTTAACTCCAATTGCACATGCAAGTGAAATCTGCTTGCACCATTTAACTTATAGGTGCTAGAAAATAAACCTATAGAGTAAAAACAGTAGGCCCTATGTAAATTTTTTTTTAAAGTGCTATAATTTTTTAACGGGCAGGGGAGAGTGCATAAAAAATAAAAATAGGCTAGCCTTTGAAGGGAAAATACCCCTGTCGCAGCAGACCTTCGTCCTGAGCGAATTTCCGATTCAGTATTTTTTATTCTCCCCATAAACACTATGGGAATGAGGATGTAGGTTTGCTGCCATTGGGATGTTGTAAGTAGATGTAGTATAACCCCTTCACAGTGTAGATACATGATATATTAAACAAATTCTGCACTAGGATACGGTAGGTTATTTTTTACTTTCCCTATAAACCCATTGGGGTGAGTATGTAGGTTTGCTACCAAAATGGGTTCTGTAAGTAAATATTTAAGCTAAACCGTACCTAGTGAACGTGAAAAATTTGATCAAGTTATGTCAATAAATAAGCGAGATAAAGGGTTTTGTTGATTTCCCATAAGAATAACTTTAGAAACCTATTTTTGGCTTTTCTCCATAACATGTTAAGCAAAGGCAAAAATTCAAAATACCGAATTGTTTGTTTTTTCAAGATAAGGTATTTTAAATAGGTAGCGTGTGTTAAAAATGATAAATTTTGAAAATTATGGTTAAAAAATGTAAAAAACCCATTTTTGACCCTCTTGAAACCCCATAAAACGCTGTTCCCATTACCCAATTATTCTGGTTCTCAAACTCATAAAAATAGACTTTGTTTGACATCTTAAATCAAATTTCATCAAAATCGGAGGTCCCTTCCAAAGTTAGCAGTACCACGGACACACACACATAAATATATATATGAACACGTTCGCTACTACAATATTTAAAAAAAAGTGTAACCATAGACCGTCGCCGCAGTTTTGCAGCGGGAGAGTTCTACTGAGAGCCCAAAGCCGTAGATCTGCAACAATGGTTCCTTGATACTAAATTCAAAATTTTTTTTGGAACAGTCTATTCTAAAGGTTTGATATTTTAAGCAAGGTCTACAGGATTGTCCGCCGCATTTTTGCGGCGCTTGGTCTGTGGCTAGGACGATCACTGACGTCATTGGACAGTTGGCAACACTTTTGGACAGATTCTATTGATTCTATTCGTGGTCTGTGGCATAAGTCACAACCACAAAGACCGGTCTACAAGGAAGTCCATGAATTGGTTGGTGGGCTGAGGGATTGGCCTGATATGCGGCGGCTGGTAGCGAACGTGTTAATATAGCCTATACAAAAATGAACGAATAGTGTTTTTGGCTTTTGGGGACCTCAAAATGAAAAAGTAACATGGTCCCGGGCTTAAGTCTTACCATGGCTACTACCGTAATAACGTATTCCCTATAGGAAAATTTGCTGAAATAAGAAAAGAGAAGAAAAAAGAAATAAAGTGTTAAAAAAATAAATTTTCCATTAAAAAGTGCTAGATGACAATATTTTGTATCTCGATTGTAGGTGTATGAAGAATCAAATGGAATCATTCGCATTTCAAAATTACCATTTAAAGACACAAACCATATTCGTGTTTACATCTGCAGTATCGATAGCGGGAATGGGTGGGTGTATTGGATCTTAGCACTTTTCTAGGAAATTGGGGAATTAATTGTGTAGAATAATAAAGAGAACTGAGATGAATTAAAATAGGTACTTTTTATTGAAAACACTGTTTACAACAAGAACATTCAATATAAACAACTTTTATGTGTCCATGACAACCAAGATAACATATGTAAAACACAATTATTATAACACCCTCCTTATTTGTGCAGTCCTTGGCACTTTATGCAGTCTCTGAACTTCTGGCTATCAAGCGCCTTTGTTAAAGAATCAGCAACCATTTCTGTTGTAGGAATATAAATGAACAACAGGAGTTTAGATTGGACCTTCTCTCGCAAGAAATGATGTCTCACATCAATATGTTTTGTTCTTGCTTGGTACATTCCATTTAATACTAAATTTTTTGCACCTTGATTGTCACAGTTTATTTGTACAGGACTCTTTGCAGAGGGGTCAATTTCTTTTGCTAAACCATTCAACCACAAAGCTTCTTGTGCTGCAGAAGACATAACCATATATTCGGCTTCTGTGGTTGAAAGTGAAATCGTAGGCTGTCGTTTGGTACACCAAGAAATAGGACCATCGCACTTCATAAATATGTATCCAGTGACAGATTGTCTTTCATCAGGATCACTTGCCCAGTCAGCATCACAATATCCAAAGAAACTCCCACCTTTTGAACCGTCAAATTGTAATTTCAGCGTAGAAGTTCCTCTTAAGTACCTGAACACATGTTTAACACCATTCCAGTGCTGTATCCCCGGATTATTGTTAAATCTGCTTAGATTACTAATAGCATAAGCTATGTCAGGTCTTGTAACTTGGGCCGCAAATAAAAGACTTCCAATGGCCTCTTGGTAAGGAATTCTCATCATCTTCTTCCTTTCCTCTTTACTTTGTGGCTGTTGCTGTTTACTAAATTTGTCATGACAGCTCATTGGAGTTGACACAGGATTACACTCGTCCATTCTAAAACGTTTCAATACATTTTCAATGTATGTTTCCTGGCTTATCCAAATTTTCTTCGCCTTTCTGTCCCTAGTTAGTTGAAATCCCAGCACAGACTTGGCACCGCCAAAATCCTTCATCTTAAAAGACTTCATTAACTGAGTTTTCATTTGCTGTTGTAATGTATAAAAGACAGTATAGCTTAACGTAACATAGTAATTTAGTCATGAGTTCTAAAGTCTGTACGAGTGGCTGCCCTGATGTTACGTCATCGACGAGCACCGACTTCCGCCGGCTCTGTGCAGTATCTCGCCGAGGTCTTTGTCCGAAGTAAGTGGTCGGTTCTTTTATGCTTTACATATAAATGTAACAGTGGCGCAGTGCGGTATTAAATAGTATTTTCTCGTTTTTGAGTTCTTTTACAAAGGCAAGAAATGTCGTCGAGTGGGACGATAGGCCGATTAGCGGAGTTTAATCCGGATGAAGAAAACGTGTCAGCCTACTTGTTGCGGATGAAGCATTACTTTAAAGCGAATAAAGTTCAAGATGATTTTAAAGTTTCAGTCTTAATTACAGTGGTGGGACCGAAAGTGTTAGCTGTGTTAACAGATTTAGTTTCGCCGGATGAAGTTGATTCTAAAAGCTATGAGGAACTTTCACAGATTTTGTCTAATCACTATTCACCCAAAAAGCTCGTGGTGGCCGAACGTTACACGTTCTATTGTCGAAATCAAAAGCCGGGAGAATCGGTGTCAGATTATGTAATTGCTCTTAAACACTTAGCCCAATCGTGTGACTTTGGTACATTTCTGAAGGATGCGTTACGAGACAAATTGATAGCCGGTATTGCCAACGATCACATTAGGCAAAAACTGCTGTCGGAGGAAAAAGGCTTTGATGACACGTACACGCTAGCTTTAATGTTAGAACAGGCGGAAAACAAGTCAAATTTGTTCATGAAACATGGTGAAATTTCCAAAATAAATGTTCAACAGGCTAGTAGGCCAAGGACTAATGTGGAAGAGCAGGGACATAGGCCTAAGGCTAATCAGTTTAATAAGCCTAGGCCTAGTAAGGAGCCTAATGCAGTAAAATGTGGCCGGTGTGGGTCCGTGGAACATGTAGGATCGGAGTGTCCTTACCGGGATTTTAAATGCCATATCTGTAAGCAAGTGGGGCATCTGCAGAAGATGTGTCGTAACAAGAAGTCCGGCTGGAATAGAGGAAAGAAGAACATGGGAGTTCATCAGCTGGAAGAGGATGAAGATGTGGGCCTGCAGCAGTCTATGGAGGAGGTTAGCCTATACAACTTAGGCCGAGGAAGGTCAGACTCTGACTATCAGGTAAATCTTAAAATAAATGGGGTGCCTGTGACACTGGAATTGGATACGGGGTGTGCTATGACCATATGTCCAGTGGAAACCTTTGTGGAAAAATTTAAGCATGTTGAGTTAGAGCCTAGTAATGTAAAATTAGTCACCTATTCAGGTCACCAGGTTATGGTTAAGGGTAGGACAATGGTACATGTGGCATATAAAAATCAGAGCCTTAACTTACCACTGTTAGTTGTTCAATTAGAAAAGGCAAATCAGCCTATGTTGTTGGGCCGCAATTGGCTTTGTAAGCTTCAGCTGGATTGGAAAAGTATTTTTGCAAATCATGTTAAGGTTGAGTCTGGTGACAAGACATTGTCAGCCATTAGGCCTAGTGTAAATCCTGAATCTATTCACGAGGTGGAAGAACTGAAAATGAAATACAAAAATGTTTTTACTGGGGGAGCGGGAGAAATCAAAGGAGTCAAGGCGCACATTATTCTTAAAGAAGGGACAGTGCCTAAATTCTGCAAGGCACGGCCAGTTCCCTTTGCTCTGCAAGATAAAGTGGAGGCGGAACTTGATAGGTGGATCAAGGAAGGCATAGCCTATAGAGTTACGCAATCTGATTGGAGTACACCACTGGTGGTAGTGGCTAAAACAGAGGGAGTGCGTTTGTGTTCGGATTTTAGGCTAACCTTGAATAAGTGTATTGAAATGGAGCATTACCCTCTCCCTCAGGCCCAAGATATTTTTGCTTCATTAGCAGGTAGTGCTGTATTTAGTTGTTTAGATTTATCCAATGCATATCAGCAATTATCTGTGGCAGAGGAGTGTCAACATTTATTGACTTTAGCTACTCACAAAGGTCTCATTCGCTTGAGACGCTTACCGTTTGGATTATCCTCATCGCCAGCGATTTTCCAGAATGTAGTGGATAGAATTCTTCAAGGACTGCCGGGGACCATAGCCTATCTGGATGACGTCTTGATTGCAGCCAGTTCGGAGAAGGAGGCGTTAGAACGACTCGAAATGGTACTACAGCGGTTAAATGAGTATGGGATCAAAGTCAACGAGAGAAAATGTAAGTTTTTACAAACTAAGATAGAATATTTAGGTCATGTGATCACAGCAGATGGCATCAGGCCTCAAGAGAGTAACTTGGTCGCTCTGAGAGAGGCTCCTGAGCCAGTGAACAAGGAGGAGCTAAGAGCCTATTTAGGGCTGATAACATATTATCACGCCTTCATTCCAAATCTGTCAGCAAGGTTAAGTTGTTTTTATCAGTTGTTGAAAAAGGACGTGCCGTGGTCATGGACGGCTGAATGTTCCAAAACCTTTCAAGAGAGTAAGAGATGGGTTTTAAACTCTAGTCTTTTGGTGCACTATGATGTGTCAAAACCGATAGTGCTAACGTGCGATGCCTCACCCAAGGGAGTGGGAGCAGTTTTATCACATTTAATCGAGGGGCAAGAGAGACCGATAGCCTTTGCGTCCAAGTCCCTAAGTAAGAGTGAGAAGAATTATTCTCAATTACACCGAGAAGCATTGGCCCTGATTTTTGGGGTGAAAAAGTTTCATAAATATCTTTATGGCAGAAAATTCATATTGCAGACTGATCATCAGCCGTTGGCAGTAATTTTTGGACCGAAGAAAGGTGTACCTAGTGTGGCAGCAGCGAGACTACAGAGATGGGCCATAATCTTGTCGTCGTACGATGTGGAAGTAAAGTACAGAAGAGCGGCAGATGTTTCGCATGCGGATGGTCTATCCCGCCTTCCGCTACCAGACACGGAACCAGTGGAGGAGGACTACAATTTCATATCACATGTGGAGGCAACGGTGAAGGTGATCAACGAATCAGCAACTTGGGTGAGTGAAAACCCTTCTTTATCGGCAGTAGATATTGCTAAATGGACGGATAAGGACCCTATTTTGTCTAAAGTTAGGGATCTGGTACTTCATGGCTGGAGAAATAGTACTGATCCGGACTTAGAAATTTATCGTAGAAAACAAGATGAGTTATCGGTAGAGCAGAAGTGTGTTTTATGGGGAGCAAGGGTAATCGTACCTCAAAAACTTCAAAATGCGGTTCTACAAATACTACATGAGCAGCATCCGGGAATAGTACGCATGAAATTACTTGCTAGGAGTTTTGTTTGGTGGTCAGGGATGGAGAAACAAATAGAAAATGTGGTCTCATCATGTAGTGTCTGTCAAGCAACCAGGAACGCATCTCCTCGAGTACCATTACAACAATGGCCAACCGCTACATTCCGGTGGCAACGAATACATGTTGACTTTGCGGAAGATCCAGAATCCAGGCAGCAGTTGTTAATTGTAATTGATACTTTCTCGAAATGGTTGGAAGTATTTATCATGCCGTCTACTTCGTCAAGTAAGACTATTGAGAGACTTAGAACCTTGTTTGCGTCTTACGGGACTCCTGAACAACTAGTGTCCGATAACGCAACATGTTTCACTAGCTTGGAATTTCGTGAATTTCTGCGGAAGAATGGTGTGGATTTCAAACTAATTCCCCCATATCATCCTGCAAGCAACGGTGCAGCCGAGAGAAGTGTGCAGATAGTAAAGAAAAGCTTGTTACGTCAAGTGTTGGAGGATCAAAGGCGGTCGCAGACAACCAGTTTACAGTATAAATTAGACAATTTCTTGTTTGCGTATAGAAATACGCCACACACAGTAACAGGTCAAACACCGGCCGAGCTCTTTTTAAATTGGAAACCGAGAACTCGATTATCAATGCTAAAACCTAATTTAATCACGTCAATTGACTCGAAAAAGCTGAGACAAAAGGAGGCAGCTGACAAGTGTAGAGGAAGTGAAAGGTACTTTGTGGGAGGCCAAAAAGTGCTAGTCAAAACGGTTCGGAACGAGAAAATTTCTTGGGTTCCAGGTGTAATATTGTCACAAAAAAGTCCGGTGACTTATTTGGTAAATGTGAACCTTAAAACAAGGTTTTGTCATGCGGACCACCTTAGGGTAGCAAGTTTAGTCGAAGAGGATATGTTAGTAGACTTTCGACCCAGGGATCAGGTACCCACATCTCCCATCGTCAACTCATCACAACCTCTCAGTCCGGCTAGAGTAACGACATCACCGCAACAAAGTCAACCTAGCCAGCAAAGGGACGCACAGCTCCAGGGCAGCAGATCTCCAAGCAGTACTACGGAGACTCAGGGCAGCCCACCGCCACCCATATTGCGGAGGTCAGCACGAGTTGTGCGAAAACCTAACAAACTTGACTTGTAATCGGAAGAAGAGGTTAAAATGTAAATATTGTAAATAGAGTAGTGATAATTTTTATTTGATTTAAAATAATTGAATCTAGGTCAATCATGTTTTTATTTTACTAGCCTACATGGGACTTTTAAGTATTTTAGGCCTAGAGCAAACAGTTATGATGGTTATACTTTTGTTTTATTGAAGGGGTGGCGGGTGTAATGTATAAAAGACAGTATAGCTTAACGTAACATAGTAATTTAGTCATGAGTACTAAAGTCTGTACGAGTGGCTGCCCTGATGTTACGTCATCGACGAGCACCGACTTCCGCCGGCTCTGTGCAGTATCTCGCCGAGGTCTTTGTCCGAAGTAAGTGGTCGGTTCTTTTATGCTTTACGTATAAATGTAACAGCTGTTTAAATTTACTGTTGTTGGAGAAAAATAAAATGTCATCAACCCAAACTGCGAGTAAAAACATAATTTCCCCCTCAATTTGATAATAAACGCATGAATCAAACTTTGATTGCTTTAATCCAAAGCTCTTTAAACACGAGTCTAATTTTTTATTCCATACTCTACTGGCCTGTTTAAGACCATAGATACTCTTCTTTAGACGGCATACTCTCGTTTTACCATCTTCGTACCCAGGAGGTTGCAATATATATATTTCCTTATCGAGTTCCCCTTGCAAGAAAGCAGAAACCGCATCCATTTGGTCTATGTCCAGATCATATTCAGCAGCAAGAACAATCAAAAACCTTATCGAACTGTAACGGACAACAGGTGAAAATGTCTCATCATAATCAATTCCCCTCCTCTGGTCGAATCCCCTCACGACTAGTCTTGCCTTATAACAAGTGACATTTCCCTCGGAATCCTTTTTTAGTCTTAAAAACCCACTTACAATCCACTGGTTTTCTTGATTCCGGGAGTTCGACCAATTCCCAGGTATTATTATCAATCTGACACTTAAATTCATGGTCCATGGCATTGTTCCATGAAACCCTATTTTCACTATTCAACGCCTCCTCACGAGATATCGGATCGGATACCTCAGTGGAGAAAACTGAATATGTTACATAATCATCCAACGTAGCCGGAGGTTTTTTGTCTTGTTGTGGTCTAGTATATACAATGGTCTTATACAATTAGTCTTATACAATGGTGCAGTATGAATGGGTTGAAGATAAATTTGAAAAAAACGCAATTTATAGATTTTAAACATATAAGAAATCGAAAAGATCACAGTATTACATTTGAAATGGACGGAAACATAATTGAAGGTGAAAAACACGTAAAATTTTTAGGTTTAACAATTGACGCAAATCTTAATTTTAATACACATATTAACAACCTCTGCAAAAAGCTAAGCACCTCAATTTTTCTTCTAAGACGATTATCAAAATTTTGTGATACCCAACTAATGTTGTCTGCATATTACGGACTCTTTTACTCACAAATGAAATATGGAATAAATATATGGGGATATGCAACATCAAGAAGTAACCAAGTATTTATTTTACAAAAATTAGCAATTAGGACCATCTTTAAAAAATCAAAATTCTATCCATGCAAAGATCTATTCAAGATAAATAAAATTATGACTTTTCCCTCGTTATACATATATGAATCATTACTGTTTGTAAAAAATAATAAGTTAATATAATTATAAATTATGTATATTTGCAATGCAATTTATTGTTGTGCAATAAAGTATTATTATTATTATTATTATTATACAGCTTCATAGTCCTGCTGTTGAACTGTTGCGTTATGACCAATGTTTGGGCCAGTACCATCAATACTACTTACATTTGAAGATGTACAGTCATTACTAGAAGTACGTGGGGTGGAATCTGAGTCCTCAGTGTCCTCATCAGACAAAGTTACCTCAGGTTCGTCTGGATATACATAAAAATACTTGCCTGCATCCTGACAAGAATCTGATAACAATGAACTCCCCCACTGCTTTTCTGCGAAAGTAACATCTTTAGATATGAATGTAACTTTCTTTTGTGGGTCATTTAATCGGTACCCTTTACTTTTTTCACAATACCCAACAAATATACAAGGAGTAGATCTAGGACTGAGTTTTCTACGTTTCTCGGCAGGAATATGAGCAAATGCTTTACAACCGAAAATTCTAAGATGTTTTAAAGTAAGCTTATTACCTGACCATACTTGCAATGGAGTGGAATCCACGGACCTGCATGGCGATCTGTTCAGAAGGTAAGTGGCAGTGTTCACTGCTTCAGCCCAAAATACCTTTGGAAGCCCAGACTCTATCAGTAGACATCTTGCTCGATCTAACCATTTTGCTGAGGGGAATAAGGACAGGTTGTCTGGTGCACAATTCCTGATGACTTAAAAAATTCAGCTAAGTTACGGTTACAGTACTCCGTACCATTATCTGCTCTCAAAACTTTTATTTTTCTATCGGTCTGATTTTCTACATACTGTTTAAACTGTTTAAAATGGTCAGCGACTTGGTCCTTTGTTTTCAGAAAATAAACAAAACACATATGACTGTAGTCATCTAGAAACGTCAAAATATATCTAGAACCTCCAAGACTATTTACCTCCATAGGTCCCACCAAGTCGGAATGTACTAGCTCCAGACAATGGCTAGTTTTAGAATCACTGTTAGGAAATGGTAAACGGTGGCTCTTCCCCAACATACAGGTATCACAAACAGTCTCTGGTTTACCAGATATTTTAACATCATCAGCCAAACTATTAGTTAATTTCCTAAGACTTTCAAAATTCAAATGTCCCATGCGCTGATGCCAGAGAATCATATCATTGCATTGCATGGAAAATACAGACCTATCTGAAATCATATCCAACTTAAAAAGATTGTTAGTCAAACTAGCAGAAGCAATCAGTTGCCCTCCTGAATTGAAAATTTTGGCCCCATTATCATTGAATACCACAGAATTTCCCTTGCTTACAATTTGACTTACAGATAATAGATTAACCTTTAAGTTTGGTACATAATGTACGTTACTTACATTTACTTCAGCAGTTTTACCAGATATAGAAACAGGAAGTCTCAAATCACCAACGGTATCAGTCACCATCTTCTCATTGTTAGCTGTGGTGATCGTCAATTCTTCGGATTTCCTTTGATTCAGGAGCATTCTACTGTCCACACATAAATGACACGATGCACTACTGTCTAAAAAAAACTCGTTAGTACCACAAGTTTGTACTGAAAATGCACCAAAAAGCGACACATTTGATTTTCTAGAACTTAAGTCTTTCTTGTCCATCACACCCTTAGCAGAACAGTTTTTCGCTATGTGACCATAATCATTGCATTTATAACACCTTGGGCCTTTCTTCAATCCCTTATCAGAGATAATCTTGATCCCATTCTTGTTATTTGTACTACAATTCTTCCTCCTAGAATTCGAACAAAATAAGGCAGAATCTGTCTTCATAAAAGTTGAATCATCTGCTTTTACTGTAGAGATATCCTGCAACAACTTAGTTTTTATCGCATCTGCAGTTACTTTTCTCCCGGAAGTTTAAATTCCCATTATCATCGGTTCATACCAACTGGGCAATCCTGTAAGTAATATGGTTCCTACCCATTCATCACTGACCTCCAGACCCACAGTTGTCAACTTGTGTGCAGTTGTGACTATACGGTTCACGTATTCTTCAACAGAACTACAATCATCTAGTTTTGTGGTTATTAGAATACGGAGAAGTCCAACTCTTCTAATTAAACCGTCATCCTGGAAAGCCTTTGTCAGATTTTCCCAAGCTGCCTTTGCGTTGGTCGTATTTTGATTATGGACATAATTCACCGGATCGATCAATAAAATCAGCTTTGAACGACATTTTACATCTTATCTCTTCCGGTTCTACACGCGATATACAGTCCCACAGGTCCAAGTCCTCCTAGTAAGCTTGTACAGCAAATTTCTATGAATCAAAATTCTGTCTGCCTTTCAGTCTCTCAATAGGTAGAAAACTTTGAGGAATGGACATTTTAGTAACAAACTTTAACTTTAACAGATCTTTCACTGATTTACAATAAATGGCCCATAACCTCTAGTAAATTGGGGAATTAATTGTGTAGAATAATAAAGAGAACTGAGATGAATTAAAATAGGTACTTTTTATTGAAAACACTGTTTACAACAAGACATTTCCTGGATATAGGCCTATAGCTTTGTAATAGAAGGCCACTTTTTGTTTTGTTTCTTTGACAGTTAACAGTTAATGTATTATTATTGACCTTATTATTGACGTGTCCTATTGCATATTTTGTTATGTGCTTAATGGAAATAAAGTATTGTCTATTGTCTATTAACATTCAATAAACAACTTTTATGTGTCCATGACAACCAAGATAACATATGTAAAACACAATTATTATAACAACTTTTCATGAAAAAGCAGTGATATCTCTATATATCACACTACGACCCCCACATGCACTGAAAGAATTAAACCTCTAATGCCACAACCTTTTATTTGATAAATCCAAAGAGCACTAATTTTGACACGCACTTGGTTTATGTGTCAGCACCAAAGTTTCTGGGGAATTTTCCGCTACAAATCTTGTATACATAAATTTACTTAGAAAAGTTACAACTCTAAAAAATTGCCATGTTGAATTTATAATTTGCATATCTACAATTTTATAATTAACTTACACTTAATATTAAGGCTTGAACATTTACATTTATATTGTATTGTTGACTTAGTGACTACTGTATACAACTTAAACTAAAATTAAACTGTATAAGTATTCTTTGTCTTAGGCTAAACTAAATGAGGAAAGAATGTTATTCTTATTAAATAAAGATATATAGAATATAAAAAATGAGTATTAATTTTGGTTTTGATCTTTTTTTTTCTTTGAAGATTATAAATTATTTAGAAGAGAAGTATTTTTTCTTGAAAACACTCAATGTTTTCACTGTCCCAATTAAATACAATTTGTTAAGTTACCAAATTGTAAATAATTTTACAATAAGTTTAAATATCTGAACAATTTGATTATCTGAACCACCCCCAGTCCCAATTGGTAAGGGTACCCTAATTGACTCTCTACTATTTTATATAAACTAGAGATTGCCTCCTGATCAAAATTTCTGTTTAACTGGACCCAAGAAGTTTAAAAATACTTTATAACTGAAATATCTGTTCTTCCTGTTTTTTATCAGTTGTTTTTACAACAGCTGTCTAATGATTTAACCCATTATCCTTTCTCCATAAGATTAACATAGGAAGTTTGAAAGCCTGTGGGGCGTAGCCCTGGAGTCCAATGTGAATTAGAATGGGATTCTGCTCATCTGCAGGACAATCTAACGGTATGCCTACCGTTAAAACAAAAGTTGTAACGGTGAATATGTTTTGGTGAATATTTTTTACATTTACTGTTTTTTTATAGGATAGCCTAAATAGTTTTTGAGTAATCCGGGGGAAACTGGTTTTTGGACGCTATTTTCCAAGATGGCGGCCATAGCACAAGTTTATTTTTCGAGGACTTTTCGTATGTTATTCCGGAAGTAAAATTCAATAAACGCACCAAGTTTTGCACTGATAAGAGTTTTTTTAGGTAATTTCTCAAATATGATTGGACTAGATGTATTAGATAGGAACCTCCAAGATCGGTTTAAATAGACTGTAATGTTGAATAATGTTATATTTTAAGTTTTATCTATGGTTGCTTATAATAGATTCTCATATTTTTAGGTTAGAATTCTTCCCTGCCAGATCGATATCGAATGGCTCTGGATTTATTGTAAGCGATGATGGACTTATCTTGACAAATGCTCATGTTGTGGTAGCAAAACCAGGGAGTATAATTCAGGTTGGTCATTCTAGTTGTAAGTACTAGTTAAATAAAAATGGAAATATTCAGTGGTGTAGTGGCACATTTTACAGTGTGGGATCGCTTGATGTATTTGTCAAATTCCCTGCAAAGAAAGATATGACTTCCCGGATTTCCCGGGTTTTCAAAAACCAGTGTGGGAACGCTGTTCCCACGCGTTCCCGCCCCACTACACCACTGGAAATATTGAAATTAAGTCTGCTTCATATTAGTTTATTTTTTAATGTAACTTGTTTGTCTTTGCTTAAATTTGTTAATATTGATCCATAAATTGTATCAGACCTTGATTCAAGACTAGAAGCACTGGTACAAAATGAGGCATTAATTTTCATGTTGTATTAGAATTATAGGCCTACTTCGGACTATCTTACGGTATTTGTGATTTTGTTAGCTGAGGTGTCATTACTTGAAGGCGAATAAGGCTGGACCTGAAGTTCCACAGATTGTTTGATCTTACACTTTGGAGGAGTCTCGTGCTTTTTGAGGTCTTCAAAAAGATTTAAAGGCATCTGTGTCACCATTTTTTGTGGTAGTACAGAATAAATATAATACCTACTTACCTAGTAATAAATGGCCGTAAAATCTAAATTTTTGTTTCAGGTGAAGCTAGCGGATGGCTCAACTCATAAAGCTACTCTCTACGACTATGATTTGAAATCAGACTTAGCTTTGTTAAAAATTACAACAGATGTAAGTCAAATAATAGGATAGTTTTATGGTTCACCTGATTTAAGAGTTCATTTGGAACTCATAAAAACTATTAAATTGTGAAAAAAAAAACACAAGTTGCAGTACTTTTTATAATCATTTTTAATTTATGCATTCCTTAAATGGAAGATATGAATTACTAATTCAAATTAAATCAATTACAAATTCTTATTTTTACTAAATTATTAAGAATTTGTGATTGCTCTAGCAGATGGTAAAGCAGCATTTAAATTTAACCCTTCGTCAAACCTTCTATGTTTTACGCTACACTAGAATAGTTGAGGCTGGGTTTTTACAGCCGCATAATTTTTTTGCAACTGTTAAATAACACTTAAGTAATCAAATTGGGCCAACCTGCGTCGAAACAGCTCATTTTACTTTCTCCTCCAAAATTCTTGGGTACTAAAACTTGCTTCAACAAACTGTTACCATAAAACCATGTGCAATAGTGATCTTTTGTGCAGCGCAAGTTGCCCATCCTGTCGATGGGATCGTCGCAGGACCTACGTGTGGGGGAGTGGGTGGTGGCCCTAGGCAGTCCCCTGGCTCTCTCCAACACTGTCACCGCAGGCGTCATCTCCAGCCTGCGTACAAGTCAGGAGATCGGGCTGCAGGGGAGGGATATGGACTACATTCAGACAGACGCTGCTATCACTGTGAGTTGATACATTGAAATATCTTCAATAGGGTGATCCCCCCTAAAAATTAATCCATTTTGGTGATCATGTTAAAAAGATGGACAAGGATATTCTTTGGAAGCATTCGTTTATCCTTGATCTGTCAATTTGCCTCTGGCTGGAGCCTTTTTTTCTATTGTTGTTGGCTTACCTCTCCGTCATATGACTTTAGATTGCTGCGATTAATGAATCAGCTTAATAGTTTTCTTAGTTTTCTTTCGGTTGGTCACTTTATGCTACCTTAAAATCATTAGGCCTACTTTTTAATAAGCCAAAGATTTCGTTTTTAATTAATTAATAAGGATCGCTGTAAGTTATTGCCATAATTATTTGACAGAACTAGAGTTTGAATCTTGTTTTTACATATACTATGATTTTAATTTACCTTTGTCTCTAGTTTGTGGTGGTTGAGTTTACACTGCAACCCATATTTCAATACTGTTATCGCCCCATTCTCAAGTAGCTCGTAATTTTTTTAAAGGAGTCACATACTCAGTCGGGAAGACATCGTCATTGATAAAACATTAAAAGTCACATGAAACACGCACAACCAACATTTTTGACATAACACGAATAACGAATACAAAGTTTAAAACTTTGCAGGCCTACAGTTAGACTGACACGCTTTCCACTACTTCACAACTCCGTAACGGACGTTGCCTTTGCTGGCCACAAGGCAAGAAAGTTGACAGCGACGGTGTCTATCAGTTGACCTTTGTACCTGTGGATTTGTACTCGTCTTGGTCTTGGAGGGAAAGCAGGTTGGGGAGCATGTCGTCTTCTCTTGGTTTTCAAGAACTCTATTAAAAATTAAGTGTAAGCTTTAGTTTAATTTATCATTCAAGACTAGGCTACTGTCATATTTTATTAATTTGTAAATTGTGGAATCACTCTAGTGTCAAGGATGAACCCTTTGTTGCGTAACTTGATAATTTCTAAATAAATTTTAATATTGCTACCACTGTGGTCCTTATCCATAAGATGATGTGCGAAGCTGGATTTTTGTGGGTTCAATCTGGGATTCGGTTTATGTTCATTAGTTTTCTTTAAAAAAGATCGCCCCGTGTGGCTTATATAACATTTCTCACACTCATTACACTTTAGCTTGTATACAAAAGTTTTCTGTTGTATTTTATTCCTTAGGAGTGGTCTTTGTCTTTCTTTATTCATCGGCTGTCTTCAAAAGTTGAGTGGAGGGAAAATATCAATCCTGTGAATTTGTAATGTAAACAATATAGGCTACTTTAATTCCATTCCTTTAGAGTCCATTCTTTAATCTTTACAAGATTTATTGATTAAGATTTACCTAAAGATCAACTGGAGGACAGATTAGTGCTGGTCCACTAAATCAAAATGGTAAAAACAAAACTTTTTATTGATTATTCTAGAACTTAAGCAAACAAACCCCAATGTCATACTGTAAAACTACCTTAAAACTTAGTCTTTTATTTTTCCTTTATTAAAAAAAAAACTATAGTTATACAGGGAGGAGGTCTAGAAATAATCTAAATTATTATTTAGTCAGTCTTAAAATCTCACTATCACAAATTGTTCCATGTGTAACAGTTTTATTTATTTTTTTAGTTTGGTAATTCTGGAGGCCCCTTGGTGAACTTGGATGGAGAAGTGATTGGCATCAACGCCATGAAAGTGACCGAAGGAATATCCTTTGCCATCCCAATTGACTACGCCAAAATATTTTTGAAGAAAGCTGAGGAAAAAATTAAAAGTATTGCTATTTTTGTGTTGGTAAAATATTAATTGTATTTGTTAAGGATTTTATAATACTATATCTATAAACTCTAATACAAGTAATGTATATGTATGTATACACACGGATCTCAAAAACAGCTCTAATGATTTTCTTCAAACTTTGCAAATAACTTAGTTTTGGGATAAAAATAATAATTATATAAGACTTTGTGGTAGGAAATATCTTATTTTGTTATAATCTTGGATTCAAATTTAAAAAATTTTAACATTGGTCTTATGGAGTTTTCAATCAAAACAAAAGAGTTGCTGAAAACAGCTTACTCAACCGTCAAAGCACGAACCACATGCTCCAGGATAAATATGTGGATTTTTCTATCATAGCCAGTAACTGAATTACTAAATGATACTATAATAAAAATAATTTATCACTTTTTAAATATTTTTTAGTTAAAAAAAAGATAGTACACACCTAACTCACCTTTAAAAGTATTGATGAGCTTGACAGAAACATAGGCTACACAAAAAACACTAAAAAGTCTGTTATAATTTCCACTATCTGTGTAGTCCTTTTCAAACACAGAGAGAAATTGGCAGTTTTTTTATTCTCTCTCCAGCGAAAACTCACACCAGAGTTCAGTACCCTAATGCCTATATGAAAACAGTCTCAAAAACGAGTGAGCGAAACAATTGAGCTCATCGTGGAGGGGAGTGAGCGGAGCGAAGGAGCTCGTCTTGAAAGAAAAATACCTTTTTCATCACACTACATCGATATCACCTGTTTTCAACCCTCACTTCTACCAACGAAACACCTGTTTTCTCGGCACTAGGCCGGTAATGAATACGGTAGCAAAGAAATCTAGAATATAATAAGGTAGGTGACAAAAACAACAAATCAGTGACATAGTTGGTAGTTCAGCTGATAACAACTGTAAAATATGTATGACGTACATGGGCAAATGGTGCTTTTCCCTTGGAATCAGCTGTAGGCCTAGCTGTCACCTACCGTTTGAGGATTCTAATTTTGTTGCCCTTAGATGATGTGAATGTGGTTGCCTAGCAACCAGAAACACAAACAGTACATCTCGCTAGGTTAGTTAATGTTATGTATCGTTTGTTATGAACGAAAAAATATATTTTCACTTGTTTAGAATTTATTGAATTGTGTAGCATGATGAAAAATATTGTTCGTAACTCAAACAACATTTTTTTTGCCTGCTCTCAATTGTTTCAAATTCTTGACTTCGTTTCGAACTTGAAACACAATCTCGAGGCCGTCAAAACCCCATTTTCGGCCCTTGTAACGAAATATACTTAGTCCAGGCTCTAAACAGGTTAAGCATGCACTAAAAGACTAACGAAATCTGACTTTTGATTATTGTTTAGAACATTTAATAGATTTAAAAAAGCGATGTTGCCACATTTCCAGAGTGGGCACAACACGGGGTCGCCCCCTAGAGGAAGTCGTAGAGGAAACTGTATTGGCCTATGTCGTGTTATATATCACTTTAAAGGTCTTTGAATGTAGATTCAAATGCCACAAACCCGATCTCTAAAGGTCGAATACAACGCGAGTTATTGTGTTTTGAAATTTCGGTAAAATCCTTTCATGCAAAATTTGACTGCCTACCATTTCTGGCTCAAACGTTCATTTGAGGTCGACTTGGCGACATTGTTTTCAAATCTATTTAAATTCTATTTAGCTCCTCTTTATAAAGATTCTGAAAATTAAGTTAAATGTTTTATTTTAAGTCAAAAATATCTTTATTATACAATTCTTCATTGCTTCAAAGTCTTCATTGCTGTCTGAAATATTATGATTACATTATGATTTTCAGCCCGATTTGGGACAACCCATGAAATTTTTTGTGAAATATTTTATGTAAGCTTTAGGATCATGTTTAACAGAAAACAATGCCGCAAAGCCGACCTTAAATGAACGATCGAGTCAGAAATGGCAGGCAGTCAAACTTTGCATAAAAAGCATTTTGCCGAAATTTCAAAACGCAATAACTTGCGTTATATTTGACCTTTAGAGATCAGATTTGTGGCATTTGAATCTACATTCAAAGACCTTTAAAATGATATATAACATGACGTAGGCCAATACAGTTTCCTCCACGACTTCCTCTAGAAAATTAACGAACTAAAAAATCGTCCTTAGAAGTAGGATTATCATCTACTATTGACTATCAATATCGTGATCAAATTCTCCAATGGGCTGGTTAAGGGGGTTAAGGTGGGTCGAAAAAAAATTTTATTTTATTTTCGGAACGCTTTAGTGCAGAAAAGTTACCTAATACAATAAGGATAAAAAGTGCATATAAAATATTTAAATCGGTTAACATCTTCCGTTCGCGCATCGGACTTATAGTTTATAAAAATTTCCAAAATCTCGTTATTTTTAGAGATTTTTAAAAGTTATTAAACCTTAACAAATAAAGAAGCTCTACGTTTTTATGCTTATTTTAGCATGTAAAGAGCGTAAATAAATTACATTCTGTTCAAAAATTTAATAACTACCGTTCGCGCAACGCCTCGGAAAAAATGGAAATTAACCAATTTTAGCGATTTTACTGTGCAACTTTTGTAAGCAGACTGAACTGTTTTGAACAAGAGTGCACTGGTTTGAGATGGATTGAACTGGTTTGAACTGGATTTAGTCGTGGTATATCCCCTCCCTGCTCTAACCCCCTCCCCCTCACTACCAACTCGGCCTTGTACTCGCCGCCATCACGTGTTTTACTCTTCAGTCTGTCGTAGTGCCGCGCTCTGTCTAGAACAGTTTGAACTCGCTTTGGTGCCATGTGTGACTTTCGTGTTGTGAGCCACTCCTTATTGTGCATTGTTTTGTGTTATTTCCTCGACGTATGTCTTAAAATATTAAGTGATGATGAATGAATCACAAGCTTTTTTCACTAGGAGTGTGATTGCCGACTCCAGACAGGAGTTTTACTGTCCTATTTTTGGCGAACCAAAAGGATTCCTGCAAAATAGACTGCCCACATATGAATGTGTTCTTAGATGCTGAGAAGAGAGATGCTGTGTGCTTAATGAAGAGAGATACAATCTTTCCCTCGTAAGAACCAATAAAAATGTGAGTTTCGCCAAAGTAGCCTCTACTTTAGCAAAACAAATCAAATATTTGTAAGATAAAGCATCCATTCCGTCGTTGTCTGACTGCCGAACTGTAAAGCTGATTGAAGTGTATCACGATTCTTATATTAAGATAAGGAAGTCGTATAGACGTGATAAAGACAAGCCTTTATTTAAATGTAGGCTTTAAATTGTCTAGCCTACATTTAAATACAGGCTTGTCTTTATCACGTTTATATGACTTCCTTATCTTAATATAAGAATCGTGATACACTTCAATCAGCTTTCAATTCGGCAGTCAGACAACGACAGAATGGATGCTTTATCATACAAACATTTGATTTGTTTCGCTACCGTAGAGGCTACTTTGGCGAAACTCACATTTTTATTGTTTCTCACGAGGGAAAGATTGTATCTCTCTTCATTACAAAATCAAAAACCACATTCATATGTGGGCAGTTTATTTTGCAAGGAATCCTCTTGGTTCGCCAAAAATAGGACAGTAAAACTCCTGTCTGGAGTCGGCAATCACACTCCTAGTGAGAATAGCTTGTGATTCATTCATTATCACTTAATATTTTAAGACATACGTCGAGGAAATAACACAAAACAATGCACAATAAGGAGTGGCTCACAACACGAAAGTCACACATGGCACCAAAGCGAGTTCAAACTGTTCTAGACAGAGCGCGGCACTACGACAGACTGAAGAGTAAAACACGTGATGGCGGCGAGTACAAGGCCGAGTTGGTAGTGATGGGGAGGGGGTTAGAGCAGGGAGGGGATATACCACGACTAAATCTAGTTCAAACCGGTTCAATCCATCTCAAACCAGTGCACTCTTGTTCAAAACAGTTCAGTCTGCTTACAAAAGTTGCACAGTAAAATCGCTAAAATTGGTCAATTTCCATTTTTTCTGAGGCGTTGCGCGAACGGTAATTATTGGATTTTTGAACAGAATATAGTATATTTACGCTCTTTACATGCTAAAATAAGCATAAAAACGTAGAGCTTCTTTATTTGTTAAGGTTTAATAACTTTTGAAAATCTCTAAAAATAACGAGATTTTCATAAACTATAAGTCCGATGCGCGAACGGAAGATGTTAACCGATTTAAATATTTTATATGCACTTTTTATCCTTATTGTAGTAGGCAACTTTTCTGCACTAAAGCGTTTCGAAAATAAAATAAAATTTTTTTTCGACCCACCCTAATGGGGGTTCCCCGTGTTGTGCCCATTCTGTAAATTTGGCAACATCGGTTTTTTACATCTACTAAATGTCCTCAACAATAATCCAAAGTCAAATTTTGTTAGGCCTTCAGTGCGCTCAACCTGTTCAGAGCCTGGACTAACTATTACTGATATTACTATGACTACAAAGAATTTTTTAAGTTTATCGAGCAAATGCTCAGATCCAAGGTATTTTAAATTAACTGACAGAAAACACCAGTTCTGTTCTGTGTTTAGTTTGTATACGGGGTAACAATTAAGTTTGAAACCTTTTTTATTCACTTTTAAATCACACAAGAGAAAAATACCAAAGTTCACATATTATTATTGGTTATAGTAACCTACATCTGTGCATCTACTAACGGGGGACCTCTCTAGGGAGCAGCCCTCAAGAAGCCAGAAGAAAAAATTTTAGAATTAAACATAGATTGATATATATCTTACATTAAAATACTCTCTGGGTAGAGTAAAACTGGCCTCAAATCGATAATCAAGTCAAAAATGGCAGACGACCAAACTTTGTGTTAGCAACATATTACCAACATTTTAAAATGTAATAACTCCCGATAAATTTGACCTTCTGGGTCGGGTTTGTGGCAAATTGTTCACAACTTTAAGACCTTTAAAATAATATAACATAGACCAATGTAGATTCTATTGGCCCAAACCATGTTGCAGTTCATGTTCTATGTTCACATGTTGCAGTTCATGTTGGCTGTATTCTTTAACAGCAAAGAATCAATTCCCTCATCAGCTCTTTAAAAATTCCTATAAGGAACTTACCCCTAGAACATTTTTTCTGTTGAAAGTTAAAGAGGTTCCAGACTTCATGTATTATTTATCACTCTTTATATTATTTTTTATTTCTGTGTCCGTCAACTTAATCACATTTTTAATCAAGAGGAGGTGTATTTATAGGTGAAAATTATTAATTTTCTTAATTACAATGAAATTATTGTTGCATGTGAATTATTATAGTTTAACACACCGTGTTTGTCAATTTGCATAGACCGGCAGGGTGGTCCGGTAGTGCGCCGCTACATGGGCATCACTCTGGTCACACTCTCCGAGCCCATCATGCGAGATCTCATGTCCAAAGGAGTCCAGATCCCACCCGGCATCAAGCAGGGAGTCATCATCTGGAAAGTGGTCATCGGCTCTCCAGCCTTCGTGTGAGTGCTTCCGTTTTAATGAAGGATACTATAAGTCAACACAAATTTTGTTTTGGATCAGAATCAATTTCTTTATTTCACAAAACATTTTTTATCTACTGTAACTCAACTAGAAATTAGGTAACAATGTCAAACTTAAAATAAGACCTGATAAAGTATGTTACAATACTTAGTCAACTTAATGAATGTTTCAAAATTAAAGTAATAATTAATACAGAATTAATAAGAATTAACCACCTTAAATTAAATTAAACTTCTTAGTGCTGTGTATACAGAGTGGACCAAAAGTGACGGAATGGGTTTGTCATGTGGGTTTGTCCATATTGAAAATGGACCAACCAAACTTTTAACATAGTCAATAAACACAAAACACAATTTAAAGCACACTAAGCGAATTATCTCTTCAGGGAGTGGAGGTGAGTTCATCTAGAGATAACTAACCAACTGCTCAACTTGACAATTTTCTCGTCTAACATTTCATATACACAAGAAAAGATCACATGCTTCTGGATTAATTTTCAGATTAATTTTCTCAGTAATGTAAAATCTCTAACAACTTGCAGAATATTCGACCTGTAATGTAAAAGCAGTCATTTACAACATTGTTATATCAGAATGCTGTAAATTGTGGTTGCCCTTGATCCAAAAGCAGGATTGCTTGTGGTCTGAGCTTTCCCGGTTGATAGTTATGCCACGCAGCATATCAGTCTTAATAGATGTCTCAGTGGGGTTATTGGTTGGACAAAATTTAAGTGTTAGCAGTTAGCATTTCAATACTTTTTCAATTATTTTCTGAGTAATTTATTAGTTGTGTCACCATTTTAGTGAAATATGTGTTTGTGCCCGCAGTGCAGGGTTGAAGCCGGGTGACATAGTGACACATATTAACGACAAGCCAGTGTACGGTGCCACGGCAGTATACTCTGCTCTAGAGTCCTCCTTAGACGACATGTTGAGGATGAGGATTGTGCGGGATGGGCAGTTCATGACACTCACCGTCGTCCCGGAGGAAGCTGTCATCAGCTAGCTCCCCACCACTGCTCTGTATTGTGCGGCTATATGTAGACAATTGTAAATTATTGTAATTATTGATTGTTTTTATTTTTAAGCTTAATAAATAGTAATTTATTCTTTTTAAATCTTTTTCTTTGGCATGGAGTCTTTAATAAGATATTTTTCATGTATTATTTGTACCCTGACTTTTTGAGGTGACCTCATTGCAAGTACTAGTACTGCCTGGAAGAGGGAATGATCTTCATTACTCTTTCTTTGTGTGGATACAATACATTTTGGCCAAGTTAGGAGCTAGCTTAGTCGGTGGCTCTCTCTCTAAACATCATTGTGGATCTGATGTTCGCTTGGCAATTGCTTTTTTAACAACCGTGGCTGAAGTACGATTAAGGTCGCCTAGGAATCCTCACCATTGAGGGAAGTTAATCATCAGCTTTCTGATAAAGTGAAGTATAATCTGTTAGAGGTGTAAGGTAGGAGGATCAGGCAATGACTCATCCAATGGGGTTCTGTTCCCTCGTAACTGTGCCTTGTACTGCTTGTAATCTCACTATTTTAACCAAATTGTCAAGAACACAAATCTTACTCTGAACTGTAAACAGCTGACTACTTTAATTGAAATAGTTTTTGTAACACATGTTATTAAAATGTATGATTGTTTAGTGGTTGCTAAGAAGGAAAGCATGTTTTGTTATGAATGTTTTTAAATAGAAGTGATGTTGTTTTTTTGAATTAAATTGAAGTTTTGTTAACTGTACAATATTTTGATCCTTTTTTATTTTGAGTTATTATCCTAGGCGAGAGATAGTGAAATTGACATTTGGCGCTACAACGTGGGCATAGTAAATTAGTCAATTTCTTGGAAATTCTCAATGGATAAGGCAAAGAAAAAGAGGTCATTGTACAGAAGACAATTTACAAAACAACGCGGTCTTCTAGAAGAATATTTAGAAGGTGGAAAGTTAGAGGAAGCTCAAGGATGCTTTAAGGTTTTAGAGGACTGCATGCAAACAATTTTCAGTCTAGATGAGGAACTCGTGGAACACATGCTAGGTGACCAGGATGTAACAGAAGAGGATCTGGCGAAGGAATCTGAGTCATGCTTTGACTACAGGAGTAAGTTTGAACTCATCAAGGTACGTCTGTTAGGTAAACTTAATGAATCCTCAGCAGATCAAAAATCAGTTTCTAATGTATCTGTTACCGGTCAAAAGAGTTACAACTTACGTTTGCCTAAAGTAGAGTTACGTAAATTCTCGGGAGATTTAAGAGAATGGTTGCCTTTTTGGAACCAATATCAAAGGATTCATGATGACAATAGTATTCCTGCTGTAGATAAATTTTATTATTTAGATCAAGCTATTGTCAAAAACTCTCGTGCTTGGAGTGTTCTAGAATGTTTTCCACCAACAGAGGAAAACTATCCTTTGGCAATCAATGCTTTAAAGGAACGTTTTGGTAGGGAAGATGTTTTGATCGAAATTTATATTAGAGATTTGCTTAGTTTGACTCTTCCTACAAATAAATTATGTTCCCTGGCAGAGATGTATGACAAACTTGAGTGTCGTTTAAAGGCACTTGAAGTTTTAGGTGTAACCAAGGGAACGTGTGCCTCCATTCTTTGTCCTTTATTGGAATCATGTATGTCGGAAGATTTTTTAAGAGTTTGGCAAAGGAGTTACACTGATAGGGACACACCTTCCGCTGAAATCAGGCTTGAGAGGTTTATGGCTTTTATGAAAAGCGAGGTACAAAATGAAGAGAGAATTTCAGTTGCTATGTCTGGTTTTGGGGAACCTACTAAGGATAAAAATTCTGAAAAGGGGGTTAGTACTAGTAAACTTCCTAAAGTTAAGGTCTCTACTCCTAGTGCCACAGGGTTGTTGTCATTGAGCGACAAAAAACAATTTGTTTGTATATTTTGTAATGACACTCGTCACAGTAGTCCAGATTGTTACAAGGCAAGAGACATTTCACACTCAGACAGGTTAGACATAGTTAAAAGTAAAAAATGTTGTCTGATTTGTATGGAAGCTAATCATGTAGCTAAATTTTGTAAGTACAGACAGAAGTGTATTGTGTGTGACAAACGACATCAGCTTTTATTATGTCCTGACTTCAAGAGGCGTAAGCCGGAACATGTTTTACCTTCAAAACCTGCTAATATTCCTAACCAAGATAATGTTTTAGCTAATGTTACATCTGACAGCGTGCTTCTTCCTACCCTAATGGTCAAGATACGAGGAAATGGAGTGGAAAAGGTCGCCAGAGCAGTGTTGGACACGGGATCGCAGCGCTCCTACCTTCTGAAAGAAACAGCCCAAGAGATGAGGTATTCTCCATTTGAGGAAGAAAACATCGTGCATGCTTTGTTTGGAGGTAAAAGGTCAGGTATCTGTAAACATGATAAATACAAGCTCTATCTGTCAAGTATTGATGGTAATTACTTGTGCAATTTTGATGTATTAGACCAGGAAAACATTTGTGATGATCTACCTCATGTTAGGGAAGGTTTACCGAAGGAACTGAATAAATTTGGTCTCCTGCCAAATCAGTTTCAGGACTGTTCTGGTCCAATAGAAATCCTTATTGGGGCTGATGTTGTAGGGAAAATCTTTACCGGTAATGTGAAAATTCTTGCTTCTGGTTTAACTGCTGTTGAAACTAATTTGGGATGGACACTGATGGGTAAAATACCAAACTCTGAACCAAAATTGAGTAAAGCTATGGTAGTCACTTCAATGTTTGTTGACAGCTTAAATATTTCTGATCTCTGGAAATTAGATTTAATTGGTATTTCGGACCCTACTGACGTCAAGAGTAAATTGGATGTCCAAAAAGGGGTTGATAAGTTTTTCTTGGATACTCTTAGGATAGATTCAGAGGGGAGGTATGAGGTAAAACTTCCATGGAAAGAGTACCATCCGCCCTTACCATCCAACCAGTCTTTAGCAGAAAAAAGGTTGGAATTCACTATCAAGAAGTTAGAAAGAGATGGGGTATACTCCAAGTACCAGCAAGTCTTTGATGAATGGGAAGGTGAGTCTATAATTGAAAAGGTTCCTACAGTTGAGTTAAATAATATTAAGCATTTTTTACCACACAGGCCAGTAATTAAGGAACAAGGTACAACAAAGGTACGTCCAGTATTTGATGCCTCTGCCCATGAGTCAAAGAACCCTTCTTTGAATGACTGCCTGGAAAAGGGTACTAATTTAATTGAACAGATCCCCAGTCTACTTCTGCGTTTCAGATTAAAACCTAAAGGAGTTGTTGCAGATGTAAGAAAAGCCTTTCTGCAAATTAGTGTAAGTCCAGATGACCGTAATTACTTGTGTTTTTTATGGAAAGATGAACTTGGAAATACAGTAGTTTATCGTCACAAGCGAGTAGTGTTTGGAGTAGTATGTAGTCCATATCAACTAAATGCAGTTATTCAGCATCATCTGTCCACCACCTGTCGTGAATGTCAGCAAGGGTTATCTCCATTTTCATTGGCAAATATTGAAACATTGGCAAGTTCATTTTATGTAGATAATTTTATTACGAGTGTTGATAATGATGAAAGGCTTCAGTCGTTGATTCACGAAGCTCGAGAAATCATGGCAAGGGGTAAATTCGACCTTCGTGGGTGGGAGTACAATGACCCAAATCTAGACAATGATAACTGTACTACGAGTGTCTTGGGTTTAGTATGGGATAGGAAGGAAGACGTTCTTTCTGTAAATTCTAATGTTCTTAGGCAACTACCAGAGAAGGTAACCAAAAGGACCATCCTTTCAATGTCTCATAGCATCTATGATCCAATTGGTCTTACAAGCCCAGTTACCCTAGAGCCAAAATTGCTGTTACGAGAACTCTGGAGTACAAAAACTGAGTGGGATGAAAAGGTCAATGATGAAGTTGAAAAAAGATTTTTGTTGTGGGCAAAGGACTTAGTCTACATTGAAAACGTCAAGATAAACAGATGGCTTTTAGAATATTCTTCGACAGGTAAATGGTCTATTCATACCTTTTGCGATGCTAGTGAGTCAGCTTATGCTACTGCTATTTTTCTTCGGGTTGAGTCAGAAGAGGGAGTTTCAGTGCAGCTGATTCAAGCGAAAACAAGAGTAGCTCCAGTTAAATACGTAACAATTCCTCGTTTGGAACTCCTAGGAGCACTTATTGGTGCGAGGCTTTATCAATCTGTACGACAATTTCTACCAGCAGATTGTGAGTCGTACTTCTGGAGTGACTCCACAACAGTCTTGGCCTGGATCCATCGTGATGAACAGTGGGCCCCCTTTGTTAGAAATCGAGTAACAGAAATAAGGAAAGCGACGAAGCCAGAACAATGGAATCATGTCCCTGGGGCTCTTAATCCCGCTGACTTACCTTCTAGGGGATGCACTGCAAAACATCTTGTACAGTCGTCATGGTGGGAGGGACCAGATTGGCTAAAGAAACCACAAGAGGAGTGGCCATCTCACGAACTTGTATATAATGAAGAATCTATTATTAAGGAAAAATTGAAGGGCACCACTTCAATGGTAAACAAATCTTCATCTGAGAGTTCAGCCGATTGGTACTACAGGTATTTTTCAAATTATGAGAAAATAATTCGAATGGTTGCTTGGATGAATCGCTTCATAAACAATTGTCAATCAAAGGGAAATTCTAACTATGTTGAAAGAAAAGGTAATCTTACGTTGGAAGAAATTAAAGAGGCAGAACATAAAGTTTTGAAACTTGTGCAAAAGGAAGTATTTAACGACATAAAGAATCCTAAGATCAGTTGCCTTCAGCCTTTTGAGGATATAAATGGTATTATTCATCTAAGAACAAAAATATCAAACAGACCAGACAGTGAAGACTTCCGGTACCCAGTGCTGTTACCGAAGGATCACCCAGTGGTAAGAAGACTAATAATGAATCTTCACCTCAAGAACTGTCATGCTGGAACTCAAACTCTTCTAGTCATTTTAAGAGAAAGGTTTTGGGTGTTAGGTGGTCGAAAAGCTGTACGATCAGTCATATCGAAATGTATGCAATGTAGACGACATGATTCAAAGAAGATCACTGCGCAGACTCCACCGTTGCCAGTCGAACGAGTTAGAGATGCAGCCGCCTTTGAAGTTACTGGTGTGGACTTAGCTGGTCCAGTGTACCTCAAGAACCGGAAAAAGTCATGGATTTGTCTATTTACTTGCGCTGTTGTACGAGCTGTTCATCTCGAGTTGGTAATTTCCTTGTCGACCGAGGAATTCCTTCAAGCATTTAAGAGATTCATAGCACGAAGAGGAAGACCTGCTATAATCTTTAGTGACAACGGTACAAATTTTGTTGGGACGGAAAATGCTTTCCGACAAATCAACTGGGAAAAGGTACAAGAGTATTGCAACGTTGAGAGGATTCAGTAGAAATTTAACCCACCAAGTGCTCCCTGGTGGGGAGGTTTCTTTGAGCGCTTGATTGGACTTATGAAAAAGATCTTGAGAAAAGTTTTGGGACGATCATCTTTGAATTACTCGGAAATGGAAACAGTGTTATGTGACTGTGAAAGCATAATAAACTCTCGACCACTTACATATGTGTCAGATGATCTCAATGAACTTGTGCCAATTACTCCAGCGATGTTCATTCAAGATATTCGTGAATCCGGCATTCCTGAAATTGATAATCTTGAATCGACTAGTTTAGACAAAAGGCTACAGTATCGACTCAAATTGCGAGAACACCTGAGGAAAAGATTCCGCTCAGAATATCTTGGAAACCTTAAACTGTTTTCAACAAAACAATCGAATGAAATCAATATTGGAAGTATTGTAATGTTGGAAAATGAAAACATGAAACGACTTGATTGGCCTCTAGCTAAAGTTATTGAACTACTACCAGGATCTGATGGTGTTGTAAGACTGGTAAAAGTAAGAACGGCAAGTGGTGGGGAGTTTCTACGCCCAGTCCAGAAACTTTACCTCATATTAGAAGGACAGTGTGAGCAGTCGGAGTGTCTTACTAAAACTAAAACAAGATGTGGAAGACCAGTGAAAATCCCAAAAAGACATGTACAATAGTGATGAAGTTAACCATGCCTGGTTAACTTGGTGGGAGAATGTCAAGAACACAAATCTTACTCTGAACTGTAAACAGCTGACTACTTTAATTGAAATAGTTTTTGTAACACATGTTATTAAAATGTATGATTGTTTAGTGGTTGCTAAGAAGGAAAGCATGTTTTGTTATGAATGTTTTTAAATAGAAGTGATGTTGTTTTTTTGAATTAAATTGAAGTTTTGTTAACTGTACAATATTTTGATCCTTTTTTATTTTGAGTTATTATCCTAGGCGAGAGATAGTGAAATTGACACAAATCATTTTCTTGTTGGGTGTCCCACGGTTCTACCATAATTAAGTAGGCTTAGTGCTTTAGACAGTTGTACTAATTTATATGGTATTGACATAATAAAAAATTAAGTCATCATACATTATTATATGGTATTATAATTTTTTCATCCAACTTCAGGTGTTAATTTTGAGTGAAAGACGGCTATCTTTTGCTTTCAAATCACCCGTGGCAGCAAAAGATAGCCGTCTTTCACTCCCTTATTCATAGACTTGTTAACATCCCCTTAAACCACGATAACTACAAAAAAGAGAAAGACCTCATTTTAAATTTAGCTATTACTCATGGTTGTAAGCCCAAAATGATTCATAAATTAATAAAGAAGAAAATGAGCAAACAAAAAATATCCCAGAATGAGCCTCAGTCAAACGAAGAATAAAAATAAATATGTGTTCCTTACATACAACCCGTTTATAAATAAAGCTATTCTAAAAACCTTCCAAAATTCAAATTTCAAAATAAGTTACCATACTAAAAACAATATTTTCAAAATGATAAATAATAAGAGTAAAAATAGGCCTCCTCTACAAGATAAAGACTACAACAAATCTGGAGTATACAAATTAAATTGTAGCGACTGTGATAAATACTACATATGCCAGAAGTCAGTTGGGGGTGGAGCCCTAAGAACTTCAAAAACTATATTTACAAAACCATTTCGTAATGAGCACCTGTTAACAAAACGGAACATCCACGTTAAATTTATACCCCCTATCCATGGTAATTCTGAGGTTCTATGGGCAGAGCCCTAAAGGAAATTTGAAAATTATTTTTTAGTGAGCACCTATGACAAATAGGAACGTACGCGTCAAATTTCAACCCCGTGGGCCCTAGAGTAATTTTCAAGACCTGTGGGGTGGAGCCCTAAAGAATTTAAAAAACTATATTTACAAAACACTTTTTTAGTCAGTAACTATGAGCAGAGGAACATCCGATTCATATTTTAACCCCGGAGGCCCAAAAGTAGTTATAACAGCAACAACAACCCTCTAGGATCTATGGTAACCTTGAGGTTCTATGGGGTGGAGCCGTAAGGAAATTTGCAAAATTATTTCTTAGTCAGTAACTATGAGCAAAGAGGAACGTCCGATTCAAATTTGAACCCCGGAGGCCCAAAAGTAATTTTGAAGTCCTGTGGGGTGGAGCCCTAAGGAACTTTGAAAACAATATTTGCAAAACTGTTTCTTAGGGAGCCACCCATGAGCCAAAAGAAACGTCCGTGTCAAATTTCAACCCTGGTGCCGCTAAATTAATTAAATCTGAAGTCCAGTGGGGCGGAGCCCTAAAGTGCTTCAAAAATTATATTTGCAAAACAGTTTCTGAGGGGGCACCCATGAGCAAAGAGAAACGTCCATGTCAATTTTAAACCTCGGAGGCCCTAAAGGAATCCTCAAGTCCAGTGGGGTGAAGCCCTAAAGTGCTTCAAAAACTATATTTGCAAAACAGTTTCTTAATAAGTATCTATAAGCAAAGAGAATCGTCCATGTCAAATTTCAACACGTAGGCTATACAGTAACTGTGGGCTTTTGTGGGGCAGAGCCCTAAAGGGATGTTTAATGCACTTTTTTAGCATCCAAGAAAAAAGAGATCACTCCAAATTTCAACCCTGCAGGTTTCCTAATTTGTATTTAAATTTGACCATGCGGATAACATTATATTGAAACATCAATGGAATGTGGGGCGGAGCCCTGAAGGAATTTTCTAAAATCGTATCTTAGTGAGTACCTTAGAGGCAAGACGAACCTGTGTTTAAAGTTTCAAGTAAATACGTTTGGTAGTTACTGAGATTTCATGATAAGTCAGTCAGTAATCACTCTTCGTCAGATTTAGCTTTGTCGCTAAGCTCAATAGCCGCAAAATGTAGAATTCGTAAGGGAATTATCCTCTAGATTTTTATACTAATCTTCCCTCAATAAATTGAATGAGAACAGCTGTTTACAAAATTAATATTATATTTTAATGTTTTCATATGTTCCAATACAAAAATGTTTCTCCCATAAGAATAACATGGTAACTTTGAAGACGTGTGGGGCGGAGCCCTGTAGGAATTTTGCAAAATCGTTTCTTAGTGAGCACCTAGGAGGCTAGACGAACCTATTTTCAAAGTTTCAAGTAAATCTGTTTGGTAGTTCCTGAGATTTCGTGATGAGTCAGTGAGTGGGATTTCGCTTATGTATATATAGATTACAACAGTTTATTAGACTAGAAATTTATATCATATGTTCAATTTAATATTTATTTCTACAGATGTATATTGATTTTATGTAAATAATTAATTGTGACGTTATATTGACTCTGACGATGGCATTAATGTCCAAAACATGTTAGTCTGACTAAATAACCTTCTTCAAAAACTAAGGGTGCTTTGTTAAAAAATATGTTAATAATAATAATAATATATACATATATATATATATATATATATATATATATATATATGAATATATAGATGAAATTATAATAAATGTTGCAGGGTACTTATACTGTTATCTTCTCTTAAAATGGTATAACCATATAACCAGTTATGAATAATAATGAGTTAATTTGTAAAAACATTAGTTGACTGCTAGTACAGAGGTAATTAAAGCACTGCTTCTAAAACTAAAAATGAATTTATGAGACAAATGTCTCATAAAACCTAATTTATAAAACTAAATGTGAGAATACAATAATTTTTTACTTACAGTCCTTGATAAATTCTCAATTGACTCTTGTGGAAATTCTACTGATGTTTAGTAGTGGTGAAAGATAATTCTCACACGAACGAGCCCTAACAACGTTGTAGCTGACCGATGAACCTTTTATCACAAGACTCACCCTTCAGAGAGCAGCACTGCCTTTGATACTTGGTCGTTTCAACTCTAAAATTGGTGTCACGATACTTACTTTTCATAGATTTTTTTTCTGATTTAAATCATAAAATTATTCTTATGTAGTAATAAGTGCTCAATTTTCATTATTTGAAATTGATTTGATGTATTTTTTCGGTGTTTTTGTTCGTTTCCATGGAAAGATTATGGATTATGTTACATTTTATGAAATAAAAAATTAAATTGCTGTAAAAATAAATAGCAGTCATGCTCATCAAGCTAAATAAAACTATATCCACAGTTTTAGTTAAGTTTAATGGAGTATTATGTTTTCAACAATTGCAAAATGATATCAGCCTTTTAAACAGTTTAAGGTTACTGTTGTTCTGGGAATAACCTTAATTTATAGCAATTTCATTAGAAAGAAATGTCATAGAAATTGAAATTAGTATGAACCTGTGTGACTCACATGGTCAGTCTCAATTTAAAATTTTTCCAAAAACAAATCATATACTAAAATACGGGCAATGTCTGAAGGGATGTGTGTTCCACGATCTCGAAATATAGTAGATAGATTTTGCTTTAACTTTGCATCTAAGAGTGTTTTGGCCTAAAAATAAGTTAGAAACAACCTCAATCCCAGGAAAAATATAATTTTTTTCAAAAATTATGTTTAAAAATCGTAATTTTTAACATTGGTCTTATGTGGGTTGCTATTTTGGTGACGAAATAACAACGAAAGGTATACAATAAAAATACAATATATAATACAGTATACAATAAAATATATAATAAGGTATACAATAAAATAAGGGAACATTAGTGTTAAGCAGTCTTTTAGAAACAGCTGTTTACTGTGAAGAGGTATAGTTGGTTGTTGGTGGAAATTTAATAGCTTTATTACACCATGACAATACAACAAAAGTGAATTAAAACGAACGAATGAGGCTCGGTTAACCTGGTACTTTTTATTTTATTTTTTAAATGACCTCATGTATTGCAAAATCTGCTGACAAATTATTACTTAGTAATAAGTTTTGAAATTTTTAAATATGCCTATTAGTACGTTATCTGTTTACCAATGCAATCACTATCTTATCATGTCACAAATGAAATTAATGAACTTAATGGCATTAAAATACAACAAATTTGTAGATTAAAGATATAAAAAAATATAAATGCCTATTTAATTAAATTTAAGAATAGGCCTATATTTTTATTTAATCTGGTTATATTTAACTTCTTGGAAATACAAATACATAATTTTGATAATAGTAACCTAAAATAGGAAAAGAGTTAAAAATTTTGAATCCAGAAGCTGTTTGAGCTGCTTATCAAAACTTATTTTTATTCAAAGTACTTCATGTATCGCAAAACCAATCGACACATTATTCGATACTTTGTGTTCTACAAGAGCAAACTGAGTTTATGAAGCATCCTGTAGGGAAGGAACCCATCAAAACAGCTTTATAAGGTTATCCTGGCAATATCCTGCGTGTCCCCGCAGCAATCTACTTTGTCTCACTCGTCAATCCCCAGTAGGAAAAAGTAGGCCTACTGTACTTGCAAATAAAAATCAAACTAACTTATGAGTCTGCAGTACCTCTGCCATTTTGATTTTTAGTCCCATAAGAACAATGTTAATTATAGGTGTCTTTGAAACAATCTTGATAATCTTGCATCGTATTCGCATGAAAATTGAATATACGTTCACAATAATGAGAGGTTCATGTGTCGTGGATAAATTTTTTAATAAATCTAAAAATTGTTTAACATGGTTTAAAAATTGTGATAATATACATTATTTTTTTACTCTTTGTTCGACAGGATAATTTTTTAATTAATTTTCAATCATGTCAAATGAAAGACACTATGGTAACATTTAAAATGACATCAAGTTTGTAATTTTCAGACGAAAAACAAACTCACAGTAATGTTTCAAATTTAACATTATTCTTATGGGACAAAAGGCCGTAGGTACTGTAGACTCTTAATAAACATTTACATTTGACTTCAACACTTGTTTGAATTAAATTCTGTACTTCAAGTTAAAAAGAGTTATGATAAGGCTTTAGATTTCTTAAGATTATAATGAAAATTATTTTTGCAAGATAGGCCTATATGTCTGATTTGGTTTGCATAAATTTGGGGTCACAAAGGCAAAGCGGGATATTTGGCCAATTTAAGATGGTTTTGGCATCCAGCCACACAGGGCCGGCGCTAGCACTTTTGCCGCCCTCGGCAAAGGTTATATTTGCCGCCCCTACCCCTTCTTTCCCCACCCCAAAACAAACCTAACCATACCCTCGAAAATCTAAAAAATTATACTGTCCATGGTACATCGTTTTGCGTGAGATATTATTTCCTTATTCTATTTTTTACATTCACAGTTATTTCTGGGTGTCAACAATTAAATCTAAAAGACTAAGCAATGAGAAAGGGACTTGACGAACTATAGTAGCGTGGTGTGTTTAATGAAGGGTTCATCAAGCCCGATACAATTTGTGGGGTAAATTTTTTTCAAGTATCGTTTTTTACAAAATAGAAACACTTCCTTCTTTGTGTCTCTGACTCTCGTCCTGTCACGGTGACAACCAACTCTCCCCTATCCTTGAACATCTCTACCGTGGACAAACATATAGAAGATGTGCCAAAAAAACTATACCAAGAACGAACAATTAAGTTGACCGATCCTATGCCTGGCGGTCAATCAGGATGACGTGGGATATGTATGTATGAAAATCAAGGGTATTCCGTAGAAAATATGTTGAACTATCTTCAACTTGTAAATAAAAATCAATATTGAAATAAAATGTGATTCAAATCTTTTTTTTAAGTTAGACAAAGTGTAATTTGAAAGTTTAGCTGAAATAACTTTCAAGCTGAACCCTTACCAATGACAGTAAAAACTTTAAAATTGATTAAAAACTGTGAGAGGAATTTTGCAACAAAACACCTTAACACTTATTGTAGTTATTATAATAGTACCGGTATCCTACACTTTTAAAATAGCATTGTAGGCCTACTTCTAGTGAGCTCAGTAAACATATATTTGAATATGAAATATTTGAATTAAGTACATGTGAATATGAAACTTATGTTATTAAGAAAAAACAGACTTAAATTTTCAATGTAAAATCCAGTACCTTAATAATAATAATTTTTTTTTAGATCATTTCCAATAGGTTAAACTTGTTGTGAGGATTTATAAGTCTGAACTAAACCGAAAATTTTTTTTCAGTTTGCAGTCCGAAAATAATTATCAATACTGATAAGTATGTGCATAAAATCTCATCTTATACACATTCCCTCAAGTGTAATATTAGTCTTGTTTACATCGTGACACAAAGTTAGTCTCACAAACAAGATTTCCTCGGTGTTGGTTTATAGCAAGCTGTAAACAAGGAAGCCTTGTCAAGTATCTTATGAACAACAACATTCATCCTTTATGACCACCTGGAGATAAACCTGATCTACTCGGTAGTAGACTATAGCAACTGATATCCACGCAGAGTATCACAAAAATTCGTGATAGGCCAAGCATATTCACATTATGCATTTAAAAATAAGTAATACTTTTTTATTTCCTTGATTAACATCTTTATTGTTTAGCTGCTATCCTTCATTTTTTATACTTAATAATTTAGGTTACCGTATAAATTGTATACCAATACATTGTATAAATTATAAATTATAATAAATTATAATATTATATTATTATAAAATATTAATTAATATATTATTAAAATATTTATTAAAATATTATTATAAATATTAATATTATATTAAAATATAATATTATTATAAATTATAATTATAATTTAAATTGTATAAATGTCAATACCATAAATTTTCATTTCTAGAAATTTTTTACGTAGCCTATATTTTCAAAATAGCCAGTCACAAATAGCAAATGCATAAAAAAAAACAGTAAGTTTTTTACAAGATTAAAATTAGTCGACAAATTTAACCAAGCAATGATTCAAGATCGCAAAGATCAATCTAATTGTAAGAAAGTGCGGTAACAAATTGTTATTTAAAAATCTTCAGCTTTTTACAGCCTAAAATAGTTGGCATATAAATTACCAGTACACCTTTAGTGTGCTAACTATATAATTTCGTAGTCTACTGTTGGAAATTATTGGCATTCTTAATTTACTTCAGCCATGAACTAAATATGAACCAATAAAACCGAAGTTTAAAGAGTACTTGCAACTAGCCTATTTAAATGCATCTGTTAAAACAGTGACATCGCATTCCTTCTTTTTCAGCTACACAGAAAGACTTTCCATTATAAAAAAGAGTTAAAGTTGTCTAATCCAACAGATGTTTGGATTAACTCTGTCTGGCACAACTTTACACAAAAATGAATTATTGAATGATACATATAAATTATTTTTGCAAAATAACTTAAATTCTGTAGATTTTTGTTTGTTCATAACCATATTCCCAGATGCTAGTTACTCAGTGTTCGACATCACTCGAAGAATCTTGTGTAGAGTCCATTAAACGTATAAAAGCCCCCAACTCTAGTCTATAGTACGAGTATAGAGGAGGTTAGTGGGAAGCTTCCTCCTTCTTCTGAATCTGATGTCGGCACAATGAAGACGTTCTGTAAAATGTTTCTCATAAAAGTCCATGATTATACTTATGTTCAACTGTACTTTCAATAAAGTAAATTGTAATATTTAAAAGTGAGTTCATTATTAAACAATAGAGTGCTCAACACATGTTAATTTTGTGTCCCTTTTTGATTTGCACCATTGTACCCATCATTCCCGCCGTTTCCTTGGCAACCATCCCACACTTAACTCTCGTTTCCTTGGTTACTAGTTTTAGCTATTCTGTTTGGTCGCTACAAGCTTAAAAAATTACTAATAATATTTTTAAAACATATGTTTATTTGTTGTTTGTTTTTAAATTAGTTTGATTTGTTAGTCTGTGATCAGGCTATTGAAGTTGGTTACCATAGAAACGTCGGATAGGTGTGGATAAAATGGTAAATTACTGTTGGGAAAAGTGTAAACAAAGGACTGGTTACCAAGGAAACGGCGGGAATCGTGGGTAACATGGCGCCAGTCAAAAAGGGACACGTTTCCCTATCTATAGTAGGCGTAGGCCTATCGAAAATGCGAGCCTGAATTTAAAACAGTGTTGCCGATTTGTGCCGACTAATCCAGCTGTTGGCATCTGTTATTAATTACTGCAAATGTAGGAAAACATGGAAACAAAAACAAACCGGCAACATCTCTAGGCAAGACTAATGTAAATCAGCTTCCAGCTGTTTAAATTTCAAAGCTCGCAATTTCGTGACTCCTAGTATAGTGAGCACTCTATATCTATTTAACCTCGTTGGTTTTTACCGAGTTATGATTTTTTTTCTGAATGCTGTCAGCTGTTACAAGGCAGCCTATCTTCAGCTGGAGGAAACAGTCTTGTGCAGACAAACATTAACTATGGGCATTGACTATGTACACTACCGTGAGTGGTATTCACGGTAGTGTACATAGTCAATGCTATGGGGTTATTGCTAGACGTTGTATTGGTTTTCTTTGTGTGAAAATTAATGTTTAAACGAGCTATTTGTTATTTAAATGTTTAACCGGGTCCAGTAAAGTATTTGATGGACCATTGTACCTCTACAAGTTTTAAATTTTAATGAATTAAATCGTTGCTATAGAACTATTTTATTTTATTTCAAAGAAATTTAGTTCAAATAAATATTTTATTTTGCTTTATTTCTATTCACTTTGATGAGTTTAAATGCATAAAATCTTAAGTTTTTAATACTAAAAAAGTGGTTTGATGAAAAAACGACTTCTGACTCTGCTTCATATTTTGTTCAATAACTTTTGATGGAAAGACCATTTAAACAAACTAAGTTTGTATTCTTAATCCAAAAGAATGTATCTTGCGTAGTATAAGAATCCAGAGAGTAATGCAATTTTGTAAAATCTTATAAAACATAAGTTTAATATTCAAGGTCGATTATCTCAAATCAAAACACGTTTTTTTGGACTCAGGTCAGTTTTCCACCAACCTCCTCAATTAAGCGAATCGATCCCCACGGAATATTTCGTGGACAGAATCTGACAGAATTAGTCTAAAATAAAAAAACCGTTATGAGTGTGATGGTGGCAAACTAGACAAATAATGTCATAAGTAACTTAGTAAACAAACAGTTTATGACAAAGGATATGTTGTGTTATACCAACATACAGCACTCTGAAAGATAAATAAATATAAAAAGTATCTCTTTAAAAAGCCTACAATTTCTTTGTGCAGTAAGTAGTTTTAGTACAATAGTTTAAAGATATTTATTTTCTTGTACTACTTTCAAGGGTTAACCAAATGAGTAAAAAGCCTAATAAAAATTGCATTAGGTGTATGAATTTATTTGTGCCTCAGTACATCTGGCCTGTCGGCTTGTGTTTAATTTGATGTAAAAAAATAGAAAAAATAACTTATATTTAGGGTTACCTATATTAAAACTGTAAAGTTTATGGAATTTTTATGGACACATTAAGTTATTAAATTTCATTGCTTAAACAACAATAGTAAGATTGTCAGGGTTGAACAATTAATAATGGAGAAATAAATAATTTTCTGATTTTATAAATAAAACTTGGATTTATCTGTTGTTTCTCGTTTGATACTTACAATCTTAGTATTTTCCCTTAAATTGCCCACTTTCCAACTTTTTGTGTATTCCCGAAATTGTAAAATTTACAAATATATTTTAATATATATTTTAAGGATGATTTATATAGCCTTAAACATTTTTATTTTAAAATACCTGCCTTTTTTGAAACCGTAAAAGTTAGAAATGTCAAAATTATTTTTCATTTGTGTCTTAATGCATTTATGAGTTATGCCAAGTTTGAAATACACAGCTCAAATGACTTCAAAGATGTAGGTATTGGAGTTATTAGAAATTAAAACAGACATACGAAAACGGCTATAGATCAGGCCCATGATTTTTTTTATTGTATTTTTGTTTGTTTTGACCCAATTATTAAACTGGTAAAAATTGCAAAGGTTGAAGCTAAACACCCTATATACCTACGGGATAGTAAACCAAGCATGAATGAGCGAGGGTTTTGCGCTTTTGATGTGCTTCCGCTACCCCGCTACCCAGCAAGCGGCAACACATCAAATAAAGCACACTCGCTCGTGCTGCGCGGTCCGTTTGGTTTACCATTTTACCTTTTTGCTTGGGTATATAAATAATCAGTGCTTCTTTTAAAGCTAAAAACCAAAGTTTGTATTCAAGCGCTTGAATTACTAGAACTGGTGAATCTAGTTTAAACTGTAGTTAACAGCCAAACTTCAAACACCAAACTCCAGCACCAAACACCAAACTCGAAAGAAAACCAGTAAAAAAACCAAGGAACATATATTTTCCGTAGAAACATAATTGAATGAACGGATAGAAGAGGAGTGAATTCTCACATATGAGTGATGGCGCAACACCAAAACCCGATTTATATGTCCAACAATAACTTTTGAAGGAAGTTTCAGATCGTCTTCAAATTTTCAAGGTAGATTTTATGCATAATATGCAGATTCAAGTTAGTTGTTGGAGTTATCCCAATCAAAAATACACTATTTAATCTTTAATTTAATTTCCAGCAACAAGTTCACTGGAGACGGTTTTAGTGGTGCTTGATTTGTTTGTTTTTAACCGACGTATCTGCTTCATTCATAGGGTAAAATTTTGAAACCTCGTATTTCCTGCTACTGTAATCGAATCAAAATTTGTTATTTTACAAAACTTTATATAAGAATTAATTAAAAATATTAGAAATATATATTTGTTATGAACCAGTAAGAATAAAAGAGGTTTTCATGAAGTAATAATAATAACAAAAAAGTTAGAATTTGTTTGGGGTTGACAGACCCAGTCCAAAATAATAATAATAATAATAAAAATAAAAAAAAAAAACTGAGCGATCAGGTGACGGTGGCAAAAGTAGACAAATGACAGGAATAAGTACCATACTAAGTTAGGTTTGTTTTGGAATTTTTTATCTGGCTTGATTATGAACACAACATTTGGCAAACATTATCCCTTTATAATTAATTCTATAAACAGCTGATTTAAAGTATTGAGGGACGATTGGTAATAAGAAACTAGAAGATATTATTAGTCTTGGTGTGAGTGAGCATAGCGAACAAGCTCGCCTGAAGGTAAAAAATTACTATGGTTGGCATTGCAAAGCATGACGGGTATCAGCTGGTAGTGTATAAACTGTAATTGATCACGGAATGCAGCATTACACACTTTGACAATGTGTCGATGGATTATCCTATCCACGGATCCATGTTACGAGTTTCATATGCCTCTCAGCTCACAAAACAGTGTCAATAAAATTCTGTTGTTGCAAGTCAGTTTCAATCATATATGTATGGTAAATTAGTTGGCTACCCATGTATGTACACTGCTATTAGCTATAGTACGCTATGGCTTATATTGTAGGTGTAGGCCTACTAGCTTTTCCCGCGGCGTTCGCGTTAATCGCCGTCAGGTTTAGCTCGTTCGCTACGCCCACTCTCCGTCACGCTCACCCTATATTTAAAAAAATCCCTGGAATACCTAAAGTTGGAATTATTTTCTATTGAATTAGTTTCTTAGCAACAAATAAATGAATAATAAAATAGACTTTGAGTTTTATTGTCAACAATTTTTTTAATCATCTGTAAAAAATAATTTGTATAAAAAATATCCTATATGTTATTTCTGATACCTTAACGAATACGTGTACAAAGTTTCATGATGAAAGTAGTTTTCAAGTAGTAGTAGTCTTCACATGAAAGCGTAACAAACAAACGGACATTAACATTTATTAGCAGGGATCGATTGACCATTGATTTGATTTTATATTTTTAATTAATTCTAACTATTAATAAGAGTTTAGTTTAAACGTTATTGTGATGGGACGCATTTTGAAAAGTTTTACTTAATTATATAATATTTATGAAAATTACTTCTGATTCAAACATAACAATACAATGAAATAGCCAAGTACAGTATTGAACTGTAACACGGCATTTACTTGTGAACATGTAACTGGGACACTGCACAAGTTCCGATCCTATGTACCAACCGAAGTTATGGAAACTCCGTGTCCTAGACTGCAACTGTTGATAATATAGGTCGTGGTAACATGTAATTTAAAGAAGTCAATAAAGTGCAGTGAATAGTTTTTAGTGAATATGAGGGGAATGAACGATTAAAATTATAGTAACAGACGCATGGAAAATGTTTTGTAAAGAGAAAGATAGTAAATAAAATGAACATTATTTCGAGAAACTCTGTATGCGATGTCATTTTTATAGAGATAAAAACAAAATTGATTCATATAATTATGTAAAAAAGTGAATTGAATGATTATAAGGTACTCTATGTTACTTAACAGTATAATCTCCCATCAAATATAACTAATAATAAAACTTAATATTATTATAATAATGGTCATTTGAACATACCAGTTAAAATATCGAAGGTTTTAATGACTAACACTAATCACGGTTATACATTTTTAAATCATATTTTTTATGTAATTCTAAGATTAAATTTCCAGTGTGGCCATTCTGTTTGCCACAACTCCAAATTGATTCCTGGAGTTAACTATTCCCATAGATTATTCTGTATTCCTCCTCCCTTTCTGGCGGTTATCCCATTTTACGAACCAACCCATGTACGAATGCCTTTTAATTATCTTCCTTTTCACATGTCAAAAGCTTTCAACAATTAATACTTATTTTAATTACGATGTTTGTACTTATATTTTCCTTGATTCAATTCCTATTTACTTTTATGTTTCATTTGACCAAAGCACCAAATAAATAATGTATCAACCTGAAAGAATTTATTTTGGACACTTGTAAGTTTTGACAGGTAAAAAGAAACACATATAATGATCTGGGACAGGTAATTAATTTAGCAAACTTTCTTTTAACTGCACCAGAGGTTGAGCTTGAGATGGATGTGGGAAGAGGCCCAAGATGAATGACTGGCTACAACCAACGGTGCGGCAATGCGGCAGTCCTCGCGGCCAGATGTATATCACCGTCTGTATTGTTGGTCACCACACACACCACATAAGGTATCACTGGCATTCAGTTGATATTGCGGACACAATATTAGATTTGATTACTACCTTTGTGTTTTTGAATAAAATAAAAATCATCATTTCGACATGGAAGGACTTTCATGTTCATGGACAGTAAATTTAAATTTTGTACAATGTATGTGTGTTAATGGCTTTTTTTACATGTTTTACTATTTTATTTATTTTGTATTTTTAATTAGGTTTATGGGTATGTATTTGTCTAAAACTTCCTGACGCTGACGGTAATAATAACCAAATGAAGACTAAAGTTTTTATAAAATACGAAAGCAAATTTATCCATAATTGATTTGTAATATCTACATTTCAATAGTACACAGTGAAACAATAGCAGATCGGGATGTAAATTAAAGCTATTTTCCCGAAACAAATGGCTATAGTACCTCATCATTAACTATGAATACACAATGTAATTCACGTATATGAATAACACGTGTGTATTCATAGTCAATAATACCATTAAGCACCAACGTAGTCTTTGTTTTAGTAACTAAATGCTACTAGTAGGGGCTTATGACGACAAAGACCCCCTAATCAAATCCAAATACTGTGTTATCTGCAAAAATATTTTCACATTATCTCCTTGCACAAATATTTCGTCTCAAGCTATATTGTGAATTTGCACGTTTTGATTTTCTTATACAGTACCAGGTTAACCGAGCCTTGCTCGTTGGTTTTTATTCACTTTTGTTATAGTGTCTAGGTAAAAAAGCAATTAAATTTCCACCAAAAACCAACTATACCTCTTCACAGTTAACAGCTGTTTAAAAAAGTCTGCTTAACATTAATGTTTCTTTCTTTTTGTTTACATTTCGTTGTTATTTTGTTACCAAAATAGCAACCCATATACCCAATGTTAAAAATTACAATTTTAAAACTTAATTTTAGACCAAATTTGATTTTTCCTGGGGTTGAGGCTGTTTCTAAACTTATTTTTGGGCCAAAATAACACTCTTTAATGCAAACTTTAAGCAAAATCTATATAACAGCTAGATTTCGAGATCGTGGAACACACATCCCTTCAGATATTCCTCGTATTATAGTATAGGATAATCTTAAACATTTTTGGAGGTGTCAAACTAGAAATGAAGCTGTATTTTAAATGTCTATTTTGAGGAAAAAGAAAATCCATTGCAACTATTATGTTGCCTGCTGATGTAATGAAAATAGTATGTGCACCCTTCAAATATCTGATCATGCAAATGATGAGTTCGTGGCTCAAGTAAATAAAATAGTTCAATAAAATATGACGAAATATTGGTTAAATACAACCTACACTAGGTTAGAGTTTTCTGTCAAATTGTCTACCTGCGGTAATGGCGCCACTAGCTGCCGGAGTAACGCGACGATTGTGTTAAAGGCCTACAGTCATACTCCTACTCATACCCCATCCGAGGACTCATTAAATGGATTTCGTGGTGCATCAATTGGAAATTCGTTGAGCGATTGGGTAATTTAGAGTTATAATTTAGATAACCTTGTCAACATTACACGGGAAAACATTTATTTATAGGCCTACCTCGAAGTGAAAAAAGTATTAAGTACGATAATCGCACAGCCATTTAGTAAAAATCTGCGATTCAGTCAATAAACGGTTAAAAATACCGTACAAATGTTGTTTATATAATTTTTAATTGTTGTGGTTCCAAGAGTTTTTTTTTTTTTTTTTTAATTTCCCTTCCGGCTTTGCTTTGTCTATACATTTTAATTGATGCTTCTCTACTTTTTAGAATTGTAGCATTAACATTTAATTCTCATTATTTTTGTATAAAATAGTCTGATAATAGAATTTAATCGCTTGGTCGAAGAGCTCCACGTGAAAATAAAGCATGACCTGGAATATAAACGGCTACCGCAACATACCAGGGAGCACCACAACTCTCCACGGTTCAATAAATACGCTAAATGTTATTTTGTTGAACCAACGAGGCAATAATTAACTTTAAAACGGACAATTAGTTTGTCCCAACTATTGGATCTAACTACACAGGGGTTTAAACGAACTATCATTATGCCAATTTTTTTTTTTTTGAGGGAGAGGCGGAAAAAATGCATTACGCACACAGGTGGCCAGCCTGTAGTGTGGGGCTCCCCTAAAAAACGGGTTTACCCACTAAAAAACCTCCTCTACTCTTTAGGAATCTAACCTGGAATTGTTTATCACATTACGTCAGGCTAGGCCTAAATTTGGCTTACGCCCGTCGGGCTCGCTCCTTATCCAGCCACTCGATCAAGGGATCTGGGCCACTTCGCGGTCCAGATCGGTTTTCTTTTCCAGGAGGATGCCCCGGACGACCTGTGACAAACAATCCCAGTTGCCCTCATCCTCCAAAATCTTTTGGCAGACCGAGTCCACCGGCATTTTATCATTATGCCAATGATAAAATAGGCATACAACTCAATAACAATAATTTTTTAGTTTAGAATTTAAACTATTTAATATAATTATATTTAATATAAGCCATATTTATAACTTACCGATCTTGTTATGAGTAAACTACCTTCATTTGAGTCTGTGCAGTATTTTGTAGGAAAAGATATTAAAAATATCAAGATGCCATAAAAATACATTATTGGACAAATTAATGATTGAATGAATAAATAACTACGAATATTAGAAACGCGGGAATTGTTTTATTAAACAGATTTTTATCACAGTATACAAGAAAAAAATACTGTTATACAATTCTTTTTTAGAAGAAAACTAGGGTTTTAGACAGTTTTCACTTGCTTTATGGTTTGCTCGGCAAAGTTTGTAGTCTGAATTCAGCCTCAGACCATGTTTTTCTGAGTACTGCTGTGGAGTTATGCCTCCAACAACTTCTCTGTAAGTTCTCTTAAGTTCCTCAATGTACTGGACCTTCCTTGTGAACTTTCTGTTCTTGTCTTAAACCCAGAAAAAAAGAAAGGCTGTAATGTCTCGCTAATGTGGAGGCCAAAGAATTTGACCTTTTTACACGTTTATAACCACCTTTTATAATTGCTGACATTTGTATAACTATTTTTTAAAGTAATGATTTAACAATCTCAAATTTGCTATTTAATGAAATAATTTCCATATTATTATTACAAACCTTGCTTGTTTGTTTTTATTGAAATTAAAAATGTGCCAATAATTTTTAACCCCCATATAAACCATAGTTCAGACCTAAAACATTTTCCAGATAGTTCTAATTGTCATTTCATAATTTATTAGGTTCTAATTTTGAAAAATGTAATTTAAATGTATACAGTTAGTTATATAAGTTAGATTAAATAACTTAGACTACTGTTTATAAAGTTAGCTATATGTATATCTTTAACTCCAGATATAATTTCTATATTATATTTGAATAATTTTAATTTACTGACCGTAAATCGACCTTTAAATTGGCAATAAATGGTGCTTTTCTTAAGGCTTATGCTTTTTATCAACACAACTCGATTTTAGGAACAATACAAAAGTGTTAGTGCCATACCATGTTAGAGATGTTTACAAATAAAATTATGTACTATTGGAATTTTTTCAACATTGGACTAGAAATTCTTATTGTATTATAAATGTTCGAGGGCCTAAATGTGTTTCTAAAGCTCAACAGTTTAGCGTGTTGTGTGCAGAAACATGCATAATGAACCGCCATTGATGATGTCATTTTTAAGAACCGCCGTACATTTTAAATCAATTCTCGCTATCAATTTTCAATATTTTTCTTGCCTTATCATGTAGGCCGAATTACCGTTTGCAATTACCACATAAATTTAACACCCCTTCTGACCGAAATATTAACACTGTTAACTATCACTCTCTTAATGCTCCAAATACTTATTTAATACTTTTCTCATAATCAAAAGTATTTTTTGGAGGCTGAAACTACGTGCTTGTTACTCGTCCAATGAGAATGTAAATCATGACAGCGCTGAACAACTGACAGCTTATGAAATTCCATCGCTGCAGCGGTCCTCGACGAGCTCCAGTTTCGACGATTTTTCAACACTAATTGCGTTTCAACAACGCTTGCATTAATTACCCCTGATTAATGAGGATAAAAAAAATCCAGTCCTAATGAAACGCTTGTTTCGGAAAATTTTATCAAGTATATCACTTAAAGTGATACAATTTTCCATGTGATAACTTAAAATTAATAACGCACACAAAGGAAATCATGCAAAAGAGTATATCTGAATAATGGTTTAATTAAAAACATATATACATATTACACAATGCGATTAGTATGAATGTATAAACTACTGTACACATATTTTGGCACTTGGTTTTATAACAAAAAAAAAAATATTAACTTTCTTACTCCAAGTGGAAAATAATAAAAGCTGATATAGTATGTTTTGGTATTCACAATTTACATAGTTGATCAACGTACAAAACACCTACTGTGAGGTAGGCTACTGTACTTCGCACATTTATTTCACTTTCCTATATAAATCTCGGTGAATAGGATTCCTTTAAGTATAAACATGTTTTGAAAGAATTTAAGTTAACTAATACTATAAAAATTCAATATAAAACAATAATTAATTTTATGGATATTACATTTTTATTTTATTCCAAACTTTCTTTTATTATTATGTTTAATAGCCTAATTATTTAGTTTGTAACATGCTACATTTTAATATTGTTAAGAGGGAGATACAAATTTTGGATAAAACACTATTAATTGGATTATTAGTTTTATATTATATGAATTGTGGAAATTATGGAGAGTGGGTTTTAAAATAATGTAATTTTGTTGTGAAGCAATTTAAATTTATCATCATATAAATAACATTAGGGCCAATTATTTTGCCTCTAAGCCACCAAGTACTAAAAAAGTTCAAAATCAATGAAAAATCCCAAAAAGAACAACAATAAGCACTAGAGCAATATCCGTCCGTTAGAGCACTTTAATACTTTTTAAAGAGGAAATCATTTCATTTATCCATCGTAACAACTCCTTAAAATTCATTACACCAATTGACTTTTTCTACTCAATTATAATTGTTGAGATAGTAATTTACAAGTTTTAGTTTGATATTAATTAGGTAATTAATTTGTGGAAGTAACATGAAGAGATTGGTATTGGAGAGGTAATACAGTTTACTTCAAATGTATACTGGAAAGGAATTTGAATTACGGTTCTTATAATCCTTATTACAATACACTTTGTCCTTTTCATAGAAAAAAAGAAATTATGAACGTATTTATGACTTTATAAACACGGTAAACTGACGAAAAATACGTTGTAAACAGAGTATTTCTTTTTTTACAAAAACCGATATTAGTAAGTGTTTGCATACTCATTACGGGTAGTATTAATATTTATAGTTTGACTGCCCCATGAACCCAGCTCCAGTTCCTCGGGTTCAGTAAAGCAATTCTCATGGCATGCCCACCGTGCCTTAGTCACAAAACATTTAGTAAATGCTGGACGGTGATCGGAAACACCCATTCATGAACTCGCTCAGCTCCGATCCACTCAAATCGTTCTCCTAATATTTACAGTAGCATTTGGTCATATACCACCAATATTCGACTTTTTTCACTTGATCAGATGGCAGTTCACAATCACGTTTTTCATCAAACCAGTTTAAAACATGTTCAACGACGTTAAATTAATTACGTCAGTTAAATAATAGCAATTATCTTCGCGGAACGAGGGTGAGTGACGAAGAATATGGTACACGATCTTTGGTCACCATTCCAGCATAATTTTGTTGTAAATCTTCGGTATCAGTTCCAGTTGTGTATTGACTCTACACTCGTGGTGAACTGCCAGCCTAGTGTATCTGCTTGAAAAAAAGCAACCTGGTGGTGCATTAATTATCACAAACAAAATGCAAAATATGAGCACTTCCGAAATTGTACAATCCCTGACTTTAAGTGCTTGCTTGTCGTTCTTTGTTCGTGCTTTTTTCAAAGTCCTTTTACATATTTAATTTGTTATTTATGTATAGCATAATAATTTTGTCAGTACCTTAAAAATAATTATTTGCCTGAAATCTTTGTAGAATGAAAGTGAATTTAAAAAGAAAAGAAGTTTTTGTACTTTAATTGTCACCTCGAAGGAAAACTGCTCTGTGGCGGCGTTTGCACAATTAATTGACGGTACTATTCCCATTTTTTTTATAGCGAAATCTCCCATTAGACTGGCAGTTTAGTACGAAAGTGTTAGCCATCCCAAGGAGAAGATTTTTTTTATACTTTAACGGCAGTAGCGTGCACTGACACCCGGAATTCAAACGATGAGGATACAATAGAAATGCTCCTGTCCTACAGCCTGACTAGGCACCCGATATTTTCCCAGGGAGATTCTTCATCATGTCCACACCGTCTGTCTATGGTATAGCTCGTTCTACAGCCCGGCTAGCGACCTGATCCCTCCTCCTCTCTGTTAGCTGTCTGCCGCCGTGGTCAGTTTATCTTCGTTAGTCACCTAGTGCTTCTCCCGGTCGTTCTCTGTCACCACCCCATCCGTCTTCACCGCTCGCCCACGGACCATCTAGCCACCCGACGTCGTCCGTTAGCTGCCCGCCGCCGTGGTCCGCTTGTCCTCGCTAGTCACCCAGTGCTTCTCCCGGTCGGTTTTTCTCTGTCACCACCCCATCCGTCTATTATCGCTCGTTCCAAGGCCCATCTAGCCACCCGACGTCGTCCGTTAGCTGCCCGCCGCCGTGGTCCGCTTGTCCTCGCTGTCCTGCTGCTGCTGCAACACCCGGATGTTCTGCGGTGGATGTCCCACGTCGACGAGCAGTCGCGTGTACAGCGCATGCTCGGTGATGCTCAGCAGGGAGAACTGCGCAGTGTTGAGCCCGTCCAGCCGGTAGCGCCTCCACGAGGTGCGCAGTAGCTTGACCCGCACCTTCCACGCCAGGGGGCGCCGCTTCTCGTGCTTGATCATCGTGTAGCGAGCGATCTCCTCCGGCGGCCTCGAGATGGAGGTCAGCACGTGCTCCACCCTGTAACAAGTATTAGGATGGACGTAAATGAATTTGATTTTGTCAATAACTTATTGACCTGGGGAGATAACATAATTTATAGAAATATTGGTTTACCAAAGTGGATTGTAGTTACAAATAAAACACTCATCCACAATAAAAACTTCAGAACTCAATAATATGTTTAAACATTTTGGTTTATTTAATATAAATACTTGACATCAGGCCCTCTTTTAGGAAGACGATTATTACAAGTGCAATTCTAAAAATAATCTTTGTGGATGGAACTTGCGTCAATTTGCACAGCGAGATTTCCGAGTCAAATTTTGTAGGAGATATTCGATAGTCTATAATAGTCTGCTGTCTCCAATAGCGGGAAAAGGACTGGTTTCTTCTGTTGGTGAGTGTCACATTTTGCTGTGTGCCAGTTTTTTTTAGATAAAGCTTTTTCATTACAATGTATATAAAATGATTTGGAAAAGTGTCATAATTTGAGTTATACCACTTTTCTACAAACATCATAGCCTACGTAAAGCTTCTTCAAATTAATAAACAATTTTAATCACCTCTTATTTGATTCTACAAATACAGTATACACTTCTATCACGAGGCTTGAAAATGTCAATGTGGAGTTCACATTATTGTGTGGTCTACGAAATAAATGTTATGCTGATAAAGATGCCAGTCGAATTCATTTTGCGTCCTAAATACGAGTATGTATATACGAGTAAATGTACGATTGTCGTAACAAACATACAGTCATGGGACTTTTTATAATCTCCATAAACTTGTGTTTGTGTGACATTATCGGGTTCAACATCGCGTTTTATACTCAAACAAACCAATGATACAGTGAAAATAAGTATTGAACATTTTATGTTGTACATTGTCTCAGTGGATCAATATTTAAATAAACAATGACTTACCGATAACCCATGTCGTCATCCTCGCCTCCCCATCCCCAGTATAAATTCGAGTAACCATTAACTTTGAAGAAATGTTCTGTACGGATGGCAAACACCCCTCCCACCAGTTGCCGGTACGGAAGTCTGGAAATAAAAAAAGTTTTTTGTTAATTTTTAATTATTGCAGCGAAGAAAATGTTTTCAAGACACTGAACATTATTTAAAGTTAATTTCCTAATATTTTATTATTTTAAAATTCCTTATGCTGAATCCGGAATTATTAGTTTCATCAGCTATTTCAAGGATTTTGTATTTTGTAAGCTCAAAACGAAACACTTTTTACTCTAAGTGGGCAAGTGGTTTTCTAGAAACCTTTATCTGATCATCTCACGACTATTCCCTTCTATTAAATCAGAGTTTTATATTATTATTTTATATTATGAGCAACCTAAGATGATTCTTAAAATAAGTGGTCTTTCAGCATATTCCTTTCAGCTGATGTCTTTTCAAAATTTATCCCTAACCCTTCATAATAGTAGTAACGAAGGAGTACTCCAATTTAGTTACCTTATTAACAATTGATGAACCTTCGATCATATTAGTTACATATTCTTTGTATTTTTACAGCAGTAAGGAAACACATGTGGATAGTAGGCCAACTCCGAGGATGAATTAAATTTCTTCACGTGCGGTAAGACATTGATTCGTGTGCAGGAGTGTTGATTTCATGTTCTCGAAATTCCAATTACAAAACCCTTGACTCGAGCGTCATTATCACAAGTTGTCGGCGTCTGAAGAGTTCGAATGACTAAGAATTATTTGGATCTAAAGGAACTCTACTAGATTTTATATCTTTTATAGCACGTAGTTAAGTGTATCAACACGTCTTTTTTTCTACCTCGATAGAAAAAAGTACAGCTATAACATCATCATTTTTAATAATATTATTTGATATCATTGAAAATAATTACACCTATTAAATATCAGTAATTACATTTACACCTAGATAAAAGGAAAATTAATATACAATTGATCAATAAAAATTTTCCTTAACTCACAATTTGTTAGGTGTTATTTTATAGAAATGGTTTTTTATCCGATCCGTATACGTGATGGTTTCAAATTCTGATTTCCGGGATAGTTTTCCTTCTAACTAAAACATTTTAAATGTATTTTACACTGTCTTTGTGAGCAACTGATCATCGTGAAATATAAAACTGCTCTCTGCTGCGGTGTGCAATCTCTTCAGACACCACGTCCATCTGGTGCTTCAAAGCAAAAGGAAACTTGGAGTGTGACCTGTTTCCCCATAGAGTTTTTTGTCAAACGAAATTGTCCGTAGGAGACACAAGACCAAGCATCAATTAAGTAATACGCGCCTCACTTCTACGTTGGTAGTTTAATGGGAATTCCTTAACTCCCACAACATGGAACCAAGTTGTGTAGCCCAACAGTTGCGAGTAGGGCCTACTACACTTACAACTTGGGTAAATTTGTACCACCTGTCTTATAGGAAAGTTTTAAATCTCAAAACCTAGACCTAATAAGGTCATTGCAGTAGTGTTAGCGTCCCCAGGAGAGTAGCCTCACTTGTAGTCGAGCTCGTTGACGGCGACGGACATGTGACGCGGCTGGACGGGACAGCTGTACATGTTGCGGTCGTCCTCCGGTAGCATGTCCACGTCGTGGAACACGAAGCAGTGGAACATCACGCCCGGCTCCGGCAGCTGCTTCAGCGCCGTCAGGAACCCCGCGTTCATCAGCACTCCCTTGTTGAACGTGTCGTTCCCTGTCTGCAACCAAATAGGACGACGGGTTTGAGAACTGCGTGACAAGACTACTGTTGTGATTATTGAGAAACTCCATATTGCATTGTTAGCGTAAATTTATACTTTAATATCATTGTTAATTATTTTTTAGAATTATAGGACCTAGGAATTTTCAGGTATAGTAAAGGAAAATCTCCAGGACGTAACTCTGTTTATAGCATAAGCTTAAGAATAACCATAAGCAATAAACAGACTACAAAATGTAAACATGTAAGTTTCGGTATTGATTCGTTGTAATAGTATTTGAAATGTCATTTTGATATAATTATGATGAGATTTTTTTGTACGAATTTACCGGGATTTATAATCTGAAAAATATTATCATTCAGTTTTTTGACATCCATTAAGTGGTATATTTATTCCGGGGTGAAGATGTGGGTGATGGCTCCTTTGTTGCCCAACACCAATTTCACTCCTCAATTTATAGTCGTAAATTTACATCTGTAAATGAGAACTGACTAATTTAATTTCACATGAATTCACATTATGTATTTAATTTATAGGAGTTAAATTGGTGCCGGCAAACAGAAGCCAACCTGCACATCCATGAAAAATACTACTCCATTGATTGAGAGAAGTAAAAAAAAACTTTTAAAGTTCTAGTTGGACACCTTGATGAAATTGTTTATGTGTGAATAAACAACGGTGTAGAAAATACTAGGGTTGGACAATTTAGGATGACATATAGTTTTTGTCAAGAAATTGACGTTAGGAACTCAATTTCTTTGAGCAAACGATGAAAAGTTAGAAACAAGTTGGACGATTCGTATTTCCCAAGTTTAACAGTTTGTAGAGGAAAAGCTTTCAGGAACTCCTTACAGAATTAGATATCTCATCTCAGTGTATTCATAATTTATAAGTTACAAACATTTCGGACAGTGGAGTTGAATGTAACCAACCGTAAATTCTTGGAGAGATTGCGTTGGTAACTGAACTTTCCCATAGACGACTGTCTTTGTTTATGCCGTTGACTTGACATTAAAAATAATGAAGACTCAGTACCAGTTAAATTCAGACATTAAACAGTCGTACTTGATTAATTATAAAATATTAATTCCTCCATTACAGTAACAATTGATTTTCTAAAAAACACTTTCATTTTATAAAACAGGTATATATTTTAGTTTATGATTTATAGTTATTCTTTATGAATCATAAGTTATGATATTTCCATATTAGTACAGTAAAATAAGGCCAAAAGCAACCTTTTGATCGGCAACTGATGTGCGTCCATGAAATTTTCAGGAGATCTTCCTTTAAGCTCTAGAAAAAGAGATTTGATGAGTCCCCAAAAAATAAAGTTGTTTTAAACCTATAAAATCACTTTTCAAAATGACGGTTTTTTTGTAATGAAATAAATTTTGAAAGAAGCTTCCATTTTTCATTTTTTTACGTGCATCGCCTCAATATTATGTTTGGGACCAACTCCAATAATTGTTGGGTACTAAATACTTTATTTTTAACGGTTTTTATTTTTTGGCCGCCATCTTGGATCCGCCATATTGGATACAAGTTTTTTTTTTTCTAATGTAAAGATAGTGTTGTGACACATCATTTCAGAGTAGATTTTTTCGCTCATTTCAATGCCGCAATCCGTTTTTGAAAATATTTTTCCGTTTCAAAGATATACGGAAATTAAAATTCTTCTCCATACATTTCTTATGGACGTTACAAATTTTGAACATATTTATTGCTTATTTTTCCCCATATATCCTGTTCTAATTGAGATAGGTTGTTAATTTTGGTATCAGATCACTCAGTGGATCAATGGGCTTCTTTAGAGTTTTTGTTCGTTCGAATTGGCTTGGTTTGTAACGGTTTGTAAATTTTAAACTTTACCCAAATTTCAGAAATGGAAATATTTTTTATTGAAAAGTGTATAATATCACATCTTAAACGTATCCAATTTTAACAATCAATATATGTAATTAAAGCCAATAATGTACCGTGTAATTTAAGACCAAATTAAACCTTAAATCTCATTTACAACTTGAGTTGTACGTCTTTAACTGAAGACGAATTTCAGGAACCAATAAATTTTATGTTGATTAGACAGTTAATAAGCCACTTAATATCCAACGAATTTCAATGGTCAATAACTCAAATTAAAGACATTGATGTACTAGTTGTTTTAAGACCAGAACTAACTTTGTGTCTTCCTTAGAACTTGAGATATTAATCTTAAACTAAAAGCGAATTTAAAAAAAATTGAAGTTTCTATTAAATAGAAGGATATAACTCCTCTCAATATCCTCCAAATGGAATGAAGAATAGCTTAATTAATGCCAGGAATATTACTGAGTATTTTAAGGTCACAATGAAAAGAATTACTCAATTAGAACTAGATATAAAAGAAAAATAATGCAAAATAAATTTATAGTTCCAAATGTCCATAAGAAATTCATAGGGTTGAATTTTTATTTGAGTGTATCTTTAAAACGAACCAAAATTTTCAAAAACAGATTGCGGCATTGTAATCAGCGTTAAAATCTACTTTGAAATGATGTGTCACAACACTATCTTTATATTACAAAAAAAAACTTTCATCCAATATGGCGGATCCAAGATGGCGGCCAAAAATTAACGAACAGTCATAATGAACTACTACCCATTAAAAAATTATCTGTGGTGGTGTCACAACATTATATTGAGAAATGCAGGTGAAAAAGAAAAAGAAATACTAAATTTTTCAAAATGTATCCCATTACCAAAAAACCGCCATTTTGAAAAGTGGTTGTATAGGTGAAAAACAACTTTATTTTTTGGGGACTCATCGGATCTTTAATAATAGTGCTTAAAAGAAGCTCTTATCAAATTTTTGGGAATGCACATCAGTTGCCGATCTAAAACCCTAATTTTTACTGTACTATATGAGTTTGTGATAGAATTGGTTCTGGCTTAATAGTACACGATTTTTAAGATTGTTTGAAGGATTGTTATTTGTGCTGTGGAGGCGAATGGCCTATTCAAAACGGCATTGTTAAAATATTATATTAATTAAAATTAAACTTGCTGGAAACTATCGTAGTGAAGCCCTGGCAATCCTCTGTGGTTCATGCTATTTTAATTAATTTTATGAGTAGGGGCTTTTGTCCCTATGAGCCACTAGTCTATATCTAACCCAGCGTCGCGCTCGCGGCCGAGGTCGGAGATGCGATCGCCGTTATTATCGGTGGAATGGCTGACTTTACACAAGTACAACTATAAGAAAAACGCAAAACTTAGAAACGTATAATTACAATGTTTAGTAAAAAGTCTCCTTTCAACTGATGTGTTTCTTTAATACCGCAGTTCAGAATAACCAAATAAGAAATTAGTGGCTATGTACAATTATGTAAAGCAAACAAGTACCAAAAAATATTGCGAATGTTACATGTTTCCAATAAGCTGTAAAAGAGCTCTGATATTCACTACTTTAATTCAAGGTGCTTTATTTCAAGCTAAACATACTACATTTTTTATTTGTTTTTACGTAAAAATATTATGGGTTGAACACACGATTTTACCTGTTCGACGACGAAGATGCGGTACTGCAGCGTCTGTCGCTGCAGCAGCGGGTGCAGGTGGTAGAGCAGCGTCATGAGCTGCTGCCAGCGGTCGCGGTAGGGGATGATGACGGCGACGGAGTGGCGAGGGGTGCAGTCCGGGGGTCGCCACGAGCCGCCGGGCCCCAGCGGGCCAACACCGGCCTCCACCGCTGCCTCCGGGAGACGGATGGGGGTGGACGACACGTTAATAGCACCATCTGGTGAAAGACAAGACGGAAAGACACGTTAATAGCACCATCTGGGACATGACAAGGCAGAAAGACAGGTTAATAATACTAACTATGGCAAGGAAAGGCAGGACGACATGGTATAAGCACCAACTATGGAAAGGAAAGGCAGGACGACACGTCATTAGCACCAACTATGGCTATGAAATTCAGGACGACACGTTAATAGCACCAAATATGGCAAGGAAAGACAATACGACATGTTAACAGCATCAACTATGGCAAGGAATGGCAGAACGACATGTTAACAGCACCATTTATGGCAAAGAAATGCAGGACAACATGTTAACAGCACCAACTATGGCAAGGAAAGACAGAACGACGTGTTAACTGCACCTACTATGGCAAGGAAACGCATGACGACATGTTAATTGCACCATCTGTGGCAAGACAAGACAGGATGACATGTTAACAGTAATATCTGGAGCAAGAAAGGCAGAACGCCACGTTAATAGCACCAACTAAATTAAGGAAAGACAGGACGACATGATAACTGTCAGGTCTAGATTTGAGAGAAGGTTTTATTTAAATTAAAGTCAATAAATCATGATTAAAACAATTTTTTAATTAGCACTATAAAGTTCACACACATACAGCCAAGAGCCATTTTTTCAGAGAGAGATAAAATATTAGTGAACGGTAAAGTGGACACTCGCAGGTGAACCAACCTTACAAATTAACTACAAATTTGTAACTGTTTTCAAATACTATAATACATTCACAACACTTCCCCTCTGAGAAGAAAAAAATATTTTTTAGTTAGGCCTATACATTTACATTATTTTTAATCAATGGTTTCATTAACTTAATTGTTAAAAGCAGTTAATCTCAACATTTTATAAAGGTATCATTTTACACCATTTTTTCTTTTTTTTTTACTATTAACTATCCAACATCTTATCTGTGAGGATAGTTTACTGTTACTTAGTCAACATACCAGTGCTACAAGAAATTCATTCAAACTCACAAGTTTTCATTTTAAGCCTAACTTAGTATTACTTCTTTTACATAGGCTAGTTCAATTATCTTTCTTTTTTTATGTTATTACTTTTATTACCTCTTCCATCATAGTGTGAAAGTTTTCATCTTAACGTGAAGACATTTCATCTTAGTGTGGAATATTTTACAGGTGTGTAACCAATACACTTAACAAACTCATTCTCCATAATTATTCTTAGAAATTATTTCATGAATGTTTAAAAACATAAATATCCAGTAATAACAAACATTGTTACTTTGCTTCTTAAAATTCTATTTAGAGATTAGGGCCTATTACTCAACATCTACACTTTTATTAGGGCCTATTAATCTCAGGGCTTACACATTCCTCAAAACAGTGTGAAAGAATTCAATCATATCAAACAGTTACATGTGAGTTGGCTCAACTTGAAGCGTACAAGGAAATAAACAAATAGTAACAAGTAATATTTTCCCTTGAAACCATGGGCTGAATAGAATATTAAACTGAAAAACACTGAAAGGCTACAAAATTAAGGGGTTTTACAACACTTAAAACTAAAACACATTTTCTGGTTACTGAATGATTACATTTCATAATCTCTATACCTGATAGATTTTCTCAATGGTCTACCATACCTTGAGGTTGGTTTGTCAGCATCAGCTGTACAATCAGTTTCAATATTTACATTCATTGAAGGCATTTCTTCAATATTTTGACTATTTACAACAGATTCATTGTGTTGGAACGACATACTTTTGTTGCACAAAGGAGTTGAATGACTAATCCTACAAGGTGCTTCAACAGAAAGATTTAATTCATCATGATTATCACTGTACCAATTTTCTTGGCCATCTGTAGGTCTTGGCTTAAGGTGAAATGTGTTACGAATGACAACTCTGCCACTTCGATACAGTTTTACAACATAAGAGCTTATGTTAGCTGTATAGCCTACTACAACACCTGGTTCCCAGATTCTTGAGTTAACATTGTAAACATTTACCTTGTCATTTACTTTGAAGTATCGTCTAGCACGTGTATTCTTATTGTAATACTTAGCAGACCAATCTTGCTTTTTAGAGAGTAGCTTACTTACTACACTAGGATCATGTACCTGTGGTCTTAACAAGTTAGCAGAAATTGGGAGTTTGCTTCGTAGCCTACGACTCATTAGAAGTTGAGCAGGAGAAAATTCACCTAATACTGGTCTATTACGGAACTCTAACAAGGCTAGATTAATATCCTTGTTTTCATCACAACATTTCTTAAGAATTTTCTTAAAAGTTTGTACCATTCTTTCAACTTGCCCATTTGACCTAGGGTACAAGGGGCTTGAATTTACAACTTCAAAATTCCATTGGAAAGCAAAATTCTTGAATTGATAGGAACCAAACGGATTATTATCAGCAACTACTTTAGAGAGTATACCATGAATTGCAAACAATTTTTTCAACTCTTGGATCACATCTACACTACTTTTAGATCTTAGTTCTACACAATCCAACCATTTACTGTAATAGTCAACTACAACTAAATAAATTTTACCACCGTACTCAGCAATATCCATACCAATTTTATTGTATGGCAAATCAGGAATTTCATGTGACCTTAAGGGTTCTTTTGCATTGGCATTCATATACCTTTGACATACAGAACAATTTGAAACACAGTTATCAATGTCATCTGACATCCCTGGCCAGTAGATGAGCTGCCTAGCTCTAGATTTTGTCTTCTGACAACCCAGGTGATTTTCATGCAATAAATCAAGCATTGATTTTCTAAGGCTAACTGGAACAATAAGTTTGTCATCTAAAAATACCAGATCATTTGATACATATAAGTCATTACGCTTACCATAATAGATTTTGACACAATCGGGTACATACTTTTTGTTACTAGGCCAATCAGTTTTGAAATAACCTTTCACTAACTTTAAGGCAGGGTCATTTTCAGTACACTCAATGAACTCTTTTTTCCTTCGATCGGATATAGGCAAATCATGACTAACAAAATGTTCAACTAAATCTACGTTTACATGAGATACACTATCATTTTTACATGTTCTAGATAGTAAATCTGCAACAACCATCTTTTTACCAGGGCAATATTTAATCACAAGATCATACTTTACCTATTTCAACTTGAGTCTTTGTAATCTAGGCGACATTATCTTATGAATAGGCTTATTCATAATGGATTCAAGTGGTTTCGAGTCATTAAAAACGACAAATTTGTTACCGTACAACATGTGGTGGTATTTTGTAACCGCAAACACTATGCTTCTATGCTTAAACATCTCTTTTTTCAACTTGTGCATACTGTTGTTCTGCATCATTAAGACTTCTTGATGCAAAAGAAATAGGCCTACCTTCTTGAATTATGCAACAACCTAGCCCGTCCTTACTAGCATCAGAATGAACTTCAATAGGCTTGTCTCGGTTAAATGTTGCTAAAACTGGGGCTGTAGTTACAGCTTTCTTTAAATTCTTTACACATTCAGAGTGAACGGGGAGCCACAACCATTTAGCACTCTTTTTAAGTAGTTCTCGCAATGGACTTGTTAGACTTGAAAGATTTGGTATGAAATTACGAAAATAGTTGAACAAGCCAAGCATAGATTGAAGTTCTTTCTTATTGCTCGGATCAGGTAAATCTACAACTGACCTAACCTGACTTTCATCCAGATGAACACCATCTGATGTGAAACATAAGCCTAAAAAATTAACTTTTGTCTGCTTGTACTGGAGTTTTTTTAGGGTTAAATCTTACACCATATTTTCTAGCTCTTTCAATAACCTGACTTACAATATGGTCATGTTCTTCCTCAGACTCAGCCGAGATCAGTAAATCATCAAAATAGACTGTGACATTTTTCAAATCTGAAAAATATCTGGGAGTTTTAGCTTTTGGAAGAGCTCAGGGGCTACTTTTATGCCAAAAGGGCAACCTTAGAAATCTATAGCATCCAAACGGGGAGCTAAATGTACAGAGATGACTCGATTCATAATCTAAAGCTACATGCCAAAACCCATCCTTTAGATCAAAAACACTGAATAACTTTTTACCACTTAGTTTGGCTTTGATTTCTTCCACAGTAGGAATCATAAAGGGCTGAGGACACAAGTGCTGAATTTTAAAGCCTGAGGGGTCTAGACAGAGCCTTAAGGACTTGTCACCCTTCTCCACTATGACTAAATTGCTAACCCAATTATGAGGGACATCTACTTTCTGAATAACATTTATTTCCTGTAACTGTTTCAAGTGTTGATTTTCAACTTAGGCAACAAGGCATACGGTACCCGCCCGAGGGGGTTTTACTACAGGTTCGATATCCGGGTTTTACCTTAAGGGTATGTTTACCTGGAAAAACATCCTAAGCCCTGAAATAATTCTACATTAGATTCAATAAAGCTATCTGTAGATACATCACTAACAGTGTTTTACTCTTTGAATTAAGCCTAGCTTTACACAAGTACTTAACCCTAAGATTGGTATGCATTTTGGGTGATTCACAACAACAAAATCTTCCTTAGTTGACAAAGTTTTGAATTTACAATTGAGTGTTATCAAACCCCTCTGTTCTCAATTTGAAACCACCATAGGACTCTAGCCTAATGTTAGGACTTAACAATGAATTCACCTAACTGGGAATCAATTTTACTGACAACTTGTCTTGGTATAATGTTAATCTCTGCACCACTGTCTAGTTTGAATTTTACTTTGTGTCCATTAATGTTAAGAGTTTTCATACCAGGCAAGTGAGTCTTTGTTAGATTCAATGTTATTAATTTGAAAAATCATTTTCATCAGAAAACAAAGCAAGATCATTAACATGCTTAGACTTAGAGGCTACAGGTTTGTTTTTCAAACATCCTGAAGAAAAATGGTTTTCATTTTGTCACAAAACAAAACACTTTTTTCCCATAGGCTGGGACACTTAGCCGGTAGATGAACTGTGTTTGCATTTCTTACATAAAATAAGTTTTTAGGACTACTCTGAACAGGTTTAGAAGACCTACCTTCAGACTTGTTTTCCACTAGGCCTATTCTTAAAACTTTTTGCATCGGACTTAAACGTAGAATTGTTCATGGGGCCTATTCTCCGTAGGCCTATAGTAGTTAGGCTTAGAAAACTTGGTGTTACTACTTCCTCCGACTTCACAAGAGGTCTTGAACGTTGAAGTTGATAAGAAAACGGATCACTAACTGAGGCTTGGCCTACAACATTTTTGTCTCTAACCATTGAGGTAATCTGTTCACGGCCTAGATTCAACTAGACGGCAGTAACTTAATTGCATCATCCAATTTAATATTGGTCTCCCTTAGCAATCTTTCTTGAGTGGATTCGTCTGCAATCCCCATCACTATGCGGTCTCTTATTAGATGATCCTCTTGATCACCAAAATCACATGATATAGCTAGTTTTTCGCAAGTCTGTTAAAAAGTTATTAAAGGGCTCGCCTTGAGCTTGGGAACGCTTAAAAAATAAATAGCGTTGGTAAACAACATTTTTCCCTTCGGGGTGAAATGTTTGTCAAAAGCTTCGATCACTGTTTTTAATTCTAGGTCTTTTAATGTCTCCAAGTTTGAACGTATAATAGATTGACAAAGCTTCCTCCCCAATGACATTAAGCAATTGGGCTATTTTAACATCTTCACTTTTACTCTCGGCTTCAGTAGCCTTGAGAAACAGCAGAAATTGGTTTTTTAAAAAGTGTCCATTCACTGGAAACATTATCACCCAAGGTTAAAGGCTTAGGTGGCTTAAAACTCATTTCGAAAGTTTTAAGTAAATTGTTTTATGTTAATACTCAAACGAGTTTATTAAAGTCCTACATCTTAAAGTTGGGCGTAACCAAGAACTTAACGATGTAATACCTGAAAGCTCGTAGGCCTACTTCTCATAATGGTCTCTGGCTTTTCTCACTATTAATTACACTTTTACCACTTCTTACTTCTCCCATTTTTACTTCAATACGCAGCGCCATGTCAGGTCTAGATTTGAGAGAAGGTTTTATTTAAATTAAAGTCAAATAAATCATGATTAAAACAATTTTTTTTAATTAGCACTATAAAGTTCACACACATACAGCCAAGAGCCATTTTTCAGAGAGAGATAAAAATATTAGTGAACGGTAAAGTGGACACTCGCAGGTGAACCAAACCTTACAAATTAACTACAAATTTGTAAACTGTTTTTCAAATACTATAATACATTCACAACAATAACAGCACCAACTATGGCAAGGGAAATGCAGGGACGACAGGTTAACAGCACCATTTATGGCAAAGAAATGCAGGACGACATGTTAACAGCACCAACTATGGCAATGAAAGGCAGGATGACATGTTAACAGTAATATCTGGGGTAAGAAAGGCAGAAACGCTACGTTAATAGCACCAACTAAATTAAGGAAAGACAGGACGGCATGATAAAAGCACCAACTATGGCAAGGAAAGGCAGGACGACATGTTCACAGCACCAAATTATGGCAAGGAAAGACAGGACGGGCATATTAAATAGTACCAACTATGGCATGTAAAGGGCAGGACGACATGTTAACAGCAAGAAACTATGGCAAGGAAAGACAGGATGATACGATAATAGCACCAACTATGGCAAGGAAATTCACGACGACATGTTATCAGCAACAAAATTTGGCAAGGAAAGATAGGACGGCATGTTTAATAGTACCAACCTATGGCATGTAAAGGCAGGGACGACATGTTAACAGCACCAACTATGGCAATGAAAGGCAGGATGACGACATGGTAAAAGCACCAACTATGGCAAGGAAAGGCAGGACGACATGTTCACAGCACCAAATATGGCAAGGAAAGACAGGACGACATGTTAACAGCACCAATATGGCAAGGAAAGATAGGACGACATGTTAACAGCACCAAATATGGCAAGGAAAGCAGAACGACATGTTAACAGCACCGACTATGGCAAGGAAAGACAGGATGACATGTTAACAGCACCAACTATGGCAAGGAAATGCAGACGACATGTTAACAGCACCATGTATGGCAAAGAAATGCAGGATGACATTTTAACAGCACCAACTATGGCAATGAAAGGCAGGACGACATGTTAACAGGACCAACTATGGCAAGGAAAGGCAGGACGACATGTTAATTGCACCATCTGTGGCAAGACAAGACAGGATGACATGTTAACAGTAATATCTGGGGTAAGAAGGGTAGAACGCCACGTTAATAGCACCAACTAAATTACGGAAAGACAGGACGACATGGTAAAAGCACCAACTATGGCAAGGAAAGGCAGGACGACATGTTCACAGCACCAAATATGGCAAGGAAAGACAGGACGACATGTTAACAGCACAAATATGGCAAGGAAAGACAGGACGACATGTTAACAGCACCAAATATGGCTAGGAAAGGCAGAACGACATGTTAACAGCACCGACTATGGCAAGGAAAGACAGGACGACATGTTAACAGCACCAACTATGGCAAGGAAATTCACGACGACATGTTAACAGCAACAAATTTGGCAAGGAAAGATAGGACGACATGTTAATAGTACCAACTATGGCAAGTAAAGGCAGGACGACATGTTAACAGCACGAACTATGGCAAGGAAAGACAGGACGACATGTTAACAGCACTAACTATGGAAAGGTAAGGCAGGATGACATGTTAACAGCATCAGCTATGGCAAGGAAATTCACGACGACATGTTAACAGCACCAACTATGGCAAGGAAAGGCAGGACGACACGTTAATAACACCATCTGGGGCAAGACAAGAAAGGATGACATGTCAACAGTAAAATCGAGGGAAGAAAGGCAGATCTACATGTCATTATCACCATGTGAGGCAATAACTGTGGTAAACCAAATTTTAGTGCGTCAAAAATGCCATTTTGCCCCTTCCAAATCTCTGATTATTAGTTGAGTTTTACTGCTTATTTTTTCATAGATATTTACTTAAAATACTAATTTTTATTAAAAATCATTTAAATTATCAGCACTATTTGAAATCATCAATTTGTTTGTGTTGCTTGATTTTGCGATTTTAGTATTGTTTAAAATGTACTGGTTTAGGTAACATTTCTTCACATTTCCATAGAATAACCTAACTACTTTCAACAAATAAAACCTAACTAAGGATCGCCTCTAGTTGAAACTCGACCAAAATTTCTGTTGATTTGGGGTGCAATTAGTTAAAAAAAAGAAAAAAAACACCTAAACATCTGTTTCTCCTGTTTTTTTTTTCTAGCATTTGTTTTTCAACAATCCTGGTGTGCTAGGGAGATGGTGGGAAACATGAATAAAATGTACTATTTTAAATTTCTATTTCCTTCCAATTAATCAACTGTTTTACATAATTATGTAACAACATTTGATTGTCAAGTAAAAATTTGGCAATCAATTTTTTTATTTTTTAATCTTCCAATTATAAAATTGAATTGTTTAGCTAGTATAGCACTGTTTTATTATTTCTTTCTATTAAAAGAATAATACATTATAATTATATACGTTCTTATGTACTTGCGATAGTAAACCAAAACCATCTAGAGCGTTTGCTCTTCTACTCTGTATTAGGCAAAATACCTCTTGCGTTTATTATCAGCCAATTGAAAGCGTTTAAAACAAATTTATTGTAAAGATTTGAAAATGGCGATATTGTTAATTTTAGAAAGTAAGATAAAGTTAAAGTAAATAAAATCGGCTAAAATGGAAGAGTTTAGTTTTTATTTGGTACGCGTGTAAATCGATCCAGTAGAAGTCTCAGACAAACTGTCCAAAGGATTGCAAATGTTGGCTTTTTCCCTATGTTAAATCTCCAAAATAAAAGTTTTTTTTTTCATTTTTGACCGATTTAACGTAAATATTTTCTTAATACATATAACACCTGATAATATAGGACCGAAAACGTTTGTTTTGGTATAACTGTATAACCCGAATGTAAATCGGCCAATTAGAAGCCTCAGACGAACTGTCCAAAGGTGTTTTTTACATTACTGTTTTTAAATATATAGATGAATACGAAAAACAAAAAAAATATTTCAGGCAAAATTTTAATGTGACTTAATGTAAAATCTAAAATTATAAACTAAAGTGGCAATATCTCTATCAATGATAATCACGTAGATGGTTATATAACAATGCTGTGATGTATATTTTAATTATGAGATGAGATGAAGTTCAACTACTATATTTTGAATTGAGTATAATTGCATTGTGCAGTGGAACGGAAGTTTGGTTTGCCGCTTCACAACCATGGATCCATGGATCGACCCCAAACTTTCATCAACATCACTACGCCAGTGAAAAAGTTAAAGTTTAATTTGTAGTAGGAAGTACTTTGTTCAACACATGGAAAATGACAAAATGTATTCTGTAAAACATTCAATGTACAAAACCTTTTAAACATTTTAGTTTCAACATATGTTTTTAACAATCCACAAAACATGATTGTCCTTATTTTTATATTTTTGTCCTTTTTTGGAAGATAATAGAACCTTCAACGAGAAGCGTCGTGAAATTAACTAGATCTACGTATATGTAGAAAGCATATTTTCAAATGTTGTAGATCAATAGGCCTACTTAAAAATTTATAATAATGTACTATGGGAGTGGCAACAAAAGAATATTAAAAAAATTCAAGTTTTCAATTGATTCTGAATAAGTTTTAAATAGGTTTTAGTTTATAATTTTTATTTATTGGAGAACAACGTGTAGTCCCTAAACAAAGTATAATAAAAAAACTGTTTTCATTGTTAATTGAAAGTTTACATTAAAAATTTTTAAGAGTGTAAACTGTCAAACTAATGCAAGCTCGATAAGGATATCCAGGAGTTTTACCTTTACCTCGGCACGTAATATAAACGTTGTATTTAAGTTCGTTGGTAGTTTTCAACTAATAAAAGGTGCCTCAAAGGTCCTCTCCAGTTGCAATTACAGCACGGCGAGGCCCATTAACATTGCTCTGTTAATGAGTTCATTTCGGTCACTTGGCAACGTTTAACTCCCTCGTTGTTCTTTACTCGGATTTATAAGTGTTTATTTTACAATTAAAATTTTCACTAGTAAGGAAAAGCTGGTAAGGAGCTTAGAGGAAAGGTTTTTTTACATTTTCATAAATATTTAATGTATTATAGATTTAAAACTCCATATCCTCTTTCATTTGTCAATAAAAAGGAAATCTTAAACCTTTTAAAGAATAGGAGACAAATTTTACTGAAGCGATCTACTGATCTTTTAAAATGTCGAGAATGTATCAATTTACGTTGTTTTGAGTAATTTCATATTATACATTTTATTTTAATTAACTAAATACTTAAACGTGAACCAAAGTAAAGCTTAAACGTAATCTTATTTCGTTGTTTACTGCGTCTAATTGATCTTTGACGATTGGTCTAGACTTAGAAATCAATCCAATCCAAGTTTCAATCTATCAAAACAATCAGGCGACAAGCCTGTTAGCGTCACACATCAGGTCAAGTATCCATCGAATCAAAGGTCAACTGTAGTATTTTGACGAAACAAAAAATTTCATCATGTTTTTTTGACAATGTCCAAATGACAAATGTCCAAACTTTAAACTTTTCTGCCACTAACTCTAGTATATTGACGAAAAATTCTCTTCATATAGAACATCGACATATAACCAAACGTCAAACGTTAGCCTACAGACAATATAATGACGAGTTTATCGATGTAATTTTCTACCATTGATCAAGTTCTACGCTCAAACATCCCACATTAGTTTAATAAAGACAAACCTTGACACCTTATTTAAGACCCAACGGACTCTGCTCTGCTTAATTGGATATATGAGGGGTGAGGGAAATGAGTATGGTGAATCAGATGAGGCGAGGCTTTGTTGCTGGCAAAGACCAGTTGACGTCTTCGACAGGATAATTAATCTTAACAGCCCAAGAACAAAGGAAGCTGAGTCAAGTTTCGAACCTTAAAAAAAACGAGTAACTTTCTCAGGTTCATACGGTGCCATTATACAATACATTTTGTAGGTGAAAATAAAACTATAGGAAATTGTGGTCCGGTTTAACAAACAACACGAATATGTGTTTAATCAATTCTATACTGTACCAGAAAACTTCAAAGTTGGAACAACGAGGTTAGTGACGCCATTGAACATATCAGCTCCCATAATCACAACGAAAGAAAGCGAATCAAGACTAACGTTAAACATTTTTGTCGTTGACTTCTAGACAGTTTTTATTTCATTTTATTTTTATTTGTATACAAACTTGGTTATAGAGATTAAGAACAGGCGAATCCTAGCAACTAAAGTGTTTATATTCCAAGTTATAAAATGAAAAATGAATAAAATTAAAATTTTAATGATTTTTATTAGTTTATATTTGGTGACAAAGTCATAAAACCCCGAATCATAATTCATATCAAAAAGTTGAATCAGTTATCACTGTTGAACTTATTAACTTCCTTTCCTTGTCCCGTTTTTAATGTTCTATTACTGTATCGCAGTTGGTTATTCATGCCCCTTACATCTCCACTGTTTTTAATGGTCTATTATCGCTATTGGTTTATCATGTTTCTAACCTCTCTTAGGAATTCTCTTAATGTATCTTCCCCTTTCTTAGCCAAAGGAACATTATCAAAATGCGGTGTAATTTTTACAACACAACTTTTTTATAGGACTTGATGTTCCACTATCACTGTTGTTTTATCACATTCTGTTACTCTCCCCCATTTTCTCTTAAGTATCTCCCACTCACGTAGTCAGGGGGAACATTAACTACAAAGCGGTGTACATTTTGACAACACAGTTTTAATGGCACCAGGTGATACTATCACTGTTGGTTCGTCTTGTTCTTTGCCTCTCTCCAGTTTCATCTTAGATATCTCCCACCAATGTAGCCAAAGGGAACATTAACGACAAAGCGGTGTACTTTGGAAAACAATGGTTTTCCATATTCCATTATCACTTTTGTATTTATCATGTTCCTCACCTCTCCCTCGTGCTTTCCTAAAATATTTCCTCTCACTTATCCTACAACTGAGCTCGAGCTGTGTTGTACTCACGGAGATAGGGAGGCACTGCGGGCAGTCAGCTGGGGTCGCGGGCAGGAGTATGTGTAGTGTGTGGGCGGGGCGCTCTCCCGGGCGAGGATGTGGGCGACATGGGCGGCCCGGGCGGCGTTCTGGGCGACTTGGGCGGCCAGCTCCACTGAGGGCGCGTTCCTCCTCAGCAGAGGCTCTATCTTGAACACGGGGCCGCTGCCCTGTAACCAGACATCGTAGGCAAATAAAAACATTAAACGTTCAATTGAAACCTTTCAAGAACATTTAGAATAATTGAAGTATGCAATGCTTTATCCGAGAAACGTTACATAGAGTGTTAATTCGTCAGAACAGCTTTGCAAAATAAGAAAAACTTGTAAATAGAATATATAATTTACAAAGAAGTAGTATAGTTTTGGGTACAATTCAATGTGATGCTGAATATTGAGGTTGCAGACAACACCGATTATCCAGGCTGGAACTGAAAAGTTTCTTTGGAGTCAGCTAACTTAGTTGTTAGGATGGCTACCTTAGTTAGTAGTTAGATGGCTATTAATTATTTCAGATTAGATTTGTAGTGTCGCTGTTCATAATATAAGGCAGACCTATAATTTTACTGTACAGTACATAGAACTGAAGGACGTTATTGTTGTAAATTTAATGATCATTGTACTTTCATAGAATAAATCCCATTTCATAAAATGTGTTAAGCATTTCATAAGTATGTGTTAAGTATACAAAACAAGCAATTATTGTTTTACAATTTTGCTCATTAGATTCTTGATGTAGTATTTTCTTTTTAACGGACCATTTAACATTAAACTCCTACTTTCTGTTCTGTTCTGATGAAAAACTCTCTATGATAAAAGCAGGTGAAAAAGAGGATTCTCATGATTCGAGAACCTTTTGCTAGTTATTCATATGTACATTTTTTGTCGTGAGATGATTTGTGATTTTTCATCAATTCTTAGGTATTGATTGTTGTTGTTCTCTAACCTGTGTCTGTTGATGGGTCTGTTGCGGATGCTGCACCCTTCCTGGGATGACCCTGGCCGGACCGCCGGCGGCTACCCCGGCCGCCCCCACCTGTCGCCTCTGAACCAGCGACATCTGGAAAACAAATTGGTTCATTTCATAGTAGATACAACATATAATATTAAAACATAAAAAAATGTAGTCCCAATCTCCTTTGTTATATGGAACTTTTTACCCTGAGACAAAATTATTTGGTGCACCGAAAGTGCGATCCAGATTTCAATCCTCAAAAGGGTTCGCTAATCCCACAACCGAAAGTGCGATCCTCGCCTAGCAGGAAGAGAAGGGTGCAGCGGAGCTTCCAGCGTCCGGTGTAATGGCATTGGAATGTTTCACCGTCATGTCACTACAGTCTCTTTTGAAGTCAATGTTTCATTGCTCATTAGGCCTACTCATCTTTGAATGGAGGGCGCCATCATGGAGAGGATCATCACTGCCCTGTTCCTGAACAACACAGCGAAACCTGTTTGACTTCGAATAGGTGGAGAACGTTCCATTCTTCACCATTGATGAGTTAGAAACCTCCGTTCTCAACCTGAAGAGCAACAAGACTTCTGGCCCCGACCGGATTCCCAGCGAGGCTTTGAAGAAGACTCTCGCTATCAATCCCTGATTTTTTCTGACAATGTTTGCTTGCTTGAAGGGGCATTTCCATCTCCCTGGAAAACCGCCAGACTTGTGCTCATCAGCAAGGGTTGACCCTGAGCTGCTGTCGTCTCACAGACCTCTCTGCATGTTGGGCACGGCTGGAAAACCTTTTAAAAAGTCTATTCGATCTCGCCTGACTTCTGTTGTGGTTGCTGCGAGGACCTTTGCCCTCGTCAGTACACCTTCAGAAAGGGGCGATCAATAATCAACGCGATTGTTAAAGTCCAGAAAGCTGTTGAGAGAGCCAAGAGCCCCAACCATTTCTCCCGCGGAGTAGTGCTTCTTGTTACGCTTGATGTCAAAAATGCTTTCAACTCGGCAAGATGGGTCGATATGTTGTTGGATGCGCTTCACAACATCTTTCGCATTCGATGTTGCGGCTTATCGAGGACGTTCTATACGTCTGATGTACGACACCCGAGATGGAGCGCGGACGATGGAAGTCACATCCGGTGCCACGCAGGGTTCGATTCTGGGCCTTTATCCCTGTAATGTCGCTTATGACAGCCTCCTGGGATCCGAAATGCTAGATGAAACAATCTTATTTGGGTATGCCGATGACGATGCGGCTTTCATCGCCGTTGAGCTGGCTCAACTAAAGTTAAGTCGGGTCATGTGCATAGTCAACACCTGGATGTCCGATCACGGTATTTTGCTGCATTGAGCAAGAAGGAATCGTGATCCTCACAAAGAAAAGATTGACACCGTCGTCCCTCTATTAGAGGTAAGGGAAGTGGTCCATTCAACAAGTGCGCCAAGTACCTCGGACAACAAGTTAAGCTGGAAGGATCAGTTCTTCCGTACGGCGGACAAGACTGCTAAGATGGTCTCTTATCTTAGTAAGCTGATGGCCAATGTCGTGGGTCCTCGGTCTAGCAGAAGACGGTTATTGATGTCCGTAGTCCAGTCCGTGCTCCTTTACGGGCAGAGATGTGGGCAGACGCTCTCGCCAAGGAATTATATAGGTTGCGAGTTGCGACTCGCCCGGGTTCAGAGTCAAGTTGCGCTCCGGGTATGTTTTCCGCCTATCGGACAGTATACGAGCCTACCGTCCTGGTGGTTGCCGAAGTCATCCCTGTCAAGCTTTTGGCTGAGGAAAGGAAGGCTATCTATCAGAGACAAGGCGATGCAGTAAGGATGTAGCAAGAGCACGCCCGAACATTCCAGCAGTGGCAACACAGCTGGAGTACGACACCCGAGGACTATGGACTGCGCGACTCATCGAGCAGGTTCAACCATGGGTGGAAAGCCGGCATAGGGAAGTGGACTACTACCTCATGAGGTTCCTGAAAGGTCACGGCTATTTTAAGTCGTAGCAGAACCGGATAGGCAAGAGCGGTTCACAGGTTCATCTACTGACCGAGAGTTCCTGACGACGCGGAACACACCTTCTTCCACTGTCCGCGTTCCCGCCTGGAGAATACAAGAAGACTAGGTGTTTTTTTCGGTTAACACGGTCTGTGAAAATATTATGGACGATGAGTGCAAACTGGGATTGTTTATCACAGTTCGTCCGGGGCATCCTCCTAGAAAAGAAAACCGACATGGACCGTGACCTGGATAGAGAGCAAGCCCCACGGGCTCAGGCCAAATTTAGGCCTAGCCTGACGTAATGTGATGAACAATTAGGTTAGTATAAACAAGTAGGTTAGAGTCCTGAAGAGTAGAGGTTATTTAGTGTGTAAACCCGTTTTTAGGGGAGTGAGACACTACAGGCTGGCCGCCTGTGTGCATAATTTTTTGCCTCTCCTTAAAAAAAAAAAAAAACTCATCTTTGTAGCCTATCTATTACAGTTTACATCATGCCAATGGTGAGCATAAAAAACATAAACACGACGTTAAACCTGCCTAAGGATGCATCACAGCTATACACAAGGATAAAATGTCTGACTTAGAGGTTTTGGCGTCTGCTGTGGTTGCCCATGGGATAAGGATCGCAGTTTCGATGAGCTCAGATTATTTTTATGTGATTTCAAGGAGGACAAGGATGACAAAGAGGTGTAGTCAGATGATGAATAAGGGTAAGAAAAAGATCAGGAGGAAGAGGATACATAGGAATAGAATGATAAATAGAAGGACGATTGAGAGGGAGACAAAGATGAATTGAAGGAAAAGGAGAAGGGGATTAAGGAAGTTAATAGCAAAAAAGAACAAATATGAGGTATGGGATTACTCCATAATAACCCATAATAAACCGATAATGGAGAAGAGTAATGGCTAGAGCTAGAGTTCACAGGTTAAAATGTTTATTCCAAGATATCACAATTGATCAGAATTTTAAACTGCAATATCAAATATCTATCGTTAATAAGTCTGTACCCACTTCTGAAACAGCAAGGATGCCGAGTGCGAGGACGATGAGCAGAATACATAGGAGCGGCAGAAGTCTGAGACAGCGGCCACCTCCCCACCACCGCCCCCGGCCGCGCCGTGAGATGTGCGGGTTGCGTAGTCTCACCACGCGCATCGCCTCCCTCCTGCATGTCGTCCCTGCAGCACAACACACTGTACTGTACACATGTATAACACGATGCCCAAGAATAACACGATGATAGTGTAAAAGAAGCAGTCGGAATTGGATGATAAGGGAAAAGAGGCAGAGCATGAACTGGCTGCAGGTATCTGAGTGTTTATAGTGCTTGCCTTTGAATCCAAAGTAGAAATTACCTTACAAATCCGTTATCTATTGCATGTGTGAAATCGATTTCGAAACCCGAAGACTCATCTTCAGTCACATGCAGGTCGACCAAAATGAAAATTTTAAGTGATCCAGGGGATTTTGTCGGTTGATAAAATTATATTTTTGACACTTATCACACCTTTGGCCCACAAAAATATTAGGACTTGCATATAGGCCTAGTTCACTGGTGTTTTTTGTAGGCCAAGGGTGTGTGTTATGTGTGAAAAGCATTTTTTTTAACCGACAAAATACCCTGGATCACTTAAAATTTTAATTTTGGTCAACCTGCATATGACTGAAGATGAGCGTTCGAATGTCGAAATCGATTTCACAAATATATAAGAAACAAAGGATTGCTAAGGTAAGATTTCAAATTATTTCTGCTACTAAGCAATCCAGAAGCTAAATTGAATAAAGAATCTAAAGGTTGCCGGCTCGATCCAGAGAAAAGTTAGTATAGCTTTTTAAAGGTTCGATTCCGGACCCAGTTGCAATTTGTCATTGGGCTATTAATTAATGATGCTTTCTAACACCTGGTCGATGTGAAATAGTAACAAGACTGGGGTTTGGACCGTTACCCGTCAAAAAAGAAAAGAAATGCACTAGCGTAGTTACAAAAAAGAATGGGATCTGGGGTGGTTACTTTTTTTCAAGAACTTAAAAAGCAATTTTTATTTTAGCTGGCATAAAAAATGAGAACTAGTTGCACGCCCTTATTTAATGAATTCAATGTTCTCCCCTTGCCTAGTTTTTCCTTTGTTCAAGCTATTTAGAACTACTAAGGAAACTTCTGATGATTTTCCGAGTCGCTCGTTGACCCATAACCACAATACTAGATTAAGTAACAACTGAGATTTTCCCCGAGTATGCCTAAGACCTAAAGCAGTAATAAGTTAATACAAATTAATAAGTTGTTTTTTGAGTTTGTAACCTACATTTTAACGTTATGCGACATCAGTGAATTTTTTTGTGTTTTGTCTCCTGCTTAAATTTCAAAGATTTTTAACGAAAAGATAATTATTTATTGTGATGGAAAAAATGTTTATGCTCATAACTAAAGACTGGTTATATGTTTTTCCCTTTTGCCATAATTTTATTATAACCAATGAGTTAATTGAATCTTGTTTATATACTTTATTGTTTTTCGTACATATGATACTAATAATTTTAAATTGTTTCAGCATGTATTTGGCATTGCGGTATGTTGCTCAAAGAATAACATTATGTTGATTTAAGCCTGTTTGAACTGATTACAGTATTGATATAGAATATTAGAATATTTAATACTAATTACAATAAAAGTCTTTCATTTAATTTCAAAACACACACATTTATATTGTGATACATTCAGCTAGGAGTCTCAGACACCAGCCACTTCAGCCATTCCACCACGATTCAGAGTCATAACAAGTAATTTTTATTGCCAACTGCAAACTTATACATTTGATAAGGGGCTGATTTGCTGTATTTGCTGATCAATTCTTAGAACACTATTTGGGGTATATTATTCGTTCTAAATACATGTATTTTTTACCTTAAAAAATAAAATTTTATCGGACGTACATTTATTTTTTTTATAATTTACTTTGATGAGACCAAGGTCTCATTATTTAGGTTAAAAATAATCAATAACATTGGATTATTAAATTATCGTACACCCAATAGTAAATATATCGAATTCTCAGAGATATTTAACATGGACTTTCTCAGCTAAAAATAGATAATTGGTAAATAATTCGTTGAACAAGTAATTGACAATACTTACTCAGCATATTCCCTCCCATATAAGTAGTGTGAAATTGAGGATGCTGGCCCAGTTCAAGGTCACCTGAGGGATGACGTCATCGAGGTCAATGACCTCACCGATGACGTCATCGATGACGTCATCGATGACGCAATCGATGACGTCATCACTAATGACGTCATTTCGATGACGTCACACCCATGACGTCACAGAAATGACGTGCTGATGACGTCATCACCCCTTACGTCATCAAAACGACGTCACCGACGCCACTAAGGTCAAGGTCACGCAGAAACTTAAAATTTTTTAGCACTTTTGCCGTTTCTCGCACTACGCTCCGAGTTTCAGTCCGAGTCCCCGTGACCTTGACCACTTGGAGCGAATATTGGACGAGAAACGGCAAAAGTGCCAAGTTAAACCCGAGTTTCTGACATGACTCTGCCTAAATGGGCAATCGGTAATCCCTCAGGTGACCTTGAACTAGCACAACACCCCCAATTTCATATTACTGTGACCTTGAAACTTAACAACGGAGCGCCGACACCGATGCGCACCCCACGACAGCCACCGAGTGACTGACTGTCAGGCTCTGTGTACTCTAGGTATATGGGGAAGTGGAGGGGGAAATCTCAAGGTCATCCAAATGGAGTTTTAAAAAAGTTGAAGAGTAGAAAGACTACTCTTGTGCTTCCTGGGCGACCTCATCAATTTCCAACGGATCTGTAAACCAATCCGATCTGTAGCGGCAGGAGTCCAGAAAACAGGTGCACCACCCATCAGGTTGTCCGTAGCACTTCCGACAATTGGTAAGATTGGAGAAGTGAAATTTAATACACCGCTGCGGACAACAAGTATAAAAGTATTTGGATTTGTAGATTTTGAAAGTTTGTAGTACCGGTGGTGGCAGCTGTTGGTTCTTGCATCTACACCTGCAACATCCGAAGCATTCACATTGCCGGCAGGCCAGCCCATCCACTTGCCACTTTGGTAAGAGGAAACACTTATCCTCACAGCAATAGGTTGTCCCCGTCTCTTCCTCCAACGCTTCTTTGCACAATATGTAACGCCTTGTATCTCCAAACACCTATGCTTGCAACATGAGATGCGCTTACTTTCCATAGCTGATGTTTGCTTTGACGAGGAGCACGATGAAGTGATGCTGTGGTCAGTGGGAATGGGGTTTATATAAACTAAGGTGGGTGGAGGGGGAAAGGTCAAGGTCATCCAAATGGAGTTTTAAAAAAAGAAAAGAGTAGAAAGACTACTCTTGTGTATCTATAGTGATTTCATTGATAGTGAGTGCTTCTGTATGCCAAGTTGATCTGTACTGACAGGCTCCTAAATAATGTTTGCAAAAACCTGCAAAATGATTGTTGCACAATTTGCAGCCAGTTAGCTGTTTTAATGTGAATTCAATGCAACGTTCAGGGCAACAAGTGTACTTATGCCCTCTCATCTGGTACACATGGAATGTCTTCAACTCCGGTTTCGGCTTCTTCCAAGACTTGCACTTACACATGCATTGACCAAAAGCTTCACATTTTCTACACGCCAGGCCATCCGCAACATCAATGTCATTCGGCCATGAAAAACATTTCCGTTCGCAACAGTAGTTGAGTTGACTCTCCATGTTGCTGTGGTGAAGGTGCGCGATGAAATGATGCTGCAGTCATTGAGAGTGCACCTTAAATAAACTCAGTGGAGGGGAAAGGTCAAGGCCATCCAAACGGAGTTTTAAAAAAGATAACTAGTCGTCCTCTTCCTCCTCCTCATCCGTTGTACTTAGAGAGCTGTCAGACGAAGAGCCCCGTGCAGGTGCTCCCCAGATGAAAAACAAATCAATTTTAAAACGAAGACCAGGATCTTGCATCATCAATTCCTTTAATTTGTCACATACTAAGTCGACCTTGTGTAAGGTGTCAACAACAAGCTTCCAATTCGTTGGTTCAATATAACTTGTAGTAGAGTCTGCCTCGCTGATAACCACATGCCTCCGGCCGTATTGGAGTGTAAAGATGTGTAAAGTTCTTCGGCTGTAGCTGAGGTTCAGGCTGGCTGGAAGTAGAAGGTTGAGTGTGGACCCCTGTCGCATCGAAATCCATAGTCATTCTACATTCAATGTTGGGGTTTTCGTTTAATACATACACCAATTTCTCATGCAACATATCCACTTCTGCCGAGTCTTGCAGATGAACATTCCAGGAAAATGGCCATTCTTCATCCGTAGTGGAGTCAACTTGAGAAAGAGTGCTGTCCGCCATGATAGCTAAGCAAGGAATGATGTGAGCTACAGACTGTGGTAACAGTATTGAAAAGTAGAGGGGGTAAACCAAAAGTATGTGGAGGGGGTACTTTCAAGGTCATTTAATTTGGGTTTTAAAAAAAGGAAATAGTGGAGGGGGAATTCTCAAGGTCATCCAATTTGGGTTTTAAAAAAAAGGAATGAAGGTTACTCCTCTTCAGCCTCGTTGTCCCCCACATCCTCATTAGCCTCATCTTCATCGACGTCAGACTCGCCGTAAGGGTAGATCGGGGACATGGGCGAATATTGTGGAGATTGTTGACCGTTGTTATCGTCCCCTTGCATTCTGACTTGGGACCAATCATAATTTAAATTCATTTGTATTATGATTCCAGGGTTGTCCCGCAGTATTTCCTTCATCGTTCGCAAATTGTTTCCAAATAGTGTACACTATCGATCGACAGTGTCCAACCCGTACTTGTACCAACATCAGTAGTGGAGTCAGCTTGGCTGATGGTGTTGTTGTCTGCCATGGTTGCTTGTCGGACAAGGAATGACGGTTGATGTGATGCTCATGCAGGAACATGGTGAAGTGGTGGGGGGTGTGGTGGAGTAGTGGGGGTATTTTCAAGGTCATCCAAACGAAGTTTAAAAAAAAAGGAAAACCTACAAAGTGACATTGAAACTTTCCAATTGATGGTGGCGAGCGTTTTCTTCTGCAACCTTGCCGACACATGTGACTATGCCATACAGTATGAAAAGTACAACCATAATAAGGCCGAACAATAAAAGATAGCCGTTGACTATCATGATATTTTCTGAGTGGATCTGCTTTCTTCTTATCGCCCTCTCCTGCATCCTCTTCTCCAACTCGTGGACGAAGTCACAACATGCGTGAGGACATCTTTCATCTGTTGGTAGGTTTGCCATTGTTGATGTTGTCGATGTGGCTGTTGAAGATGGAATGAGGTTTCCAATTGCGATGTGCCATGTACACCAATAGTCAAGTGGTGGGGGTAACAAAGCAGTGGAGGGGGAAGTTTCAAGGTCATCCAAATTGTGTTTTAAAAAAACCTATCTTGTTACTGAGCTTATATGTCAGTAACAAGATAGGTGTTTTTGCTCTTTTACTTCTTTAATATAATGAAAAAATATACATATTCTACAATGGTTAGGACAAGAAATACAACTGCTAGTCAGCTGAAGTAGTCCAAGTTGTCTGGCTCGGTCTTCATCGACGCCGGTGAGGAAGCTGTCGAGGAGTGTCCAGGCTCTTCCTTTGGCTGCCGGGTGTTCCGTATATTGCAAGCGTAAACCTGCACGTTTATACGGTAGCCTCGTGCCACCATCAGCTGCAACTCCTTGTACAAGTCGTTTAGCTCCTGCTGAGTCTTGATGCTCACCTCCTCGTAACTTGCGCAACTAACGTTCAGAGACATCTTGATGTTGCTAGGTTGGCTGCTGGAGTAGAAATGAAGCCGAGGCACAGCGCTTGGAGGTACATGAAAAAGTGGTGGGGGTAATAGTGGTGGGGGTATAGAAAATCCAATTAAACAGTTCTAAACTTTTTCCATCGATACAATGGAATGGAACAAATAGCGCAGGTGTCCTTGTAATTTTCAAATCGAAACAGTGGCGCTAGAAATCCGAATTGTTTTATACCACCATCCTGTACGAATCGCCGAAGGTCTCTGATGGCGGCCTCGCCACAAGGCCTACAAAACTTTTCCCCATCGTGGAACTTATACCAGGAGTATTCCGAATACCCTGTATTTTCCCTCCTGTAGCGTATGACATCTTCTTTTATTGTTAGTGGGATATTGTCTTGTAAACATGTGGGAACAAGTCCTTGTGAGTTATAACTCGTTGTATGCAAAGCTCGTACAAGGTGCTCATCGTTTGCTAGTTGGCAACAGACTGACCGTTTTTCGCATCCAAGCAGGTTTGAATCCTAGTGCGGTAGTGGGGGTAATTACAGTAGTGGGGGTAATTGTGAAATGCAAAGGTCAAAGGTCAAGGTCACCCGCGAAGTTTAAAAAAAATGCAACATATCAATACGTGAAGTCTGTCACATATTGATATGTTGCATTTTTTGTTTTTTTTTGTTTTATTTTTTTTTTGTCTTTTATGATTCGTTTATTTATAAAACATTACAACAACAACATATGTACAACATTAAAACTTAAATCTAACACTGCTGCTTGTCAGCGATGTGGATGGTCAACTCTGTAGAATTGCTACCCGTGCAGCCGTGGGACACCAGGTATAGACACCCGGGTTGAATAGAGCGAAGATCCTCGTTTTGTAGAAGATGGACGAA